>CM061918.1:52812036-53208399 GCA_031002005.1 Vandiemenella viatica | reverse complement strand
TTCCCAAAATTCGTATCAAGACTTTTTTGTACTAAATACGAGTAGAAACGGGTGGTTGCGTAGCTCAAACGATAGAGCACCAGAATGTGGTCCGGAAGACCGGGGTTCGATTCCCCGACGAAGCCGAGGATCTTTCCTCGAAGCTGAGCTTCCGGATCGGCTGGCCAAGTCCACTCAGCCTACTATCCAATGAGTACTGTGGAGGAAACTTCCCGGGAAGGTAAAGAACGGCCGGAGCGTGGTGCCAACCCACTACACCCATCCATTCTTTTACTTTTTTTCCCCCCCCCTACTGCTTTACGCCTCGTCGACGGTTAAGGTCATTAGAGGCGGGATGGGACTGGGGACAAGGAACGGGAAGGATTTCGGCCATGGAATTTTTGAAGGAAGCATCCCGGCATTCGCCTGGAGTGATTTGGGGAAGCCATGGAAAACAAATCTTGATGACCGGACGGGGATTCGAACCCGCGTCCTCCCGAATGCGAGGCCAGAACGTTAACCGTTCACCCATCACGCTCGGTCCCATCCATTCTAGTGCTGAAGATTGTACAGGGAGTGCGGAACTTTACCTCCGTGAATCCTAAGGAATGCGGCAGGACCCGTCGGAACCTCCTGACTTTTACATTTACTTTTACGAGTAAAAGGTAACATTATCCTTTCTAATTCAGTAACGATGTAAATTTACTCTAATATTAAAAATGTAAAAATAATTCTATCTGTTTGTTACGTTTTCAGTTCTAAAAGCATGATTCGATCTTGATGCAATTTCACAAGGAAATACTGTGTTTTATTATAAAGGATATATGATAAATTTCTGGGATAAATAACATATATTGTCTCGAAATTTTGAAAACTAACCGAATCGTAACAAACAGATGGATAGCAATATTGTACTGGTCACTCTTGATTTGTTTCTCTCGCAGTTAGTATCATGAAAAGACCGTTGAAGCACTAAATCCGACCATGAAGCATGTAAATAGTAACCAAAGAGTCATGGGACTAGGGTGCTAATTACCCCGCTTTGGACGCGGATTTAAGCCAAGATAACAACAGCAATATGGGAAGAATTAGCGATTTTAGACAGATTATGCCATTCATGTGAAAAGATATGCTAGCAGATGAAATAAATGCATGTTTGAACGCTTCAACGTTATGCCCGCATGTAAAAAAAGATAGTTTAACTCCTCATATGCGGTACAACTACATAATGATACATCAAACATATATGCGACTGAACTCCTTAAAGTAGCCTAAGATAAAATTGCGACAGATGTGAACGGAATGATAACATTAAGTCGTGAACTCTGTATTGTTGTGAGAAATACAAATGAACTTCTGACCTAAGTTTACCGTGAACTACAAGCTGATATGGAGAGTAATAACTGTTTGTGTGAAAGAGCAATGTTAACACCAACTAAGTAGACTGTTGGAGAAATAAAGGGAAAAAAAAAAGATCTACATCTACATGTATACTCTGCAGTTCACAAATATTGTGGGTGGCAGAGGGTGTTAAGCACCAATCCTAATTCTGTGAATTCCAATGCCGAACAGAATGAGGAAAGAAAGAATACATAAAAGAATCAGTACGGCATCCTATTTCTCTAATCTTATCCCTCCTGTCGTTTCCACCTGAATAGGCTGGAGGAAGAAGTATTCCATTGCACTCGTTTTATTTTTTTCTACTTATTGCTTTACGTCTCGTCGACATCTAGGTCATGGAGGCGGGAAACGACTGGGGACAAGGAAAGTTGAGGAATTCGGACATGGTCTTTTGAAGGAAGCAACCTGGCATTCGCCTGGAGTGATCTGGGGAAACCATGGAAAATCCAAATCTGGATGCCCGGACGGGGATTCGAACCGGCGTCCTCCAGAATGCGAGGCCAGAGCGTTACCACTCACACACCAAGCTCGCTAAGAGTAAGTCGTATCGACCTAAATAGTAATTTGTATAACGGGAATAATTTGCTCGGCAGGTGAATTTTGACTGCGAAATTATAGCTTTTCTGTGTTCCCATTACAGTGACTCTCCGCTCCGACTTGAATCGCAAAGTAGTTCTTTTTGCTGTATAATGTTATCTTTTTACTCGTCAGTATAGTCCCGAATTGTCTGTCATACAAGAATTGCCAGCACAGACACTTCCTGTACACATACTTGATGTCACAATAAGATTACA
Organism: Vandiemenella viatica; assembly: GCA_031002005.1. NCBI lineage: Eukaryota > Metazoa > Arthropoda > Insecta > Orthoptera > Morabidae > Vandiemenella > Vandiemenella viatica. Next base: position 53,206,225 of record CM061918.1, on the reverse strand, counting down.
AAAGTTACACTTTCCTGGTTTGACTTCGATAATTTTCTCTTCATCACATATTTCTCATAGCTGAAAACAGTCTACAGAGTGTCATTCCGCCTGAACGAAGCAACCGGTCAGGGACTACCATCTCCTATGTATCGTTTTTTATTTTTTTGTACGAGTGGGGATCTATGATCTTCAATGTGAAATCTATGCCATCCTGATTTCGGTTTTCCAAGGTTTCCCGAAATCACTCCAGGCGAATGCTGCGATGGTTCCTGTTAAAGGTCATGGCCGAACTCCTTCCCGATCCTTATCCCAATTCCTTTCCTTTTGGCTCAAAAGCGTCTAGTAACCCTACAACAGCCCACCTTTTTTTTAAAAAAAAAAAAAAAAAAAAAAAAACCCCACAAGTTAAGCTTTTATAACTATATAAGATAGAAAGCTAAAAGTTATATCTTCACGGAAATGTTAACCCCTTTACTGTCTATGACGTCAATCAATATGGCGCAACAAAACTGTTTATTGCACTTGCGTTTGTTCCCAAATATATTGTTTAATGTATTGCTGAATACATCTGAAGTAGGTAATTTCAGTCCCTGATCATAAGACATAATTATGAAACCGCATAAAACACTGCGCAACTTATGACCCAATAAATGTAATGCCTTCATCTCTGAATCAGTCTAAAAATGGTCAAATAAATTTTTTTTTATACCTATAAAAATATTCATAAATGAACTAGTGTCGGAAATTCGGAATTAAATCCCAGCTAAATCCAGACAAAAAAAAAAATTGTTCGTAGGTATCACAGAGAAAAATACCTATATTTAGGCAACTGAGAGAGATAGGCCGGGTTAATGGATTTAACATTTTTGAAGGATTGATACAATAAAATAGACTACATAATGCGAGTATAACCAACAAAGAAAGATCGTGGAACGTTGAGTTTATTTATAAAGTAATCAAAAAAATTAAGAGGTCTATCATTCCAAACAAAACTCAAACATTGTGCAACAGAAATTAACCAGGCGCATTACATAGATCATCAAAATGCCCGGCGAAAAAAAGAAAAGAAAATAATTCAGAATAATTTTAAGTTCCTCAAACAACAGAGATAACATTTAGACAAAGAGGAAAAATGAAGATTCATGCATAAACATAGAGAGAAAACACAGTCAGGAAAGGAACAAAACTTTAATGGGAACTTTTAGCATAATTCTTGATTTTAATTGCAATAGACTAAATGCTGCATTAGCAATTTCCCTATTCATGTATTTACTCATCTCTTATTATTGCATTATGTACTTGGGGTGTAAATTCCCCATCCATTAACTTTTGCCATCCACGAATTTTAATTACAAATTTTTCAACGTTTTTGGTAAATTATACATCATTTCCCTTGATAATTTTATTCCAGTGCCTGAATCCCCTACCAACAAAAGAAAATTTTCTCTCACCCTTATGCCTGAAATTAAGCGCCACCTTGGGCCCATCGTCATCTTTTCCTTTCCCTTCCTTTCATAGCCTCATCATCAACATACTTCTTGTTCACTTCCATCACTCTCTTTATCCTCCTTCTGTCTTCCAGTAACTCTCAATCCAAACCCTTTATCACATCAGAAACTGACTTTCATAAATTTCACAAACAAATCTAGCTTTGCCTGCGTTTGATATCCAGTCAAGCAGTGGTCTGACCAAAGTTTAGTAAGACAATTCCCTCACATCTCTGGTACATTCCCTCATCACTCTCTCCACTTGATTAAGAATTTTGCAACCTTTTCCTACTACCTGCCCAATGTATCCAGCCCACTTGAGTTTATTATCAAATATCAAATGATATTTACACTTAAAGCCTTCAACATGCAATTCTGTCCCCAACCTATAATCATGAACAAACTAAGTTTTTAATGGGTATAATTATCACGCTAACACTTCTTGGCATTTATCTTCATTCCTTGTTACCTACCCACCTAGATGTCAGTCACCCTGCAGCTGTTCAAAGTCTTCTTCCGTTTTGATACTATTATACACGATTATGTTACCGGAAAAAAATCTAACTTCTAATTGTGAAGCATCTTCACAATAATTCACTAGAATAACGGATAGTAACGGTTCCAAAGAACTACCCTGTTGCTCTCCAATTTGCACTTATACTTCTTTCGATACTTCATTTCCTACCCTGATATTTCACTTTCTACCTTTTAAGAATTCTTCTGCCAAGCAAATTACTTTTTCATCCACCCCAATAGGTTTTTCCCTATTTACCGCCATTTTATTGCTCGCTCCGTTAAAAGCCTTTGAAACGTCTAGTGCGACACTATCCATTTGGCCTGTCTTGTCCACATCATCTAAATAGCCTACTAACTTAGATTCACATGAATATCCTTGCCTATAACAATTTTGTCGGTTTGCAAAACAGGTTATTTATCCTCACAGACATTTTTGATGTAGTTGCCTATTACTCTATCCATCATTTTACCAATCACTGATGTCAAAAAAATCAGCCTGTAATTTTCAAACCTTTTAGTGAAGCTTCCTTTATGAGTCGGTACTACTGTCACTCGTTTATAGACCTATAGTAAGCTGCAAGACTCCAGTCTCATTCTAAATAATATTTCAATTTAATGTACAATATCATATCCCGCTATCTTTAATATAACTTAAATAAAATTGTCTACACCGTTACCTTTGAGCTTTTTAGCTTTCTTAGTTCCTTCATAATTTTCTGAGGATCTATTTCAAATTTTGTAGTTTGCTTATTTCTACTTATATGGAGATTTTCCTCATCAATTCCCTCCCACCCCACGATGATAGTCTCTAACAGTAGTATTAAACCTATCATTCAATACTTCAAATATGTTTAGAACCTCAGTAACCTTTTCTCCGTCTAAATACCTTTCCTTTCCCCAACTTACTATTAAAATAGAAATTTCTGTTTTATTCAGCGGTTCCCCTGAAACAATAATACCGCTTATAAACCAATCTTTAGTTTTCCTCTTTCTTCTGTCATTTTATTGTTTAGTTGTTACAAAGTATTCCCTACTGCCTTTCTGTCATTTAACTTGCACTGAATCGACGGCTTGTAGATAACAAGAAAATATTTGACATTATTTCTAATTTTAAAATAATCCTAGGATGTATAAAAAAAAAACGTGGGTAGATTTGGATTGATGAGTATTGTAAACTTCTTTAAAACAAATGAGACACTGTAAAAGTTTTGGTCCTTCAAGTTAAATTACAGTACAAGAAATGAAAAGTGGTAGTAGGATACGTATAAAAAATTATCTTAAGATTATAGAAAAGCAGTATAGAAGTTGGCGATATCTTACTAACAAAGAATAAAATGCGTTGCTTCTTTTTTTGTGGGATGCGATTTCATTATCCACGATCCAAACAAATCAATGTTACTAACATATAGCTGCCATCTAACCGTAGAGAGATAAGCTTCGTTGAGGTGTCCATTGTCTGGTGTAATTTATGAGACATCCATTTGCCAGTCAGATTTTATACGCAATCATATCAGTATTCTACGAGTGCGAAAAATCGTCTAAACTGCATGCGTTAGGATTTCAAACCATACGCTACGTAACTCCCAATGTCTGTTTCCAATGTCGATGATAATGTTTGACGTTGAACTGATCTGAAGAGGCACGATGTAAACGCTTTGGACCGTGGTCACTATGTGTTCGCTATCAATTGACAAATCTGGAACCGCTTCCTGGAACTAACAGTATGAATCGTATATCTGGTACTATCTGTCGATTGCTGTTGGAATTCTACTACGACTGAATATCTTTTCTGCAATCTAAGAACGTGCGTAAGGCAAAGCAAATATTTCTCTAAAGAGTAGTGCAGTCTTTTTTTTTTTTTTTTTTTTTTTTTTAAAAAAAAAAAGTGCCTATGGTGTTTGCAAACCAAAACATTGTGGAATTTTATTGAATACTTATTACATACTTAACTATCGCGAGCGCAGGATAGTAAGCGTCCATATATTTTAATTTGTGAAAATTAATGTAGTAGTAAAAATGTCTGATAAAATGATCGCCGCTTTCTGTGCTTCAAAATACGTGAGCAAGCCACGAACTGTTGAAGGAAGGTCAGCGTCCCCAGCAAGTGGAGTGAAAGACTGTAGGCCTCTCTCCCGTCTATTGTTATGCTGTGACAAGTGGGAGACCTCATAACGCAGGCGACAACGGGGCTGGGGGCAGTTTAAACACGAGAGGCCAGGTATAGGGACGTGTTATGCTCTGGACGGACCATGCAGTTTTTTGAGTGGGCTGGGAAAGGTTTCTGTCAACTGACAGGTGACATCCGGATCAAATCTACATTACGTGACACAATTAATGTTCGGTGGATTAAGAAAAACATGATAGATGAATTTTTATCGGGAAATTAGCAGAGTGAATACATTGTTTCGGCGATCAAATGCTCTGCCACCATTGGCAAGTGACTGCAGCCCATCACCCACAGGCAGCAATCATTTGAAAATGGCGGCAGAGAATTTGACCGCCGAAACATCGTACTTACTCGGCTAGTTTCCCAAGAAAATTTCATCCATATACAACGCAGAGGAAGCCCCCATTCCTATATAACAAAAACATTGACTTTCGCGCGTAATATTTGTGTATGTAAGAGATGGCAGATTAACTTCTGCGAAAAAGGATGGTGGAAGGGAATTGAATCGGTCAATGCAGACTGATTGCATTAGCAAGTAAGAAATTTGATGTTGTGGTAATAACTTAATTACAGTATGTTTTTTTTTTTTTTACATGTTTTGCCAATGGTTCTATTAGTAGGAGAAGACGTGTGGAAGAGGGTGCTTTCGGACGTCGAGACTGCTGGAGAGACTAAACTCTCTGGTTCTTGGTGTGAAGCTTTACCAGGAGTCGAACTTCCTCACTAGTTGGAAATGAGTTTTTCGCGACCTGAAATGAGAATTTTTTATAATGATTTGAGTGATAATGCTCATAGTCACAGTGATTGAAATTGTATAGTCGTCCTTATCGAATCAGACGTTATGTTCCTGATTCCATAGACCAGTAACGATTCTTGGTAACTGCACTATGTTCATTTAACTGACAGGTGAGATCCGGATCGAATAAACATTACCTGACTCAAGTAAAGTTAAGACAACAACTGTGTAAGTGAGAAAAGACTGATGAAGCAACTTCTGCAAAAATCCAATAAATTCTGTCTGCACTAAAACAAACTTTCGTCTAAGATACCTGATAATGATTGTTTAAAAAAGTATTTCACAAAATATGGATTTCATGTTCTACCACGGTAAAAAAATGTGTGGAAGAAAGAAGAGGAAATTGGGCGACGGTGGAAGAAGAGAGATGGTCGTTGAACCAGAAGCGCTAGAGAGGCTTTTTTTTTCCAGCAGACGCGGCCAGCGGCTGGAAGCTGACTTAGATGATGATGATGATGATGATTTTCCAAGTCCATGAGTTTGTCTGACGTCGCATTCGGGAGGACGTGGGTTCGAATCCCCGTACGCCCATACAAATTTGGGTTTTCCATGGTTTCCCCGATGCAGGGATGGTTCCTTAAAAAGCTCACGGCCGAATTAGTTCCATTTAGTTTACCGCAGTTCTTTACTGCTTCTAATGACCTCGATGTCTACAAGGCGTAAAACCACAATAAAAATTAAATTGTTTACATTGTGTTTCAGCTTTTGTAAGAATCTTTAATACTGACCGAAATGCCAATTTTGTCATTTCAGTGCATTTTATGATGTACTTCGCCGTCTATATATAACCATATAATAATAATTTCTCACAATAACTTCTTATAATTGAGATTAAAGTTCAAATTTTGTTTATTCAATAAATGGTTAGATTATGATATTTAGTTCCAAGTAGTCATCATTTAAAGGACCCTTTTAAGATTTACTTATGAAGAATATTTTTTTTTTTTTTTTTTTTTGCTGTCGTCAGTCTTTAGAGTGGTTTGATGCAATCCTCCATCCCTTCCAATCCTGTGCTAACCTCTTCATTTCTACATACCCCTTACAACCCACGTCCTCAATTACCTGCTTCATATATTCTAATCTCTGTCTACCTCTACAGTTCTTACCTTCAACTGTTCCCTCCACTAACAAATTAACCAATCCAACATGTCTCAAAATATGACCTACCAGCCTGTCTCTTCTTTCTGTAAGCTTCTTCCATAAACTTCTTTTCTCACCCATCATCTCCAAAACTCGTTCATTTCTTACTTTGTCTGTCCACCTAATTTTCAGCATTCTTCTGTAGCACCACATTTCAAATGCTTCAATTTTCTTTCTTTCCGGTATTCCTAAAGTCCATGTTTTGCTACCATAAAGTGCTGTGCTCAACACATAGAGTTTTAAGAAGTTCTTTCTAAATCAATATAGATCAATATTTGAAACTGAAAGATTACTCTTTTTCAATGTATTATATGATTAAATTCACCACTTATCATCATATATATTATTTCTATAAGGTATTTTTTTGTCACAAGCCTATATCTTCCTTCATCCTTAACCGAAATCAATGAATGAGGTGCCATTTTAAAGCTTACGGTCTCCACTTTGGTAAAATCGTATTTTAAGCAAGAAAGTTTTCGGAATTCGACCCTTAAAGGGCAAAAATGTAAATTTTTCTAAAATGCCGTTTTCTGTGTTACGAGTCAGTTATCTCCCTGGGTACCTATATGAAACCATTTTATGAAGTATCGTTTTAAAGATTAAGATCTCCGCTTTAGTGACGTCATATATTAAACCAGAAAGTTTTCGGAATTCGACCCTTAAAGGGCAAAAGTATCAATATTTTTGCAATGCGTTTTTGTGTCACGAGCGATTTATCTCCCTTAATATCTAACCGATATAGATAAATGAGGTATCATATTAAAGAATAAGGTCTCCGCCATGGTAACATTATATTTTAAGAAAGGAATTTTTCATAATTCGACCCTTATAGGGCAAAAATGTCACTTTTTCTAAAATGCGTTTTTTGTATCTCCAGCCATTTATCTCCCTGGATATCTAACCAAAATCGACAAATGAGGTAGGATTATGAGGAGTAATTTCTCAGCTTTGTGACATCATATTTTAAGAAAGAATGTGTTTGGAATTCAACCCTTAAAGGGAAAAAGTATAAATTTTTCTATAACGCTTTTTTGTGTCACGAGCGATTTATCTTCCTTAATATCTAACCGATATAGATAAATGAGGTATCATATTAAAGAATAAGGTCTCCGCCATGGTAACATTATATTTTAAGAAAGGAATTTTTCGTAATTCGACCCTTATAGGGCAAAAATATCACTTTTTCTAAAATGCGTTTTTTGTATCTCGAGCCATTTATCTCCCTGGATATCTAACCAAAATCAATAATGAAGTAGGAATATAAGGAGTAATGTATCCGCTTTGTGAAATCATATTTTAAGAAAGAATGTTTTTGGAATTCAACCGTTAAAGGAAAAAAGTATAAATTTTTCAATAACCGATTTTTGTGTCACGAGCGATTTATCTCCCTTGATATCTAGCCGATATAGATAAATGAGGTATCATATTAAAGAATAATGTCTCCGCCGTGGTAACATTATATTTTAAGAAAGGAATTTTTTGTAATTCGACCCTTATAGGGCAAAAATGTCACTTTTTCTAAAATGCGTTTTTTGTATCTCGAGCCATTTATCTCCCTGGATATCTAACCAAAATCGATAAATGAAGTAGGAATATAAGGAGTAATGTATCCGCTTTGTGAAATCATATTTTAAGAAAGAATGTTTTTGGAATTCAACCGTTAAAGGAAAAAAGTATAAATTTTTCAATAACCGATTTTTGTGTCACGAGCGATTTATCTCCCTTGATATCTAGCCGATATAGATAAATGAGGTATCATATTAAAGAATAATGTCTCCGCCGTGGTAACATTATATTTTAAGAAAGGAATTTTTTGTAATTCGACCCTTATAGGGCAAAAATGTCACTTTTTCTGAAATGCGTTTTTTGTATCTCGAGCCATTTATCTCCCTGGATATCTTACCAAAATCGATAAATGAAGTAGGAATATAAGGAGTAATGTATCCGCTTTGTGAAATCATATTTTAAGAAAGAATGTTTTTGGAATTCAACCGTTAAAGGAAAAAAGTATAAATTTTTCAATAACCGATTTTTGTGTCACGAGCGATTTATCTTCCTTGATATCTAGCCGATATAGATAAATGAGATATCATATTAAAGAATAAGGTCTCCGCCGTGGTAACATTATATTTTAAGAAAGGAATTTTTCGTAATTCGACCCATAAAAGGCAAAAAAGTCAATTTTTCTAAAATGCTTTTTTTGTGTCTCAAGCCACTTATCTCCCTTGATATCTATCCAAAATCGATAAATCAAGTACAATTGTAAGGAATAATGTCTCAGCTTTGCTGACATCATATTTTAAGAAAGAAGTGTTTGGAATTCAACTATTAAAGGGAAAAGGTATAAATTGTTCTACAACGTATTTTTGTGTCACGAGCCTTATATTTCCCTTGATATCTAATCGATATATATAAATGACATATCGTATTAAAGACTAAGGTTTCCGCCGTGGTATCATTATATTCTAAGAAAGGAATTTTTTGTAATTCCACCCATAAAGTGCAAAAATGTCAATATTTCTAAAATACGTTTTTTGTGTTTCGAGCCATTTATCTCCCTGGATTTCTAACCAAAATCGATAAATGAAGTAGGAGTATGAAGAGTAATGACTGAACTTGGTGACATTATATTCAACCTCACTATTCATCGCATTTTGAACTTGGTGATATTATATTCAACCTCACTATTCATCGCATTTTATTAGCGAAATATTCGCACGGGTCGTCTAGTATACATGTATAACTGGATAATAATAATTTCGCATAACCAGTTCTTATAATTGAGATAAAAAATCAAGTTTTGTTTGTTTAATAAATGGTTAGATTATGATATTTAGTTGCAAGATATCATTTAAAGGACCCTTTTCAATTGACTAAGATGTACTTATGATGATTAGATTATTAAATATTCCATTCGGGAGGACGTGGATTCGAATCCCCGTCCGACCATACAAATTTGTTTTATTTTTTTCATTTTTTCCCCAAATCACTATAGGCAGATGCCTGGATGGTTCCTTCAAGAGATCATTATCGAATTCCCTCCCGTTCGTTCTAATGACCTCGACGTCTACAAGGCGTAAAACCATAATAAAAATTAAATTGTTTCAATGTCAGTTTACGTAGTGTCTCAGCTTTTATAAGAAGCTTTAATACTGACCGAAATGCCAATTTTGTCATTTCAGTGTATTATACCATGTACTTCACCGCCTATATATAACCAGATAATAATAATTTCTCATCATAACTTCTTATAATTGAGATTAAAAGTTCAAATTTTGTTTGTTTAATAAATGGTTAGATTATGATATTTAGTTCCAAGTAGTCATCATTTAAAGGACCCTTTCAAATTGATTAACATTTACTTATGAAGATTATATTATTAATAATTCAACATTAAGAAACTTTTTTTTTCCCCAATAAAGTATACTACAACTTAAAATGAGGCTATACGGAGATAATCTGTAGGGGAGACCGGGTACAGTTGATACACTTTTTACTTTCTGAATTTTAAATTGTTTTTCTGCAATTATTTTGAAACAAATCGAATGTGATTCATAACTATAACTATTTGGCCATAAGTTAAGATACTTCCATTATTTATAAAATTAAATCTCCTTTGTTGAGAAAAAGTTTTAAAAACTTTGCAAGATGTATCAACTTAACCCGCCTTGGGTAAAGTTGATACAGTGATGGGCAAAGTTGATACACCTTTGAGTAAGTTGATACAGTGACAGGAATTAATGAAAAAATAACAATTGAAACGTGTACAAGATTTATTGTTACCACAAACAATACAAAAATATTATTCACAATAATGTTAAAATACAACCGCATTTTTGAAGACCCTAAACACAACTTAAATGGTTTATAGGAATAATATTTTGAGTATATAGGCTACAAAAGCTTTTGCTTAACGAACTTGTTTAAAAAATACAAAATTTTATTAGTTTCTAAAATCTTATATTGAGAACAGTTACATTACTCCAACTCTTAAGAGAAACATGGGTCTGATTGGCAGTTAATGCAAGTTTAAAAGGGGTTGTCTTCTGCACAGTTGATGTGTGCCCACTTCTTGCAAGAAATGCACTGAATCCATTCCTAGTCAGGTGTGGATGAGGAGTATGTTTTAAAACACACAAAACAAAAATACTCTCCTTCTTCATCAGAGTCCGACTCTTCTTCGGGTTTGCTTCGTTTCTGACGTTTTTTTTTATCTTTGTCTTCTTTTCTTGGTTTGTCCATCTCTTTGCTTAGCTTACCATCAAATGATTTAAATAATTTTAACTTGTGATTTTCTGTCTTGATAGCTTTCTTTATTTCTCTCTCTATCGCGTCTTGTTCATTTTGTTTTTTATTGGAGTATCTGTAAGAATACAAGACTTTAAGGGCTGTCTGCCTTTTTTACTTCTTTTACGTTCTCCTGCTTTCGGTAGAGGACGAATTTCTTCTGGCAAAACCATTGGCGAAGTAGCTCCAAGGCTTGTAGTAGAGGCATGTGTTGATCCACTTTCAATGACACCAAGCACTCTTAATATACAAGGTTCATGTACTCTTCCTGAAGATGTAGAAGGCAGATTGACATCTGCTGAAGTAGAAGGCTGATTGACTTCTGCTGATGTAGAAGGCTGACGATCAGTTAAAAAGTTTGACAAAAAATCTTCATCTGTAAAGATGTCTGGATTATATGGCATTATTCCTGTAGCTTTAAATCCTACTATAATATTATTTGGTGTCATAGCATTTGAAAAGGCACCACTCACAAGACTGGGGATGTCATAGATTTTTACGGTTTTCCCAGGATTACTGACTAGCCAATTGTCCACAGCTGAAAAGTAGAACTTTTTGAATGGTCCATGAACTGATCTGTCCATGGGCTGGAAGCGGTCGGACGTATGGGGAGGGAAAGACAGCAAAATAATCCCATTGTCCTTACAAAAGTTTAACACATTGATTGACAAGTGGGAGTCATGATTATCAAGCAGCAAAAGACAGGGTTGATTGGCTTTTGACTTGACATGACTGTGAAAGTGTTTTATAAAAATTAAAAATGTTGGTCCTGTCAGATGAGTGTGCCGTGCCAATGCACCCTGGTGGTCCCCCCTTGATGAAGTGTTCTTTGAAGAATACTCTAGGGAAAATAAAAAGGGGTGGGACAGTGTTACCAATAGCATTTATTGCCGTTGCGATTGTGACTGTTTGCCCTCGTTGGGGGGAAGTATCTTTTGCCACCTGACGAACCCCCTTCTGAGGTAATATTTTGCTAGGCCTTTGGACAGTCTGCAATCCAGTCTCGTCCGTATTCCACACATCTTTGCTCTGAAACTTATATTTCTCGAAAACCTTTTTTAGGTTTTCGAAAAATGCTGCAACGTTATGCCTACTGAAACCTGTAGCTCGACTTAGGCTAGTCGCCTCTGGTTCTCTCAAAGAAAGATTGTGTTTCCTTTTTAAAAATTTAGAAAACCATTCTGTAGATGCCATTTTGGCATTTAACCAGGTATCTGGCACTTTTACTTGATTTGCTAGTGCCAATTCATATGCCACCTCGCGCACATTTTTAGGAGTTAGACCATAGTAAATTTTAGAGCAAGTTAAAATGTATTTACTAAGCTCCTCCTCTAATTCATCATTTAATATTTGTCGATGTTTAGCATATTCCATTTGTACACCTTTCTCAAGAGCTTCTGGTGTTTCAAGATTTTTTTCTTTTTTCACCTTGTACCGATGAAGGGTCATTTTGTCTATATTAAAGGTTTTGGCCGCTTCTCTAATAGACATCCTGCCATTCTTAATTTCTTCATATGCTCTTTCAAAAATTTCAATGGTTATTTTGCCCCTTGTAGTTTTTTTTTCTTGTAGTTTCTAGGCATCTGAAAATTATACCTGTGGATCAATTCTATGGCGACGTTTGGGTCAAGTTGATACACCCCTGAGAAACATATCAACTTGACCCCTAAGAAACGTATCAACTTGACCCAAACGTCGCCATTACACTAAACTCTAAATCACGCAAAACCAGTAACATTTAAAACTATGTTCAATAGGTGAAATTCTTACCTTTATAGCAAATAACAATGTGATGATAACAATAGCAGAGTTCACTAAGAAATAAACTTACAATACTACTTGAAAATGTGTAGTGAAAATTTACTTTTGGTGATCAAAAACAGTTTTTAGTTCACAACTCACAACGTAAACCAACTTTCTCCTCGAGAACAGGTGTGGTTACTGAGTATCATTCTATTGTCCAGGCAAGCTAGTCACACTTTTCTGCGTCTGTGCATTAGCAAGTTATTTGTCCTGTATCAACTTAACCCTGTATCAACTAGACCCGGTCTCCCCTACTGTAAGATATCTGTTCCATTGCACAGGCATCACGCAAAACGACAGAACCAATTCGTAAGGCGTTTTCACAGTTGCTTATGGTCTAGCTTAAAATCTACGGTTTACCTTATCATATTATGTGATCGGTTAACTGAGCAAGAAATAATAATTCATTCGAACCGAGAACTGGTAAGCTCAACAGATCACACTGTGAATCAGATGTACAATCCTTTACGAGATAAACATCAAAAAAGGTCTCGTTACAACACAGACAAACACACAACTCTTTGCTTTGTGTATTGTTTTTTGACTATGTAACTTTGGTTATTTATTTCCAAAGAGTTTTTTTACACTAATACAAGGATACTTTGGTCATGGTGCCACTAATGCTGACGTCACGCCTTTCGCCTTCGTTGCTGGACTAACAGTGGGGCCAGAAATATTTTCACCCTCGGTGCATACATTTCGCTCTTTTTTTTCTTTTTTCTTATTGCTTTACGCCTCGTCGACGTCGAGGTCATTAGAGGCGGTTTCCTGTTGTGGTGTTTCAAATTACATATTAATACTTTTGTGTTGGAAACTATTGTGTTTAGTACGTTTTAAATTGCAAACTAACCATAAACAGTAGTATTTATTTCGTTTTAATCCTCATATTAATTATTAAATACATTTTATTTGTGTTATTTGAACAATGTGGAAAGAAGTATGTACAACATTAATAGAAAATCAAGGTTACGAGTATTATTCAATAACAATTCTATTTATTTAAGCAAAAGCAAAGAAATGAATTGCCGGAACACTGCGTTCAACCAATCATTTTTGGCTGGCTAAGATTCTTGATTGGTTCAAAATTAAGCGCTAGTAGATGTGATTAGAGTATGGGTATGATTTTGAGCTAACTCTACATTATTCTGAACTGAATTCGGCGGAAGTTGTAAAAACGAAGTATTAATCTTGTAATATTACACCTAATTCCTGTTGTGGTGTTTCAAATCACATATTAATACTTTTGTGTTGGAAGTTTTTGTTTTGATTAGAGAGCTGTGCCATGATCTCTGTGATATAAATAAAAAGTTAATAGCACCGGCTCAGAGAAAGTTGAATCTACGGAATTAACAGCGAATGTACGATTTTTTTCTTTTCCTTATGGCATTACGCCTTGTCGACTTCGAAGTCATTATAGGCGAGAAATGTCCGGGGGTAAAGAAAGGGAAGTATTTCGAAATGCCTTTTGAAGGAAGCATCCTGGCATTCGCCTGGAGTGTTTTGGAGAAATCGTGGAGAACTCAAACCTGGATGCCCGGACGGGGATACGAACCCGCGTCCTCGCGAAGTGAAGCCAGAACGTCAGAACGTTAAGCGTTGACCCACTTCGCTCGATGACACATACAAGAGATGTAGAATATTTATTTACTAATGTATTCTTGGCTCTTTGTCTCAAGGAATAATTTGTGTTGTAAATACATTTTTTATTTCATTTACATAAGATCAGTGAGTTAATCTGTAATTGTATGACAAATAAAAGAAGATTTTTGCTATCCACAGTAGATTTATATACTCTGCATGTAGCCTACATATGTCGTGCAAACCTATAAATGTATATAGGGTGTTACAAAAAGGTACGGCCAAACTTTCAGGAAACATTCCTCACACACAAACAAAGAAAATATATTATGTGGACATGTGTCCGGAAACGCTTACTTTCCAAGTTAGAGCTCATTTTAGTTTCGTGCTCGTGTTGTGGACGGCTGTGATACAATACGCCATTCTCCAGGGCTGCATCAGCGCATCAGGGATTCCATGCGACGGAGGGTGGATGCATGTATCCTCGCTAACGGAGGACATTTTGAACATTTCCTGTAACAAAGTGTTTGAAGTCACGCTGGTACGTTCTGTTGCTGTGTGTTTCCATTCCATGTTTAATGTGATTTGAAGAGAAGTAATAAAATGATCTCTAACATGGAAAGTAAGCGTTTCCGGACACATGTCCACATAACATATTTTCTTTGTTTGTGTGTGAGGAATGTTTCCTGAAAGTTTGGCCGTACCTTTTTGTAACACCCTGTATAAGTACAGAAATTTGGTTGATTATGTGCATTATAATTGGTGAATTTGGTGAATATAATATATTAATGGAATTTTTGGGAGCATTTTTGGCAGACTGGGCACAGCGGACCCGAAACCAAGGAGAAAGAGATATGCAAGATTATTAATTTAGAGGGAAAGGCGCGACTAACATAGGTTGATGATGCGGAAGCAGCTATAGGGTAGCTGCAAAACTCACGGAAATAAAAGGACCTTAAGTGAAGTGATTATTTGTGTAAAAGCTACCTGTATGTAAACGTTGTGTTGAGTGATTTGCAATATTTGAGAAGCTGTAGAATGAAAGTGTGTTTAAGTTAAACACGGGAAGTTTAATTACAGTCGTACGATTGTTCGTACTCTTGAAGTAAAATTAACAAGAAATAAAGCAAGGTGTACAATACATCTTATTTCAAATAAGGAAAACCAACCGGATAAGAGAATAACGATATTATAATTTATAACTGGATAAATTTAAAAGCCATTTACGTATAAAAGATGAAAAATAATTTTTCTCATTCTGGGAAGAAGTTACTAAAGGAGGTATAAAAAGGTAAAAGTCGCATAATTTTGAAATGTTTAAGACTCAGTCAAAGATAGTAAATTGTAAGTAGTTAGATAAACTGTTGGGCAGTTTTTTAGGTTCCTAGGAGAGGTTACGAGAAGCTTTAATGCTTATGATTAAACCAATGTTTTCTGTAATGACACCACAGGGCTCTATGAATATTTATTACCACAATATTGAAATGTTAAGGAAATGACTTTCCGCTAACAGTATTTAACGTCCATACTGCTACGAAAATTTTGTTTGTGATAAATCTTTATTTGAGCTTCTAACTATAAGAAAATTTTTGTAGGCTAGAGAGGCTTTTATTTACGTGTCATATGTCAAAGTACTAGATTTGCAGAGTCTTTAAACAACCGACAGATTTGTGTCCCGTCAACGAAATAGCAGTTACGACTTGACAAAATTAAGCAACATTTTCGAGAATGAACCAGAATTCTATTCCATTCTAACTATTCAACGTATTTTCGAAAGGTGTTTCACTCAAGTTTTCAGTTTCACCTGCATGACACACTTTGCGTCTAATTTGGTTATGTTTTACCACTCCAATTGATTTAGTTTTTATTAAAAAAAACGCTAGTGCTTTTTCTAAAAAAAAATAATATTTTGTGTTTTTTTGTAGATATCACCTGTGACGAATAATTAACATCGGCAATTGTAGGTTTGGTTTGTAACAGTTCCTGGCAAAGCTTTCACCAACCAAAGCCACAGCTCCTTATAAAGACGAAAAAGAGTAAAACCGGTAGAAAGTCTGTATATTTAAGATAGTTTTAAAAACTGAATTTTGGGTACTGTTAGTAAACAACAGAATAGGAATCAACTGTTTTTAAAAAAACGTTTCTGCATATTTGTATGAAAGGGACTGCTGCAAAAAATAGTGATTCTATTTTGGTGAGGATTCGAATAATATACAGCCCGTGGCTTCAGAAGCAAAATAGGTTATATTTCAGTTTGTTGTGATGTCTAAACGCAGAGAAATTAAGTTAAAATAACTTCGAAACAAACTAGTATTCATTTTTCGTTTCGCAACAACTGCTGGTAGAATTTGTATAGGATCGTATACCCTGTTCACTATCAACTGACCGTTCAAGGTCAGGTTCCCCTTGCCCCCGTTTCACACATCAGCACCTCTTCTTGTTGCCTACCCCTCCAAGCAGACCACTGTGCGCTGGCAGACGAGTTTCAAATCTGTCAGCGGGCACTCTTCCCCTCCACATTTAGGGGTATGGGCAGTGGAGTGGGGATAGAGCATACTGACCTTGAACCGCCTCTGTTAACTGAATGCACTACAACCAATAAATCATTAAACGCAGTAGCAATGGGCTTATTTAGAAACAATTAAATTTTGCTAAGCAGCTGAAAGATGTACTCCATAAACATTACATTCTGCATGGTTTTTGTAGTCTTAGCCTCGACTCCACTTAAGAAGTAAGCAGTTACATCCAATTTGAACAATTTACTAACAGTCTTCCTTGTGTTCTGACGTTAACAGGATCGCAATCTCGTAAAATTGAGGGCTGAGCATTTGTAACGTAGCTTTCAAAATTTATGAAAGTCTATGATAAATTTATTTCACTTAAAAGATAGTATAACCATAGAAAGATCAAATATTTTGAGGCTAATAATTATTTCGGCTTTATTAGACTACAGTTTTTGACTCGTCGTCCTAGTTTATTATTATACTAACCTCTAAGCCTCTCATAAATGACGAGTTAAACGCAAGTTTGGCAGCTCATTTCATCCACTTGCTTTACTGAATAGCATTGTTGTGAAATAATTTTCAAAACCCTGATTTGTTTACGATGTAATGTTGTACGTATTTCCGATACACCTCGTTCCATTAAACAATTAAGATTTAAATCAAACACACACCTTTCTTTACGTTCGGTTTAAAATTTTAATTTAAAGAAAAAAAAAAATATTCAGCTGGTAGAAAAATTAAAACGGGTCACTCATATTCTCTGTTTCCTCTAATAGCAACATGTACGAACTTTGATTATATTCCTTCGATGCAGATTTTCCCTTCATATTCTTACAAAGAGCAATTCATCCTCTTTAATATAATGCGTTGCCTGGTGACGGCGCTTACCTCAATAGTTCGGCCACTTTCGACGAGTCTCGATAACGCCCGAAGTGTTACTTACACTGACTACTACCACAGCACCGCTTGGCTAAACGGAAATTTCAAATAAATAACTGCATTTGTTTCTATTTGTGCTTATATTTCTAAAAGGAATTGCAAATTTCAAATAAATAAACGAATTTGATTTTATTTGCACATACATTGTTAAAAGAAAATAAAACGTATACTGGCAAAAAGGCATTTTTCTTTCGGAAGCATTTGTAAAAAATTATAATGAGAGGCAGAAATTAAGAAAATTGCAGTGTGACGTTTGTTTAAATTTATATTGCTTTTTGTTTATTTATGGTGACTTGTTGCAGAAAGTCATGTAATGTGAAGAGCATTGTATGTTTTCGTTGTTTTATCTGAAGCAGCTAAGAATTTTTTTGATAACAAACAGACAGGGCAGGGTATTAAAACTCAGTGAAAGTTTACACGAAAATAAATAACTGTGTTTGATTTTATTTGCAATTATAATGTCAAAAAGTAGAGCGATGCCAGCTAAGACGCATATTCTGTAGTGTAAAAAATATAATGCGACGTTCGTTTAAATCTACATGTTTCTATTTGTTTATTTGCAGCAGTTAAATCCATAAATCCATCGATTTTTTTGATCAATTATTAGAACCAAGTGCAACGTAATCTAAGAATTCTTTAATAGTGAATAAGGAACAAGGAATTTTTACAAAAAAAAATCAAGGAAAGTTTAAAAGAAATATATCAATAAATTCAATCGTCATTATTTGGTTTTGAAATTACAGTTTTATTAGATAGTTTTTCATTTCAAAAAAATTTCTATCATTTTTGTTGGGCTTTGTGGAAATAGTTGCAAGTAGTACAAACTGAGGGTACATTATAACGCCAGGAGGAAATGCGTTGTTCATTTTCTTGCTGCGAGTCTGGGTGAACGTGTATTTTGTTTACTTCCTATTATCTGTTGTGGAAGAAGCAGCGAAAAAGTAAAAGGGCAAAGAGGAATCTTGCTATGTAGAAAATGAACTTTCTCGTGGTTATCAGTACGAACTTTAAAAATTTGTCACCAGCCACGAACGCTACCCGTGTACTGGAATTCATAAGTGGATTTACATAAAATACACACTTTTCTTAACATTATTTAATTTGATTAAGTAACTCCATGTAAAAAATACTTTTATGTGATTATTCTTGCAGATTTCAAATGTAAAATATATAAATTTGATATTCCATCTCCAACGAATGAAAATATTTTCTGTGAGGTGAAGAATTTACTAATTTATCAACTGTTTCCCTTATTGAACGTTATTACTGTTGTTACTTTTGAACCCGTTGGGGTTGGATGTGTCGCAGAAATCTGTTACCTTCAGACATGGTAAGTGTCTGGCAACAATTTCTCAATATCACTCTCCATCTCTAGATATCAGTACTAAGAAGCTATCGTGTAGAACCTTCTCAAATGTGTAGTTTCCATTAGTTATTTCTGTATACACCTACCATATTTGACCTTTCGTTTCTCACTGATATATGTCAAGAAAACCCTGATATATGCCAAGAAAACCATCGGAACGAAGATTGTTTTTTTTTTTTTGCTTATAGCTTTATGCCTCGTCAATGCCAAGGCGAGAAAGGACTGGGGGAAGGAAGGGAAAGGAATTTGGCCATGGTCTTTTGAAGGAAGCATCCCGGCATTCACCACGGGTGATTTGGGGAAACCATGCAAAACCCAAATCTGGATTTCCGGACGGGGATTCAAACCCGCGTCCTTCCGAATGAGGGGCCATAGCGTCACCGCTCACCTAACATGCTTGGTCTAAGGGAAGAACTAAACGAGAAACTAGTTACAAATTAGTTACTACACAACAGCAAAAACTATATTCATGCTATCACAGAATTGTAGATTAGGCTGGGAGTCTCTGATAAATAGACGAAGCACGTTTCCTTTTAACTTATTGGTAAACATGCGTACACCCACTTTTCTTACGAGTGCGGTGAAATACTTCGTCTACCAAACTATTTAAATTGCAATGACAGGAATGATAAGATTAGAGAAATAAGATGCCGCACTAATGCTTATATGAATTCTCTCTTCCCTCGTACCATCCGGGATTGGAATGCAGAGCGAAAAAAAATTAATTTTGGTGCTGAGCATCCTCTGCCACCCACAATTTTAAGAATTACAGAGTGTATATGTAGTTGTAGATGCAGATTTTGTTTCTAGCCGCAACGTCTCAGATTCAATCTGCTGTTATCATCAAGAGAAATGACTAGTACTGACTATTATAAGACAGTTGGGACTGTGTTAAGACTAAACAGTAGGCGCGTGTCATAAGACAGTTGAAACTGTAGTAAGACTCTTCATTAGGCGTGCGTTATAAGACTTGGTCCAGGTAAGAGTCTACAGTAAGTCATTCAGTGACAAGACCCCATTGCAGGCGCGCGTCATAAGATAGTTGAACAGTACACGCGTGTCATAAGACAGCAGGCAGAGGAACAGTATGCAGTAAGGGATTGTCATAAGACAGTTGACACTGTGGTGGTATCTTAAAGTAGGCGAGACAGTTGGATCAACGTAATCCTCTGCATTAAGTGAGTGTCATAAGACTGTGTTAAGAGTCCATAGTAAGGGATTATCATACGACAGTTTAGTTTGGGATGAGATTCTGTAGTAGGCGCGTTTACTAAGACTGCGGTAAGACCCTACAGTAGGTGCGTGTGATAAGATAGTTGGATCGAGGTAAGACTACGTTAGGCAAGTGTTATAAGACAGATGAGATAAGGTAAGACAGTATGATAAGGCTGTTTAGACAATTATAAGATTCTACAAAAGGCGCGTGTCATAAGACAGTCGAGACTGTGGTAAGACAACAGGAAGACTTCTCATGAAGAAGTCCCCCGGAGTGAGGATAAGACACATTTGTCGAAGCATAACGTGAAGCGGTATCTTTCGGAAAAATATCCCTGATTTCTGAATAATGATGCATTCTACAGAGTGAAAAGTCAAACAACATACTGCATTGGACAACACTCAACATACTAATCCATAGCAGCGTTCCTAACCTTTTTCAAACAGAAAACCAATAAAATTTTAAAAATATTGCTGCGGGCCACTAACTTATATGGGTCAAATTTTTTATTTATGTGTATATTATTAACAAATTGATCATATTTTAGTGTATCATTATAACATAGTAAATCTAAAAGTCCGTTATAAATTCCTACGTAAACACAGTTATTAAACTGGAAGTGAACTATTAAAAGCTAATTTCATATTGACCAGACTCTTGATATCTAGTAACCAAATGAATAATAATGATACTGTAGACTGGATTCTACATCCTACCAAAGACCTACATATTGTAACGGCCTCAAACCTAAACTTTAACTGAAATTGTATTTTATGAATCCTTTGTAACAAGCTAGAGAGTGATTGAAAATGATTTTGTATATTTGTCTTGTATTTTACTGTAAATTAGTGTAAATGGATTTTGTTTTGTTAAAAGAAATTATATAAATCCCATTTAATATAAGGACAGTACTATGCAAGAGAATTACTTATATGTTTGTAATTGTAAGTAATATGGCAAGCTACAATGTTTAAAGGACGATTTACTACAGTTAAAATTGATTTATGTGGATAATTCTGTGTTTAAGTATCTTTAATTTTCATTTATAAGCATGTTGTAATGACTGTAAATGATTATGTATTAATTCTGATGGTTTTTAATGTTTTCAATTGTTTAAATATTTTTAATGTTCGAGAAATATCTGTCGGAAGCCTTTGTAGTGTTCTAGTACTTTCAGTGGAGCTTATATAAAGCGACCAGCAGATACTAAGAGACAGTTTTACAGAGGCAGTATCTTGGCTTTAGTTTACGTCGGCCCAGGACGGCATTGAACGAACAGTTTTGGTAGTATTGTCTTTGGAAGAAGTGTCGAATGCAATCGGTGGAGTGTTATGTTTATATGTGAACTGTATTCTATGTCACTAGCAATAAAAGAAATTAAAATCTGAAACTGGATCGTGGACTAGTTATTTAATTTATTAACTAAAACCACGAACAATCTAATAATACGCAAAATAAAATCACAACTCTTTGATACCAACGTTCCACGGTCACTCAAACCAATTGCAAGACCGCCAGATAACAGTGATTTACTTAAATTTAGAGGAGCATCTCTGCTTTTGATGACAGCTGGAAGTGAATAGAGTATTGTAGAAACAATGCTGTCCTAACGTCATCCTGGAAATGCCAGACTTGTGTCTGGTCATTGAAATATTCGTGACTTTTAAACAGTTTGACTTATGGGTCTTATCAGCTTGTAGCTTTATACAATCCGAATACGGTATCTAAATTCACTATATTCTGCCTGCGGGCCTCCTGAACCATCTTCCCGGATCACAGGTTGAAAAATTGATCTCTAGAAATACAAAAAGATACGATAATAAGGAGAAAAACACTCTTAGGAAAAAAATAAGGAAAGATATTTAAAGCAAATCCACCACTTACTTCAGATGAAGGAAAGAGTGCTAAAACGAACTCATTTACTGTTTTTGTTTTTGCTCCCCCTCGTTTATTGAATATCTTTCCCTGTTCATCATCATTTCAAATATAATAAAAGTTAAAAACAATCGGGGGACAGGAAATCAACGTCCTTCATTTGCATCCACGTCTAACATGCCACATGCCATGGGATGGAAACAACTTTCGAGTTGAGAACCAAACATGGGCACATCTTCGTGTATTTAATCGCGCTTACTACGAACCTCACAACAGGTATTTGGGCGTAACAATACAAAGCAACCTGAGATGCGGCCTGCACCTAACATTGATCGCGAGTAGGACTACTTGTAGATTGTGATACATAGGTCGTAGTTTAAGAATTGCAGTACGTATACAAAGGAGGTAGGGTATAAAACCACTGTGGGTCCACATTTAGGTATTGTTGTGTTGTTTGGGTTTCGAATCGCAAAGGACTGATTGAAACGATAGAGAAAGCACAGAGAGAAGCCGTTCGATTCGAGACTACTCGTCACAGTCCGTACGAAAGCATCACATAATTTAGACAATTTGACTGGGATTGTCTGGCAGAGTAGGTTTCGATTGAATTTATTGGCAACATCACCCTTCACGAATGTGATGAAATATTTACAAATCTATTTCGGTCGCAATGAAAAGAAACATAAGGTTAGAAAAATTAGATGTCGTACAGATGCTTGTACGAATTCTTTCTACCTTCGTGCCATTTTCAAATTGAAATGGACAGAGTTAGTTTTGATGTAAAGCACCCTCCGCCAGCAACAATTTTGTGAATTGCAGTCTAGATGTAGAAAAATCACTACAGATCAGAGAGATTTGTTGTTGTCATAAAAATGTCAATATAATTTAGAAACGTATGTGACGTAATGGCGGTTTCTCTTCGTACGGAAATAAAATTTACTTACAGTGCGCTTGCTTCGTGAAGTTGATGTATGCTTTATCTGATATGAATTTACTCATTAATTCCTGATAGACAGTAGAAGATTCACTGAAATTCGTTCGCGTGAAAATATTGTCAGTTGCAGCCTTGTTAATGATGACATACAGAATGTGGCAATGTGAATACAATACTCTGAAAATTTCGCAACATAACATTACGAGGCTAATTTTACAGAAACTTCTGTAGATTGTACTATATTTTATTATGCAGTTCTAATTGATCTAACGCGTTCTCCTGAGAAACCAACATCGATTTTTTTTTTTAGTAAGACGATGGTCAAATTTCGTGTTTCCATTCAGGAAATAGTATTGTTAATTCGAAAAATTTTCATTCCTTTCTCTCGTGTTCGCTTAACAATCCAAAGCACAGGGATGCTGAAAAATCGTGCTCTACTAGATATGTCACGATTTCTTTATTCATGATATATACGAAACACGTCTGGAATTGAACGCAAGTTAATAATCATATTCTTGCTACATCGAAGAAGATCCGCTTTCAAGAAATTGCTTTATACGGCCGCAATAAACAAAGTAATTTTGTACAGTTGACAAAAGAAGCAGATATTGAAAGCAAAAGCAAATAGCCATTACAAAACAATATATATATATATATATAGAGAGAGAGAGAGAGTGACTTGCGTATACTCACAAAGTTGCTTGACGGATGAATTTTAAACTTTTGAGTATTATGCTTAGAAATAAAATTCAAGGATTTTGATGTAGATAGATATTGGGAATGAGTAGACAGAGCATGAAATCAACGTGTTCTTTATTTACTTATTTGTTATGTGCGAAGGAAGTCGTCTATGAAAGAATCTAACTGACACAAGACACAGAATGATGGATCACATTTTAGCTCTGGTTAATTTTTTAGCGGAAGATATTGTTATAACTAAGACCAGTGGTGATCAGAAGCGTCAGGATACATGGTTTAAGTATCAAACATTAAAACTAATATATCGGTTAAATCAGGGCATCAGACTTTTATATATAATTGGTTATAATCATTTCGACTGCGAGAAAATATTCTGTTTCGTTCAGCACAATTCCTGTTGCAGCAACAGGACAGATTTTCACATGTTATGCAGCCCACCGCCCAGGACTAAAATTATTTACATTTTATCTCAATGCGGGTTCCAGATGCTGAGAAATAAACAAAAAATGTCTGTTCCTTTCGTTTATTTTGATGGGTGTTTGATTACTGTACAGCCCCTGGTCCCATGAGTAAAATAGGACATGTTTTATTTCGATAAAGTCGAAAATCTAAGAAATTATGAAAAAAGTGTTGCTAAATTAATATATTTTAAAAGAAAAGTCAACTATCCCTGTCGAAATATATGACGACATACTTACCAACGGCAACATATATTCGAAATTAAAACTGATAATCATCATCAATCATTTAACTTCTTTCTTGACTATGTGCAGTCTGTAAATTAGATGGCCAAATTGTCTGTGAGAGTAATTTAATCTATTAAACCTTTATAAAATAAAAAACCTCAAGTAAACTGGAGACGGCTGGTTGGTATATAAAGACGAAGACATTGAAGCGCTATATAGATGGATAAATAAAAAAAGAGGGGATAGGAAGAAAAGTGTGTTTTTCATGGATAACTACTGTCTAGAAATACATGTTGAGTTCTAACAGAACATACTACCAATACTTCTGTCTATCTAACTTAGACATGTTCATATCTAGAACAGATTTTTCGTTGGACAGAAGGCCATTAAAAATCGCAATAGAAAATCTCTAAAATCTGCAAACACATCAGTAACCGATTATAATAACCACAATGACTGGAATAACAATGACTGGAATATAACATAATATACCTATCAATATTACTGTCAAATGAATAACAGGTTATCGCCAGTTGCTATTGCGGGTAGTGTTAAGGAATAATATTTATTTTGCAGAAAACACCTTCGTTATTGCATGCCTTGAAGAATATAGCTACGATATTGAGAATACGTCAGTGCTTACCTGTAAACAAAAAGAATCTTGCTTCCTTATGAGACAGAAATGTGAAAGGGAAAAACGAAATGATGATGGAATTGGCGACTATTAATTTTAAATTTTGCAGTTGCTTCTTAAGTGTTCATAAATTAAAAACAGCCTGTTGACAACTGTTTTTGGTGAAATTTTTATACCCAAACACATTTCGCCCGCGCAGTAAAGAGACTTTTAGAAGCGATTTTGGTTGTATCGCTTACAGTAAGTCATTCAGTGCCCTGGACTCAGCGCAGTTTAATTAAAAAAAAAAAAAAAACGAGCGTGATGGACGGACGGCCTCGCATTTTGGTAGACGTGGGATCGAATCCCCGTCCGGTCATCCAGATGTGGGTTTACCATGTTTACCCAAATCACTCCAGGCGAATAACGGAATGGTTCCTTCAAAAGGCCATGGGAAAATTCCTTCCAGTTCCTAGCTCCAGTCCTTTCCCGCCTCCAATGACAGCCGTCAACAATCGTTAAAGCCACAAGCAACAAAAAAAATTGTGCAATTCAAATCTCAAACATTTCGATACAGCATTAGTTAAGATATAGAACGACCAAAAAGAAAAGTTTTAAAAAGATGTAGCCTATATCAGAATATCTAGAAACTTCAACAACCCTGGTAGAGCAAAAATGACACATTATAAGTAATTATGATTATCATTATTAATAGTCGCAACTGATCTACACATTTACGTCAATATTACGTAAATTTTTTGTTTAAATTGATTTATTTTCTGAGACACCTTTTTTCTCGCATTTCATAGAGTCACTGACACAATAGCCGAGAAATGAAAAACTTCCCATTTTGCTATGATTGACTTTATACGTAAGATTATAGTCTTGCTATTACCACTTATCACGCATATTACTATTAATTTTCACCCCTATAACTATCTAGTCCTGATCGCTAAAAATGACAATAAACTCAAAGTACTCTCTCGTCCCAACCTGATTTGTTCACAGTAATTGCTGAAATAACTTTTGATTCACTGTCGTAGCACCGCTCATTATTAGTCTCATACCAAGGTCTTTGGTTTCAGTATTTATTACGTCCTATAGGCCTACCGAACAAGTTATGGATTATGTCATCCGCATTAGCCACACGCCAGATATTATTAATTCCTGTTTACCCATAGGTTACAAGTACATGCAAATAATGACGTAATAAAAGCTGTTATAAAATGTATAGTTAAAACAAATTCATACTTGACAGCAGGTACCATGAATCCCAACACCTCACAGTCGGCGACAGTGCTGCCGCGGCAACAGCTACGGCCGCTAGCGGTACTAGCGCCGCTGAGTGAAACCTCTCTGGTCCCGGCAGGACTGCATCCGCGGCGCGCTCCCATTGGTCCGCGCGCTGCATCACTGACCGCGCCCCTGTGGGCCACGCCTCCCGGCGTCTCACCCGGCGCCAAGTGGCAGGTGGTGGGGGAAGGCGGTGGGCGGGGCCAGCGGCGCTGTTTCCTTGGGTCGCCTGGGCTGAGCTGGACCAGTCACCGCTAGTACGCTGAACGGGACGGCAGCAAGGGCACCGCCAGCTCCAAAACAGCCTGCGGGGGATCCGAACCCCGGACTCGTGCCTCGCTCGCCGGAACTACCAGACACTGTGCACCTGCAGCAGCCAGGACGAAGCAGTCGACAACATTCAACAGCACCTGCCACCTTCACTACAGTGTCAATCAATCGCAGACCATGTTCCACATGGACACAATACTCTGCGACACCTGCGCTAAATCACGGTGGAGACTTCATAAGAACTTCACCCAGATGTAGGGACGAAATATCACACTGTACCGACCCGCTGACAACGAACCAACTTTGTGCGCTATCGATGTAAACAGCATTACTCAACAAACAACAGTACAACGAAAAACTGTGGTGATAAAAGTGAATTTTATTACTAGTTTATAGCAACCAGAACATTTTTTTCTCCTTCAGGCCGATGTGGATGTTGCAATAAGAGTTTGTGATTTTTTTAATACTGTCCGAAAATATTTTTTGACTGTGCGGTTGTGTGCCAAAGCAACAGATTATAACTAGATTTTTTGGCCTAGAAATTTTGTCCTGATGAAACCTGCAAGAAACGTGCAATAATTTTACGCCTAACTTTTTGCTTCGAGATCGAAAAAACATTTTTAAACTCTAATCACTAAACTGGTACTCCTAAATCGTAGAAACTTTATTCAGTGGCTAAAATAAAATGAGCTCTATCTG
Source organism: Vandiemenella viatica (assembly GCA_031002005.1). Taxonomy (NCBI): domain Eukaryota; kingdom Metazoa; phylum Arthropoda; class Insecta; order Orthoptera; family Morabidae; genus Vandiemenella; species Vandiemenella viatica. The sequence goes on along the minus strand of CM061918.1, from coordinate 53,179,375 downwards.
ACCATCAAATTTACTCTCAATATTTTGATTATTAATAATTTATACTGTAATCAACGATCTGCTTCTCTGTATACTTGTCACGAAGTACTAATACCTGAAAAACCTGTAACAAAAAGTTATTCAGCTCATGAGAAGTAAGAGACGGAAGATATGCGCTATGAAATTATACTTTCCAAATTTTATATTAAGTAATATCTGTGACAACATGCTTGCTGTATGAATTTTGTGCAGGATATTTGAAACCATCTGCAAGCAAACAGGAATTGTTTTGATTTAATGGTACAGCAAAAATTTTTAAACTGTTAAATCATTAGGAAAAGACGATTGTGGAGAAAAGTTATAAAAAGGTTAAAGAGCAAAAAACTATGAGAACAGAAGGTAACAGTTAAAATTCACAGCAAGTGTCATAATATTTACGGACTGTTCCTATCTCAAAAGAACCACAGAGTCGCGTGAATTACAACAGAAAATTAGGAACAGACAGATTTATTTTGAGCAAACACTGAATGTGGTTTAGGCAGTGTACGTATACGGACTTTGGGAGATAGGGAGAATATACTGTGTTCACCTGCAGTGATCGGGACAGTGAGAAGATACTCGAGCATCGGGTAGTGCCGACGCCGCCCCCGCTGTTAAACCCCGGCGGCAAACTGTTCGACGCTCTCGTACGCGGTGGGCCCTTGTCCGTACTCGCGGCGTCGGGGGCGGGCGCCGGGGGCGGCTATGGCGGCCGCATGAACGGGGGCGGCACGGTGCACGTGTCGGCGCCGGGGGGGCGGCGGAGGCGGCAGGGGTCCGCCGGGGGCGGCGTCCTCCAACATGCCCCCGCAACGCTCGCCTTTCGCGATACAGGAACTGCTAGGCCTCAGCGACGACCCGCCGCGCTACGGCTCGGCCGGGGGCGGCGGAGGCGGCGGCGCCGTGGCGGCACTGCCACCCCCGACGCCCGCCACCCCCGGGCCGTACCAGTACCAGGCGCACCACTTCGCCTCCAGGATGGCCTACTTCAACGTTGCCGCCGCGGCCGCGTTTCTGCCCCACAACGTCGCCGCAGCAATGTCCGCGCACCATCATCACCAACAACAGCAACAGCAGCAACAACAACAACATCAGCAGCAACAACACCAGCAGCAGCACCATCACCACCAGCAGCAGCAGCACCAGCAGTCGGGGGCGGTAGTCCTACACGGGGGCGGCGCGGCGGCGGCGGCACAGGCTGCTGGCTCCAGTCTCGCCGCCTCAGGTTAGTAAGCTTCGCAACTCTAAAATATTTCTCAACTTTCTAGAAACCCACTGATGATTACTTCCAAACACCTGCTGGATCACCTTTACACCCTCAACATTCTACGATCAATTTCTCTACTTCCTCTCCTTTTCTCACTATGTCGTCAATTAACTAGAGAATTCTCTGTCTGACACAACACTTTAATTTCCTTGGATGATGGGCGCACTCGGTCTCCAAAGTACTTACAGCATTGTGCAAAAAACTGTTGTATCTAACTTTAACACTCCACCATATAACTATGTCCGGCTGCGCTAAAACAATCTTTTCCGAAATAGGAAAAACAATATCTCCATTACGCGTTCTGTGCCAGTGTCGTCCTAGAGCAACAAACGCTACATCCTCCAACACCATAGAACTACCGCTCGAATGCGATACAGAAAAGCTATCCAAATCTGTTGTAGCAAAGTATTCACGCTACTAATCTTCAAACAGGTGTTGTGTGTCCGTAGTATTCTGTCGGAAAGTTCTAGGCGTTGATTATACACGCATACTAATATAATTTTCTCGGAGATACTTTGCAAACTTATTTATCATAGTGATTCTACGTAATTGTATTATCAGCTGTGATGGTAGAAAAGAAGTTTTTTTTTAATATAGTAATCAAAAACTTTGTAATATGATAGATATCTCTGTATCTGCTGCAGTTATTGGTCAAGTATGTTGAAGTGTTTCAAGGAAATATTTTTAAATCAAACTTTTTAATGCAACAATCTTAATTCGACTTCAACGTGATCTTACAATAGAAACTGTCAATCGAGTTGAGTCACGCATTTTCAACTCCATAATGAGTAATTGTATCCTCCTATCAGAACTCGGTTTATTGCTAAATGAAAGTAATATACAACTCATGTTTCTTCCGTTTTGTCAGTTAAGTTTTCCATGTCAGATGGAGCACATACTTCGCCGTAGTAACATTTAGACGGAAACACTATGCGATAAATTTATATGCCGGGACTCGACATTCTCCCAAGTAATTTATTTACAAATACAAACTTCTAATATCTGGAAGTTGCGTATCAGTTTCCTCAACTGCTGATAAAATTCATAAATAAATATTGGCATACAAATAAATCAATAAAAATGCAATTGCTTAGGCAGTATTTATTTATCAAGCTTCTAATTTTTATGAATTTCTCAGAGATTTATTGATAACAATCATTTTAATGTTATGAATGGCGTCAGAAATATTTTTTCTTTGAGTTTATTGCGAAAACATATTACTCTTCTGCATAATTTCGTTATTCTTATTTGAATTTGTTGTCCGTTCTCAAGAAGAGACCTTGCGTTTGTTTATATAAATTCTAAAAAAATTATCCACAAAATGAACTGTCAGTAAATACGAATCACTTAATTACTTTTTATATGAGAACTTATGTCTGACTGTAAATTTATGTGAGATTCAGACAAAAACGAAAACGAAAACGAGCTACCTGACCATTTTATTTTTACAGTCACCGTAGGAAACAACATTTATTTGCTTTTTTAATTATTGGGGAACAGAAAAGCCATATAGGACGGAAATATTTTATGTAACTTTCACTTCACATATCACTTTATAATTATATACACACTTATTAATCAGAAAACACTTTACAAAGTGAAACACAACAAAGTAATTGTCTGCATGTGTTTCTCTTTTATTTTTTTAAGCTATGGATGATTAATAAACTTCCCTCAATTACTACTTCAGAAAATACAATAATATGAAAGATAGACCTAGAATAATAAATTATGCAGTTTATGCATTAAATTATGCCCACGATCTACAAATAAATTTGCCATATTCGGGGAAGATTAAGACAATTATGTTCGAGGAAATTGTCAGTTAATCTGTTTCATATTTGAAGCCTATTTTTAAAACTTTGCTGGAATGAAGTAAATGTTGCTGATAAAACTTCTAGATGTAAACGGGACAAATATTGCCCATTGCATGCCTGATATTATGATTGTAAGTTGATGCGATGTTAATGTACATAATAAAGAAATTATCATTCTTTCATAAAATTACTCTCCGATGAATTCATTAACAAGTTCATCTGCGTAAATCTTGTTTTAATAAAGTTGTGGCTGTATGATGTGGAATTTTGAGTTTCTAACAAAAATGAAGGGATAAACTTATATCTTATTTCTACCGCACATGAAATGTGTAAACAAATATCCCAAAAGTAGCATCTATAAACTGCCAGGAATTTTCTTGTGGAAAGTTACTAATTTATGAGCAAACAAGTTACGCCTTAGTGAAAAGTGTCACAGCAATTTTCTGCGGCAATTTAGGGCCTAAATTTGTCGCGTAAATAAAGTGATAAATTTTCCACTAACGTTCTTACTTCTTCTTGTTTGGTTACAGTTACTTTAACGTAAATTCTGTTGGTTTATCTGAAACAAATGTGCTTGAATACTTATCTATATACATGCTTGCACACAACAGAATTAATCATGGACTTTTATAAAACTTCGAATATGGTATTGGCAAGATATTGGTAGTAGAATTAGGAACAGTATGGAATAGAAGACATCACCATAAGCACAAGTTGATCTAGGTAGTGAGAAACTTATTTTTTTCTAGATAAGAGAATCAATAGCCGATATAAATTACCAACATAGTTTCTGAATGAAACGCAAGTACCGTAAAAGATTTCAAGGTAATCATTTGTGCAGTACAGAAGCAAGTAAACGAGGAAAATTCAAGTGATATACATACTGCAATTTATAAGAGGAATTAAAAATTTATTATATTGAAGGGAATAAACATGTCGTTTGCTAAAAACTTTAATTATTATTTTGAACTAGGAGAAATATGATCTAAATCACGTTTAAGTTATTCCCAAGTTTTAAATTTAGTTTATATAAATATTGGTAACTGCATCACTTTCGTTTACGTGTATTTGTATCAATAATTGGTATTTAAAGATTTATATTATCTAAATACAGTAAACCAACCTTGAAACAGGTTTATACAAAACATCAATCCCAAACTTTTACCTTTAGTGTAGTTACACCAATTTATTTTGTAGAAATATCTGAATGTTTTCAATTTTTGTTTGTTTATGACATAAACAATGAAATTAAACAAGGATACATAGTTAGTAGAATGTAGTAAAGATGTTGATTTGTTGTTCTAACTATTTTTTGAACTGCTGTCAGAAGATTAATTTAATCCGTTTTGATTTCCGCAACTTTGCGCCTGAATACTATTTTCCCACACAACGAAGTTTCCAGGACCGGGCATATTAACGTTAATTTTGTTTCCATTCTCATTCCATCCATCAAGCAGAGAGTTTCCACTTTGTTCGCCTTTGAATAACAGATCACAGATTCTGAATAAATATGATGTCACAATTCGTATTGTGTTAAAATCTACCACAACGGATTGTTATTTTAACAAAATCTTCTGAATATAGCACTCACCTTACGTTTTGTAAAACATTACGTACTTTTCAAAATTACAATTATCGTATTATAACTATTCAATGGTTTATTAAACTCATTTTATCGTCTCTGAAAAACTATACGTTTATGTATTCAGAACTGACTATTCCCAATATTGATTATAACTTTCTGTTTAAATTTGATCAGATTCTTTTATACCTTTCACGTGCAGAAAATATATTAGTTATGACAGAGACCCAGAGTAAAAATTAATTTGTAATATTTTTAGTAAGCCTTAAACTGTTTCCATCCGACGGATTCGTAATACAATTTGTAACCACATTATGAACACGAGCTATATCAGGGGTGTGTTGATTAAAATAACTCCTGCTACTTTTTGCATCTTTAGAGGCGTTGGATTATATCTGTACACAAATTATGTTCTTGTTGTCTAGGAGCGATAAGCGATGAAAATTCCTGCATGGCTTTATGTTCCTGCTATATGTTTAAAAGAGGTTTACATAATATGAAGTAGTAAACGAAAAAAAGAACACAACCGCAAGTTAAGGAAATTGTAAGAGAAGATGAGGCTAGCGCAGTACCTACCTCTCAAACAATGATGTTAGTTTCAGAGTTGCTGAAATTACACAAAACTTTGGTTTCTGTAGTATATACAGTAACATAAAAATATTAAATATTGATATCGATTAATTAGCGAAAATATTTTCCGAATAGTAAGTAGATAGTAATGAAATCTTTAATTGTTTGTTTAAAAAAATCGTATATGGAGTGTTTCCTGTTAGGGGTAAAATAATTCTTATAATTATTTCCGTAATTACAGAAACAAAGAAAAGGGAAATATTAGGATCAATATTTCCAAAATTCTGTGTTTCACTGAATATCATGTAAAGGCGAAAGCAGTTGTATCATTTCTCTTGTTTGAACTTTTTTGTTGAAAATATTGCAGGACAGCCACATACCACAAACAAAAAGTCAGATGTTGCGTGGAACAGTGTTTTGTCCGTAATATCACCTTAAGAAAGCTCAGCTGATTTCAGATATCTTGTGGACCAACTAAATAAATAATAGTTAAGAAAGGCATATTTAAAAAAAAAATACGTCCATTCTCTATTTATAATGTTGAAGGAACGTACGTAGCTCTTAACACCAACCTGTTTTTAGCAAGAACGGATTAAACCCGTGACAAAACACAGCAGCATAATCCTCGTTACAGAAGAAGAACAGACAAAATATGTTTGAATTTATTTTAGTGTGCATTCACTGATTGAAATAATTATTGGAAGATTTTTCTATCCCATAGTTATAGTGTTGTATCAGTTTCATTACTATTATTCTGAAAAGCTGCTTAAATCTTGTAACAGACATTTCGTCAAACGGCCAGGATATTGTGTGTTCCTGACAAAACCCCATCGCTTACACAACACGAGCAATTTCAATAAACCCACACTAACTGGAAGACAACGCATGTTTGAAACGGTCCATAAGATATTTAGAATAATGTGAAAGGTGTTTTTGTCCGATATTACTGTTAAAATATCAGTAAATGATAGAACAAAAGGTATTCCATCTGCAGAAGTAAAAATTTAGTTTTATATGATAATATCAAATTTATGCATACTCCATATAAGGAAACTGAGTATATCCTTCAGTGAGTGCTGTCAGATAAAATTCTGGATCCTTAAATATCAAACTTGCAGAAACAAACAGTTGTGTTAGTCGAATAAAATTTATATGTTCAACATGCACTAAATACCCAAATAATAATTGTAATTCTGTAATATATGTAATTACCCATAATAATCAAAGAGCAGAAATTGGTTTATTAGTTTTGACTATTGGAGAAGGTACCACTTATTATTTTTTCTCCCTTTATAAAAATGAAAGAAAAAAGCGTACAGTAAAACAAAAGATATGGAACCGATAAGAAGTGGCTTCTAAAACGTTTGAAATAAGTTAATTAATTAATTAATTAATTTAATTTAATTGCAATGGAGAACAGGCTCCGGTGGCAATTTCCCTACACAGCTATCTTCCCCCTATCCTGCACCCACCTACATTTGCCCTCTACAAATTTTTTCTTTAAATTCCTTCAAAGTTTTCGGTAAATTATTCATCGTTTCTCTTGGTAACTCATTCCAATCCCTGACACCCTTACCTAAAAAAGAGAATCTTCCTACACCCTTGTGCCTGAAATCGAGTGCCAGCTTGTGGTCATGGTCATCTTTTCCCTTCCATGCACTACTTTTCATACCTACTGCAATATCTTTCCATGCCTCATCACCAGTATATGCCCTGTACACTCCCATGACCCTCCTCATCCTCCTCCTGTCTTGCAATGAATCCCATTCCAGCTCCTTTATCATATCCGTCACTGATTGCATTCTGCGATAATTTCCAGAAACAAATCTAGCAGCCCTTCTTTGCACCCTCTCCAACTCCTGTATTTGATACGTAAAATGAGGGTCCCTATCAACGAAAGATTTTTTTCTATTTTGGTTATTTATTATTATATGTAGCGTAGACTGTAACGTTATAATTTCTTTATGCCGCATTAAGAACCAAGAACAATATCTAAAAGTCTGTAAGATGTTGCTGAAATTTTAAACCTATTTTTAAGTTTTTATTAACTCATTTGAGAAACAGAAGTGTTTATTTTGCGAGCATAAATTTATGTAGAGTATTCGGTTGCTCAGTTATTCTTTCAGCGGAGAGAATTTGTATCCCAGTTTTAAAACTTACCACCAAGAGAACTTCTCCCAGCGACAGAGCTAATAAACCAACAATCTGGTTTATTTATGTCTATTGTCAGCAAAACCTATAACAAGTGAAATAGATTTAGCCAAAAAGCGTTATGACCCGTATTGTTTCACGACAATAAGATTAAATTTGCATATCAATTCAATAACACACCAATGCTGTTGAATTTATTTGTTTGAGCTCGTTTTGTTTCCTAGAGATTTTTCATGTTCAAGATTTTAATAACCTTTTTCATTAGTTTCGTCTTGAGGGGCACAGTTTTAACGGTACGGTGAATAAGAGCCACTGTACGGGTTTATAGCAGTACTGAAAATAGGTTCAATAATTAAATTTGCAAAAGATATGATTGAGTTTTCAAAATAAAACTATTTAGATCGGTATGGAAAACGCATTCGAACAAACCAATGTTCTTTTAGCAATTACAGCAAGATTCACTTAGACACGATGTGCAATGGTGGTTTATTTCACAAAAATTCATCAGATTTACCTCAGTCAGTAAGAAAAATAATAGTAAGATTAAACTGTATCTACCTCACAATTTATCAATTTATCACAGGTGTGAAAGGAGATGTAAAATAAAATTTTTCCTAATTCATGTTAAAACGGGATAAAAGCTTTTATCTTACGTTTCAAAATTAATGTTAGATTGTTTGAAACAGGTATGTCGAAATAATTAATGCCTTTATTGCTGTTCAACAAAGATAATACGACCCCTTTTCTAACACAGGAATAAATTCTAATTTTTATGCATACAGCTCTATTCTCCACTTTGAATCAAGATATGTGGAGATAAACTTATAAGCCGACTTGTTCTGTAGATGGTACAATGAGTTCCAAATTTCACGACAGTAACATAAAATTTTTATCTGAATTCAATAACACACCAATGCTGTTAAATTTGTTTCTATGAACTCGTTTTGTTTCCTAGACATTTTACGTGTTCAAACGAGTAAGAAGGCGTAAATTACAATAATAAATTTATTAACTGCATTGGCATATTCTTCAATTTACACAAACTGATCAATGATAGTTGAAGAATGCTGTATAATACACAACATCCTGCACGGGATCAAATATCCCTCTTACAGCTTCATGTAGATTATACAATCAATAAAAAAGAAGTGTCGGTCGATCTCAAACGATGACAAAAGGTTTTTTTAAGTACTACGATCCGGTGTTGAATGACATCATCAGCTTTTGTATACAAAATGAATATGGCAACTGATGAACTAAATACAAACATATTAATGTACTTATCAATCTTAAAATTATGAAGGAAAATATAAACAGAATTTTTTTCTTCGCCTTTAACAAAAAAAAAAGTTGTTAAATTGGATTTACTGCCTTTTACCTCCGACATACAGATGAATCATTCAAGCAACATACCACATCTATGAGATTAAGTTACAAATCCCATTCAAATTTTACCAAGGTATATTTCTTTAACTTTAAAGCAAGTTACTGTGTGTGCAAAGATTTGTATAAAAATTGCGAGAATTAGATAATTCTAGAAACAAAGAATATAAAATTCATTTGCATTCAATCAGTCAAAAACATTTAACGTCACTACTGAAGACGTCATGCAGTTCCACCTTTGCAGTAAGATCATTATCAACAACGGCAGAGATGAAACTAATAAAAGAAAAGATGTACTCCTCTTGTAACCGTTGATTCAGTTATTGTGGCATAATTTTTGGAGAGAGTTTTCACTGTACAAAAAAGAGGTGTTCCAGTGTTGTTTAAGGTAGAACCAACATCTTCCTTCAACCAATTTTTCACAAATCTAACTATTTTAACAATAACTTCTGAGGATATTTATTCAGCCATATGCTTATCTATAGAAGATTTTATTAGTTTAAATTAAATTCCCAGGTATATGATAATAATTCAAAAATTAAAATTACCTTCACAAAATTCAATGTTGTTATCAACAGCAAAAAATCTTTAATCCTTTCTAGGTCACACCTGCTTAATAAACACTGCAAGGATGTATACTGGTTTGTTGATAACAAACGCGTATTTAAAGGGAAGCAAGTAATATTGTCTTATTGGAGACAATTACTCCATTCAAAATTTTGCACTAAATATTTTGGTGTACATTGTAGACACCCGCATATCACAGTTATAAATTTTAGAGCTTAAGTTTATGTGTCTGTCAGATATTTTAATTTTCACCGTGACAGTTGTTCGTCATATATTGCCTATAGCATGTCCCTAAACCTACAGATTTGCTTCAGAGGATCAAACATACAAAATCGGTTTCGTTAATGTAGATCCATTATGGAGAAGTGTTTTAATATACTGGAATTTTAAATAAATTGTTTTAAAGTAAAATAAGTATTATTTTAATACTTCCTAAAGCAAAGGGTACTACTAACACTCATATCAAAGCGTCAGCAAATTCTCTTTCAAACTGAACAGACATAATAGTTCCAGAACAAACAACTGAACCGTTAATCTCTTCGATTTACACAAATTATCGACCCACGTGAAATTACATGTGCCTTCTTTTCGTTTACTTCCTCAGAATTCATATGAGGGGCTGGTATATGGCAGAGGACATAAAATCACGACCATAAAGCAGGTCTTCATTTCAGGTATAAGAGAGTTTAAATTTTTTTTTATTTGTGGGTAGGGGAGTAACTAGAATAAATTACCGAGAGAAATGTTAAATACTGAATCAATATAAAGTGAAAATTTCTTATAATACAATAATAGTGTAAGAAAATTATTGCAGCGGTATAAGTGCTATACAATCAATATTAATAACATTTCTTCGATCCTTACACTTCATTTCTTTCTTCCTCTCTTTAGTATAATTTCTTTTGTATCTGTGATTTCTCTTTTTAAGTCTTGAACTCCTTTATCATTTTTGTGGAAGTTTAGAATTTTTTTCTTTTTAATATACACCGAGCGTGGTGGGTGAAAGGTTAACGTTCTGGCCTCGCATTCGGGAGGACGCGGGTTCGAATCCCCGTCCGGGCATCCAGATTTGGGTTTTCCATGGTTTCCCCAAATCACACCAGGCGAATGCCGGGATGCTTCCTTCAAAAAGGCCATGACCGAATTCCTTCCAGTTCCTTGTCTCCAGTCCTACCTCGCCTCTAATGACCTTAGCCGTCGAGGAGGCGTATAGCAGAAAGTAAAAAATAAAATATATATATATATACATTTTTTTCTACGTCCGATTTTACTTCAGTAAACCAACCAAAGTGTGTTTTAGGGTTTTTATAAAAATAATCAAGTAATCTTTTTGTCAGTTTTTCTTAATCCATTGGTTCCAGCTGATCATATTATTTCTTGTTATATGTTAATATTCTAAACTTTTTTCAATATCAAATACAATCAATTCCATATTATTTACTATCTTCCAATCACCGAGTTTTTGTTCACAGCAACAGTCTGATATTTTTCCTCGTTTTATAGACAGAAATACTAAGAGATGATACTGGGAACTTTCCATATTGTACTGTTGGATACATTTTAATTTGTTAAGAGTCTTTCTAAAGTTCAAATTTGTAAGGAACCTTACTAAAAATTATTAGGGTAATATTTGTACGGTTTTAACGCAAAGCAATACAAAATAATAATAATACTAAAATAACATTCTGCCGAACAGCTTAAGAAATATTTCCTCCTGCTTAAGCATAATAACAAGACGAAAATAAGATATTTTTCTTTTTTCTCAGATAATTACTGGAAAGCTATCTTTACTCCAGTAAAATAGAATTTGTTTACAAAACCTGTCAGTTTGGGCAATATGACAACATAATAACATCTAATGTATTCAGAGACGATAATATATATTGCCCTCGGGTATAAAACAGTGTTTCAATAAAATAGTTTTGGTAAACAAGAGCATATATCAACATTATTGCAGGGGCTGTGTGGTCAGCTGGTGTTACCATTTATTGCTCAGCAACAGAGCCGAATATAAACTTCTGGACTTGTATAGATCATAACATAAGAGACGAAAATGGTATTTGTACTCCATAAAAATCATAACAGATATGTAATTCTGTTATTAAAGTGTTATATAACGAGAAACGAAAATACAAACAATTGCACATATTGCATACACAAGTACGTTTCCGTTGGTACTGAAACAATTTTCTACCTGTTAGTTTTCATATTCTGATTATAATTTTTACATTACATTACATACGTTCGCTTCCATCGCATATAAGAACAACCACATATGTGTGAAACAAAACACGACGTCATATTTAATGTTACCAACTAGTGGTTAGATATAAGTTAATTGGGGTCCACAAACAATAGATAATTTCCAGTATTAACTACAAATATCTTATCATCTTATCTTGAAGTATTAATAATTTCTAAGCTTCTTTCAGACAATTCTTTAGAAAGCTCAATACTGTTACAAAGACTTCTCAGTATACTGTAAATATTCTTTCATGTGTTTTGTCATAAAATATTTTAATTAAGTTACATCAAATTCAGAGCCATATAATTCCAGTGCAAGAATCAAAAATAACTTACACCATATCAGAGGTAGTGAATAACTCTTTAACTTCCCTTCTTACAATTTTATACTTCTCTCTATCTTCTCCAGTTTAAAAGATCCAAGAACATAGATAGTACCCAGGCTTAAAAGATATTTTTAATCACAGACTATTTCAGTTTGAAACAAAATACATTAATTTTTTGTACATAAATTAAAAATTGCTGTGGCAGGACGTTGAATAAAGACTACATAATTACATAATTATTATTCCTATTCGAACCACCGCTAATTTAACCTGTGGTAATGTTGTGTTTGTTCCTAACGTTATAGAATAAAAGAAAGGGAAAATTTTCATTTCTGCCTAAGGAAGCCAAGTAATGGGATAAATTATCCGGGGATATGCATAACTATTTATTTCAAATGACAAAAGAGTATTTGAAAACTTGAGTAATTCGTTTGTAGAGTAATTACCACCGTGGTAAATGTTACACCCTAATTAATTAAGAATTATAAAAATCAGGTCTTTCTTCCTTTTTGACGGGTGTATAAGAAATTAAACAGTTGTTAATTTAAATACAACCAAGGCTAGTAGATCAGTTTTTAAATTGTGTCAAAAGTATTTTTATTTATTGAATTACTGTGATTTTGTTGAATTGGTGCATATATAAAAGAAATAAGCTACAGTTACCCTTTTTTTAACATATATACGGTATTTAAAAAGCAAAACCTAACTTTATTAGAGAAGGAGATTGCAGCATAAGTAATTGAAAAGATGTCATCTGCTCTTGGTAACCTTTTTATGTAGCTATTCCTAAAACCATTGCTGCATCACAATAAAATTAGAAAAAAATTTCGGTTCTTCTTTAACTACAAGTGTGCTAAGCCTAAAATTGAGAAAAGCGTCAGTGATAAATATTTTCCCACTATCGATAGTACTGCAATACCGTCCGTTATAAAACACACCGAGGAACCGAATACAAAAAGTTCTGGAGATATCAAACGCTGGCTACAGCTCATACAATCTATGTAAAAAGAACAATTGTTACTAAAGATTAATTAAACCTTTAGACATTGCATTGAATGTCTTTTTTACTACATTAAGTATATAGGGGAGACCGGGGCAAGTTGACGATGTTAACGATTAAACATTTTTAATAAATTCATTTTTTGAAGAAAATATTTTTCCATTGCAAATATTATTAGTCTGATCTTTTATTGAAATGTTCGTAATTATATATAACTTTATTTTCATATTATCAAAGCTTTTTTTATTAATTTTAGAAAGTAATGCAAATCTGTCATCTTGCCCCAGGACTGGGGCAAGATGACTTTGACCACGGGGCAAGATGACATTTAATGAAACTGTAATACATTTTTATTGTTATACATCAATATGTGTACATTGTTGCATATACATTAACAGAAGTCACAAATTTCCCTCCTTCACAGTTTGAACAGTCTTCGTGCCAACATTTAAAGCACAAGCAACACTGTATTCAGTGTTCTGATGGAGGGTCCTCATAGATCTCATCACATCCAGAACACTGAACTAAACTTTCTTTGGAAGCATTTCTTGATGTTCTCGCAACTCGGGGTTTTTTTCTTTAATTCGGAAGAGGTAAACGTCAGTTTCTTAGTGAAACTTAAATTTCTTGCATCCCGAGCCTGTGCGTATGAAACACACATCCAATTCTTACGTCATCTCTTTTCTTCAAATGGCGAGGTAGTGTTGCTTCAGGGATATTGTAAACGTTCGCTGCACACAAGCAGGACTTTCTTACTCCTTTGACATCAATTATTACAGCAGTCAAAGCATTTCGGTCCCACTCGCCTATGGAGGACTTCATTTTATAAGTTTTCACCATATCTGGATCATAAAGTGTCATGAATGAGTAAAGTAGCGCCCTTCCAAATTTTAAGAGAAACTATGTGAGTCATGCAAGTCAAGACTCTTACACGAAACACAAAAAAAGGCACTCAAACACTGAAACAGACACAGCGAAAGTCATCTGGGGCAAGATGACGAGGTCGTCAACTTACCCCAGCCAACTTGCCCCGAACGACAATGTTAGAAACTTTCAATTATTGCGGCAGTTTAAAAAAGAATGAGATACGAATACACAGCCTTTATGAAAGCACATTGTTTAAGCTACTAATGTATGACAAAGTATAAAACAATATCTTACCTGTTAGTCTGCGAAGTCTTAATTCAGAGATGTAGAAAATTACACCACGTCACAGAGAATTCTCGATCAGCGAATAGCGAGGAACAATTAGGCACGAGCGACACCAGTGCTCTATCTTTTAGTTCCTAGTCGTGTGGAGAGCTAGTAGTATGAATACAGTGCTGCTACATAGAAGCGGGAATTTAAAATAAATCATTCGTCATCTTGCCCCGCTCGTCAACTTGCCCCGGTCTCCCCTACTGCAAGCATATTTTCCATTATTTTCAATTAAAGTACCCAAAATCAAAATAGAAACTAAATTGTGCACTGTGATAAATCTAAACTTAAAATAAGGTATGATTAAGAACTGATATTTTAACATAAATATATTTTCGGGTATGGTACATATTGAAACCATTTTGCATGGCTCTTTAAAGGTGTACGTTTCTCGTGCTTCTGACTTAAGTTGTTATCTGAAAGACTTATTCCAGGTGAACGCTTGTCAATTTAACTAGAGTCTAACGAATACTTTACTGTTAAATCGAATCAAATCTGTCTTAAAAATTCGAATTAAAAACTATTTTATAAATTGACAAATATTTCTAATCTAATACATCTTAAATAAATAGCACCAACATTAAAGCTTAATAAAATTTCCGATAACTTCTCTTTTCCGAATCAGTGAATCACAGACAGATAATTTAATTCCAAAAACTTGTTTGCCTGCACTAATTGTCAAGTAGTCAGGGAATGGAAAATATTATCTGAGCAATTTCTGAAAAATTAACCTGGAACACTAAACGAATTTAAAATTAAAATTCGTGAAAGGCGAAAGTAGTTAAGTAGGAAATTTCCACCAGTCCACCGCAATTAACTTTAATTAAATAAGTTGAATTGAATAAATACTGAATGACAGCAAAAACATTCGCTGTTTATTAGACTAGTATTACGGGTGCTTTCGACAAAATGTAGATCTGCGAATCTAGGATTGTTGGTTCCAAATGTTAACTATTGTGACCCTTTGAATTTTTTGATCCATTAATTTATTTTACAACGTTTAAATTATGGTATTTTGGAGGGGTTACTCTCTTTCCTTCTACATACACACCTAAGACGTTACTAATGAAACATTACACCTAAATTAACAATATTCTGCTGCAAAACATGTGCTGCAACAACTAGAAACTCATAAATACAATGTGATCACATACTCACGGACTACTGGTACAAAGAATGTTTTATAACAAAGGATATACATGGCAGAATTGTTCCTGTGTTTCAGTTTCAAACCATTTTATTTTAATACTATTAATACTTTGGCCTGAACTAAAATTTAAAAAATAATAAAAAGTGAAATTTCCTTTTGACACTCTATGTAACTCCCCGAACTTTCTCAGTAGAATAGTCTTCTTTTTTTCTTTTCTCTTATTTATATCTAGTAGCCTGATGCAGTCCTTCACCCCTTAATATCCTCTTTTAGTTTCCACATTAACTTTAAAGCATACATCCTCATTTCTGCTTGAAATTGTCTTCCTCTCTAGTTCTTTCCTTTCATTGTACCCTATATTTATAACCTGACCAATGGAGTATATTCCAAAAGGTAAACACCCATGTTATTTCTTTTTCATTATAAAAACGCCGTTGTTTATTTATCATTTCGTGGGCATATTTTCTTAATATCACTATATATATATATATATACCCTACACAGTTAATTTTCAACATTTTCGTCATGTTCATAATTCTTTATCCATCTGCAGCTGGTTCGGAACATTTATTTGCCGCTCACCTTTCACCACTCTTCGGTTTAATTGTGTTTCAACCCGGTTCATATTTTTCTATCTAACCATCTCTCTCTAACCATTTTTCTTTCAATTTTGGCTTCACCCTAGTGTTTTGTCAACCTTTCATCCTCCATCCTCTTTCCATGTGTAAATTATTTATTCTTTTTGAATCTCTATTTCAACCTATTAACTCCAATCTTCTTTCTGACATTCTCATTTCTCAACCTCGCCTCATTTTTTCTATTCCGGTTCTCTAGAACTTGATCTCACTGACTAGAATTTTATTCTCGTTTTATATGTGATTGTTAAAGTTTTGCCTGCATTGTTTTCATATAGTACCACAACAATCAGGCTTCCAGTTCTAATCTTTCAGTCTTTCATAATGTCTCAAGATTCGCTAACGTGATTCTAACACATTATTAAGTTATAACTAATGGTTTTGTTGATAAGTTTCCGCACTTAAAGCCCATTGCTGTCATTGTAAATAATATGCTTTTAATATGTTGTTTACTTCACCAGCTTGGTATAATTGCAATGCAAAGTATATACTTTGAAGGAGTGTCATCTTGTATAATTTTTATCTCATCCTGCTTTAAATTTACAAACAGAACGAGGACGATGGCAAATATCATATTTAGCCTTGTACGAATGTTAACATTTGTGTGGTACGAAAATAACAGCTTTTCGAAAACTAGGTATTTTCCTGACTTCATTTATTTCCTTCAGATATTCCCCTCTTCTAATACTTTTCTCGTTGCAGGATATTCTGAATAATGAATCTGACTGGAAAATTGTAGTTATTAATTATTATTTGCCTCCAAAATCGGTTTTGTGAGTCCTGAAATTGTTATTGTAGCCTTAACCCGACTGGTATTAAGTCCTGTAACTGTGTTTTGTAATAAAACCAAAATAATTTATATAGTCTGCTTAATTACAAGTTGGAAACAAAAAGTAGATCTACAAATTTCGATGGGTGAGAACATAAATACAGATTACAAGCTTTAGTAAGTCCACATGGATTAAGAAACAACCTTCATAACATGCAGTGTGACTGTTCCTCTAAGATAATTGTGGCATCAAATCACATTCTGCATAAAATTTAAATTAATTGTCTCTCATGTATATATGTGTTAGATATAACAATAAGCCAAGAACTGATCCGTGAGGAAAACCAATTTTTTTTCATTTATGATTTGGTACTCATATAGTTATCACACATTTCAGAGATATAATTTGATGTAAATTATCCGGATATGTTATAAAAGAAAAGCGTGTAGCGTTACTTACTCACTACAACCACTCAACCGACTTTAGGCAGTCAGGAATGTATATTCTTGCTCCGACACACTCATTAGCTTGGACGCACAAAAGGAGCTCAGCCGGTCCCAGAAAAGCGCATAAATAGCTGTGTTGTGCGGTGACCACGTTATCCTGATCAAATTACAGAGCGCTCGACATAACCAGCCCATTGTGGGGCGTTACGAGCTACTTGCAGGGTGCATGACCGCACAGATGTTATCGCGGCAGTTGCAGCAGGTAGAAAATGGCTGCCACAGGACCCGGGATCGATTCCAGGCACGTTTTAGTGTGCTGAGGACTCCAATTCAAGCGCTTTCGGCTCATTAATGACATCTATAGACGAGCTTAGGATGACAATAGTGATACTAGAAATCCACATCCTGAGACTATATAATTAGGCATAACTTCGCACTGTGGAATGGATGCTGCTTGCAAAACAGAACGGAAAGATGTATGTCGTAAAATGTTAAAAATAAAACACGACGTTCCTCAGAACTGAACCCATTACTGTATTTTTTCTCATAGGCTACAGAATATGCTCTTTAGAGCATATTTGAGGTTTATCTTATACATATGTGTATAAGAATTGCTCGTGTGTCCTTCCATGCAAAACAGTGATTTAAAAATAAAAAGGAGTTCTTGTATTGGTATATCTGAAAACACTCTAACGCCATCTCGTAGAAGTTTCAGCTACCAGTCGGCCTACTGATGTTAGTTAAGTTTTTGTTTAGATAGAGGAAGGAACTCTTATATCTTTAAACGAATAATTCTTGTTTACTAGCTGACTCGTGTGAGTATTTCGCACAGTATCGTGGTATGTCACCGAATGGTAAGGTAACAAAATAATGTGAAATGAGTAAATATAAGAATATTTTTTAATGAAAGGTATTTTATTTTGAAGAGTATTAATAAATATTATCTTTCATTGTAAAAAGTCGCTATCGTTAAATACTACGCGTTTAATTGTAAAACATTTAAAAAGTAGACATTTAAAAAATAGATATTGGCTTTGTCAGATAAGATTTTTAGGTTTTTTGTAATATGTACTGTCTATATAAATAATCTATCCAATCTAATACTATTATATAAGCAATTCTTGTTATAGGTAAAATTAATTTCTCACAATTTTGGCTAAGAATTTTGAAGAAATTTTGCATACTGAACAGAAATCGAAATATGCTGAGTGAAGATCGGTCACCCAGGTACTTTAAATTAATTTCATACACATCCATATTCCCCTTTTGAATTAATTTTTATTTTAAATTCTTTCAGCGTAACCCACTATCGTTTGTACTGTACGAATTTAATTCTTTTCTTTTTTTCCTTCGGTGTTCTTGGCGAACTATTCGTCACTTCACTTGGTAATTACCTGACACCCTTACCTACGAAATAAAATTTACCACGCCTTTATGTGTTATATAGAATGCCAGCTTGAGGTTATGGTGATCGTTTTCCTTCCATGCATTACACTTAATTCTTTCGTCAAAATCTTTTCACGTCTCATCACCAATATACGCCTTGTACCTTCCCAGCACTTCCTGCACGCTCCTCCTGTCTTCCAGTGAATCCCAATCCAGCTACTTTATTTCCAGAAACAAATCTAGCTGAACACGCTCCTACTCGTGAGTTCAATACACATAGTGTGAGTCCCATACTACACCACCAAATGTTGATTTGACAAATGTGCTTCAGAGGTGTCATTCTGAAAAATTCATGAAATATTTAAACACAAAAATCAATAAATGCCAACATGTAAATACCGATACCCTGACCTTCTGATTATTTTAATATCTCTTCTACATAGGAACGAATTTAATTGAATAAAAAATATTTAAACACTTGCAATTTTATACCAGAGTGTCACAAACGAAACGTGAAATCCCCAGGTATATATTCTAAATTCTCTCCCATTCTTAATATAAACAAGTATCGTATTTCACCCTAAGGTCACATGGAAGTAAAAGTAATCTGATTTTTGGTAATGTCAAAATCACTTCTTGAAAGTGATCCCTTCAAACATCCATAACGTATTCCGATTGTAAACGAGAATGAGAACACTTAAAAACTAACATACCACAGGATCACTTATTTGTCGTTTGCTACTTTAAATACTCTTAAATACTAGAAAGGAATGCATTTCCTTATAACTATTAAACTGTCAAGATTCTTTATTAGAATGTAAAAATTTAAATAAGAAACCATCAAACATTTATCTTCTACAGTTTTTAACGTATATAAGAGCACATATTTAGCTGGAAGGTAGCAAATATTTTGCTTGTTATTTGGTTAAATCGTAGGTCTCGTATTAAAAAATTAATATCTTTAGGTTTTCCTTAAGACAATTAAAAAACGAGCTTTGAGTCTAAATTACAGGGATCTATTGATGCATCCTTGTATTTATTTATAGTGTAATGGAATGTTTATCCTAGAAAAATTTGAATTCTTGATATTTCTAACCATGGATATCAAAAATTAAATACCATTCATGTTATTGATTGTTTTAGATTCTTAATATAAAGAAGTGATCCGTCCTTTAGTTCACACGGTAGTTAAAGAATGCCGATTTCTGCTGATATCTCAAGCAAATAAAGCACACGCGTGGAGCTGTTTACGTGAAAAACACAAAAAGACATGAGACTGCTCAATCCGCATAAGAACAGCTAAACATTAAAATCCTCAGGGATCAGCTATTGGTCCTCTTCAACTGTGACATACAGAAGTGATCATGTTCCAGTTTCAGATTGGTAGCGAAAATGTGTTCAGTTCTATCATATCAAAACCGTACAGTCAAGAGGCATCTAAGCATGATATGTCAAGGGTATAATTATTATTTTCTGAAGAAAATATGGATGTAGTTCTGATCAAATAAATATGTTCAGAACAAAGAAACAAGCCAATAATTCAAAGAAAATAAAACAGCAGATTGGCAGCTGAGGTATCTACGGTTAATGAATTAATATAAAATTATGCCCCAACAAATAGCTAACAGTTAAGACGAATAACTACAATTTTAAAAAAAATTGTTATTTTACTAAGCGTAATTTTGACACTAGTTGATTGCGATACCAGGTAATATCAGGTTCATTTTAATGTCTGTAATTCTATTACTGTTATTAACTGTCCATTGAGCTTATGAATCTAGTGGCAGCTTTTGATTTCTATCTGTGATATTTGCTTTTGCTGTCAGAAGTAAGAATTGTGACAACAATTCAGACTATATTTAAGAATTAGACACTTGAGAGATATCTTTTGAAGTACTTTGTAATATTTAAAACGGCAGAAAATTACATATACTCGGTTTACGTTTTATCTTAGCAGCTAATCATAAGTATTTTGATAAGATAAACAAAATGGCACTGCATCAACACTAGCGACAAATATAATACTGAAAACAAGAAACTAGGTTTAATATTTATAACTAGCAAATATTGAGTTTTAGCCCAAATCCGAAAAAACTAAATTTCATAGTGCTTCGTATTTCAAAAGAGAAATGCGGCATTTGATTTTTTATTGGTTGTTCTACATTGTACCTGAGTTTTAATGTTGATTCCATAAACAAATGGGGATGGAGAATACAATGATGATTAAGTACAGAGTAAAGAAAAATCATGTGGTTTAATAAAGGACACTATCTCATTAATTAATCATCAGAAAAATCATCCACATGTAACACTAAATAAACTTCAAAAATAATTTTCGATTCACACAATTGTGAGCTTAGTTGAGATGCAGAGTAACTATATAGGTTTTCTTCTTTTTCTTTTTTCCGAAGAGGCCAGCTGGGACAACACGACAATTTCAATTCTTCATTGTTATTTTTTTTTCCTTTTAACTCATTATTATTTCATCATTTCACTACTTTTCTTTCTTCTTTCTTAAGAATCCTTCGAACCGGATTCCTTTCCTCTTCTGCCTTGGAATTCTTCCTCACTTAATACCTTTTTTCTAATCTTCTAGCTCTTCATAGTTCCCTCACCCCTTATACTAAATCTTTCCAAATCGTTCTTGACCTTTCGAATCCAGCATTTTGTTGATTTTCTTTTTTTTATTAATCTGTTATCATACATTTTATAGATACATGTCCGAAGAACAGCAACATCCTTTTTCGTATTGATTCGGTTATACGAGTTCTGCATTCTGGTATATTTCCGTATTACTTCTTAATTTTCGTTGTTCTGTTCTTTTCATTGGACCAAAGATTTTTCTCAAGATTCTTATCTCTAGTAATCCCAATTTATGTAATCTATTCTTCAATACTACGCATTTATTCGCGTATATACAATCTGGTTTCACGACTGAGTTGTAGTGCCTTGTTTTATGCTAAGCACCATTCGTTATAAAAATTCATAGTAATACCACATGCCCTTTCGATCTTGTATAGCCTTTCTTTCACGGCAGGTTTTTCTAAACCATTTTCTTGAATTATTTTCCCCAGATATTTGAACTTCATCACTTTCTCTATTCGTCGAACATCAGTCTACAAATTTAGGAGTATTTTAAATGTTATAATAAATTTGTTTTTTTCTACAGAAATTCTCAAACCAGTTTTGTTGATTATTTCCTTCAAGAAGTTGATTTATGCGACATGATGTAAAATTAAACATGTTTGAGATGTTTCAAAGGAAGAGTCTTCAAGGTGCAATTCTGATGTTTTTAAATGTTTTTATCTATTGTAAAATTTTATGGGAAATTTCGTACACAATCAGGTGATATTAACAGATTTCTTAAATATGTTGCATGGCACTGTTTAGTAACAGTAATGAGTATGCAACTTTACCTCAGTCTCTTCTGAACATTAAAAACTCGGAGACTATTCTAACTTTTTCACTATTTTTGGCATCATACCGTCAAGTAGTTGGCGACAATTTATGGAATTGTTTCTATTATAAGATAAAACAGCTTCATTTTTTTCCAAACTTTTGCCGGGATAGGACGTACATATATATTACGAAGTCTTGTTTTAGTCTACTAATAAAAGTTTGTTCTATGTAGTCATAATGAAGTTACAGGCAATGCGTAATTAGGTTTCTTTTAAGTATATATATATATATCCGATAATCTGTTTACCTCACAAAAAGTTCTCAATTCTTCTTATAGTTTCTGCATATCTTACTTCATCTATATATTTCGTTGGGGTCAGCTAAAAAAAACAAAAAACAAAAAACGACTTCTAAACATTCCGTGTTGTAACATCTGATTATGGAAGCAAATCATAAATTCGTTGTTCATTTGTTTCTATGACATCTCAGTGCCTGTGAAGGATATGCGTCAACCAGCACAAAGATTCATAAATAATGACAAAATACAAACATTAAACACGAGGAAATTAGTGTTGACTGTTGCTGTTTAACCATTCATTTCAGACAGCATTATAATATTCAATATACTACGAAATACAACAAAAGACTGTGGTAATTAGAAAGGACATCCTTGTAGTTCTACAACAAGATGAGAGGAAGCACTTTCTGCTTGGCGATCTCCCGGAAGCGTTTAAATTTAAATTCCTCATTCTCAAATACTTAGGTAAAGAAAAGTCATTTTCAAAGTAAGAAAATTGGTTTGCGCCAACTACCGTAAAACTCAATCAGTTAAAGATATAATAAAAGAGGTGGGTTTGGAGACACTGGAAGATAGTTCTGCGAGTGTACAAGGAGAATATTGACAATCAGAAGAGCATAGATGTGGGTAAGAAGAATAAACAAACGCTATATTTCAAGAATAACTGAGTGGGAAAATTTGATTCGTTTGTAAGAGATTGGAATAAATTTCAAAACTTGCTAAATCTTTTACCTCAAACTGTGAAATAATATAATGCATTATGTATATATTGCCTGAACATTTCTGATTATTTTTGTGACTTTTTTCTTACTTTGGTTTGTGCTTAGTTCAAATTTTATTTCCCAGTACTTCATTCTCCTCATTTCACAATATACTGTTTTTCATTCACTTTCACAACTTACGTCATACATGTTCAATACACAATTTTCCTCACTTTGTTTAACAGAGACATGATACCTAAGCTTAGCAACAAGGCGTCGCTATACTAAATACAATAAAATATGTTTTCTATCATGTTTTTAGTTTAGATGGAGGTCTGGAACCTTATGGTTAAAACACAGGTGCTAGGGAGAGGAATAAAAACACAGCATTGATTGGAAAGTGAAGTGAGGGATTGGTAATACGAGTCCTAGATCAGACCATTGCTCCGCTTTGTTGGTGTAAACTAGGACCATAACTTTGAGTATCAAACACAAAAGTTAGAGGCAGTACAAAGGAGGGCAGATAGATTGAGGAAACTGCCGCAAAACGCAGTCAATAACTGATTTGATAAAGGAGCTGGGTTGGGATTCATTGGAAGTGAAGAGAGCGCCGGGAGTGTAAGGAATGCTTAGGACATGAGATTGATAGAAGAATAACGAGTAGTTCACTGAAGGAAATTATTTTTTACTATAATCAGTAACAGATATGATAAAGAAGATCGGTTGGGTGACAGAGAAAGAATGGAGGGTGGTTGAAAAAACTGCTCGGAGTGTGCAAGGAGTGTGTTGATGCTGATATTTAGGACTCGTGCAAGCACCCTGTTGATTTCAGATAAAAGACCTTGTAATGAAGTCAGAGACTGGAATAAATTGCGAAGAAAAATTGGGAGAAATTTTTCTGACACACTGAAAAAATTAAAATTAATATTCGTGAAGGGAAAAATCAGGTAGATGGGTAACTTTCAGTAACAGAATTAAACAAGAAAATCATTGTGAAATTTTAAAGTGGGTGAGAAATGAAATTTCCACAACCGAGCGTTGTGGGTGAACGGTCAACGTTCTGGCCTCGCATTCGGGAGGACGCGGATTAGAATCCCCGTCCGGGCATCCAGATTTGGGTTTTCAATGGTTTCCCCAAATTACTCCAGGTGTATGCCGGGATGCTTCCTTTAAAAAGGCAATGGTCAAATTCCTTCCCGTTCATGTCCCAATTGTTTCCAGTCTCTAATGATCTCGACGTCGACGAGGCGTAAAAAGCCATTAATTGCTCCAGGGAGCATGCTCAATTGCGATTTCAATTACAATAAATTGAAAAGTAATACAGTTTAAACGGAAGGCGACCAGATATCTAGTGATATGAAAATGGAAGTTACTATTAACGGAGATACTGCCCTATAGGAGAATTACAATGAAATGCAGGGTTTGCTTTCAAAAGTTCGGTGTCGGTCCGAATTCAAATCCAGGGGGACCAGAAATTTTTAAGAGTAGTCCTATAAAGGTTGGTTAGCGCGGATACTCGGGTCTGGTATTCTAGAGGCCGTGGGTTCGCATCCCATTCCGGCCATCCAAATTTCGGTTTTTCCATGATTATCCGAAATCACTCCAGCCGAATGCGGGAATGGTTATTTCAGACGGACATGATCGAATTCCTTCCCGTTCCTTACCACCCCTCAAACACTTATGGCTCTACTGACTGCAAAATCGACGAGTCTTATAACCCAAAACAAAAACAAGAGAATGGATTCTCTTAAAAATCAATAGTTATCAATTTCGTGTAAAGTTCTCGGCAACTTTGTGTTTACATATACTTTAAGCACCATCGGGGATAGCTTCGTTCTAATACTTCTGCTTCCCCAAATAATGGGATTATGTCTGTTTTCTCATCCTAGGTAAACACCTGTTTGTTCCAACCGAGGTTTTTATTCCAGCTGAACAGTTTCAGTACGTAGTTAACATAATAGCATTATACTATATTACATTACAACCAAATATTTATTCACACTCAAGTTTAACCTAGTATAAACAGGTCAATTTGAATGTTGAAAAGGTATAGGGTAAGTCCGGGATATGTGGACCACATTTTTTTAAAGTAATTTTTTCAGAAACTTTGCAATGTCTATGATTTGTTATATATTTTTATAATAAGTATATATGACCTAAAACAATTGTATACACCTCTTCAGCTGTTACATTGATCACACGTGAAGTTTTGATTTTTTCTTTTTTTTACTCGTTGGTCCATCTATACCGAGGGTACTCGGGTTAGATGGACCACCTCCTAGGGATTGATGGACCTCTGGTATTCGTTACTAAATCAGGGTGTAACACAAGAAATACAAGTTATCAAAGGTATAAACATTGTTTATTTACAAATACAAAGTTATAAACTGCACGAAAAGTGATAAGTACAGGGGTATAAACTATTTGAAAAAGGATAAGTAAATTTGATAGTCAACATGCATAGAAAATATAGGAATTCTAATTTATTTTCACATGGTTAAGAAGATTTAATCATTCTGCAGTCATTTACTTTCGAGAATCTCGATTCCCACAGTAATTGCATTTATTTTTGAATCTTGTGCAGTCTTCATGTGTCCAGCGAGAGCATGACACACACTTAATCCAATTTTCATCTTGTTTTGTTTTACTGTAGTTC
This sequence comes from Vandiemenella viatica, assembly GCA_031002005.1. Taxonomy (NCBI): domain Eukaryota; kingdom Metazoa; phylum Arthropoda; class Insecta; order Orthoptera; family Morabidae; genus Vandiemenella; species Vandiemenella viatica. The sequence goes on along the minus strand of CM061918.1, from coordinate 53,153,812 downwards.
TCAGTACACCACACACAATAATAAAATCCCAGCCACTTTTATAAAGGTTATCGTTGCAATTTTTTTAATTGCTTTACGCCTCGGCGATGGCTAAGGTCATTAGAGGCGGGATGGGACTGGGGAAAGGGAACGAGGAGGAATTCGGCGATGGCCTTTTTGAAGGAAGCATCCTGGCATTCGCCTGGAGTGATTTGGGGAAACTATGGAAAAAGCAAATCTGGATGGCCGGACGGGGATTCAAACCCGCGTCCTCCCGAATGCGAGGCCAGAATGTTAACCGTTCACCCACGATGCTCGGTCGTTGCAAATTGTATTAATATCGATATTTTCAGTTCTAAGTTCTTTCTTCCTTTTATTAATCTCCCTTTAACTTCGTTTTCTTCCTCCCTTTCGTCTCTTCCTCCCTGTCTTTCTTCTTTTCCTCCCTGCCTTTCTTCTTTTCTTAATTTCTTTCTTCTTTTCTTCTATTTTGCTGCAGCATTAACTCCCATTTCCTTATTCTCCACAGCTTTGACTGCATTTTTCAAACTGTCTTCAGAACATTCTCCTTCCCGACGTGCCTTTTCTTTTATAAAAAGTAGGCATTTTTAAGTAACAGAAAAAAATCCCAGCTTTTATTTTTAAAATAAGTTTTTTATACGTATTATTTCATTTACATAGAAAGTATATCCCTAATAGGAGAAATGGTCCGACTATCCCAGGTTTTTTTAAGTGGTCCAACTATCCCAAATTTCACTGGTCCATCTATCCCTAACTGTCGCGACAGACGGACCAGCCCCTCGTTTAGACAAACAACGCTACCGGCACGTCATTTTTTGTTAAGATTGTACCAAAGTATACACTTAGGTTATAGCATTGACCCTACGTTGAAATCATTTAAACTAATTTAACCACATAAAAAAGAAATCCCCTATAAAATATTTTTCAACTCACCAAAAGAAATAAACGAAGTTTTCTTCTAAAATACATGTGACACTCCCGAGCAAAACTAAGCGTGGGTCCATCTATTCAACAATAACAATTCCAGACACCGACTGCAGCGCTGCTGTGGCAGACCAGCCAAATATTCGACTGGTCCGTCTAACCCGGTGGTCCATCTAACCCGGACTTACCCTACAATATTCTTGTATTTGCCACAGGGAGTATGTCTCCTAACGGAGAAAATATAGACGAGCGTAGTAGAGTAACTTGCAGTATTATTGCAATGTAATTGTTAGATTACCAGCTGTATGTGTAGATACCGGGTAGTTATAATAAAACTTTCTCTAACACGTTATAACACGGAAAATAACTTGGTAGCATTAATGTCAAGGACATGGGAAGAGAAATAATGCAGAATCAATTCAATTGAAACACTTTTAATGTGCTGCTACGGTACATCATACCCTTACATACCGGTACCATTACTGCTACAAAAGGGGCTCAATATGCCGCCCATCAGAGTCCAGAAGAGTCTGAAAGCGCAGGATTGCGTTCTGCACAGCAGAACGAAGCATGTCCGTAGATATGCTCGCTACCTCTCTTGATATGCTGCGCTTCAGATCAGCACATGTGTGAATGTTCCCTTGGTAAACTCCGTCGTCCTTCAGGTAGCCCCACAGCCAGAAATCACAGGCAGTGAAGTCAGTGATCGTGCCGGCCAAGCATCTGGAAGCGATCGGCTGATAATTCGATCGTTTCCATAATGTGTTGGTCACTATGGCTGATCGCGGCACCTGGTGGCCATAGTTGGAACTGGACGGTGGCGCTGTGACGCATGGAAATCATGCACCCCATACTCCGGAAATTAATGTTACCGGGTTTGGTACTCGTAAGGTAATTAGTTTCCGTGTTATAACGTGACGTGTTCAATAGGGAAAGTTTTTTTTTATAACAACCCGGTAATTAATTTTTTTTTACTATGGCTTTACGCCTCGTCGACGGCTAAGGTCATAAGAGGCGGGATGAGACTGGGGACAAGGAACGGGAAGGAATTCGGCCACGGCCTTTTTGTAGGAAGCATCCCGGCCCGGTATTTCAGAGTTTTTCTCCAGATCCACTTATAGCGCAACTTCTGCCTAAACTGTTGACACCAAGATCAAAAGTTTACCCTGGACCTGAGACGTTGTTTCGCAATAAACTTCTGTTTACACCAAATTTTCACACAGATTTTCTGAAATGACACCAGTTAATTGTGTTAGCGAACCAAACGCATTATTTACTGAGATTTAATTAGTGTGAAATTTGGGCATATTAATCTTTTTGTTTTCAGTCATCAGTATCTCGACTAATTTGATACGATGTTCTTCAACTCAGTTTAACAATTATAATACGTATCCCCAATTATTTGCTTCGTACAATCTAATTTTTGTTTCTGCAGTTTTTCCTTTCGAATAATTCCTGGTCTAACAATTAAAAAAATCATGTCTCAAAATGTGACCCATCTTTCTGCGACACACTTCCACAAAGTTCTTTCCTCAAGTATAACTTCAAAAACGTTTATTTCATATTTTATCGGTTCAAATTATTTTCAACATACTTGTTCAGCCTACATTTCCAATGCTTCAATTTGCCTACTTGTGGTTCTTTACTGCGGTCGATTATATACAATTTTCACATCTTTCCGAGTCCTAGCTTAATGTTTGAAACTAAAAAGACTCCTGCTTTTCAAGGTGACACTTTTCCTTTTTGGAATGGTTCCTGTTTCGGCCATATGGCTTATTTTTATTGATTAAGTGAAGAAAATTATGAGTAAATATTTTTTTTCCTAGCGGTTTAAAGGTAAATAAATCTCATTTCTTGTCCTACAATTCTTTAAGACTGTGGTACATATTTAATTGATTATTTATTTATTACTTATGAGAATTGACTTTCATTTCCGATGCCGTATGTTTTACTTACCAGTTTTGTTTCTGCCACCGCCATAATACAGTAACTGTAATACCAGCATAAAGAATTGAAACTCCTGATAATTTGTGTTTGCTGGTTTTTGAAACTAATTTTTAAGCAATAATCAGCTCATTCCTCTACGGCCATGGTGGTTTTTATCACCACAGTACATTATTAGCAACTTGTAGTCTTCAAGTATTGGCGGTGCAGGTATAGATCCCTGAGGTAAACTGGTCTAAATTAAGTATTACTGCAGCAAGCACATTTTTTATCTGTACTGCCTGTGTACCTTCCTGTTTCTCCCCAACTCCTCCGTCACTACCCCTAGTTTCTGCGTCTCCCTGCCTGTGACATTTAGTTAGTGGCGTAACCAGCTACCCCCAAACAGGTTGCCCGCCTATTTCAAATTGTCCTCACCTGTCTTCCTGGGGGAGCGGTTTTAGAGGGTCAATTTGTCAGCCTCTCCCTCCCCGTACAGTAATTTGCTACACTCCCGTGAAAGACCAAAAAAGGCAATGGCCACAAACCACGACCAAGCAACCTGATATATAGCGGGACAGAATACTGGTTAAGGTGTCTAATAGGGGACAGCTAACATCCTGTCCAGGTCTCATACTCAAACAAATAACTATTCCCTAAAAAATTCTGACACCAAGAATAAATTATGGGCTTTTAGGAGCCTGTACCATACAATACAATGAATTCATTTTCCATAGATCGCAATATAAGAAACTGGCTTTGTGGGCTACAAAATAGATGGATACCCCAGAACATACACTGGCGCAGAATAATATGCACGATAATTACATCAATTACATTCACACAAACTACTGGCAATTATTTTGTAGGTACCTTAGAAATAAATTATTCTATGGCGTAGAAACAGTTTTGAATTAAAAATCCTTTTAATTTTTTCCTGAATTTAATCTAATCCCCTGGCACACAATTACAATGTATTGGAAGCTTATTGAAGATATGTACTCCAGAACCAATATTAGCGACCTGTAAACCATGTGAAGATCATTTTTACTTCTAGTGTGTATTTTACTATTAGTTTCAAATGGTTGTACAACTGCTTACTACAAGGGACATTAATGTGTATATATACTCATTAGTCAGTGTTAAAATCTCTAACGTCCAGAACAGCTCTCTACATGAAGTTCAATACTAACCCCACACATAATTCTTATTACTCGCTTTTGGGCCCTGAATACTTTGGCTCTATGAGTTGAATTACCACAGAATATTATTGTATACGACATTAAGCTCTTCAGGAGTGAGAATAAGCGAAATAAATTTGATCTTAATACGGAATCACCTATTTCTGAAATTGTACGAATTGATAATGTGACTGCACCCAGTCGCTTTAGCACGTCGAAGACATGCACCCTCAAATTTTGATAACTTTATATCTATGTCTGGTGTTAATCTGAGTGATGTACTAAGCTGCATATATTTAGTTTTATCAAGGTTTATATACAAGTCTTTATCTGTTTGTCTACGTGATCAGCGAGTAGTTGTCACGATACCAAAACACTCCTCAAGCACATTGCACATAATTGCAAGTAGCGACTTCTACTGCGAATGTCGCCAGCACGTCAGATGACCGAATTTAGCATGAATAAAACATGAGATGCTTTTCTATAAAATGACGTTCAAATGGACTGTGTTAAAACACCTGCACAAATTTTGTATTGGATTTCAAATTTGTTCAGTCCTATTTGAAGCACACTTTACTTACTTTTTTGTCTGATTGGTTAACGTTTCAGCCGGATGCCATTTAGGAGAACTCAAGTTCGATCCCCGGTCAGATTATTCAAATTTTGGTTTGTCAAATCACTAAAGATAAATTCCATAATGGCTGTTCAAAAGGGCACGACCGAATTTCTCCCAGTTCCTTCTCCCACAGTACCTAGCTCTATTATCTTCGAAGTCGACGAATTGTAAAGATATAACTGAAATCGTAACTAAAATTTGGGAGCTCTATCTGTAGTATTTTTTTTTTTTTTTTTTTTTGCTTTACGCCTCGACGACGGCTAAGGTCATTAGAGGCGGGATGGAGCTGGGGACAAAGACCGGGAAGGAATTCAGCCATGGCCTTTTTGAAGGAAGCATCCCGGCATTCACCTGCAGTGATTTGGGGAAACCATGGAAAACCCAAATCTGGATGCTCGGACGGGGATTCGAACACGCGTCCTCCCGAATGCGAGGCCAGAACGTTAACCGTTCACCCACCACGCTCGGTCTCTATCTTTAGTATGTCAACGGAAATTGATGGTGGACTGTAACTCGACGAGACAAATTGAAAGTGAAGAACAACATTTTTTGATATTTCACTTTGCTCAAGAGAAATGAATTATCACAAATTAATAATAGTTATAATTCGTTGTTTCCTTGGCGACGTTTTACATCTGTTCCAGGTCGCATTTGAGTCTAACCACAACCGCTTGGTACGAAACAAAAGAATCGTTGTGCATGTCCAACGCGTAGTTCCTCATGACTTTGGTGACATTTTTCTTCTGTTCCAGGACACAGTTCAACCACCTCAATTTTGAAAAATTCTATCTCGAGAACTAAGCAAAATATCGAAAAAGTTTATTTTTCAATTTGTATATATTTCATCGAAATGCATAAAAAACCTTCTACAACTTGAGGCAACACGGCTGTCGTAGAGTCCCTTAAAATTGAATTAAAAGCGTCATATTATGATACTGAATAGCTTACGTACAGACAAGATAGGAAAAAATTGTAAAGGAACAAAGTGAAAAATTGGACGAGTTGATAAAGTTAAATATTTGGAAGACTGCTTACAATCAAATGGACTGGTAAATACAACTAGCAAAGATAGATCAAGCAAGGTTCACCCAGAAAAGTAGATATCATTCTAGGCAAAAATTAGACACAATGTTACAGTAATTAAACCGGAGGCACTATATGGATCAGAATGAATTACATTGAATAAAAGACAGGAAATGGAAGAGCTGAAGAAGAATGAAAGGTAATTAATTATCAAAATTTTGTGACCAAAAAAGAACAAACATAAGTTTTGAAGAAAGAGGAAACAGAGAAGCAAAAATAAGATCAGTATTTCGTTGACACTTAGAAACAATGGACAGGTGTAGGTTCACCAATAAAATGTTCGATTTCGTTTGTAAATTAAAAAACATAGGGTGGCAAAAAGAGTCTACAGGGAATTTGAAGAGTCTCAAAATCATGAAAGACACCATTAATAGTAATGAATACATCCGAATACTGATTAATCGTGCGTAATTCCCAGTCCTAAAACCAAGAATACAACCGAAGACATCAGCAAAAGAATGAAAAAATAATGGGAAAATAAGAAAAAGGTTCAAAATTCACCAAAACCTAATAAAAACATAAAAAATTAAAAAACCGGATCCCTTATAAAATGTTACGCAATCTAGGTCTTATTTATAAACATTTGTTGTTATAACAGCCGAAGTAGTTGCTTAACTCCTTTATCAACGTCTTTGTTAGTTTGCTCGAAACCTCCGCCTCTTTGGAGCATTCGCTAATCTCTTCATACTATTCTTCGCTCTAAATCTCCCACTTCAGTTGATGTCGGATTAGAAATCAACTTTTCAGTTCATCAACGTCACTGGCAGAACATGCCCAGTTGGAAGTATGCACCAGGAACAAACTGCTTAGAAAACTGACCGGATCGCGGTGGGGTAGCCCATCTGAAACCATACGCACTTCTACCTTAACACTGTGTTATGTAGCTCTAGAATCATAACAGGCTGTCTAAAATCCACCAGTCAAATGACTCCTACACATTGTAGGAACAGCACCATATTCAGTTCGAAAAGAAATTGCAGCGAACAAGGAACGAAGAAAATGAATCATAAATAAACTCATAAATTACATGGAAATTTACTGCACAGGTAGAGACTGAAGACAAGGAAAATTTTTCTAAAATCTTGGCTATAACAAGGTATGGATTCTCTCAATAGACTAAGATTAGAAATGGGCAGATCGAAGGGTAACCTAGTGAGTTGGGGCTATTCTAAGGTAAGTAACATTAAATATTACTTCGGAGAAAATCATTCTGTCAAACTCAGGCTCCATTGTCAACTGTGTCGAACCTCCTGGATTCAAGATGACTTCCCTGTGGCCTCTGAAAATGCACTGAAAGTGGCCAAGTTTTGCTCCAGTACAATTTTATGTCAGGTAATGTGTATGTTTCTGACACGAGAATAAATAAATCATATATATTATTTCTATAAGGTATTTTTTTGTCACAAGCCTGTATCTTCCTTCACTCTTAACCGAAATCAATGAATGAAGTGTCATTTTAAAGCTTATAGTCTTCATTTTGGTCAAATCATATTTTAAGAAATGAAGTTTTCGAAATTCGACCCTTAAAGGGGGAAAATGTCAATATTTATAAAATGCTGTTTTCTATGTTACGTGTCATTTATCTCCCTGGATACCTATCTAAAATCGTTTAATGAAGTATCAACTTAAAGATTAAGATCTCCGCTTTAGTGACGTCATATATTAAGACAGAAATTTTTCGGAATTCGACTCTTAAAGGGCAAAAGTATCAATATTTTTGCAATTCGTTTTTGTGTCACGAGCTATTTATCTCCCTTAATATGTAACCGATATAGATAAATGAGGTATCATATTAAAGACTAAGGTCTCCACCGTGGTAAAATTATATTTTAAGCAAAGAATTTTTCGTTTTTCGACCCTTAAAGGGCAAAAATGTCAATTTTTCTAAATTGCGTTTTTTGTATCTTGAACCATTTTTCTCCCTGGATATGTATCCAAAATCGATAAATGAAGTAGGATTATGAGGAGTAATGTCTCAGCTTTGTGAAATCGTATTTTAAGAAAGAATGTTTTTGGAATTAAACCTTTAAAGGGAAAAGGTATAAAATTTTCTATAATGCATTTTTGTGTCACGAGTGATTTATCTCCGTTAATATCTAACCGATATAAATAAATGAGGTATCATATTAAAGAATAAGGTATCCGCCGTGGTAACATTATATTTTAAGAAAGTAATTTTTCGTAGTTCAACCCTTAAAGGACAAAAATATTAATTTTTCTAAAATGCGTTTTTTGTATCTCGAGCCATTTATCTCCCAGGATATCTAACCAAAATCGATAAATGAAGTAGGATAATAAGTATCAACGTCTTAGTTTTGTGAAATCATATTTTAAGAAAGAATGTTTTTGGAATCCAACCCTTAATGGGAAAAAGTATAAATTTTTCAATAACGTATTTTTGTGTAACGAGCGATTTATCTCCCTTGAAATCTAACCGATATAGATAAATGAGGTATCATATTAAAGAATAAGGTCTCCGCCGTGGTAATATAATTTAAGAAAGGAATTTTCCGTAATTCGACCCTTAAAGGGCAAAAATGTCAATTTTTCTAAAATGCGTTTTTGTGTCTCGAGCCACTTATCGCCCTGAATATGTATCCAAAATCGATAAATCTAGTAAGATTATGAGGAATAATGTCTCAGCTTTGGCGAAATCATATTTTAATAAAGAAGTTTTTGGAATTCAACCCTTAAAGCGAAAAATTACAAATGATTCTACAACGCATTTTTGTGTCACGAGCTATTTATCTCCCTTGATATCTAACCGATATTGATAAATGAGATATCATATTAAAGACTAAGGTTTCCGCCGTGGTAACATTATATTCTAAGAGAAGGTATTTTTCATAATTCGACCCTTAAAAGGCAAAAATGTCAATATTTATAAAATACGTATTTTGTGTTTCGAGCCATTTATCTCCCTGGATTTCTACCCAAAATCGATAAATGAAGTAGGAGTATGAAGAGTAATGACTCAACTTTGGTGACATCATATTCTACCTCACTATTGATTGCATTTTATTTGCGAAATTTTCGCACGGGTCGTCTAGTAAATAAATACTTGAATAACAATATGAAACTTAATCTCCTCGAGTATGACGCAAAAAATTCTATAATCGTCATAACATTCATCACTATAGCAAGGTATTTTCACAATGTGCAGTACACTGGTAAAGTCATGCCTAATAACCCAAAATGCCAGTGTCGGGGATCGAAGACAGTCCCCTGGAGGCCCGACACACGTAATGAGAGTGCCAAGAAGAGGCGCCGACCGACGTTTGATGTCATCCTTGATTGACCGCCGACAGTGAAACCAGCTATTCAGCGGCAGACATCAAGGAGAAGCCAACCCTTTGGTATTGCCTTTGATGTGGCTTTCTCGCTGGAATACTCTTCCCTCGGGAACTGCCAAGATAACCGGGAAGACGGACACAAAAAGCATTCCCATATTGACTCCCGAGGGAAAGAAGCATGCGGACCGACTGCTTTAAGTCTCCCACGGTGTGATCGCTAATCAGCGGTAGATAATAAGCATCCCACCAGTGTAGCAGTAACTAAGACATTTTCTAATGACACAGTCGTTTTATCAGCATAGGATGACGATGCTGAGGAATTACTTGAAGAGTATGAACAAAATACAGTGTTGAAAGAATTTGAGCTAAATATAAAGCAAAGCTAGACAAAAGTAGCACAAGTGATAACAATTATAGGAAGTTGCACATAAAGTTGGATAAAGAAGTTTTTCAGACTTTCTATTGGTTTGATGCAGTCCTCCATTTCTTAGTATCTTAAGCTAACCTCTTCATCTAAACATGCCCATGGTTTCCCCAAATCACTCCAAGTGAATGCTGGGATGCTTATTTCAAAAACGCCATAGCCGAATTCCTTCCCGTTCCTTGTCCCGAGTTCCATCCCGCCTCTAATGACCTTAGCCGTCAACGAGGCGTAAAGCAATAGTAAAAAATAAAAAATAAACAAGCCCTTTACGACACACGTCTTCAATTATCGGCTTGATACATTCTAATCTTTGTCTACCACTGCAGTTCTTACCTTCGACTGTAGCCTCCACTAACAAATTAACTAATCCTGCATGTCGTAAAATTTGACCCTCCATCTTGTCTCTTCTATCCGTAAGTCTCTTCCTCAAACTTCTCCCCTGATTCATCATTTCCAATACATGTTCATTTTGCGCGTTATATGTCCACTTAATTTTCAGCATCCTTTTATAGGACATTTCACGTGGTTCTAATCATTAAGAACTATAATTACAACTGATAACCGAACCATAGATAGTAAAAAGAGCGCTCTTCGAAAAGTAAAATCTTTTGCTTTAAAGTTACGACCTAGAACACCGGAAAAAAAAAAGAATTCAACAACTTTCTATATTGTGAGCAACGCTTTACGGAAGTTTATCTTGGACGTTAAAAATTCCAGTAAGAGGGATAATTTAAAAAAAAAAATCATTGAATATTGGGTGGCTGATGAATTACGAAATGAACATGTTTAAGAAATAATGGGTAAAGAAAAAAGTTTTGGGAAGAGTCTCAGAAGAATAAAGTGACTGAAAGCCACCATTTTAATGCCTGTGGAATTGGTTAACTAACTAGTGGAGGGAATGGTTGAGGTATTTGAATATGTGAAGCTTATAACTGATTGTAATTGATATGTTGAGAAATCTTTGAATTTCAAATATTGATGTAGAACTCTCAAAGAAGTTTATTAAACTGCATGTATGGATCACAGTATTTTATGATAACATCTCTTCGTCCCTAAGAAAGCGAAAAGTTAATCTTTTGAATCATGATTATATGGAAACTCGTTAAATACTAAGTGGACAGGTTTGCTAAGAATAGTTTTTTTTAATGTTTTTTTTTTTTTTTTTTTTTTTTTTTTTTTTTTTTTAAATAAAAGGTGGAATAAGGAAAGATTGTTGTTGAATAGGTTCACAGAAAGAAGATACGTAATGGTGGATTATATCTTAAGACATGTGACGTTGGTTAGTTTACATGTGGAGGACAAAGTCGAAAGAAGAATATGTAAAGGTACAAAAATATTATCAATTATGAATCAGTTAATTGAGGAAACAATTGGTATGTTGAGATGAAGAGCCTAACTGTGGTAGGAAGATATTCAGGATTTCATCAAACCAGTCCAGAGATTGATGACAGATTAAAATCATCAATAGATTATAAATATCGTATAATGTTACGAATAATAAAATACAGAATTATACATATCTGATAATGTAATAAATAACCAACAAAATAAATAAATACCCCACAATGTGATCTGTAATTAACGATAGATGATCTTTTCGATGGTAAGGGACTAAAATATAAATGCACACAAACTAACGGAATACGTGTAATTATTTCACTATCGCGAAATCAGAACATATATTTTCTTTTGGTTCTCTGTAATCTTCATTGGTGTATACGACTTTAGAAAATTAATATTCTGGAACGTCACTCACGATAATATTACTAATTTCTCCATGATCGATTGACCAAAAAGGATGGACAATTCCTTTCTTTGTATTGGAAAAGAAATGAAATCCTTCTAATGCCATTCTCATTTCGTCGTTTTCATTCACTTAGTTTATTGATAACACTTACTATATCCTGCATTATATTTTTGTTCACTTCATTTAACACAGTGACCATTACATCAGTTTGTCGGATTATTTTACACGCTTACTTTACTGTATTATTTATCTTTTCGATTTATTGATAACACTTACTATATCCTGCATTATATTTTTGTTCACTTCATTTAACACAGTGACCATTACATCAGTTTGTCGGATTATTTTACACGCTTACTTTACTGTATTATTTATCTTTTCGAAGTTTAAACAGAAGTGCAAAAGACGTTACGAAACCAGACGATATAAACACACTACCTTCCAATTTATTTATTTATCCTACGGCCATAGCACATAATCATTACTACATTACATGTTATTGTATTAGTACATTCACATTTAAAAGTCCATGTTAAAATTATAGTTACAATTCGAAGTGGACATAGCACATCCGTTGTAATGCTTCATTTGAAATGTCTATGACGTCTTTCGGTGATCCTCTGAAGGCTCGTAGTGGGCATTCAAAGATCACGTGACGGATGATTTGTTCTTCCTCACCACGGTCGCAATTTTGTGAATCTCTCATTCCCCATGTGTAAAGCCATAAAGCAGATCTGCCATGGCCAGACCTAACACTGTTGAGAGCTGCCCAGGTCTTGCGGGGGAGGTCAAGGCCCAAAGTGCCTGTTGATTGTCAAACAGGGAGTGCCATTGCCCATTCTGGTGGGGCTGAGGGTATCCACACCAATCTCCATGCTTCTCTGTTTTACAGATTTAATGCTCGATTTGAATTGTGTTTCCATGCCGTCGTGGATGGGGAGATCCAAGTTACGACAGATCTTATTATATTGGGCAGTTAGGCCATTACGTAGTCTTATCGTAGGCGGTTCGATGTTACTCAAAACGGGTAGCCCGTACAGTGGAGTGGACTGATAGATCCATTAATTATCCGCATTGTCTAGTTCAAAATTATGTCGATCAACACCAAGGATGATTTGCAGCTGAAGCAGAGAAGAAAACTACAGGGCTACAAAATATTAGGTGCCACACGTCATCACAGCTACGGGTAAGAAACATCCGTGTGAAAAACTAATTTTCCATTCAGGACCACAAGTTGGTACAAGTGTAAACTTTGGACGATCTCTCTCTTAAAGTGATGGTGTCACACACATTCCGAGTTAGGGACTGAGCGTGGTAGGTGAGCGTTATTGCCCTGGCGTCGCATTCGTTTGAATCCCCGTCCGGGCATCCAGATTTCGGTTTTCCATGGTTTGCCAAATCACTCCAGGAGAATGCCTGGATGCTTCCTCCAGAATGATATGGCCGAATTCCTTCGCGTTCCTTGCCCTATTCCTTTCCGCCTCTAATGACCACGACGAGGTATGAAGTTATAAGCACAAATGCCAGTGAGGGACTAAGAAAGACGATAAACATTTCAGTTGACAGAAGAAACTAGATATGACCTGTAATTTTCGTGAATTGGTTTTAGCGGTAAAAGAATACTAATTTGTAAAAACACTTATCTTAGATTTCTCAGATTTTTCTACTTCACATTAATATGAAGCATACCGTGTATTACCATCTGCATCAAGGAATGTACATTATCTGAAACACCCAGCAAGCCAGCCATCATCTAGCTTGGCCTGAGCCAATGTAGGTGTTAAGTTCCAAGACCTTGATGTCCTCTGACTTATTTCTGTCTAGGGTTTTGCGAATTGGCTGTCTTAGTCAAGTCATGTCTTAGTTACTGTCGTCTGTGTGTGTGTGTGTGTGTGGTTTTTTTTTAGTATCTGTAGTTTCTCGTCAGCGTTAGTTTTGGTCTGTTGTAGTTATCGTCATATTGTGTTTTTTGTCCTAGGTTTTTTTATTAACTGGTGGGACGAAGCCTGAGATTTGTTATAAAATTTTGAGGACTTGTCTTTAATGTAGTCTGTCATTTTTTGTATGCCCAAGTCATGCGAAGTCTGAACCATTTATCGAACAGACGTATACGCAGAAAGCCAGACTTGCAGTAAAAGAAACCTTTATTCTTTCTCGCAGTCGAATTACTGTCTTTAATATATTTAAAACCATATAGAACGAAGACACGGTGTTATGGTAATTGTCACTTGTTTTAGTCTTCAAATGGTCTTGCAGATTGTATATTTGGATACAAAATGTGTTGAATATTGTTATTTTTCGTATCCTTTTTGTATAACAAATGGTATTGTATACTTGGATTAGAGATGGGACGATCTGCTAGTTTTCTGTCACAGTGACATCCGTCACAGTAACTTGAAAGTCACAGTTATTTTAACTGTGACCCGATCACGTCGAAACAATAGTGCTAATACCTTCCAGCATATGGCAAGTTGTACGAAATCACTGAGATGGTGGAATGTAAATACGAACAGTCACGATTAATATGCAAATGAAGCTAGCTGTGGTTCGGTGACGTGTAGAATAGTGCTGACTACATAGTGGCAACGGATAGAAAATCACTGTCACAATGATACAGAAAGCGAAAAATCACGTTCAAGCGACTGAATGTGAGCTTCCTAATTTGTGATAGCCAATAAATAGTTAATACTTCCTGCAGCAGTTCATGTTTTTATTTTCCTTTCATTAATAAAAGCAAAATATCTTCAGCCTACAGTTTTTTTGTTTTTTTTATTATTATTTTTTTTTAATTGTGAATCTGTGGAATTTTTGCAATTCGAGTGTTTCTCTAGTGGAGAGAAAATATAGTTACCTTTAAAAAGCCTGAATTTATACAGCAAATGTTTTAATTTTATACTACCCAAATAATTTTGCAAAATGAATTATATCGGTACATAATAACTTTTCTATTTTTTCTGACATAACAGCTGTAATGTAAAGTGTCCGACAACAAGAGCAGTTATAATTTTTTATCTCAAAATTCTACTACAGTTGTTCCCAAACAATGACTCTCAAAATATTTTTAAAAAAATGTAATGACTGCAATGATAATTATGAATTTTTTCATTAGAAATACATCACCCTCAGATGAATCATAAAATCTCTGCCCTCTGGTATTTCTATACCACTAACAGAGATTTTAAAATCTCTGAAGGCAAAAGAACGGTTACAGTAGTCTCAAAATCAAATACCTTTAGCCGATATTCATTGTACACAAGTTTTAAAAATTAACGCATTTCTAAAAATTTGTCTTCAGACGTTTATCATAATGCCAGATTCCCAATTACAACTCCTCAAGATAGCGGGATATTCTTTTTTCCATATATTAATTTCAAGTTTCATCCACTCTTAACTATCAACATTTATTTGGCTAAAATACATTTAAAAAGCGTTAGATAAACACCACTGGCAAACATTGTCTCATCTGTCCTTGCCACATCTAATATTCAGTGAAAATTATTCTGTAGTTCCTAAACTGGAAACATTGTTACCAGTTCAGTTTACAGGAAGCAGAAAATGTAAGCAGTTACTGAACATTTTTGTTTTCATTACTGTTATCAAGGTTCATTGAAGATATGCATTACATTAAGTATACAAAGCTTATGCAAACATGTATACAACATTTCAGAAAATAATAGCCAATACTTAGGTTTTAAATACTCCCATTTTATGTTAGGGCCATGAAATACAAACTGAGATTTTAAACAATATCCTGATTAAAATAAAAAGAATTGTGGCTAAATGTTTAACCTTCCCAGATGTTTAACCTTCCAGTTAAGTTAAAACAGATGTTTAGTGATATTTTCAAGCTTTATTTAGTTTTTATATATAATATACAGCAGTTAGTCATATTTCAACCTATCTGAAAATAATTGATATGGCTACAATTCACAAATGGAAACACAGAAGTAGGATTCCCCTTAATATTATTCTTTACACTGACTTATGGTTTTCTACAACTCCATCTACAACTAAACACTATTACCAATGCCTCGATAGAATGGGCAATATGTAGATATACGATACTGCAAGAACTACTTGCTTTCACTTCAGTGGTTTTAGACAAAGACAATTGTGGTTCGGATTTCACGTTAAAATGTAGGTACCAAAGAAATGGAACTGGTCGTTCATTCCTGACACAATTGCCTAGTATGCCTCCTTCGGGATGATCTAACCAACCCTCACGTATGGACTAAGTTTTAATATAATTATATATTCCTACATGAATTACAACTCTCGAGACAAAAAAAAGGCCACAGAAATTGTGTTATTTTTAGCCAAAAAGTTTCTCTATGAACATTATTTCTACAGTGATCTAATCATAGTCAGTCTATCTTAATAAGGATTACATTTTGCATATTTTGGTTTGATATGAGTTTTTCGTTTAACATGTGAAATTTTAATCGCTAACATTAAAAAAAAAAGCACAAATAGGGAGGTGCTCAATAAAAGTGATGTGAGACAGTGTCATTTTGAATGGATGCATTCTGAGTTATCCAAAGCTGAAGGTAGGGGAGGAAGGTGAAATGCAGAGAAATTAGTACGGAAAACAGAACCAGATAGATGAATTCTATAATAGATGAATATTTGTGACAAGTATTGCATATGCTACATTTATTTAGAAAGCCCCATTTGCAGAAATTTGCATACAGTATAGAAATTAGTATCATTTGTATAATAGTAACCAAATACAAATATATTTACAAAACAACAATGATATAGGATCGTAATTTTTCACGGCGTTGAATATTAATATATTTTTCTCGAGCTTCCAGCCGTGTTAATATGTCATATTTGCGGGACGTTTCGAAGGCGTCCATCTCTGCCTTCATTTTCAACCTGATGTCAATGTTTAACTGTTTGTTTATTCAGCCGCTGCTACGGAAACGGTGGAAGACAAAAACCAACACAAGGCGATTACGTCATCCGCTCTTCTGCTCGAGACCGACGCGAAACTGTTTCAGCATTTTAATCGCCGGGTTCCAGGCCGCACTGAGTTGATAACCAGTGTCCCTGTTGACTAATAAATCAGTTAATCTAATTTCCACAGCCTCTGTAATAACGCTGGCCCAAAAATCTTTGACCCGGGCTAAAATGGTTGTTTTTTCAAATTCAAAAGTGTGACCCTCTTGCACACTATGTTCGGCCACCGCAGATTTTTCTTCTTGCCCAAGACGAACATTTCTGGCGTGCTCTACACATCGCTGAACAATGCATCGCTGTGTCTGTCCAACGTAGCCGCGGCCACATTCACATGGTATATAATATACACCAGGGGTTCGTAAACCTAGGTCATCTTTAACGCTGCCGACCAAGTTACTAATTTTAGTGGGTGGTCTATAAATTGTCTTGACTCCGTGTTGTGATAGCAGTCTACCTATTTTGAAACTTAGGGCACCCACAAACGGCAGAAACGCAAGGCCCTTGGTATCAATCTGATCTCTCCGTCGATTTTCCTTCTGTTTAAACGCACGAGTAATCTGTCCCTGATTATAACCATTATTTAAAAACGTTTTCCGGAGATAGTCCAATTCACCAGCCAGGCTATGTTTGTCACAAATCCTTCGTGCTCTGTGTACCAAGGTAGTTAATACAGAGTTTCGTTGTGCCGGATGATGACAGCTGTTGGCATTTAAATATAAGTCGGTATGGGTAGGCTTCCGATACACAGTGTGTCCCAGCGAACCATCAGCACGTTTAACAACAAGCACATCAAGAAATGGCAGGCAACCGTCCTCCTCCAATTCCATTGTGAACTGAATATTTTCATGGATTGAATTGAGATGCGCAAGAAATTGGTCAAGACTGTTTCTGCCATGGGGCCAAATCACAAAAGTGTCATCGACATACCTATAAAAACACTTCGGCTGGAGTGGTGCGTGGCTTAGTGCCTCTTCTTCAAAAAATTCCATGAAGAAATCAGCAATGACAGGAGACAACGGCGAACCCATTGCTACACCGTCCACTTGTTCGTAATATTCTCCTTCAAACTTAAAATAAGTGGTTGTCAACACATGGTGGAAAATATCAATCATTTTTTGATCAAAATACCTCCTTAACAGATCTAAGGAGTCGACCAAGGGAACACGAGTAAAAAGAGAGACCACATCGAAGCTCACCATTAAATCACCAGGATCTAACTTCATGTTGTCTAAGATTTCCACAAACTCACTGGAATTTCGAATACTGCGATGAGCCTTCCCTACCAATGGGTTGAGAATATATTTGAGGTATTTAGCCAAAAAGTACGTAGGGCTATCAATTGTACTTACAATAGGTCGCATAGGTACTCCTACTTATGTACTTTCGGTAGACCGTACAACCTGGGAGGAACAGGAGCACGGGGTTGGAGTCGTCTTTTCACATCCGGCACAACGAAACTCTGTATTAACTACCTTGGTACACAGAGCACGAAGGATTTGTGACAAACATAGCCTGGCTGGTGAATTGGACTATCTCCGGAAAACGTTTTTAAATAATGGTTATAATCAGGGACAGATTACTCGTGCGTTTAAACAGAAGGAAAATCGACGGAGAGATCAGATTGATACCAAGGGCCTTGCGTTTCTGCCGTTTGTGGGTGCCCTAAGTTTCAAAATAGGTAGACTGCTATCACAACACGGAGTCAAGACAATTTATAGACCACCCACTAAAATTAGTAACTTGGTCGGCAGCGTTAAAGATGACCTAGGTTTACGAACCCCTGGTGTATATTATATACCATGTGAATGTGGCCGCGGCTACGTTGGACAGACACAGCGATGCATTGTTCAGCGATGTGTAGAGCACGCCAGAAATGTTCGTCTTGGGCAAGAAGAAAAATCTGCGGTGGCCGAACATAGTGTGCAAGAGGGTCACACTTTTGAATTTGAAAAAAACAACCATTTTAGCCCGGGTCAAAGATTTTTGGGCCAGCGTTATTACAGAGGCTGTGGAAATTAGATTAACTGATTTATTAGTCAACAGGGACACTGGTTATCAACTCAGTGCGGCCTGGAACCCGGCGATTAAAATGCTGAAACAGTTTCGCGTCGGTCTCGAGCAGAAGAGCGGATGACGTAATCGCCTTGTGTTGGTTTTTGTCTTCCACCGTTTCCGTAGCAGCGGCTGAATAAACAAACAGTTAAACATTGACATCAGGTTGAAAATGAAGGCAGAGATGGACGCCTTCGAAACGTCCCGCAAATATGACATATTAACACGGCTGGAAGCTCGAGAAAAATATATTAACAATGATATATCTACAATCATGTCAGTAGCTACCTAATGATGTACTGGTTATCTAACTGGACTTCGCAATTGAGAAGTTATTCTGGATCCATAATGCTATGAAATACTCAGAAAATGCGAATTCAAACACTAAATGAACTCTTATCATATTCAGAACTCATCCTGTCAAACCACAATCCCTGTTGTAGAAATAAATTTCCGACACAGATATGATGATAGGTCACTTGTATTTTGGTCCATCTTAATCCTAAAAATAAGGCATTTACAAAAAAAATGTTCCAGCTGCTTTAATAATAATGATCGTGCAATCATTTAATATCATGTTTGCACTACGTCACTGTAGAAGAAATTAAGGATGAAAATGGTACTATTTCTTAAAATAAATATTTAGCAAATTTCCTTTCAGGACAATAAACCTGTATTTAATTACAACAAGTTGTGAATTTTATCATTTTTATTTAAATGTTTATTTACATTTGTTTCACAGGTAACATGGTTTCGTAAACTTTATATGGACCAAAACGCTTAGTCTATTTTTCTTTGAAGTTGATAGAATATTTTTTTTTTTTTTTTTTTTTTTTTTTTTTTTTTTTTTTTTTTTTTTTTTTTTTTACAAACGGGGGAAACCCTGCTAACTGTTGGTACAAATTTGACATTTTGGTCTACTTTATACTTCAGAATTCACAGTATCCGTGCCAAACGGTATCGCGTATGACGTGGCGGAGTAACGTCTTTTTCGCTTACTGCTACTTTCCGTTGAAACCGTGACCACAGATCACAGTTTGCGCCTTAAATGTTATCACGTGAACGTTACTCAGTCACGTCCAGGTTCTGTCACAGTTACTTTTTGTCACTGTGACTTTCCGGTCACGTTGTGTATGTATCAGCGATGTTATTTTTCGGCCATCCCTAAATTGGAAACAGAAATAAGAATTTAAAAGTATATTCCAGCTCTTTTTAAAAAGACAAAGTTTTTATGATTACAACGGGGTCTCGGAAAGGTGTGTGATATACATCTAATATTGCGATTTTCAAATATTACCGCAACAGAATAAATTTTTTCTTTGCGGCTAGAGTGATCTTTTGACATTTTAACAATCAATAATCTCATATCTCAACAGTTTTGTTGGTTTGTATAATTTCAGGGAATGAGCGGTATAAAATAAGTTGGCTCGACTGGCAGCGCTAGTCCCAACATCATCTTTATCTTCGGTGATCCTCCATTCTCTGCCTTCCTCTTCATATCAACATATCTTCTGCTGCCGATATCTTCCAATATGTTTTAGATGTATTTTAACTGTGGCCTTCACGGTAACCCTTTCCTTCTACTATTCACTTCAGTATTGTTTTCACCGGGTTAAAATAGATCCAGTTAATATTGTCCTCCGCCCTTTTATGCTCTTCCATATCGAGTTATACTCTCCTGCACTCTGAATCATTTTTCATCGGTGATTTTATCGATACGGTGAGGGTTCTCTGACGTCATTTTCAGGCCTTGTTTATCTAATAATTGTCATAGCGTATTGATCTTTCCGACACCTGTGAAATTGCACCAAGTGTTTGGTGAGCGGATAAAATTCGGGTCTGGTGTTCAGGACACTAGTTCGATGCAAGGTACCGCCATCCAGATTCCTTTTTACAACAATTCACAAATTCTCTCCCATCTCAAATCACCGTGGGGCAGATGAGTGATAAAGCCCTAAGAGAAAGAAGATTAAAAGCCAACCAGGTTGAATGCATTCTTGAAACATGACCATAAAAGGTTTATGTTTTCATACTGGGCACATTATGATTTTTTTCTTTGTGATATGTACTCGCCTCATTGCTTGACTGGCCGAAATATAGTTCCCCCTTGACTTACACTTAGTGAGTCAGTTTCTTCTAAATCAGTTAAATCCCTCTCAGCATCTGAAATGGTTTCTGACCAGATGGTAACTTGATAATGTGTCAGAGGCACTTTTCGCTGTGAGTTTAGTTTAGTCAGTTTGTACGCTTATGCTTTTCTGTTAATTCCAGGTAGTTACACTCTGTTTATTTTCAACTGGCGCTTCAAGGTCACATTCCCCTTGCCACCCTCCTCACCTCTCCACCCCTCCCTTTGCCTACCCCTCAGAGCACCGCTGTGTCCAGGCGGGCGGGTGGCAAACTTGTCTGTGGGCGCGCTTACCACTTCCAATATAAGAGTTAGGGCAGCGGAGTTGGGTTGGAACAGAGTGACCTTGAGTCGCCTCTGCAAACTGAACGGACTATAATACTACACTGCAAGATCCGGATCCATATATTCTGCCAAGTATCTCAAGGCGTGACTGGTTGAGTTTCACTGATATCACATAAGTATTTCGTCTTCTCTAGTCACACCTGCAGTCATGCATTGTCAACTTGAAATCGGACTAAGGGTGTTGAATTGCTACCTTGTTATTTGTGTTGAGTTTTCTAGAAGTTCCATGTCGTTTGCAAACGTCAGGCAGCCCTCTGTTACTTCCTCTCATTTATATCATTTCTGAGCGTCGTAAGGGGCGTCCATTAATTACGTGAGGTGTTTTTTTTTCTGAAATTCTGGACCCCATCCCCTCTGATGAGATTTGGTTGCCCCTCCCCTCTAAGATAACGTGAGATTTTAACGGTATCCGCGTCGTTTTTAGATCTTATACCCCTCTCCCTAAACTCGACCTCCGTGTCGTGTGAGTACCATTTTCTTTTTTTTTTTTTTTTTAGCTCTACAAGAATTTCAAAAACTCACGTGAAATTTCCGTCGTCGTTACCCCCCCCCCCTCCCATTTCACCCCACGTATTTAATGAACGCTCCCTAACCCCGTCTGAAGTTCTCCACTACTCTTGATATTGTGTTGCCACTCTTGCATGAGAGCCTACTCTAAACGTAAATCTGTTACCTTTACCGAGCGTGGTGGAGTAACGGCTAGCGTTCTGGCCTCGCATTCGGGAGGACTGCGGTTCGAATCCCCGTCCGGGCATCCAGATTTGGGTTTTCCATGGTTTCCCCAAATCACTCCAGGTGAATGCCGGGATGCTTCCTTCAAAAGGCCATGGCCGAATTCCTTCCCATTCCTTGCCCCCATCCTTTCCCGTCTCTAAAGACCTAGTTGTTATAGGAGACGTTAAGCAGTTAAAAAAAAAAAAAAAAAAAAAAAAAAAATGTTACCTTTATTCAATTGATATACCCAACTGCCAGCTGACGATTAATCTGTCGAATTTACCACCAATTCTTACTGTACATCCGAAGAACTTGTAAGAACATAAAGGCTCATTCAATTTTCAGTCAATAGCTGAAAGTTCAGTTTACGGCAATATCGTACTTCGTACATATCGATAATTTATTTGTTTGCAAACTTTATGAAACGTTATTCGGTCCAGTAACCCAGCCACAAGGTTGTGTTGGTTAACTTGGAGACATGAAGGATATACAACTATAACGTCCAACACGAATTCACTTGATCACTGTTCACCTTGGTGATTTCTTTCTTCATATAACACAACACCAGATAGCCACCAACCAATAGTTTTATACCCGTCGCCGAAGCTACATGGGTCGAAATAAGAGAGAGCGGGAACACAAGATATTTTATCATAATATAGTTAGTATCTGGTGATAATTCCTACAACACGTTTTACGAAATACGCTTTTTAATCCTTCAAAACGAATATTTAACTACCCACTACGTACTCAAAAGTAATTATCCTGCATCACTTCACTAAAATTACTGCGCTTTGAAAGGATGTTTGAAATATATCGGTTACTGTGCACTTCGGTAGTAAGACAAATTACGACCTCATTGCCCATTTCATGGCTACCACGACTAACTATTCTCTGCTGTATTATAGCGGACCCAGCTCGTCCCCACCAATGTCTTTGGGGTTTGTGGTTTAATGCTATGTCAGTTTCCCGAAACGAAATGAAACCAATCCTTTAGAAATACTCATAAAACCAGAACATATTAAATAACGCATTCAAACACATTCCCCAATGCAAAGATACCCTGACTATAGACACCCTTAAAAATTTGGAAAAATAATAGTAACACCTCAATCCTTATTACTACAGTATTAATAATGACTCTGCTAATATCAAGCTATCATTCAGTCAGTTCTTCTCAGACAAAAATAGGTCCATGATGATCATTATTATAAAAACACTGCAGTCCAAATATCAGCTGTGGTGTTATAAAGCGGAGGGTTTTTCTGCATAATTTAGGGGAAAAAACTTTTGTGGATGTCACCACGGCCAGAAGATCCTTGTTTGTATATACACTTAATATTATAAATGAGAAAGAACCTCTGACTGTTTGTTTTGGAACTAAAGGGCTAAACAAATATCCATGAAATCTGACAAGGAAATACTACATATCATTAAGAAAGACAGGATATTTTTTCAGGATAAACAACATTTGTGTATGTGAAAGTTTCTTTGTCACCGAGAGTGGCGAATGAATGGTTAACGTTCTGGCCTCGCATTCGGGAGGGCGCCGGTTCGAATCCCCGTCCGGGCATCCAGATTTGGGTTTTCCATGGTTTCCCCAAATCACTCTAGGTGAAAGCCGGGATGCTTCCTTCAAAAAAACCATTGCCGAATTCCTTCCCGTTCCTTGTTCTCAGTCCCGTCCCGCCTCTAATGACCTTAGCCGTCGATGAGGCGTAAAGCAGTAATAAAAATGTTTCTTTGTTTAATTACATATAGCAGTATCTGTGTGTGAACGTACGTTACTCAAATTACTAGATTACTATATATATGTATATATCCGTAAAAAACACTAACGCACATTCTTACACACTGTTAATTTAATTGTGTAACTAATTTTTGTGAAATTTGATAAGTTTGTGTGTTACAAACTAGATTTTTCTCCTGAACAATATTTAGCTATTATTTTAAAACTATAATTTTATCTTATGTACGTCTTGTAATATATTGGAAATATGGGCCCAGATTAGAAACTAGGTGCTGCGCTATTATGTATCAGAATATAAAAAATAAAAAAAAAACAGATTTTGTCGTGAAATTTTGAAAACATGCGGAATGATGACAGACAGATATGTAAGTGTCTGTAATATTATGTCAGTAGCTCTGGCTTCATTTCTCTCGCATTCAATTAGTAGGCCTATGTACAAAATCATGGTATAATACAATAATTCCGTGTGGTCGGAATGACCTGGTGAACGGTTTCTATTGACTGCGCATTCTGCACCTGTCGTAGCTGCCTTAACCCAGCCCGGCAAACCTACCGGGTACAGGGGACCTACAGTTTAATGTGGAATCCGAGCCATTCACATTACACAGCAAGCTTTGCCAGAGGTGAAGGCCGGGTTAAGGGATTCGAATCGCGGACCACCATTCAGCCACTATAGAGCTCCAAAATCATGGTGATAGATTAGCCAAGGTGCTTGACGCACATAAATTTTATGATGCACTACAATATCCACTAATACAGTATTTAGCAAGGGGCAAGAAGGGTATTACTTCTAGACACCATAAATTAACAGTTCTCCCCTTGCTTAACATAAAGGTGTAATGTACGGATTTTTAATCCTACCACTTGGATGACACGCGAAGACAATTTTAATATAATACTACAGTGCAGGCAATTGCCAAATCAGTTTTATTCGACATGTATGTGAGAGTTTGAATTGAACGGTTGCGATTCACCGTCGTGTTATCCCGACCACATGCTTTTTGGGGCAGCTTTTACGTAAATTACAGCTCTCTACATCAAATTCTAGCAATAAAATTCTGAGCCACCATAAGTCGTAGATAATAGCAACCAAAGGCAAACTTCCTTTAGACCATCTGTATGTTAGTCTCTCCCATGATTACATGTTCCTCGATTTCTACTAATTACGTGGGGTGTTTTTTTTTTCCCCTTCGGAAATCCGGACCCCCTCAATATGAGATCTGGCGAGACCCCTACCCCCTCTTAAGGAAAGGTGAGATCTCTAAGAACCATCCCCCCATTGCTGACCACCTAGTGATTTTGGGGACCATTTTTTAGATCTCCTTTTTTTAAGGGTGGTGAGACGCTAGACCCTCCCTCTTAACGTTGTACAAAGTAGTTTGTAGACCTTTTTTGGCTCTATTGTTCTTAAGAAGATGACGTGAGATTTGGAGATATTTTGCTGAACCACCCTCCCTATTTCACCCCCTAACTCTTATAACATTGCATATAACTTTTTTACCCGAGCACTTGGAGGTTGAATTGATTAAAACATTAAGCCCTCTGTCCCATACAAAATTGCGATCGTCAGGCGGAATTGCGTGGCCTGATTAATGCAGTCGCAGTTTTTCCTCATTTTGCGCGAGTGGTGTCGCGCTGTTGACGTAGCTGCGAGACGAACAGCGCTCGCTAATTGATTCACCTGTTAGTATTTAATCAATCGTAGCGGCGGCCATAATGGAATTCACCGGCGGCGGCGTAACTCAATTAAAAGCCGCTGTCACTCAGGGTGGCGCCACAATTTGGAAACTTGTTCCCAGCGACAGACCGCTAATTGACAATTAGCACTGGCGGGGGCGCAAGTGACCCTGTCCAGCCAACTGCCCTCCACTGACCATTCGACCTCGAACGGGGAGTGGAAGAAATCTGCTCCCAAACAGGGGGAAAGGAGAGAGAGGGAGCCAGAGGGGGAAGGACGATACGAGATGGTGTCAGGAGCAAAGGTTATAAAGCCTACAACGAAACATGTATATTTTCAGCCAAATGTTATTACCAGAGACCGGATTATATGCATTTGCATATTAAGCCTATTTTCACTGGTTATTGCATATTTTACCCAAAGCCTCGTAGTGATGCATATTTTCGCTATATTTACAATATTTTTCTGTAGTGCACCTAGCTAATAAATTAAGTTTTACGTTGTAGCTGACAAAAGCTACTAGAAGCACAGCTCTTAGTCTACGACGACTCTCTGAAGAACTGCGACCCACGTTTGGGAATGTAAATAAACTGATTTCATCAACAATGCAAGTTTTTATCAAGGCACTTTCACGTAATAATGCCTATTTAAAAAAAATAAAACAAATTGCCAAATGTGCCTTTACCTCTGGAACCAGCGGTAACGGTTTCCATTATTTACAGAAATCATTTCTCCCGAATGAAGGAGTGGTTCGTTTATAAAAGGTAATTTTCGAATTCCTCTAACTGTACTCCGACTTTAACGACGTAGTTGACAAGGAGCTATAAAACACCAAATAAACAAAAATTTCACAAATCATTTGAGTGTTAGCAAGTGTTTCAGATCTTCGTTTTGATTGCTTGATTATTAACGTAATTTTGATTCCATTTAATCCATGAACAGGTACAACTAAGGAATGTTTCTATAAATACTCATAAGCTGTAGTGTTATGAAATCTCTGCGACGTTGAAGCCAAGCACCTGAGCACTGTTGAAAACAAGATTCGAGTTACGTTTCCTACGAAAAGTGATATACATACAATCACAATTCTCCGTGTGATCGAATTTATGCTGCTGGTATTATTAACATCAGTGCATATTCCGTTTTGTTTTTTGCTACCTTTTGGCAATGAATCATTCACGTTTCTGCTGGTTTCTTTTCGAAGTTTCTTGCAAATGTTGAGGTGCACTTCTTAGTGTGTGTGCCAATGGTTGCTGACTGTTGGTTTCTTTGTTGTCGGTCTATTGAGACCTAGCAAAGTGAAGGGTCGCGTTTGTACGTGTGGTAGGGTTCGTAGGCCTAGCACTGTGTTTGGACGCGCGAACAGAGAACTTGTGTAATAACGTCTTGGGCCGCCCGACAGAGAAGACAAATTGCCAACCGCAAGCCGGGAACCGTAATTCGCCGAATTGTTACTGCTGCATAACAGACACGTGTGTGGCGGTTGGCTTAACTTCAAGTCTTCATTCTGCACGAGTATTAAACGAACAGTACCAAGAATATAAAAACGTAGCTTCCAGATCTATCATATACGACCAACTGGGAAAGAAATTCCTGCTGAAGACTTGAAATGTAAATATCTTGGCATTGCATTTGGTAACAAGCTTACCTGGGCAGGACGCATTGGACAGGTGATAGGAAAAGGTTTCAAAATTCTGCACTTGTTGGAGAGAGTGTTGAGGGGATGCACGAGAGAAGTAAAGGAATTGGGTTACAAAACTTTGGTCAGACCATTGCTCGAATATGGTAGTGTAGTACGGGACCAACATTTTGCATATCAAATACAGGAATTAGAGAGGGTGCAAAAAAGGGCTGCTAGATTTGTTTCTGGAAATTATCGCAGAATGCAATCAGTGACAGATATGATAAAGGAGCTGGAATGGGATTCATTGCAAGATAGGAGGAGGATGAGGAGGGTCATGGGAGTGTACAGGGCGTATACTGGCGATGAGGCATGGAAAGATATTGCAGTAGGTATGAAAAGTAGTTCATGGACGGGGAAAGATGACCATGACCACAAGCTGGGACTCGATTTCAGGCACGAGGGTGTGGGATAATTTTCTTTTTTAGGTAAGGTTGTCAGGGATTGGAATGAGTTACCAAGGGAAATGATGAATAACTTACCAGAAACGTTAAAAGAATATAATGTTAAAATTTGTAGAGGGCAAATATAGGTGGGTGCAGGATAGGGGTAAATTCGGAGTGTAGGGAAATTATCACCCGAGCGTGTGCTCCATTGCAATTAAATTAAAATGAAACGAATTAAATTGAAGGAAACGATTAATAATGAATTTTTTTAATCATTGCGTCTGACCTGTAAGGAATCCGATTCCTGACATTATGTAATACAAAACATTCGGCAGAGTTGAAGGTGATGGTATATGCAAGTTATGTAGTGATATGAGAAGAGAGAGAACAAAATCGGGAAAGTCAACGACGAAAGTGGGAGACTGTAATGGGGAAACATGGCCGGGAGAAGATATGTAGAAACAGTGGTTGTTTATAGAATCTAACTCGACAGCAAGACTTTGGAAAGGATGGAATCCTTTGTTCACATGGAAAACAAAATAACAGCTATGGGAGAAGGAAATAGGGCAGAGAATAAGGAAGAACGGAAAATTTATCACCTTATCAAGGTATCAATCTGGGGGGTCAACATAGGAATGGAAGATAAAATAATGCTCTATATATTATCCATAACCAATATTGATGTAAGGCTCTGATACCTGGACTTGTCCAAGAAAGATATAAGCAGATTACAGGCGACAGGATAGAGGTTTGTGACGCGGATGGAGAACGTCACAAGCAAGGATAAAATCAGAAACAAAATCATAAGGAACGGGTCAAAAAGTCGAAGCATCAGCAGAGGAATATTTTTTTTATTGCTGATAGCTTTACGCCTCGTCGATGTCGAGGTCATTATAGGCGGAATGGGACTGGGGCAAAGAACGGAAAGGTATTCGGCCATGGCCTTCTGAAGGAAGCAACCCGGCATTTGCATGGAGTGATTTGGGAAAACTACGGAAAACTCAAATCTGGATGCTCGGACGGGGATTCGAACCTAAGTCCTACCGAACACGACCCCGAAGCGTTACAACTCATCCACCATGCTCGGTAAGCATAAAAGATTGCAATCGATGGGTCATGTCATGAGAATGGAGAAGGGGAGAATGGTGAAGTTAGCGCAAGTGTAGGAGACCACAGATCAGATAGCTGGACCATGTGAAGAACGACGTAACGCCGTATGGAGCTGTTTGAAGAGAAGTGACTCGGGAGGAAACTTGCAATGATCGGCAGATGTGGAAGAGAATGTACCGGATGAACCGCAAAAGCTAAAACGCCTAATCTTGATGAAGATACCTGGTCTCAATTGCATCTGATTTTTGAGTCAGGATTTGAGAGTGAGGGATTGCACTTTGCTGCAGTACTTATTGGCAGACGAAGATATTGACCCCGTGGGTAAAACATGAGCCACAAAGCATCATAGCACACTTTTAGTGAATCGTGGAGTAATAATAATAATAATAATGTCCTCATTTGCTGACGATATTGTTTAATGGACTTATAAGAATACTTGAAACATGGAGGATTACTTAAAAAAATAAATGTATTTCCAAACTGAAAACATCCATTGCTATCTCTTTGAACTCGTATATAGTATCACCACGTAGATTGCAAGAGACTCTTTCCAACACTATTTTAAAATGTCTTTTTGACGAGTATAAACCGGAAATAAGTTGGCTCCTGTTTATTTCAATCTCGGCCTTATAGATCTCTCGACTCATGTTCGATACACAAAATCGATATATCTCGACAACCACTGTCGATTTAGACAACAGCGTGCGCCGTATCTTAGACTAATCTGCGCTGAACGTCTCAGACGGACTGTTATGGGACCTTCGTGGGATATGACGTGTAACAAATTTGTTGGTTATCATCTGCTGTAACTGGGTTTTGTGTGTTGATTGTGACTATCAGATTTTTCCAAACAGAATTCTATATTCCGAATATATCTTAAAGGGTATTCCTCGCAAATATCCGTTGAATTTGAATAAAAATACATTCGTTAAATATGCATAAACAATTTGACCTCGCATCCATTACGCTTAAAGAAACAAATATTTGCTGGAACACTAGTGGTTTGTTTTTCATTGTTATTACTTAGAAAACCATGAGTGAGCTACAGATTGGAATCTGTCTAATGACTTTTGTGCTAGTTATAAATTTGTTTTGAATGAAATGTACCACAGGCAAAATGTTTTGGAGTGGAGTTTGAAAACCGAACAAACTGAATTTCTGCTAAATGGAAGTTTCTGTAGCAAGAATTGTTTCTCATGTGTCGCCGTATTGCACGCAAAGCCTTTCGATCAATGGTGTCGAATAATTCTTGAGGTTGTGGAACTAGATCACGGGGTATCTCATTAAATAACTCGTTTTGTCTCAAGTATTTAACATGTATCCATGTTTTACGCATGCCAATATTTGAATAACCAAGGCCCAATTGAAGACACGTTTGGGATACCCTTCAGGATTTCTTCAGTAGATTGAAATTCGTTGTTACCATCTTTGACTGATCTTGCTTGGTGAGTGGTAATGCTCTGACCTCACATTCGGAGGGACGCCGGTTCGAATCCCCTACCGTCGATGCAGATTTGAGTTTTCTGCCTGTCATTCCTATCCTCCCGCTTATGACCTTGACTTCAAATATGCGTAAAGCCATTAGCCAAAAACAAAAAGAAAAAAAACATAACATAACGTAACACAACAACACAACAACAACAACAACACAACAACACAACAAAATAACAAAACAACAACAACAACAACAACCAACACAACAACACAACACAATTCAACACAACAACACCATCATTACAGCAAAAACATCTAAACAAGAAAACTCAACAACAACGCAACAACATCAACAACAACAACAACAACAACGCAGCAACAACAACAACAACAATAACAACGCAGTAGCAGCAGCAACAACAACGCAGCAGCAACAACAACAACGCAGCAGCAGCAACAACAACAACGAAAAAGCAACAACAACGCAACAGCAACAACGACACAACATCTTTGATGTTCTCCTTCTCACAGCTACAGTGCCAAAGATTGTTTCGAGGGCTTGTTTGAAACTAAGATGACAATGCCGATATTCTTGGAGTCAAATTAATAGTGTGCAGTAATTCTAATAGTCGGTGCTGGCAGCTGTGCAAAGTTTCCGGCACATACCACCTACAGCGCTAGTTGTAAGTAAACACATATGGAAACTCATTTGGAAAACTTTTTTCGCAAAGAAACCCGCTCAGTTATTCAATTTCTGTGTTCGCAACATGTAATTGCGGCTGAAATTCACCCGCAGCTGGTATAGGTTTACGGAGAGACTAATGTCTCGTTAGTATGTCGGAGAATAGTGTTGAAAGTTTGCGGCCATGCTGGGTGCCTCCCTCCATACAGCCCGGACCTTACTACAACCGACATTTACCTTTCCACACTTGCAGGAGCACATAAGAGGACGAGGGAGGTGAAACACTTCGCGACAACGTGGCTGAACACGCAACGACAAGATCTTTACCAGGAGAGAATATTGATGCCCATCATACGAAGCGACAAGTGCGTAATTCTGGTTCATTCGCAGACTCGGGTGTGCATTTGCCCTGCAGTCAACAATTGCAACGTGCACCTTCCCCAACTTAAGATAGAGTTTTCTGTGGCATTCTTAAACAGATATTATATTGTGTTAACATATACTACTATAAATTACAAGGAAAGGGAAAAAGACTCATCACTCACCAAAGTTTAAGGCTGTGACTGGAGAAAAACATATATCATGAACACAAAAAATATACACAATATTTCGGTCTTAAACCTTCTTCATGTTAAAGAGAATGAGCCATGTGGTTCGGGAGCTGTGCACACGCCGAAGTATCCTACATGACTGACTGGATTACCAATATGGCGGTGGATGTACACTATTATAAAACTGTAATGTGGCTGAGTTTGCTTATTCCTGTATAAAACAAAAACTTCTGAACAGATTTCAAATGGATATTCACAGTTATAATGCTCAAGTTCTGTCTTAAATCTGAAGTATGTATCATTTCGCCTTAACAGGGAATGGAACAAATAATTGCTATCTCATTAAAAAATTAACAAAGAAATACGACAGTATTCTACAGCCATCTATAGGCGTTTTCTGTAAGTATTGGGAAGTGGGCCTTGTAGTGTGCCGCCTAGTTAGACTGATAACAAATATATCGATTCTCAGAGAAGATATAACATGATGTTAATGTTTAGAGAATAATAGCTTCCAAGCCGATCAAAAATGACAGGTTATGAGCAGTGTTCTGACAGTTGTTTAACATAGCAAAAAATAAATGTTGTTAAATAATGCTCATAACCTTAAAAACGATGTGTTTTTACGCATATTTGTTAGCTTATTATACCAGTGAAATCTGTGGACAGAGAATATATCGAAAACATCTACATCGGGCGAATATAAATAAACCAAAGTAACTAATATTTAATCTGTTTATTTTAACATAGTACATACATTTTTTTAATGGTCGGTGTGCAACTTAAAACATATTGAATGTTTAGAGAAACGTAAAGGGATAACTAATTTCTTATTACGCTATGAAAGAAACATCTGTAGTGACAGAATTAAAATATCTCTGGCTGAGTGCGTGACGTCACAGAGTTACAGGAACGATGGCACAGCGACCAAGGAGATCTTTTATTAGTATTGATATTCGTTGCATGACACAGTTTATCCCATATCTCTCGTGTTTGAAAGTAACTGTGTGGGTTGGCCTTTAGAGTAGACGGAATCTCGGTTTTTCGTTTCCCCAGCGCCGGTTCGTCCGGCTGTATTGTCCGGGACGTGAGTCTAACTGGATCAGCCCTCCACCCCTCTCTCAGCCCTTCAAACCGATCTCCTCCAACCCTCGGAGTCAAGTCAGCCCTTATAGACGTTGTCGCTCCCAACACCAGCAGTATAGTTAAACTCGGAATATTAAAAAAGCGATGTAGAAATCAGATGACAATCACCGCTTACCATGCATCAAAAACTCATTAGCGCATTACCAAAACGTCTGTTAGTACCTCAAATATGACTTATACTGTAGTATGCTATTTATTGTCAGAATTGTTATTTCCTTTGTTCAAGGAACTAAACTTGAGCATGTTACACTAAACACGCAGTTTGTTAGGTAGCTGGCATTTTTAGTCTAAGTATATTAACTATTTATTTTCCTTTTTACTATCATAAAAATGTTCTCGCTTTAAAATAATTATTATCAGTGTTCTTAATATGTCTTGTGACGTGTATTGTATGATTAAGGGGTGGCAGGTTGCTATAGAACTGTGTAATTGTAGTATTACATTCAATGTGCGTTAAAATTAATGGATTAAACGCTATTTTTTTTATTACAGAACTGAATTGTTAAATAACGGTTATAACCTTGATATCGTAGAAAAGTTGCACACATTTCTTTCTACATCGATAAAATGCTAATACGCATAAAGCAAATAATAATTAATAGGCCTATGTACATTTGCGCGAAATACATTTTTTATTTATGGTTGGTTTGCAATTTAAAACATATTGACCGACCGGGGTGGCTGAGTGGTTAACGCTCTGGCCTCGCATTAGGGATGACGCCGGTTCGAATTCCCGGGCATCCAAGTTTGGGTTTTCCATTATTTCACCAAATCAAACCAGGCGAATGCCGGGATGCTTCCTTCAAAAGGCCATGGGCAAATTCGTACCCGTTCCCAGTCCCATCCCGCCTCTAGTGACCTCGACGTTGACGAGGCGTAAAGCCATAAATAAAAAATTCCAGTCAGGGCATCCAGATTTAGAATTTCTATGGTTTCCCCAAATAACTCTAAGTGTATGCCGGGATGCTTCCTTCAAAAGGCCATGACCGTATTCCTTCCCGTTACTTACCCCCATTCCCGCCTCTAATGACCTCGACGTCGACGAGGTGTATAATCATAACAAAAAATTGGTCCATAACGATAGGATAATATAACCCCCTAGTGATTTTACCTTTTCTCAATAAACCTAGAGGCTTAATTATAAATAAACAATTCAATTTGCAATGGTAAATTAAGCAATTCATGAGAAGAGGAGAATTTGATCTTGAAATGGTACCTCATTTATGGATTTTGGTTACATATTAAGAGAGGAAAAGTATTTGTTTGGAAAAACACCTTCTAGAAATAATTTGTAAGATTCTTGATCTTTCTTATTCACTTCAAGGATTAGGTATTAATGCCTGTTCCGTCTCCACTTTCTACTTTTACACCATATCTTCCTACGTCTACCAACGACTCTGCGTCACAATGGTTTCCACTGCATCGCTAGAAGTGGAATTCTTTTTTCGTCCATTCTTTCAATATGCTTCATTCAAGATTTTCTGTATTCCTCTATCCTTTCATTTATATTGTATATATCAAGTTCTTACCGAATATCTTCATTTCTTATATGGTATTGTTTACTGCAGCCATTTAACTTCCTCAAAAATCTCCTTTTTCCTGCCTGAATTCTACTCCTGTCCCTTGCTTTAGTTATCCAAAATTCACTTCCATAGAGCAGAGTCGGGGCCGACATCGTCTTGTAGAATTTACATTTTTGTGACTTTTCTTGTTTTGTTCCGAAGTGCTCTATTTACTGTCTCACTATACCGATTTTAAATTTGTTGACCTTTAACTGATTTCACAGCCCGTGTGTCCCATTACTAGTTGGGAGTTCTGCATTTACTAACACTTTTGTTTCCTTTTTGGCTATCTGGAGGTTTTATTCTTTTCCTGCCAATTATTGTGGTTTATATAATTTTCTTTGCAGTTGCTCTTCACTTCCTTGTAGTATAATTACGTCATCTCCATAAAGAAGAGCATTTAGATATTTGTACTTCTTCAACAATATTACAGGATTGGCAGTCTATTCCAGTTGTTAATAACGTCATCAATGTGTATGTTGAATAGAGCTGCAGCCTTTGTTAATCAATAATTCTTCGGCTTTCTTGGTACCAGTATTTATTATTATTTTAGTAAATTTATATACTATTTTGTTGATTCCAATTAAATGTCCAAGATATTCGCTGATTTTTCGTTATGGAAATATTATAGCTGTGTTTGATCATGTAAAGGTGGGACCTAGTTGTGATGCCAGCTTACCATAAAAGATAATTACTTAATGGCACCTTTTCTTTGGAATTTGCTTTTTTCCTTTCATGTACGCATTTTCATCAATAACAACACTACAACCACTGACATGAAGGTTACACAATTCCCAACAAGGTGGCTACGATCTCTGACTCCCCTTTCACGTCAATAAACGTCGACGTCTGGCTGCAACGTTTTTCGTTTTTGCAAAGTTGACAGCAGGATGCCGTCGTCACTGTAGTGGCGTGGTGCCAACCTGGCGGCGACAAAAACCCACACAGGTGTGCCGGCGAGACAGAATGGGCTCTAATTAGTCGGACAGAGTCGCAGGTGTCGAGCTGATGGCTTGTTAGTTGCGTCACTCGAATAATTAACCCGGGACCTGTGTTCCTAACACCTCGCCACGTACTCTGCATCAGCTGTATGTAAGGTCGTTGGCCTATTACATACTAGCTTAACCACCTGTCAAAAAAGACGGCATAACCTATTGTGGTAGTAAGAATCTGTCGTGGAAAAACCTATAAGGAAATACGAATAACAATTTATTATGATCTTTTGGTGATATGAGTAAACTTTCTCCGAATAGATTCTAGGAGTATTTCGTTTGGTTGTTTTCAAATAACAGCATTCCACAATAAATGACGGAGGTTTTAAATGTTATGAGAAAGTTTGTAAACATAATTTCAAAAACGAATAACTATTATTTACATGATTGATATGTTTCGCAGTTACCTACATTTCGTGTAAATTTTCAAAGAGTTCTTACTAAACTTCCTTTTTTCTTTTCTTGAGTTAAAAATATTATGTTGTCACCTGGTTCTAGTAACTGCTACAGAAAAACAAATTAAACATCGGGTGCCCATCTCCTTACATGAATTGCTGCATCTATTCGTCGTAAATAGAAAACAGCTGCATGAAAATTTAAACGAACGTCGCATTGTATTTTTTTTTAATCTGTGCCTCGAAATATAATTTTTATCCCTGCCCTTGGTATTTATTTATGTGCAGCTACTTCCACAATATATAATTTCCTGTTAATCGCTGTTAATTTTTTTAACACCATAATTCTAAATAATATCAAACGTAGTTATTTATTTGAAATTTCATGGTTAGACAAGGTGGCAGACGGTATAGCTAAAAGCTTCGGGCGTCATCGGATTCGCCGAACTATCGGGTTCGCGTCCGGTTTGCAGCTGTAACGCATTTTATTAAATTTCATGCTTTGTACTGTATATACACAGACGAAAACTACTACGAAGTGATGAGAAAAATTTCCATCCTACAATCTTAATGCCTCCAAACCTCTGTTAAGCCGCCACATAATCTCAACTAGGTTGTTAGGATGAAGAAAAGTATTAGCACATTAGGTGTACACATAAGGCAAATGTCACAGGCCTATAAAAATATTAAATTTTTGGACAGCGAATCAGAGGTTTGACGCATAAAATGTGCTTTTGAACTTCACATTATTTTGCTGTCTTTATAGCCGACCTCTTTTCAGTCAGCCATACAGAGAGTTATTTAGTTAATCTTTTAACCATATTGTCAGACTGGTTTTTAGTCAGGGCGCTAATGACCTCGATGTCGACAAGCCATAAAACATCACTAACAACTTATCTTGGAATATCATCACAACATACATGTATCAGATATCCCTCAGGATAGTGTAATAGTACCACACGTCTTCTTAATTTCTCCAAATGATCTTGGAGACAACGTTAATAGCAGACTGTTCTCTGATGCGATCGTCTACAGGAGGAATTCGTCTCATTGCTTAAAAGTTCAACGCGATCTGAACGTTAATTTCGGCATGGAACGATCACTGGTAACGTACGCTTAATTTTAAAAAGTGCAAGGCAATGTGTATAACTAACAAAAGCATTCCGTTTGTTCAGGACTACAAAGTAAACAGTTTTTTTTTTTTTTTTTTTTTTTTTTTTTTTTTTTTTTTTTTTTTTTAATGGCATTCGGCTACTGGGCCATACAGCCAGCTCAATGTGATTTGTTGCTATCAAGTATTGACACAAGGACACTACAACACGGACAAGACATTCACAGACACAACACTAAACACCCATGCCCTCGGCCGGACTCGAACCGGCGACCTTCGGTACGCGGAGCTAGCACTCTAGCCCCTACGCTACCGAGGCTGGCTAAACAGTTTAGTTACTGAAGTATTAATGTGTAACAGCGGAAAACAACGTGAAATTGGACCTGCATATTACTTCATCCTTGATGGTCCTAATATTACGCTGCGATTCATAGGTCGACTTTTGAACAATTGTAACATGCTCACAAAGGAGATACAGTACGAAACTCTCGTACGTCCACATTGGGACTATTGTGGCGCCGTAAGGTGATCCGTTTTGCAAGGGATTGATTGACATTATAGAGAAAGTACAGAGAAGAGCCACTCGATTGGTGACTAATTGCAACAGCCACTCGAAAGTGTCACAGAACTGTTACATAGTTTGACTGGGTTTTTCTGAAACACAGACGATCACATTTCGCTTGAGTTTATTTGCAAACATGGGAAGAACTCCTGTCATTTACAAGTGCGATAAAATTCTTCGTCCAACTCCTTTCTTTTTTTTTTTTTTTTTACTTACGGCTTTACGCCTCATCGACAGCTAAAGTCATTAGAGGCGGGATGGGACTGGGCACAGGGAACGGGAAGGAATTCGGCCATGGTCTATTTGAAGGAAGCGTCCCGGCATTCGCCTGGAGTGATTTGGGGAAACCATGGAAACCCAAATCTGGATGCCTGGATGGGGATTCGAACCCGCGTCCTCCCAAATGTGAGGCCAGATCTTTCACCCACCACTCTCGGTTCCATCTGCCTATTTGGGTCACAACAACATGAGTAATAAGATTAGAGAAATTAGATCCTTTACTGATTCTTACATGAATTCATTCTTCCCTCGTATCATTTATGATTGGAATGTACAGAATTAGTTTTGGTGCGAAGCATTCTCTGGCACTCACAACTTCATGAAATCCAGAGTATAGACCTACGTGTAGATATTTATAAGCAACCGTTTTCTATGGTTTTGTTTGTTAAGGTAACTCGCAAAAACTACTGAACCACTTTTCGTGGTGGTTTCACAGTTACAAAGCTTAGGATCTAACATAAAAGCTGCAGCATGTCTTATCATTCTACGTTAACAGCGGACGATGTAGTAAAAGATAATCTTTTGGTAAACTGATCTGACCATATAACATCACATCAGAGATAAATACTATTTTCTTAGCCGGAACAGATCGCCATCAAAGTTCACACTACGTCAAAGATAAACATCCCTTTCTTCAACCAAACAGAACACCACCAAAGATCATACTATATGAAAGATAGACATTCCTTTCTTAATATGAACAGAACAGCTCCAAAGATAACACTATGTCAAAGATAAGCATCTACTTCTTAATCCGAAAAGAACTTAAAAGAAACACTATCATCAAAGATAAACATCCATTTCTTAATGCAAACGGAACTGCGTGGAAGATTACGTGACATCAGAGACAAATATTCCTTTCTTAACTTGAACAGATCTCATCCAAAGATCACACTGAATCAAAGATAAAATCTCTTTCTTAATCTGAACAGAACTCCCCCAAAGATCAAACTACATCGAAGCTACACATTCAGTTCTTAACCTGAACAGAATTCTATCAAATTTCACACTACATCTGCGGATTCTGTTAATATTTTTGTTGACTGCATAACTTAGTTTATTAATATTTCAGGTTTTTTAAGCCTTGAACATCACAACACAAGAAAAATGTAAATCAAACATTTCACAGACCTGGGACAGAACCCCACCAAAGATTAAATTGTATCGAAGATAAACATTCCTTTCCTAATCTGAACAGAACTGCACTAAAGATCACACTACGTACGAGTAGTTTGATTATGTTAACATTATTGTTGACTAACTAACTTCCACTATTAATTTTTCAGTTTTTTTTTAGTGTTGTGCGTCAGAACACACGGAAAAAGTAAATTAAACCTTTACTAGAACTAGAACATCACCAGACATAACGAAGGTAGGATCGGGGAGCATTGTACATGACATTTAACTTGATCATTTTCTTC
Organism: Vandiemenella viatica; assembly: GCA_031002005.1. Classification (NCBI taxonomy): domain Eukaryota; kingdom Metazoa; phylum Arthropoda; class Insecta; order Orthoptera; family Morabidae; genus Vandiemenella; species Vandiemenella viatica. The sequence goes on along the minus strand of CM061918.1, from coordinate 53,115,683 downwards.
TTCTTTTTGTTACAAGCTCTCTGGTTGGTTTTATTTTGTGTTCGGCGTCGAAGTTAACTTGCTGATCAGCGCAGTGGTGCCAACCGTGCGGCCTGGACGCCTGTAATTGATTACCCCGACGCTGGCGCGGGATCTGCTGCATTATTTCCGAACTCCCGCGGGACTCGACCGGGAATGGGAAGGAAAGCGCGTCGCGCCAGCTCGCGATGCATCATTCATGTCGACCCGGGGCGCGTTATTTATTTATTTATAGCTCACAGCGAGCGACGCCAGCGTGTCGAAACGGCCGACATAACGCGGTGCTGCCAACCTTGTAAAACTTGCCGCTCTGTGGAATCGGCTGCGTAAAACTTTTTGTCGGCAGAGGTTTGCCAGGCGTAGAGCAGTGTGTAAGTCGCTCCCGCCTGAATGGTTAGCGATTAGATTGTTGGGGACACATGTATGGTGCTACTTATGAAATGGCGGGATACATTAAACTCAGGTGGCCTATAATAGCAGAAGCCAAATGAGGCATGGCTACTGTATACATGCTGAAAGACTGAAGCGAAAGTACTTGTAAAAGAGACGATTTGATGTGTGGAGAAAAATTAGAAACCAGCATGGGTGCGGAAGTGTTTCGAAGTCAGAACATTTGTAATATTTAATTTAATTGCGATGAATCGCGCACTTCGGTGTCAATTACCATTTACATTTGTTTATCTGTTACTTATTATTTTTTCCAACTTATATTATTCACTCCATTCATCTACTTTTGCACTTCCCCGACTCCTTTAACTACAACGGAAAATTTCTCACTGCCTTGCCTCTGAAATAGAATGTCAGCTTGTTCTCATTGTCATTCTTTTCGCTTTCGTATATTACTCTCAATTCTTCTACCAATATTTTTCATAGCCTAATCACCAGTATACGCCTTCTGCACTCCCATCACTCTCTTTGCCATCCTCATGTCTTCCAGTGAATCCAAATCGGAGTGCTTCATTAAATTAATTACTTATTGCGTTCTGTGGTAATTTCGACAGCTAAATCTAGTTGCAATCCATGCAACAACTACAACCGTTTGTGTCTGAGCCCAAATTATTGGCCCCCAAAACACTACCACAATCAAACGACCATTATATTGTAACCTAATTCTCTGGTATATTTACCTCGTCATCCTCTCCAGTAAATAAAGGATTTTGTAACCTATTCCTGCTACTTGCACAATATGTCCTGCCAAGTTGTGTTTATTTTCAAATGTTACGCCCAGATATCATACTATGTTGTATCGTATTGTATGAGTCGTAATGCGGTTTGGAATGAAACTAAGCGCTGGCAACATCAATGTAATGACAATGGCGAAAGAATTAGAAATTGTTAATATATTGCTGGATGGATATTCAGTGGAACAGTTGAAATGGTTCCACATTTTACGAAGCTAAACATTGAAAGTGGACTGGGCTGACAGAATGTGGGGATTTTAAAATGATTACTAGAGGGAAGGAACCTGATGGTAATAATAAGTTGCCACTCAGCGCACCATGACAAAATAATATCCAGATCACGCTGAATTTCTAAGCAATCGGCCAAATTCCTTACTTCCCTATAAATAACCGCATCATCAGCAAACAATCTAAAAAGGCTTTTCACTTTGTCTCCTAGATCGTTTATAAAAATTAAGAAAAGAAGTGGTCCTATTACACTTCCTTGAGGTACCCCCGATGTAACATCTAGATTAGAAGAACTTTCTCCTTCAACGACGACATACTGCGACCGAACAGTTAGAAAATCCTTTATCCATTCACAAAGCTGATCCGATATACCGTACGCTCGTAGCTTCGCTAAAAGGCGGTTGTGCGGCACGGAGTCAAAGGCTTTCTGAAAATCTAAAAAAATTACTTCTACTTGTGAACCTGTATCAATAATTTTCATTACGTCGTGTGTAAATAGGGCCAGATGTGTTTCACATGATCTTTTCTTCCGAAATCCGTGTTGATTTGTTGTAAGCAAATTATTATCGTCTAGAAATTTCATAATGTTCGAGCATATAATATGTTCCATAACTCTACTACAAACAGATGTTATAGATATGGGACCATAGTTTCCAGGATCACTTCGATCACCTTGAAAATCGGAGTTACTTCCGCGATTTTCCAGTCTGAAGGTACTTTTCGCTCTTCTAATAATCTACTGAATATATCAGACAGAAACGGCCCGATTTCCACCGCATACTCTGAAAATACTCTTACTGGAATTCCATCCAAGCCTAGTGCTTTCCCCAACATCAGGAGCTATAATTGCTTTATAATACCTGCAGTATCTCTACGTAATGATTCCATCACCATCGTAAGGTCAGTGTTTACAACTAAAAGGTTTCCCTTATCCAGAATACGTTTTTCGTCATTCTCTTTTGCTTTGGACATCGCCCTCGCTTCGACCATCTGATCTATAATTTATTCGTAAATAACAGAATTGACATCTCCTACCTTACCTCATCCTATTTCTAAACTTAACCTTCTGTTATTGCTACCACGTCTGCTAATTTTGATGAATTCCGTATGACTCTGATCCAGATTTATTTCCTGTTTGATAACTGAGCAGAAACCTGAAAAACCAAAGTCATTGGATGAAATGGATCTTAACTGAATATATAATTAAGAGCTTAACAATACGTAGAGCACCAAATCATAATGGTGTTTTTATGTTGTGATATTGATACCTTAAACGACAACGCAATAATAAGTTCTTGGAACACAATGAACAGAAAATAGATAGTAGATCACTCAACTAAATATCTGCTTGCAAGTTCTATTACACTTTTCCAATTTATTATTTTAGATACTAGAATTACTTACGCCAACTGAAAAATTTATGACATTACCAACACTGGAAAACGTTCATACAACGCTTCTGATTTAGAATGTTCACAGCAACCACTATCTCCTTCCATTTCGAAGCTACTGCCTTTGGTTCAAAGGTGTGTTTAAAACGACAGAATGGACAATGTAAGGTGGACGAAATAAATAAGACATATCATCTATTAGGCAGAACACGTACAATTGCGGTAGCCCCCATCGACACAGCGGTCGGTGTCAAGTTGTGTTTTCCGTAGTCAGTCGGTATCGGGTGCAGCCATCTTGCGCCAACATGCGGGCGGGATATCGGCTGTTTACATTGGACATCGATACCGCGCCTCGGCCGGCTTTCAGGTGGCAGGCGTATAATTAGCAGCTCCCAGGCGGCAACGTTACCGTAACACAGCTCGGTAAGTACACAGAGAGGTAAGGAAACCGTTACTTGGTAACAGGTCAAGTAACTGTTAACTTAGGTCTTTACTAAAATTCTGAATTTGCGGATACGGTATTTCCAGTCACGTGTTGGCGTGAAAAACCTTTCAGATGTTGTCTGTAATATCTATACAACGGTTATATTAACAGTTATTTTCGGTTTTTTTCTCATTTCCAGTTTCGAGGTATCGTGAAGAACCTATTAAATTTTGTCAGAATAATCTAGATAACATTTTAGTAACAGTTATTTTGTATTCTTTTCATCCTCAGCTATGTGTTGGCGTGAAGAACATATGGTCTGTCAGCATACTCTAGATAAGAGTTATATTAACAGGAATTATTTGTTCATTGCTAATTACATGTTGGCGTGAAAAACTTCTCAAATGTCGCCATAATGTATGTAAGAGTTACAGCAAAAGTAATTTTTGTATCATTTAATATTATAAATTATCAACATTGTTATTAAGTTTTTGCGCGAAGTACGGAGAAATCAGAAACGAAGTACTCAAGTGTGTGAATCCTACTATGATAACTGTTCCAGGAAGAGTTGCTTCCAGTTATCGAGAAAACCTCCTAAGTACGTGTGCTCTAAGTCAAACAACCTTCCAATTGTGTCGGTGGAACGTTTATAACAATTGAGGTAGCAGTTACTTTCAAATTAGCTCTCGTTATAAACTCAAAAACACAACATCTTGCACAAGGGACACTGCAAATGTAAAGGCAGTACTGAAACCTGTCAACCGTACTATTTGATAACGTTTCAAGCAATTGTTACTTTCATTCATTAAAAAAGAAAACTTAGAATTCCTTCTGAAACTTTTTGAGGACTGTGGTGGTATAACATAAGTAACGCTTATTTTTTTGATCAAGTCGTATTATAAACTCAAATTTACAGATAGGTCCTGAGGGCAGTTACTGAAATCACTTGCTTTCTAACACAATCACGGTTAAAGTAACTGTTAGTTTGATATGCAGGTAGGGCCTTCCGTCGGATTAACTTACATAAAGTTATGGTTACTCTATGACTTTCATTATAATTCCAGAACAATTGAATATAATTTTATGGGACCAGTTATTGATAATACTGAAATCAATCACCCTGTAAGTTGGGAATAGTACAAGTTATTTCATACGTCTATGACAAGAAACGTAAATCTCCAGTGATGGTATCTTCAAGAACAAGTTATTGTGAAAATGTACAAACAATACGAACTTTGTCAGCGCTCTAACCCTTGAACCATCACTGTAGCTCTGAAAATAACTGTTGTTCTCCGTCTATTTCCCATTTCAGTCCAATCTGATTTGGACATATCCGGCCATTATCCTCTATATTCATACAGTTACCAATCGAGAAGCCAATTAAAACAACACATGAAGCAGTTAAAACAAACAGTATCGTTGTTATTGGATGAGTTAGTAGTAACCTGACCACGATGGCTAAGATGTTTTTTATGTTCCCAAAGATGGTTACTGAAAGCAGATGAAACAATTTAGCTGGTTAAAAATCCGTGTTATAAAGCTGAAATAACAGACATTCGTTTGTGCTGCATGATTGTGATAAAGCTACAGTTCAGAAATCACGACAGTGTTAATTGCTCCTGTTGATAGACACAATTTTTTTTTTATTTGCCTTTAATTCGCTGATTTCTGAAGACGTAGTGAATCATATATAGTAACTAACCAACTAACAATTGACGATTAAGTGAATGTTATAGCCATCCTGCTGAAAATTACATAACCGTTAATTATAATTAATACAGTCCTCTAGACCATCATTCATTTTTTATGCTAGCACAAAGTTAAAAAAAAATTCTTAGAAATTTTGTGGAGTTGCAAAAATAATTTGAAGTGAATTCGTTGGATATGTAACAGCAATCGTCCTTAGAAACGTCTTGGACGTGGGCAGTTCGCCAGTATATTATTTTTAAACACTTTCCTACTGTAAAATCGGCCATATTCTCTGATGATGTCCCTATATACTGCGCATTGATAAATTATAGGCGAGAGGAGACAAGAGTCTCCTCATTAAAATCGCTGTTATATGTGTGGCATGATTCATTCCAAGACAATGAGTATTGCAGAAAAAATAATTAATTCTACCGGCTCGTAAACGTAGCCTCTCAACAGTCGCGTTAAAGCGTGCAAATGTAAGTTACACACCTGTTCAACTTACGGTTACGCTTCACGTAAAGGTTATTTACTGTAACTTGACCAAACATGCAGGGCAACATTTACACTACCTCGTCATATTTTTTTTTTTTTTTTTTTGCTTATTTAGCATGTGGAATTATGCCTAGTAAACGTTCAGGTTATTATAGGTGGGAGAGGACCAGGAGCAAGGAACAGGAAGGAATTCGGCCATTGTATTTCGAACGAACCATCATGGCATTCGCCTGGAGTTATTTGGGGAAACCACGGAAAATTCAAATCTGGATGTCTGGACGGTGATTGGAAGCCACGTTCTCCAGAATGCGAGGTCAGGGTATCATTACCTCTCAGCCAACACGCTTGGTAAGATCATTGAAGCCAGGAGAGGAAACAAAGAAAAAAGAACATAGCCTTTGCTTCTGGAGTGATTCCATGACCGAGCGTGGTGATGTAACGGCTAGCGTTCTGGCCTCGCATTCGGGAGGACGGCGGTTCGAATCCCCGTCCGGGTATCCAGATTTGGGTTGTTCAATGGTTTTCCCCAAATCATTCCAGGTGAATGCCGGGATGCTTCCTAAAAAAGGTCTTGGCCGAATTCCTTCCCATTCCTTGTTCCCAGTCCCATCCCGCCTCTATTGACGAGGCGTAAAGCCACCAACGAAAAAAAATTGAAACCATCGAAAACCGAAATTTGGAAGGGAAGACCGGGAATCGAACGCGCGTCCTATCAAAAGCCAGACATAAAAATTACCTTTTTTCCATTGTTGGCGTAGATGTTGACACCAGCTGTGTGAAAATGATTTTAGTTAATGAACGAAACTGGACATAATCTTGGTGAAGAAACACTACCAGCATTCACATCGAGTGATTTCTTGAAACCATGTAAAATCAGAAATGGATGACTGGATTTGATACCTGCTGACTGCCAGACCCCAAAGTTACCGCTCGGTACGGGGAAAGTGTCGGTTGATGCTCATTACAAGATGCATATTACGACGTGAGACATCACGTATAATTGACTAGGCCAATTATTTTTTAAATTGTAGCCCTGTAATTGAGGATTCTATTGCAGGTGTAGCTGCGTTCAGTAAGGGTCTTTGTGGTGAGGTTTAATTCGTTACGACGTCTAACAAGTGTTCTCCGGCTACCTGTTCGGCGCTCTCCCACGCACAGTGACTGGAGGAATTCGCGTCGAGAGGGCCAATGAGAGCCCTCGAGAGGTGACGAGACACCTGCCACGTCACCAACCACTGTACACACTCACGAGACGAACCTAACTGTCTGCTCAGGTGAACAGCAGCGAAAAATATTGAGAAAAATAGACAACGAAATTGCTTAACTTGCTTCAAAGTCAGTCAAAAATCACCTGTTGAACGCAGTGTCCTCGCAGCTCATTTCTTGTGTTGTTAAATAACGCTCATAACATTGAGGTAAGGAATAAAAGAACCGACTGAGGGTCCTGACAGGTTGCTAAATGGTGTGAAAAAAAATACTGAAGTAAAATTCTGGACTAAATATAAAAGAGAGCAAGAAAAGTGTGAGGAAATGTAGCAGAAATGATAGCAGTAATAGTAGATGAAATGAGAAAAGAGAATTTGAAGGGGTTTAAACTAAATACATAATTTTCATATTTGGTTTTGGATTTCAAGAGCAACACATTTCCAAAAAATATCTGTCTTTCCATGTTAAATCTACTTGGTATCAAGTAGTTTGTGGAAGAAGCTTTCAGAAAGAAGAGACAGGCTGGTAGGTCATATTTTGAGACATGCTGGATTGGTTAATTTGCTGGTGAAGGGAACAGTCGAAGGTAAGAACTGCAGAGGAAGACAGAGATTGGAAAATGTGAAGCAGATAAGAGAGGACGTGGGTTGTAAGGGGTATGTAGAGATGAAGAGGTTAGCACAGGATAGGAAGAGATGTAGGATTGCATCAAACCAGTCGAAAGACTGATGACAGCAAAAAAAAAAAAAAAAAAAATGCCACGATTAGCTGATAACATAACCTGTTAACAGAACCGATTGAAGGTCCTGAAAAGTTGCTAAATGGTGTGAAAAAAATTCTGAAGCAATATTCTGGACTAAATATAAAGAGAGCAAGACAAAAGTGATGAAATGTAGCATAAATGATAGCACTAATAGTAGATGAAATTTGAAAAGAGAATTTGAAGCAGTAGAGAACTAAGTGAATTCTGTTACTTAGGAAGTAAAATTACAATTGACGGCCGTAGCAGGAGTGATATTAAAAGCAGAATAATACTATCTGGATTTAAACTAAATACATACTTTTTCATGGTTGGTTTTGGATTTCAAGAGCAGAATGGCAACACTTTTCCAAAAATTATCTGTCTTCCCGTGTTAAATCTAATTGGTATCAAGCAGTAAATAAATTAATTCCTAAAAACAAACCGTTGCATAACAAACACTTGTGCAATACCACAAAATGCGAACACCGCACAGGGTAATACACCTTAGAACATCGTTTTATCTGCAAAGATATTTTTTTTAACTGCTTTACGTCTCTCAACAGCGAGGTCTTTAGAGACGTGAAGGGATGGGGGCAAGGAATGGGAAGGAATTCGGTTATGGCCTTTTTAAGGAAGCATCCCGGCATTTGCCTGGAGTGATTTGGGAAACCATGGAAAATCCAAATCTGGATGCCCGGACGGGGATTCGAACATCTGCAAAGAGAGGCAGGCGATATGGAAATGGGTCAAAGGAATATTGTCGTCACTAAATAGTACTGCAGGATACAACTTGAACATGGCCAACATAATAATACCAGATCAGTCGGCATATCCACTACCAAAGAAAAACTCCATGCTATGGATTATGCGACAGTTTGTAGATTTTATAGGAAGAAAGGTACGCTTTGATATAAACGATTTTAAATATCACATTTTAACAGAATTCAGTATTATGGAAATATATAACATATCAACCCAAAGTTGACAACACAGTCGGTCAATTACATCAATCCATCATGGACAAAATATTATTATTATAATATATAAGTTGAATCTAACTAACCACAAACAGAAAAGTACAGAGCTGGCATTTGACCATCACCTGCTACGACACCTTTTTTCATTACTAACAGCCTTCTCCAAAATTTTTGAGAAAGCAATATGCAATAGAGGTTAGGAACACCATAAAAAATAATAATAAAGACCTTTGGAATCAGAGGTTACCTACAACTATCTTCATCATCGTCTATGCTACTGAATGTAATTACGTTATTTTTTTAATAAATAAATATGATTAGCTTAAAAAATATTGGCAGTCATTGGGGTCTGAAGACAGAAGCGTAAACTCAAAACTATCAATATCATATGCGCAACATGTCATATTTATAGTTACAGATATACTGTTAACATTAGCATGTCGGTAACGCGAACTCACAAGATTTTAGCCATCTAAAAACCGTCCAACGCGCACACGTTATAGCATGTAGGGGCGACGCGAATTCGTAGAAGTTTTCACTTAAAAAAAAGTGGTAAGCCGCTTGCTTTCAAAAGTTTGTTGCTCCGGTACCCGGTGAAGGCAGGAATTTTTGGGACTTGTATTTGATCATATGAGCTATGCCAGGTACTTCCGTGCTTGGGATTCCGCATTGAACTGGAGGACCCCTAGGAAAGGAACTGGCCGTCCTACCTCCGACATAATGGCTTAGTATGTCTCCTTCGGCAGGATCCAACGAATCTTCGCACTGTGAACTAAAACAGTGCAAAAACAAAATCGAAGCTCGCTGAACCATTACAGTAAGATAAGTACGTGTCCTCAGTTCTTAGCTCCCTACAATAGCGACATCTATGACAGAGAGTGAAAACATCTTTGGCCACTGCCAGCGCGCCAACAAGTACGAGCGCGTGACGTCACAGCATGACGATCACGCTGACACAATGACCAAACTGAACTTTTATTAGTATCAGTGATATTACTCCTATTTTTTCAGGTAATATTATTTATCTGAGGAACGGTCGGTGTGTTGTAATGGGTCGATGGAATATGGACGAAAATGCTCTGGACTGCTAATCGGGAGGACATGGGTTCAAATCCCTGTCCGGCCACCGTTTACACTGTATCGAAATCACTATGGGGTATGTCGTGATGATTTCTCCAATAAATTATGCGACAGATTCCCTTCTAATCCTCTCACGGCTATAGTGACATCGACTTCGACAAAACAAATCCATAAGCAAAAAATAGGTATGAACGAGCCATCTGTAAAAACTCATTAACTTAATTTGGCTTGAAATGAACTTCCTGTTGTTTTAGATAAATTGATCAGCACCTCCATGGGTTACTTATCCAAACGTTTATTTACCGGAAAATTAAAAAATAAATAATCTCCCTCATGCCTAAAACATGTGCCAGTGTGTGTTCCTGGTAATGTATTGCGTACACTTGTTAGTACCAGCTGTTCTCCCAGTCTTAGTCTCATAGCGAACTTTTGTCTAAAACTGTCAATGCATATGATGTTATTGTCCCCGAGTGAAACAGTTTCGACTTGGCACCCTTTCTGCTTCTGTGCTGCAGATTTTAGCTACAGTCTGTTTGGAATTCGAACCACGAAGCGTTTTGCTGAATTTCAAATCATCAGGCAGAACTCTTGTAACATTCATGGGTGCACCAACACGTGGCCATGAATTACAAAAGTAAACTCATTAATTAATCAGCTGTCAGATGGTGTATCTGCTGTGCTGATCTAAAACAATCCTACTAATCACCTGCTTCCACCGCCGTCTTCTGACTCGGTGCATTTTTCGTACTTGTTACGGAATGTTTCCTGTTTGTAATATAAAGAGACAAATACAGCTGTAGTCTTTTGCAACAACTAGTTTTAATATATTTCATACCCATGAGTTGTGTCGCATACCTCCCTACCACACCCAAGCCTGACCAGATATTTTTTTTTTTTTTTTTAAACCCCTGTTCTGTTACTATCACATACAACAACAACATTTCAGAAGTCGCTCATGGTATCATTACATATTTAAAAAAATGTAAATTCCATTTGACTGGGATTTCTTTGTCCACGCGTGAGGCAAGAACCTTCAAACCGATTTCGATTGACTAGCTTAGGGTCTAATTTTAAAAACTGAGGTATTTCTGATGATTCAACTACAACTGTGGACGGAGCAACAAGTGACAATCTGTTGACAAACTGAGCAGATAGGTGTCAATGATTACGCTACATCAGAGATGCACATTCTTTTAGAAACCCAGTTTAACGTGGATTCCGAACCACGGTAGCGTTCTGATGTTCTTCACATTACGCAGCAAGCTGTGGCAGAGGTGAAGGCCGGGTGAACGGTCTGTGAAAGTCACCGCCGAGACAGGGATTCGAACCGGAAACCTTTTAATTCCCAATCAGAAGCTTAATCCACTGAGCCACTAGACCGCTCAGGTGTACCAACTGAATGGCGACATCATTAAGTGGTGGACGTATCGGGTCCTAACGAACCGATTATGGCGGCTATTGTCCGTAAACAGACCGGGCCAGGTAAACAGTTTACCCGCCTCACAATGGAGTTACGCCGGTATTCAGCGCGGAGAGGTTGGCTTCACTGAGAAGGAGGTCTGCAATCAGTCCAAACCAAAATAATTATTCCTTACTAGACTCCTTCCGGTTCTCCTGATTCTCCATTTCTCTCTTTATGCAAGTCTCTTCGAAATCAGATATGTGTATCAAATGAAACTCATGCATATTAGATTTTTTTTTTTGCTTATGGTTTTCCGCCATGTCGATGTCGAAGTGATTAGTGGCGAGAAAAGGTTCCAGAATCGATTCCAATACTGTGAGGGACCGTGATTTTTTTTAAAAAAATAGTATCTCCTTTGGTAAAATTGACAGAGATTTGAAATTACTGAATTTTTCTGTACTTAACAAACATTAAGCTATACGCATGATAGCTTATATTCTAAGGATTCAAAGATTTGAATGTGCACTACCTGTACTCAGAGGAGTTATAAGATTACCTAATCTTTTACATTGACTTTCCATAGAAGCTCCTTCAGGAGAGAAATTTCCTTCGATGACAGGAACGAGAATGAATTCGGCCATGGCCTTTTTTAAGGAATCAACGCGGCTTTCACAAGGAGAGATTTCAGGAAATCAATTTAAACCGAAATGTGGTCAGCCGGACGTGGATTCGAAACCACGTCCTTCCGAATGGTCAACCAGCACGCTCGGCGACTGCATATCTAATGTCCGTCTACTCAGCTCTCCTTTGGTAGAAGGAATCTGGTTATTTTCGCAGTGTACCTACTAAGCATGTAGAAAGTAGAGTTGAAAAGCAACACTTAGCTGTACTTTGTTACTTGACATGCCTTTCTTCAGTTGATGGTTTATGAATTATCGACGTCTCTGTCGTTAGAGTTAATAGATGACTGAGAGCCTAGAATGGGAAGCAAGTCGTCAATGACACTTTGAAGTAACCATATCTGCAACCATGAAAATGCAAAATTTGGACGGTAGTTCATATTGAAACCAGGCTCTCCAGGTTCAGGTATGAAATGTGTTAGGACAGATGGAAGCATGCACGGTCTCATAAAAAATGCATTTAAGAGAGCATTCCGATGTTAAATTTTAATGTCAGTAATAATCTAAACCTATAAAATGCCGATCTTGGTCAAGATGTAGCGATGTCTGTCACTCTCTGACGTCACGCTTTCCGCCTCCGCTGCCCAACCAACAACGACCGGAGATGTTGTTCTAGGTTATGGGCGTTATTTAACAACAATTCTATTTAGCTAAACATCCAAGAATAAATGAGCATTCAGCACACTAAAAGAAAAGTTGTATTTAGTAAAAATCGGCATATTAATTGCTTTTTCTTAATTACAATTCATTAGATGTATATTTTTCTTAAACTCTTTGTACAGCCATACTGTTATTACAGTAAGCTAAGAAATATCTACATTATATCATTTTCAAGATTATTAACGTTATTTGACAAAAATTGTACTTGGTTAGCGAAGAAACGAATTGCTAAAATTATGCGTCAAATACCTCATTTTTGACGGGCTTACAAGATATTTATATCAGATGTAGATATTTTAATTTACTGTTATAATATGCTCGAAGAAATTATTTGCCGAAACAAAAGTATGTGTTTCGCTTAAATTAACATATTTAATTATTAGTCGGTTTTACTACTGATATCACTATATCAAACACAAGTAAATATTTCTAGTGGGTTAAATTTAGATCGCAATATAATGAATGTATTCGTACACGGGTAATAGAAGCTACGAATTTTGAACAGCCGAATTAGTAGAAGTTGTGATTATGTCGAAATGCAGACAGGACCAGAATGACAAATGACAAGTTTTCACAGAATAATTCACAATGAATGGAGTTTCGTAAATAATTTAAGCTGCTTTCATATAAGCGCCGAGTTACTGAAATTGCAACTTCATGTGGATGGAAGTAGTTCCGTATTTCCTATGCTGAATGAGACCTGGACCAGGAATAAAACCAGTATCGCGCGCTATAGCATAAGCTTTATTTTGTTTCATTTGTTTCCTAATTCTGACATAATTAATTCAGTAGAAGTTCCATCTCTATAGCTGCGTTAACTGTAACCAAAATATGGTTATGAGCATTGCATAACAACAATTCTATATCTTTATGCAACCGCAAACAAATGAATTGCCAGAACATTCCTTTCGTCTTTCATATTTGGCGCGCTTAAAGGTTCGCTAGTTTTATAATAAAGCTCCTGTACTGTTCTATAATCCTCAGAATCAGAATATCAGCAAAAGAATTCAATTTGAACTGAGAAATGTAAAATTATCACTAGCTATGAACTCAATCATATTCTCACTAACTATATATTATGCTGTACAATGAGAACTAAATATGACTGAAAATGAATGACATTCTATTAACTAAAATTCTGGTTTTGTCCCCTAAGAAATATAGCCATGCAATTAAGAATAATTGTACTACTTATATCCAATTTACGTACAGTATATAATTTTTTTACTGAATATTGTGGCTTTTCAAAACAAAAACGCAGTAACTGCCATTAATTTCTTTACGAAATACTGGAGCGACAGAACGGCGAGCAATCGATTGTCGCGAGTAGCGACTTTTTCCCCTGCGAGTGTCCCCATTATGGCGTTCTCCAGCGGACAAGTGACAATCGCTAATTGTCCATTAGCGTCCCCTAATTGTCTACCTGCCGACAAGGCCACCAATTAGAAACAACGTCGCCAGCAATTAGCGAGAGTCCCGAATCGATCTATCGAACTGAGAACTCGCAATGCTCATTGTCCGAGTAACACGAACTGTCAAACGAACGAATAAGCCTGCAGTGAGTTTGTGAATGGATCCTACAAAAATAATAATTCTGTATGATAGGATAAAAACATGACAATTGTGAACAACAAGAGGATCTGAACAGGTATCTAGCTGCGTAGTTAAACATGGAACGAAATGAATATCATGAAGAATCAGCTTATAAGGTACACAAAGTAAAGATTTTCCGTGAGGGAATGGTTAACTTAAATATCTTGACACAAATTTTGATAATAAACTCAACAGTGCAAGACATAATGGGCAGGTGCTAGGAAGATATTTCAAAATCCTTCTTTTAAAAGACACGGCAATGAGGGGATGTATCAGAGAAGCGAGGAAACTGGGTTACAAAACCTTCGGCAGGACACTGCTTGATATTTTTTTTTTTTTTTATTTATTTAAAAAAAATGGCATTCGGCCGTGTTAGCCATTCAGCCAGCTCCATGTGATTGTTTCTCTTACAGTATACAGATTTCTTATCAGTGTGATTATTTTCTCTTTTGTGTAAGGACGACACAAGACGAACACAACATTCAATTAAAACCACCCATGCCCTAGGCCGGAATCGAACCGGCGACCCCTGCAACGAGAAAGCAAGCACGCTGCCCCTACGCTGCCGGGGTCGGCCTGCTTGAATATGATGGTGTTGTCGGTGTAGGGGAGGGCGAAAGGGGGGGGCGTTGCAAAGGAAAGCAGCTAGATTTGTTTGTGTAAATAACCACAGAATGCAAACAGTAACTGGTAAGATGAAGAAGCTTGGTTGGGCGTCATTGGAAGACAGAAGGCGGATGAAGAGAATGTTTGTGGTGTTGTACTGTCATGTATATTATTTCTATGAGGTTTTTTTCTTATTTTTCTTCACAAGTCAATATCATCCTTGATAATTAACCGAAATGTATGAATGAGGTATCATTTTAAAGTTTTAGATCTCCACTTAGATATCAAATTTTAAGAAAGGAATTTTTCGGAATTCAACCCTTAAAGGGCAAAAATGTCAATTTTTCTAAAAAGCGATTTTTTTTTTTTATTTTTTTTTTTTTTTGTACCACGAACCATTTATTTCCCTACATTCCTAACCGAAATCGATAAATGAAGCATCAGTTTAATGTTCTCGGTTTTAGTGACATCATATATTGGGAAAGGAATTTTTCGGAATTCTACCATTAAAGGGTAAAAGTATCAATATTTCTGCAACGCATTTTTGTGTCACGAGCCGTTTATCTCCCATGATAGCTAACCGATATAGATAAATGAGATATAATTTTAAAGATTAAGGTCTCCGCCGTGACTATATCATATTTTCTCTGTATGTCACTTCATGTATTGTGTAATCCATAAATGAACTGATTAATAAGGAACTTAATGGGTTAATTCTGTCTACTGCCAGCAAGAAATGGTTAATTTTACTTTCATTTATGTTTAAATAGGCTATCTTTTGGAAATATACATGTTTAATCGAAATGTTTCTCAAGATAAACCGCAATTTCTTATTACTTTTCTTCAAGAAATCTTGTCAAGAGACTTTTGAATGTATAGAAAACAAATAACAATTCGGGAGTCAAATTCTTGAGGATTTTAAAGTCGATGACTTGTTAAAATAGGGGACTTCTTTTAGAACCTCCGTCTTCGTTCTTGTTTAATAGGCATTCTATTCCTTCTGTAACCAGACTAAGTGTTCAGACTGTAACTTTTATACAGCCACAATCATTTTCCTTCTTTACTTTCTTCTAACGACGATGAGCCAATTTCAATGCTCCGTGCTCTTTGTTTCTCTTTCTTCCTCCACTACTACCTCATCTTCGCACCATGTTCTTTTCCCTCTCTGGGGACAATTTTGAACCTGTTTTCTTATCCTTCCTGTCTTGTAATAAATTCATTTTAAACAATTTTTTCTTAAAAATCTTTTATCTCTTTCTGACTTACGTTGTTTCTTTCCAAATCTTTCTTAATTTATCTTCCATATTGATTCTGTTATTTTTTTGTTGTACTATATTTCATCATTACTTTATTATGTATTTTTAATTAATGAATTCCCTGTAATTCGTGATTCTTTTGCTATGATTTTGTTGGTAAATTTGGTTCAGTTTTCTTGCAAAGACAAAGTTGTATATTTTAATAATTGAGTTATACTTTTGCCTTGAGATTTAAATAGTTCACCTTCTGCAATAATAATAAAAATAAATAAAACATTCAAAGGAATATATAAAAAGCGGTGTCTTGGAGCCTCAGTAAATGCCAAAAATTATTAGTATTACGGAATCTAAAGAGAAGGCACTTGGTATAAAACAATAATTTGGTGCAAAATTTTTGTTTAATCCAAGTATTCAATTGCAGGTGGAAGTTAGTTGGCTATGCCCGAATTGTACTTATTTAGCAGAAAGCTACAAGTCAGTATGAGTGGTAAATAACCAGATTTTACACAAGAACCCGGAAGTAGGCGTACTATGAATAATCTCCCCACAGGAACAAATCGGTCCAGGAAATATGGAAGCGGAATTAAGGACTAGGTTTCCTGGCATCTTCGCAAACGCGCCGGTGAAAAATGTGAGTCGTTTCGTTTATCGCTGACAGGAAATATGGGTCGTAAAAATGGCGCCACACGCGGTAAACACTTTGGTCGATTCTGTTTGCGCCTGGAGGGAGCAAACAGGACATTATAACGTGGCGGAAGACGATGTCTTTCAGGAGCATTATTGGTGGAAACTTGAACAAGTTTCCCTTCTCGTTGGTATTAGTCCCCGATATCAACTCAGCAAGCGGGAATCATATCGAAAATACCTCAAGTCTACTATATAATATCCTAAGCTCACTCATTCAATCGTCTCGATAGCTATTGGCTGGAGAACGGTGTCACGTGTCAACCTTCGCTCGCAAGACAGAGATACCATTAGAAGAAATTCGTGGTTATGTCCACAATTTAATAGCTAAGTAACTGCTACCAAATTAATTGCCATAATACATTCGTTAAGGTTGCTTTTCGTAGCGTTTCATGGTTTAAAAAAATATTGATAAATTTTGCGACTAAAAACGTGGATCTGCTTTTCAGTAACATGTTGCTAATGAAAGCAACTTGGAAAAAAAAAATTGAAAAAATTAAATTTCTCATGGTCTCTGCTGTAACCATGAATACCAATTGTCATTCCGGCTTAGGATAAATTTCAACTCAATTAAAATTTTCACTAATGTCGTTGCTTGACCAAAGTTTATTACGATTTATTTGCTTTTTAGGTATTTTACTAACCACTTAAAGGTCTTTCTTTATGTTCGCTGTACGTGAGTTATGTTGACTTCAGACCAAATATGTTACCGAATCAACTATTCTGGCAATTCATTTCTTTGGAGTTGCTCAACTGTTCAATAATATGTAATGTGTATTAAGTTCTCTGACTGTTACGGATACTATGACCAATGATTACTTTATGAGTGTTTGCCCAGTATCAATAAAAAACAACGTGATGTTTTCGAAGGAAACAGGAATTTTTAAAATTTTGCAGAGTGAACTTTAAGGGTTAAATACAAGTCACATTTGATTTGAAGCAATTATACGATTGCGCTGTCATCCCTGTTCGTTTTTAATAGCTACCTCTATTAATGATTCTGAGTTCTTCAAGCTCAAGAGAATTTATTCACGATGGCTGGTCACACAGGTCAAGTTTATATTTTGTCAAATCAGGTCAACCTGTCATAATCTTTCATTCTAGAAACTGTAACTATTCTCGACCCGTGTAGATACGCAAAAAACCGTCACGGGCTGACACTTGTTTTATAATACACCAGGATGCTGTTAAAATACCAATAATATCCCCTTTTCTGTAGTACTATATACTGGTGGATAAAAATATAGTAATAAATTCGCCACTAAAAGTAAAACTGCTAAGGTGTTTTTGTTGTAGAAGTTATTTTTTTTTTGGTTCATTAGGGCGCGTCGACATCTAGGTCATTAGCGTCCTGAATGAAATGCAGACTGACAATGCGGCCAAGTTACCGTCTGCATGGCCGACTGTAAAGAAATCGGCCATACAGACAGCAAAACAATAATAAGAAAATAACACTGGCTGTAAACAGGCTATCAAACTAAACATTTACAAACCTTGACTGGTTGGCTGTAAACAACAAAACTTAAAACGATAATCTTCAAAAAGCAAACCGAAAATTGTAAAAGGTAAAGACACAGTATTTGGATTGGTAGTTATAAGGAGACCACCTGTTCATTATAAAATTTAGGCCGATCAGCCCAAAATCTTTTGGACAAGGCCGTCCAACCTACAAAATTTTAAAATCTTCGCCACATTGTCATTGGCACTGTTCAGTCAATATCTGCCCATATATCAAAAACTAAAGCTCAAACAGTGAAAATGTGGCGCACCGTCAAAGATAGGCCACAAGCATTAATTTCCGGTGGGTCCTCCAGAAAATGCTAATTAAAGACAAATTATGTTGTCTGGTACATTGATACGAAGAACGAATAATCCATTCGAAACTGTTGTCATGACATAGTCAAGTTACTGATGTTTTTAATCTAGTTTACTATTCTGTGGGAACATCGTATTTTGCCGTATACTTGCATCACATAAGGGATATACAAATAGCGAAAATCGTCTTTAGAATCGAATGTCTCATGTTCGTTATTCAATTTAAGAAATTTTCTTTCAGCTATCATTATTTAAGTATACGATTGCTGGGGCGTGGAATTCGGGAGGTTGCGGGTTAAAATCCCGTTCGGACAAAAAGCGATATTTCAGATTCCAGGACCATCCCCACCTACTTCACTCAACTTTGCATTAACATTCAACGCTGAGAGAGGCTTTATTGTTAATACCCGCTACGATTTTTTGATGATGAAACTGTTACCTGTACTGAAGAGTTTTCCTCAATTTTTATAGACTCAACGCATTCTTGATTTCAACATAGTCCGATAAATGGCAGCCTCAATTGAATTAAGATACAAAAAAGCTACAAAGAAAGGCATATAATGAATGTGAAGAAATCACTTATTCACTGTCACAAAGGAAGTTATCGAGCATGGTGAGTGAACGGTTAACGTTCTGGCCTCGCATTCGGGAGGACGCGGGTTCGAATCCGCGTCCGGGCATCCAAATTTGGGTTTTCCATGGTTTCCCCCAATCACTCCAGGCGAATGCCGGGATGCTTCCTTCAAAAAAATACCATGCCCGAATTCCTTCCCGTTCCTTGTCCCAAGTCCCATCCCGCCTTTATTGACCTTAGCCGTCGACGGGGCGGAAAGCCATAAGTGAAAAAACAATGAAAGTTGTTAAATATCTGGAACAACTGGATCAGTTGAGTACTTAGATGCAACAGTACTAAACAGTGGCTCTATTTTCGCATGATGTAATGAAAGTTATTGATGCAGGATCACAAGTTGATGCTATTTTCTAGGATTTTCAGAAAGCTTTTGACTCTGTACCACACAACCGACTCTTAGCGAAGATCCGAGCGTACGGTATATCTGATCAGATTTGCGAATGGATACGCGATTTTCTAACTGGTCGGTCACAGTATGTCGTTGTAGACGGGGAAGCCTCTTCTAAACTAGATGTTACTTCCGGCGTTCCTCAAGGAAGTGTAATAGGACCACTTCTTTTCCTAATTTTTATAAACGATCTCGGTGACAACGTTAATTGCAGGATGCGATTTTTTGCTGATGATGCACCTATTTATAGGTAAGTGAGGTGCTCCGACGATTGCTTAGAAATTCAGCGTGATCTGGATGCTATTTCGGAATGGTGCCGTGAATGGCAGCTTACACTTAACTGTAAAAAGTGCAAGGCAATGCACATAAGTAATAAAAAGACCCCGCTTGCTCAGGAGTACAAAGTTAACAATTCAGTTGTTGACACTGTGGATTCCCTGAAGTATCTAGGCGTAACAGTACAAAGCAACATGAAATGGGACTTGCACATAACTTCCGTTGTAGGCAAAGCTAATTCCAAACTACGATTCATAGGACGTATTTTGAGAAGTTGTAATGCTCATACCAACGAAATAGCGTACAAAACACTAGTGCGTCCGCATTTGGAATATTGTTGTGGAATTTGGGATCCGTATAGCAAGGGATTGATTGACACGTTAGAGAAAGTACAGAGAAGAGCCGCTCGATTCGTGACTGCTAGTTACAGTCCTTACATAAGTGTCACAGAGCTGATACGTGGGTTGGGCTGGGATTGTTTGGCGGACAGACGACGTCGTTTTCGTTTGAA
The DNA here is from genome assembly GCA_031002005.1 of Vandiemenella viatica. Taxonomy (NCBI): domain Eukaryota; kingdom Metazoa; phylum Arthropoda; class Insecta; order Orthoptera; family Morabidae; genus Vandiemenella; species Vandiemenella viatica. Next base: position 53,095,750 of record CM061918.1, on the reverse strand, counting down.
TTTGCTGGAGAATATGCGAAAATCTTTAAGTTGCGAGTGCAACGAAATACTTTTTCCGCCAACCTATTTAGGTCGCAATGACAGGAGGGATAAGATTAGAGAAATAAGATGCCGTACTGATTCTTTTATGTATTCCTTCTTTCCTCGATCTGTTCGGGATTGGAATGCGCAGAATTAGGATTGGTGCTTAGCACCCTCTGCCACCCACAGTATTTGTGATTTGCAGAGTATAGATGTAGATGTAGAACAGTATAATGTAAAATGTAGTTGTATACGGTCGTAAAGTTACTATCAGGCTAAGCTGATACTAGAAACTTTCACCTATCTCTACAGAAAGTAGCGTTCTCATTTGGAGTACTGTTGAATCATATAAGATACGTATCGCAAGGGATTGGACAATAGTATCGCCAAAGCACACAGAAGAGTCCCTCTTGGGACCAAATATCATATTTGAGTGTTAGCCTGGGATTGTGTAGCAGACAAAGGATGTGGATTCCGGATAAATTTATTGTTTAACTACTGTAAGCCCGTGATCGTTTTTTGCATATCGTCGCGGGTCTAGAATAATTCCAGTTTTTACGATGAAATATTTAGACAGGTTGATCTAATTTCACCAAATATAAACCTGACCTGTGTTTCAGGGTGAATAAAATCTGTTGAGCTTCAAGGGAACAGGGACGATAGCGCAATCATATAATCGTTTCAAAGGTCACAGGTTCGAACTTGCTTAAATACAAGCTTGACTTGTAATTGACCCTAATAGTTCACTCTGCAAAATTTAAAAAATATTCGGTTTGCTTCGACAGCATCACTTTGTTCTTATTGAGACTGGGCAAACACTCATAATGTAATTATTGGTCACAGTATCTGTAATGGACAGAGAACTTAGTACACATTCCATATTATTAAACAGTTGAGCAACTCTGAAGGAATGAATTGTCAGAATAGTTGATTCAGTAACATATGGTCTGATGTTCTCATAAAATAACCTAATAACTCACGCACGTACAACGAACATGACCAAACACCATTAAAGAAAGTGGTCAGTAAAATACCTAAAAAGCAAATAAACCTTAATGCATAATCTTTCTTCAATCAACAACATAAGTGAAAGTTTAATTAAATTGAAATTTGTCCTAAGCTGGAATGACAATTAGCATTCGTGGTTACAGCAGAGACGTTAATTTTTTTAAAGTTTTTTTTAAGTTGTTTTCATCAGCAACATATTACCGAGAAGCAGATCAACGTTTTTTCAGACGTAAAGTTCATCGATTTTTTTATTTTTTTTTTTAACTATGAGACGCTATCGAAAATCAAACTTAGTGAATGTATTACGGCACTTAACTTGGTAGCAGTTGCTTAGCTATTAAATTGTGGACATAACCACTAATTTCTTCTAATGGTATCTCTGGTTGCTGTTTTGTGAGCGGAGGTTGACACGTGACACCGATCTTCAGCCAATAGCTATCGAGGTGATTGAATGAGTGAGCTTACTAAAATAATATAGCAGACGTGCAGACAACTCCTCTCATTTACGAATGCAACGAAATATACCGAGCGTGGTGGGTGAGTGGTTAACGCTCTGGTCTCGCATTCTGGAGGACGCCGGTTCGAATCCCCGTCCGGGCATCCATGGTTTCCTCAAATCACTCCAGGCTGTGATGCTTCCTTCAATTGGCCATGACCGAATTCCTTCCCGTTCCTTGTCCCCAGTCCCATCCCGCCTCTAATTACTTCGACATCGACGAGGCGTAAAGCCATAATTATAAAAAAAGCAACGAAGTAACTCTTTCCGCCAAATAAAGGAGTTGGAGAGGGTTCAAAAGCAGGCAGCTGGATTTGTTTGTTGAAATTAACGCAGAAAACAATCAATAACTGATACAATAAAAGATATGCAATGGGATTTACTGGAAGAAAAGCCGAAGAAAGTGGAGAAGGCGTATAATGTTGGAACGATATAGGCAGAAGAATTAGGCGTAGTGCATGGAAGGGAACAGTTCACCATGACCACAAGCTGTCACTCGAGTTCAGGCGTAAGGGTGTTGAAAAATTTTCTTTTGTTCGTAAGGGGAGCGGGGACTTGAACAAATTACCAAAGAAGCTGCTAAATAGCCTACGAAAAACATTGAAGTAATATAAAATCAAAATTGATAAAGGTAAAAATTAAGTGGATTGAGAAATTCTCACAGAAATTAAGACAGAGAAATCAGAAAGAGGAAAACAGTTTTGGAGGGAAATTCATACCGTAAAACGCGCTACATCGAAATTAATTTAAACGTACATATGACTGATAATGTTAGGAAAATAAAGTTTCTTACTGATGCCTATTACAATTCTTTCTTTCCTCGTGCTTTAAGAATTGCAGTGGATAGAGCAGAGAGAATTTTTTTGTGCAAAGCACCCTCCACCACCCAAAATTTCGTAGTTATCATAGAGGATATATAAGGGTCTATGTAATTTAGCTAGATCTGAGCAGTAGTAAATTTCATATAAACATACATGTAAATGATGTAAATCGTTACTGTGGGGTTACTCTGAGAGTGAAATTAGATAATTGTTTTCATTAATTACTGTCCTAACAACAACTGGAAGACTGAACTGAATGGAGTAAACATTCCGAACGGTTACACTTCGCAAAAGACATCCAGTTGTTATCTGAAAAAGGTTCTATTTACAACACTATCACAAGGCGTCACGTATCAACTTTTAACGCGCAAATAGTAGGGTACGTGGGGGTAATGTAGGCGTGGACCAGTGACGAATGCGACAAGTTTAACAGGCCAATTAAACGACGCTGAGGCTGAGGTGGTGCACGGTGTGGTTGACAATGGGTGGCGGGCGACGCCGTAAGTGGAGCGATCGGTAAGTCGACACTCGCTGATCGACAAAGGGCGACCGGATCGACCATTCAGGCCACAGCGACAGATGTCCGACCGCTTCCGCTTACAGCGGGGACCGCTACTACTTGCCACCGCTCTCCTTCCAGCCTCCCACCTCATAGCTGGCACGCAGCGAACGACAAATGTCTGTAACAAGACTAAAATCACCTAGCACTCCTCTGATTCCACAACGTTTCGAACCGTGCCTTGAATATTTTTCAGGATTTTGAAGCATCCTTTTGAGACCCCAAAAATGCTGCGACGTTCAGCTATAATGGTAGTAGTGAACAGAGTGAAGCTTTTAGATAAACATTGACACTCAACTCAGTGACCAAGTGCGTCAACGTTCTTTGATTCTGTTCAATTGGCTGCGATATATTTCCTTTCGTAGAAACAAACATACACAACTACTGCTTTTCAAACTGCAAAGTTTATGCAGTACTAGCTATTACCCAGGACTCCATACGCGTGTATTTATTACTAGACTTTGATGTTCAAAGTTATAAGTTACGTAAAAAGGTGTACAAAAAAGCATGGAGGCCAGGTAATATGACGGAAAAGTCATCACCATACCATCATATACAAATTGATTGCAAGAGAAACAAAGCCTGAGTGACCAATATGACATTACAGAGACTTATATACACTATTCGTCTGTCTGCCACCATTCTGACAGTTTTCAAAATTTCACCACAAAATATTTTATTTACCCAGAAAAAATATCGTATTGTCTTCCTGATAATGTTTTGTATTTCCTTGTCAAATTTTATCACGATCGGTTTGGCCGTTTAATCGTGAAAATGTAACAGACAGAGAGACAAGAGTTACTTTCGCATTTATAATATTAGTGTATCTATCTCCTCTGTCGATTTAATGGAATCATTACAGCATAGATATTACTTTCACTCAATGTAGTCCAAGAAGATTCATACTAAAACGTGATGTTTCCCAAGGTTCAATGTTGGGTCCTGCATTCTTTTCAGTGGACATAAACTATGTGCCACTAGAGCCTGAGAACAATGAATTGGAAATCAAAAAATACATAGAGTATTTAAAACAGACACAATTTTGTTCTATTCCTCAAACGTAGGCAGTTATTCTCTTCCGTTTATTTATTTGGACACAGTGTAGTGAACCTGCAAGTAATTCAACAGTTTGATGAAAATCTGTATTTCACTCATCTTTCCTCAAGGTTCTGTACTAGAACCTACATTGCTTGAAATTGATATAAATAATCTACCAACCAAATGGGATGGCAACAAATTTAAACCTGACCATAAAATGCGAAAAATAATTCAGTATTTACCGCAACGAATTACCCAGAAGCCAGAGGTATTGGCGGACGGCTTCGAATGCGCCGTTACCAAATCGTGCACCTAACAGTTAAATTCACCTGTTAGCTTGTAGTAATAGTTTGTACGGTGACGATCGTACTAGGCAACACGGTACGCTCAGCGTTGCCATTTTCTTGTGGTAGAGAGAGAGCACTACGCGAGAATGTTCCAAAGTACGGCAACAGCGCGCTCGCACTCACCCACCAATTTCCCTGACCACAGCTAGAGAAGTAAGATTTAAAGGCATTACATTCATCAGAAAATGATCATGATATGGTACGGAAGTCATGGTCCAAACACTGGAATGGAGCTTAGTAAGCTTGCTCAGAAATACCGTGATAACTAGATGGTTCTCTCTGAAATTTTCAATAGCACACATGCTGAATAGTCTGTATGACTAATACGTTACTTTTTGACTCTGCTTACTTCGACACAGGCCGCAGAGGGATCGTTAACATTGGAATTACCATTCAGGAGAATTCAAATTATGTTCCTGGTCCTCTCATCAAGATTTCAGTTTTCCCTGCTTTGCCCAAATCAATCCAGGCGAATCGCAATATCGTTCCATTATAAATGATTTTGTTCCGGTCCTTGTCAAAAATGCTGTCCCTGGTCCAGTGATCTCACTTATAAATTTTAAAAGAGTTTGCATAACAAAAAAAAAAAAAAAAAAAAAAAAAAAAAAAAAAAAAAAAAAAAACTGTTGATGGAAGCAACTGGGTAGTTCTAGCTGTATTACCACGTTTTTCAATTCTGTCTTTGACCTTCCATCTCTTCCTATAAATGTTTTTAGCCTCTCTCCTTTCTTCAATAAATTTCAGGTGGTATCATGATACAACAACGACATGACTAAATCACTTGATATCAAACAAGTGATTGTTTCTAAGCTTTTTGCTTAAGGATTTTGGAACATTTAATAATTAAGAATTACAGTTCTCAGTAGTGCTTTGTTTACTTCATTACAGTCGAGTGGAATAGATGGTAAATTTGAAAAACATCAGCCTGTTCAGCATGCTTCACCAGACATGCATGGCGACCGTGCCAGGACGTTGCGGGCGTATTTGGGTGTTGTATCATCGTGCACGCCGTGTTTCTCACCTCGACGCCTTGAGCGCTACGCCGCCGATCGATAATTGGCTGTCGTGTCTCCTAATTGACCCTCGAGCCCTGTGGAGGGCCCGTTTGACATGCTAATAAGCGGCCGACGCCCCGCCACCCACAAAAGTGCTGAGTTTTCGGCGGACTACGGCCGAGCGGCGACAGTGCTGCCTCACCGCGGCTGAATATGCATGAGGCGGCGCCCGCCGCGACGTCGTGACGTCACCTGCCGTGTAAAGCGGACGGACCACGGCGTCTCCAGATGCGAGTTACACATAATACGATTACCATCAGCAGATGTACAGCTTATGCAACGGAGCAGATTGTAAGTACGACCACGACAAACTTAAGAGAACGAAAAAGAGGTGGCAACAGTACACAATGGATCGTTAGTTTCTACTCAGCGAGGTGTTTAAGCGGTAACGCTCTTGCCTCGCATTCTGTAGGACGTGGGTTCGAATCCCTGTCCCGCAATTCAGATTTCTTTTTTCCATGTTTTCCAGAAATCATTATAACCGAATGGCGCAAGGGTTCCTTCGAAAGACCATAGGGAAATTCCTTGCCACCAGTCCTTTCATACCTCTAATGACTTCAACGTAAACGATGCATAATTCCATAAGCAATGATAATAATACTAAACACGCAAATTTCGTTGGTCAGGAGTAGAAAGAACGCCTGTTTCGATACCTAGGAATTAATAGGCGAAATTAATAAGATAAGAATCAATGTTCCATGAATGTAGGAAACGATCCAACAAGGAATACAGTAGCAGAAGGCAAACTAAAGAACGTTCTTAAGGAGAGGATGCTAGCAAATGGAGGTAGTATTGAAAGCCGTAGAACACATGTGTCGAAATATTAAGAACACTTCCACCGTAGGGATCCTTCTATCAGAAGTAATGTAACTATGTGGGATGGTAATAAAAACATTCTATTAGATTAAGTAACAACCTGAGAATACTGCAAGGGATTTAATTAGATAACGCGTTACTTTGTCTGGTTAATCATAAATGCAGGAGTACGGACAAAACTAGTGAATTGAAAATCGTTACAAGCAGTACAGAATCGATAAATGGGAAACAGAGTACAATGAAAGTAGCAATTGATGCGTAACGAAACACAGGATTAAAGAGATGAAGTGAAAAGTTTTGTTGAGGTGGATGGATGCGAAACACAACAATATATTTGAGGAACAGGTTGGTAATCATGGGTGAAGATTTGATCAGGATGGAGCTAAAAAAACAAGAAGACACCAGAAGCTCTGTAGTGGCTTAAATGAAATAAATTTCTTTGTATGTGGCAAAACTATGAACTTTATTCTGGAGGGAAAAGTACCAAAGGCCGAGGGATACTTAAACTCCACAGATCGCGTACCTTTGTCCCCTAATCTTACGTTTCATAGTCCTTGTGGCATATTCGCTTTGCACATTCCTATAAATCTACCTTCGTCTATTTCAGATTTACTCATTCAAAATTCAAAGATTGGCTTCCAGGTTCTAGTCCTAAAGTAAAGGCGCATGGAGCCCAAGCGAGACAAAAATGTGGAACGTACATCCAGTACATGGTCAAAAATAACCTCACACCTCTGTGTACTGTGGAATAGAACGCTAGATGTCGTAACAACAAATATAAAAGGAAGCGGGGGATATTTTGTTGTTAATAAACAAGCAGTAATAGCAGAATCGTTCTGTCGGAAGAACTTAATGAATTCGACCGTAGACCGTAGACCGTAGGCCAGAGTAACAAATCCACCAGGAACTTTTCAAGTCTTCTAATATAGCCGAAGTAGAGTGTTGATGATTGTGAAGCGGCAACGTAACCAAGACCAGTAAACCTCATTAAATGACGGACAGCACCGTCAAGCATTGCGGACGGCGGTTGCAAAAAAAAAAAAAAAAAAAAAAAAAAAAAAAACGCAACTTTGGGATGAGTTAGAACTTTGACCCTACTGTCAAACATCACTACCTTCTCTGGTTTCAGCTCTTGAGGAAGAAAGGGCTTCCAAGAGAGTTAGAGCCGTCATAAAAGCAAACTGTGGTCCCATACCATATTAATGTCAAATAATAGGGAACGTGACATAGATAAAATTTAAGTGCTGTTTTAGAAAGGTGTCAGGAAACTTTAGATCAGATTGTGTATTTATTGATTCTCACAAGATATCATCACAAGATGGTAAATAGAAATAAACCATCTTTTTCTTTGACTATAGTGCATTTATTCAACTGAAACGTGCCGAGTTCGGCCGTCTGTGTATGGTAGCAGCAACCTGCTTCCGCACGGGTCCGTGTTGGGTCCGCTGGTTTAGCACGCAGCTCCCACCAGACTAATTCGCCGCAGCCCGCTGGCTGTGTAGAGAGACTGTAATTGGATGTTTGCGGCCGGCTGACATATTGTAACGGGCCGGCTCGCACAATTTGCGACGACAGCCTGATTAGAAATCCCCGCAGGCGGTACAGCGGCACCGGGACTTTATTACCTGCACCGCGAGCCCGCGCACAAACCCACTGCGGGTGCAAAACTACCGCACGGGGAAATACAACGTACAGTACCTGCTTCTAGCTACTTAGGCGCCTTGTGCAGGCATTTAATGCTGAAACAACAAATACCAGGAAAATTTCCGCCAATAACATCCGAAATTTCTTCCAGAGAATGTTCATTTTTAACCAAACAGAGAACGAAATCATTAACCACTGCCTCACCCGACTACTGGAAAAAGTTGTTGGGTAAACCGGAAGTTGTAATGTGAAGAATCTAAGTATTTGGTTCGATCCTTCATAAAAACATAATTTCTAAACCGACTAAATATGAAGAGCACAACAGAAATAGTTTATCAGGTGACATTAAACACAGTCTCACCTACTAATAGTCTCTCTTTAACTGTGCGTATAGTCTTTTAGAGGGGCTCACGTACGACTTACCTATAGTGCATGACACGAACGATGGCGGCCAAGTTTAGCGAGGGTATGCGCATGTACGTCATCACTCTGTCAGTAGCCAATCACATTCAGTAACAATCCAGAGCCTGTCGTGTTAACACGAGTGTTGAATGCGATTTGTTTGTGAATTGTACAGTTGTAAATCAGTGAGCATTGCAATAATTCCTATTCTAAATAATGGAAGATGAACAACATAAGCGCAAGGTTATGCATAGTCAAAGCAGAAAGCAAGATTTTAAAGTATATAAGCATTTTAAGCGCGAAGCAGACGCGAGAGGTCCGTCGCATATTCTATGTCTCTCTCTCTCTGCGGTACCCGCCATCGTTCGTGACGCGCACTATAGATAACATAACATCTGTCTTCAGTCGACGGCCTCTTCCACGGATTGTTTTAAATTTAAAGAAAGCCAAGAAAAAATTACAAACCAACAAAAAAACAATCGATTAGTCAGAAGTAGTTTTTCACCACTTAATTTTTAATTCACAGTTTCTTTTCATGCAGACCCATCGACCATTATTAATTATTATAATACATATGTCTCTCAGAAGATTCCACCAAAAAAGAATCTACCATGTAATTATTTCTTCTGTTATGTTAACAAATCTTAATGTTTCTTGAATAAATATTTTCTAACTCTCGCTTACATCTTCTCTCAATTGCATATACGTTGCGCAATGATGATTGACGTATGCTTCCAGTCAATAAAAAAAAACCAACAGTCATTTGCATACGTTGAGCAGTGTTGACTAACGTACACGTACTTGTGCGGTTTAAGGCTTTACTGAAATCTAAGTAGTGCCAACTAATTATCTTGGTCTATTTGCATCACCAACTAATAACCTCTGTCGGTCTCGCTAACACGGTAGTGGCTTCGCAATTGGCCTACGACGAACTGAACTAGCTTGGATTGACCACTAGAAAGTCCTCCTAACACAGCTATATTACATTGCCTCAACGAAACAGAATTAAAAGCGACTGGCCAGATGTAATGAACACTTAGATAGACTCAGCAAAGCTATACACACATTCTTTCTACTTTAAACAATTTAAGTGTTCGAAGACACACTCCTCTTCACTGAAAAATGATTAAATAGCTCCTAGACTCACGTAAATTCCTGCGCTGACAAGGGAGCGTCCATAAACCACGTAGCTCCATTTTGGCCTCCTGCCAACCCTCCATCCGCGTCCCCCGCTCCTCCCCATGTAGCACGACGTGACTTATCTCTACCCTCCCCCCACCCCCCCCACACACACACAACCACGTAGCACGCAGCTTTTCCCCCTGTAAAGTCAAGAAGACATTTTATACTGTTTTTTCTTATCAGACTATCATAAATTACATACGGAGATAATTAAATGAGGGAAATAAATATTCATATGCTGTTGTGTGTTCTGTACCTCATTTTCACTGTGACAAATATGAATGGAAAGCTACGTGCCCTGGCTCGAACACCTCCCCCCCCCCCCCCCCCCCACGTAGCCCGGCGTAGCTTTCCAGCCAACCTCTCCCCCCTAGTCCGAGCCACGTAGTGAAAGAATCCCCCTCCTACTTTGCTCCCATTTTTATACTTTCTGTCTAAATTTCTTCTTCTGCCGCAATTTATCAACGCGACTCTACTAAGGCGGTTCTTGCGCGAAAGATATTCTGCTGCAACATCTTTCCCTCGCTCTGATTTCAGTATTGTACCATTCGCTTAAAGGAATAAACTTACTGTAAAATGCCTAAATAATCTCCTTTTTCCACTTAATAAAGATCTAGAACCATCGCAAGCCGCGCTAGATGGTACTAGCCTTTATATTTTCAGCAGTTAAAAGTGTGACACCTGTAAGGCAAGTACTTACTAACACCAGAATTGTTGACGTAACTTCATATCATACTGTGCGAATCACAACTGATATCAACACCCAGCCGGCCTCGGTAGCGTAGGGGCTAGAGCACTAGCTCCGCGTGCCGAAGGTCGCCGGTTCGAATCCGGCCGGGGGCATGGATGTTAAGTGTTGTATGTCTGTGTGAATGTCCTGTACGTCCTGTGGTGTCTATACTTAGGAACCAAAAACGTACTGGAGAAACTAAATCACTGGATGAGATATCATAAACAATTTGAGCTGGCTGAATGGCTTAGTTGCCAAAAGCCATTAAAAAAAATCAACACCCATATTTGTCTGGCATGTTATCAAAGAAAAGAAGCTGTGTATGGAGAGATAGAAAAAAAGAAGCAAATTGCTTAGTAAGTTCAAGCAATTTCGTCGACTGCTGCAAATCCTCAGGAGAAATGAAACGATCCCCTTCACTGTTCATGTAATTTTGTTCGACACATCGACTGGTTGCTCTATAAACGAAATTTGCCAAAGAAATGAGTCAGTTTCGCTATCACATTTATCATGCAGTAGACTGCGTTTGCAATTTTAGATACAGTTCTGAAGAATGAGTTTCAGAAACTCTTCAAAAGGTTTTACTAGGTACCACTTCTATTATTAACGTGGTCATTTTCCCGCAATTGCGTGTTAAATGATTTTAAATTTAATTCCGACCACTAACAACTACCTTAGTTGAATTATTTGTCTCAAAAGGCGTTTTGACATCGTTAAACTTGGAGACATCAATGGCTGTAACTTAATTTTATTTAATTGCGATGGAGCGCACGTGTTCCAGTTTACTTTAACCCCCTGCGAATTTTAACTTTAAATTCTTTCCGCGTTTTTGGTAAATTTCTCATCTTTTCCCTTGGTAATTTATTCCAATCCCTGACTCTCATACCTACAAAACAAAATTTTCTCACACCTTCATGCGTGAAAACGGGTGCCAGCTTGAGATCATGATCGTCTTTTCCCTTATCATTTAAATTTGACCTCTTTTGTTTTTTATACTAGCATTACAATATTTCTCGCATTAAAACGAAATGTGGAGTAAGATACACACGGAGATAATTCAATGACGGAAATAAATAGTTACATGTCTAAAGCAGGAGATTATGTTGAGAAATGGTATGTACTTGGTTCATTTGCCATGGTAAATAATTCTTATTATTATTTAAAAAAATAAGTCCCTTTTCCAAAACATCGTTATCACTGGGATAATTTCTCCAATATTCCCGTATTACCTAAATACAAGCTAGAATTTCAGTCACGATTGATTTGCCTCGGCAATAAAGATGATAGATGCTAAAAAAAAATTGTTTGAAAAAATAAAAACTGCCTTCAAAAAACACACTAAAAATTTTACATTTATACCTTGCTTGGAAGAAAATAAATCTAAGTGACGACAGGAATAGCAACAGGAACAACGACAGTAACAACAACAATAGTAGCATCAACAACAACTATAACACTAACAACAACAGTAACAACAACATTATTCTCACAGTTAAATATAAGTCTGTTTATATTAAGAGAGTGGAGAATTACTACGGAACTGATGAAGGAAAATTATCGCTCAAAGTCACGTGGTTTATGGAATTACAGCGATACAATAAGCTCAGTGTTTGAAGTATCTGAGAATCTGACTACAGTCTGTTTCAAATTAGGGCTGTTGATATTTTTAAAAATATCTGATTTTCGATATATCAATATTTTAAAAAGTATTAATATCGGCTGTCGATGTATCGGAAAAAATTATCGATGTGTCGATATATCGATACTTTCATAAATGCAATCTCATAAAACCAAACTTTGTAAAAATTAGGTTGTCCTCTGATAAATAGACGTGTGATTTTGTTCTGAATCAAGTTTTCATTTTCGAATGGTTTCTCTTGGTGATGATGAGTCTTCATTTTTTTTTTTTAAATTGACCAATATGCGTGTCATAATTTTTATAAAAATTAATAAAATTTATAAAACTCGAGAGATGTTCGAGGCAAATCTCATTTTGAGTATTTTTAAGATTGAGGCATTTATTTAGGTAGAAGTTTAGCTATCATAGAATGCATTATGGCAAAGTTACATAACTTCTTTTCATAAGATTTTTTTTGTGGTATTTCATTTAATTTTGTATGTTGATAGCTTATTCTGAGTTGTCTTAATTTTCTTGCTCTAAATTAGCAACTATTTGTTATTTACACTTCCCACTATTCCTGCTGACATAAAACTCGAGAGATGTTCGAGGCAAATCTCATTTTGAGTATTTTTAAGATTGAGGCATTTATTTAGGTAGAAGTTTAGCTATCATAGAATGCATTATGGCAAAGTTACATAACTTCTTTTCATAAGATTTTTTTGTGGTATTTCATTTAATTTTGTATGTTGATAGCTTATTCTGAGTTGTCTTAATTTTCTTGCTCTAAATTAGCAACTATTTGTTATTTACACTTCCCACTATTCCTGCTGACACACTGGAGTTCCCTGGACAGTGCGCACGCTCATTTAAAACAATGAGCTCACGTTCGATTCGTGCTGGGCCAGTGATGCCTTGCCTTCCCTGTTGTCATCAAGTGATTAGACTAGTTACCTATAACTTCTAAATCAATTATAGTAAAGTTGTAAGATTTACTTAAGCTTGCTGATCTCTATGTGTACCAGAGATTTTCTAGGGTAGTGTCATTCAGAGCAAACGAAAAATAATAACATATTTTAAAAAATATCGAAGACGATATTCAGATTTCAGTATCGATATATCGTCCTAAAAAATATCTCTCATAAATATCGATATTTTCAGGAAAGAATATCGATATTTCGATATATCGATATATTATCAACAGTCCTATTTCAAATATCTTCTCAAGTATCATCACCGATATACGTCTTGTATATGGAACTCTCTTCGCCCTCCTCCTAACTTCAAATGAATACTCCCCCATTATATCTGTTAAAGATTGTTTTCTGCAGTAATTTCCTGAAAAAAATCTAGCAGCCTTTGCTCTCAGTCAAATTCCTGTATTTGATTACCAAAATTCGGGTCCCATACTACACCACCATATTCAAACAATGGTTTGACCAAAGTTATGTAACCCAGTTCCCTCACTTGTCTGGTACATTCCCTCATCACTTTCTCCAATAAATGAATGATTTTGAAACCATCACCTACCCAATGTGTCCAACCCAGTTGAGTTTATTATCAAATGTTAAGCCAAGATATTTGGAAAAGCGAGATGTGTACACAGCAATAATCATTATGCAAATAAACTGTACTTGGGCTGGATGAGGTATCAGTTACGGTACAAGAGAGTCAGGACCAGAACTCGTTGCATATTCGGTGACCTCGTTTTAGTTCTGTGTTTTAACATCCTACTTCCTTCATTTATAGCACTCTTCGTATTTAAAATTTGTCGATGTTACTTCACTACTCTTGTATTACTTCAAACATCTGATTCCGGTACCTTCTGTGTTATATAAGAGTGGAGGCTTTCTCGGCGTTTTATATATATAGGGTGGGGCATTTAATATGTTTTCTGGAAATATTTCGGAAAGAAAGCATTTTAACAAACAATAACCTATATAAAAAATAATCGTACAGTAGGGGGCTACAATTATGTGATATTGGTTTTTTCACAGGTGGCGCTGTTGGCCTCACAGATGGCGCTGTAATCGCGAAAAATTAATATTCGCGTTTTTTGTGTATAATTTTAATGATTGTTTAAATAATTACATGTAATTTTCATTCTGTAAACATGGAAGGTAATTTTAAAGGATAATGACGAAATTGATTTTTTAAATGCTTTTTCTTACTTATTTGCAGCCATGTCTACAGCAGGTGCTCAAAAAGGTGACCATTTACTTCCAGACATTTTCTGACACACTTCGAGCTGTTCAGGCATCATTTCTGCAAAGGGTCATATTAAATGCCCCACCCTGTATATGAAATGTGCTCGAGAAGCTAGCCGAGTGAGAAAGTTTAAATAGCAAGACGTTTTGGCGGTCATATACTCTGCCGCCATTATCAAGTGAATGCTGCCTGTGGGTGCTTTATAAACGTTCTCACTCTGCTAGTTTCCCGAGAACATTTCATCTACATTCTATAATGTTTACGAATATTTGAATAAAAATTATGCTAACTATCTGTTACTTGTGTTACTGTAAAAATGTTGCAGTATGTTGAAACATCTGTCTGTGGGTGTCCGTTATTGTGATTTACTAGTGTGTATAAGATACAGTTTTTCCCTTTGTATTATACTTTGTCAACGTCGAAAGGACTGGCCGTAAGGAACTGGAAGGAATTCAGTCATATCCTTTTTTTTAAGGAAACATGCAGGAATTCCACTGATTTCGGGAAACAATAGAAAACTGAAATCTAAGTGGCGGGACGGAGTTTCGGTTTCAAAATCCATCACCTGTTGGAAGGAGTGATGATGGGAAGTATCAGAGAAGTAAGGGAATTTGTTTACAAAATTTTGGTCAGACCATTGCGTGAATGTGGTGGTGTAGTATGGGACTCACATTTTGGGTATTAAATACAGGGGTTGGATGGGCTGCAAATAAGAGCAGCTAGATTTGTCTCCGGAAATTACGTAGAACACAATCAGTAACCGATATGATAAAAGAGCTGGAATTGGATTCAGTGGAAGTCAGTAGGAGGATAAAGAGAGTCATTGGAGCATACAAGGCGTATATTTGTGACGAGGCGTGGAAAAAGATTGTTGTAAGAATTGAAAGTAATGTATGGAAAGGAAAACCTGACCATAGCCGCAAGCTGACACTCCATTTCAGGCACAAGGGTGTGGGAAGATTTTCCTTTCGTACGTAAGGAGATCAAGAATTTGAATAAGTTACCAAGAGATATGATGAATATTTTACCAAAAATGTTGAAACAATATGAAGTTCAAATTTGTAGAGGGAAAAAGTAGGTGAATACAGGAAAAGGGGTGTGGGATGGGTGTATATGCAAATGGCCACCGGAACGTTCGCTATCAGAATTAAATTAAATTTGAACCCGCGTCGTCAGGAATGAGAGGCCCCCCCCCCCCTCCCCACACACACACACACATACACACTCGATGATGATGGAATGAATCAGTACAAATATGCTTCAATAATACCCAATCTACATCAATAAAAATCTGTATAGTGTCTGTTTGCTATAACATTATTAAGTAACTATTGAAACGAATTTCACGAAGTTAACAGCATGAAAATCTGAGATTTATATCTTCACGCTGCAGTAACTAGGAACGGAACAGGGAATTAAATTCTGTTTACACAGACAAATACTTCTGAAACCATTCTAACATCACGCTTCGGATGTTTCCGTAAGTAACAAGTATCAAGTCTTTAATCCGAACAGATAGCAGTACTGTATCAAAACCGCCTAGATAGTGCATGCTAGGGTGCTTCCACTAATTACGTGAACACTATTAAAAATGGGGGTGTCCCGAGATATCTCAGCAAATCTCACCAAAAGCGGGGGGGGGGGGAGGGGTTGACGTAAATCTCGCGTCAACATTCTATTTCATATTGGCGAGAATAGTAGATCTAAAAAAAAGGGGGTGTCCAGATTTACGTAAAAACGTCTCACGTAATTAATGGACGTTCCCTAATGACAGTCAAGGGAGCATCCATAAATTACGTGAGATATTTTTGCGGATTTCCGGAACCCCCCCTCTGGTGAGACTTCGTGAGATCTGGTCGGCCCCCCCCCTTTCTGGTGAGATCTGGTCCGTGAGACACCCCCAGCCCCGTAGAAATCGCCGTCGCAACTTTTTGAGACCTTTTTTTAGGTCTCACCCTTCCAAAGCCGGTTACACCCACACTTTTCGACGAAATACCCCCCCCCCCACCCCAAAATACTGCCTTCGGCTTTTTTATTTTAGCTCTACAGTCCAACAAAAATTTACAAAACTTCACGTGAAATTGCTGTTGAACCCCCCCCCCCCCTTCCTCCCCCTTGGTGAGATTTCGCCGGAACCTCCCCCCCTTCCTCTCTTTCACCTCACGTAATTAATAGACGCCCCCTAATGACACTCAATGAAGAGTCCTAGATGAATGATAATAATTAACAGGTAGATGACAAACAGCTACTCTTGTCTACGAGTAAGATTTCACGACCAGAAACCATGGTAAACTCAAAATAAACACTGTCTCGTATCTGATTTCCTGTCCGTCGCTTCTACCACTATAGACGAGAGATTTCTAGCAGCCTCGCGGGCTGGGTGTGGACGTCTGTTGACAGCGTCCCGTCTCCCTGCGCGGTGTCAGGTGTCGCTGTTCCACTTAGCACCACAATGGTCTTTTGAAACTGTTGTGACACGCTGAGGACCCACCAAAGGGTTCCACGGCAGCAGCCGGCACCGTGCGTGGGAGCAGAGGGTCGCTGCTAAATCCGACTGATTAGTTGGAAACGAGAAACAGAACGGGAAAAAACTGGCACTCATTGAGGATTACCCACAGAAGAGAAAACTCAAAACTATGAATATCACACACGCAACACGGCAAAGTTATAGCTGCAGATATATCAAATAATAATAATTACGTGAGGACGTACTGACCTGGTGACAGGGTTTCTATTGGTTGCGCATTTCGGCCCTGTCTTAGCCGCCTTAACCTAACCCGGTAGTGCTACCGGGGGCAGGTGACCTTCAGTTTAACGTTAACGTTAAACGTAAGGTAACGTCTTCTAAGATAAATGTCACTTCGGGCGTTCCTCAAGGAAGTGTAATAGGTCCACTTCTTTTCTTAATATTTATAAACGATCTAGGTGACAACGTCAAATGCTGATTGCGATTGTTTGCCGACGATGCGGTTATCTTAGGGAAATAAGGTGTTCCGACGATTACTTAGAAATTCAGCGTGACTTGGATGCTATTTTCGATTGCTGCCGTAAATGGCAACTTACACTTAATTGCAAAAAGTGCAAGGCAATGCGGATAAGTAACAAGAAGTTTGTTCACGAGTACAAAATAAACAATTCAGCTGTTGACACGGTTGATTCCATGAAGTGTCTGGGGGTGATAGTACAAAGCAACATGAAATGGGACATGCACATAACTTCCGTCGTAGGCAAGGCTAATTCTAAATTACGATTCATAGGTAGTATTTTGAGGAATTGTAATGCTCATACAAAGGAGATAGCGTATAAAACACTAGTGCGCCCGCATCTGGATTACTGTTCTGGGGTTTGGGATCCGTATCGCAAGGTTCTGATTGACTCAGTTGAGAGTGTGCAGAGGAGAGCCGCTAGATTCGTGACTTGTTGTTACAGCCCTTATGAAAGCGTCACAGAATTGATACATAGATTGGGCTGGGATAGTTTGGAAGACAGACGACGTAGCTTGCGTTCGAATTTATTGGAGAATATGCGAAAAAATTTAAATTTCGAGTGCAATGAAATACTTCTTCCGCCAACCTATTTAGGTCGCAATGACCGGAGGGATAAGATTAGAGAAATAAGATGCCGTACTGATACTTATATGTATTCCTTCTTTCCTCGCACTATTCGGGATTGGAATGGGCGGGTTTAGGATTGGTGCTTAGCGCCCTTCTGCCACCCACAATGTTTGTGATTTGCAGAGTATGAATGTAGATGTAGATGTAGAACGTTCTGGCGTACTTCACATTACACAGCAAACTGTGCCAGAGGTAAAGGTCGGGTTAAGGATCTATGAAAATCTTCGCCGAGACCGGGATTCAAAGCCGGGACGTTTCGTTGCACCGTCAGCCACCTTAACCACTGAACCACCAGACCGCAACAGGTATACTGTTAACATTAGCATGTTGATGACGTGAACTGATAAGATTTTAGCCATGCAAAAATTGGCCAACGCACCTAAAGGAGTTTTCACTTCAAAACCTAAATATCTAACTTAGTCCAAACCCGAAGGTTGATCGAAACTTCCCAAAAGAGATGTACCAAGCTATTGTGTCAGAGGCAGGAGGCCCTCTGGGGCCTACTGTTTACCGTGGAATCAGAACAACTGAACGTTCCGCCGTAGCTCAGACAGTCAAATACAACTCCTAAAAAATTCTACTCACCACCGGGATTTGAACCCACAACTGGAGAGACAAACTTTCGCAAGTAGGTGCCTGAACCACTGGGCTACGAGACCGCCTTGATTTGAGGCATACGTGTGCTAAGTACTGTCAAAACGGGATAAAAATTGTAGTTATGTATGAACAACTTTGACAGAAATTAAGGTGAGAAGAGGGCTTAGGTTTCTGTAAATCAAACGTAACCAGTACTTGTCTATTTATTTTACAGCATACATTTGCAAAGTTCAATCAAAATCGGATAATATTG
The DNA here is from genome assembly GCA_031002005.1 of Vandiemenella viatica. Lineage (NCBI taxonomy): Eukaryota > Metazoa > Arthropoda > Insecta > Orthoptera > Morabidae > Vandiemenella > Vandiemenella viatica. Next base: position 53,077,341 of record CM061918.1, on the reverse strand, counting down.
TATGAATAATATTGGCGAAAAAACAATCAAACATTCACGTTTATACATTAGATACAGGTGTAATCTTTCCTTTCACTGCTGTACAAGCGCAATAAGTCATAGCTGTAGATATGCTGTTAACATTAGTGGACTGGTGTCTGGCACTCATAAGATTTTACCCATCCATAATGCGTCCACGCGCATATCAACACGCCATAGCATATCGGTGACGGGAAGTCATTACTCATAGATTTACCCCCGTCCAAAATCCTAACGTGCCTATAAAAGCTTTCACTTAAAAAACGAGCGATGGTAAAACATGGCTTTGTTATGAGTGTGGAAAAATCGACATTATGCCAAGAAACACTGTCGCGTGTTGACCGAGCTAGTAGCAAACTTACCCACTGTGGGTCCGTTCCAGCGTCTACTTACTGCCAACTGAGGTACTTCCGGTTTCCAGCCGGCATCTGTAAGTTCCTATTTGGGAAAAAATACATGCACAGAGACTTAACTGGTCTAAAATTGGGACGTAGGTGCTCCTTGAATAATGTAAAGAATTGCGGTTACTTGATTTATTCGGCGAGAGCAGTTGTATGGTACAATTACAATCGACTGGTACATGAAATAAGCATTCCTGGCATTAGGATGATGGACCATAGGATCCGATGTTGAGACAGAATGCGTTACAAGCCAGCAGAGGGAGGATTCTTGCAAAAATGCCCAAAATGGCTTGATTAGACCGTAACAGGTTCTCACTACTAAAAATCACATCACGGACTGGGGCGAATCGTGCGCGCAAAGAGGCGCCCTTGATTCCGGAAGGTGGGGAAAGCCTTCCTCTCATTGGCTGACAGTCACTACGAACACGCATGTGTATCACGTGCCCATAATGTGTTAGCCTCATGTACTGGTTGTGCTGTACAATGTTCCCACAGTAAGAACTGCCAGCCAAGCGGCCTTGGCTCTGGTGTCGTGTACTAGCGGTGTAACCTTCCTGCTACCGTACTGGCTTGGAAGTACTCTGCCTTCATTATTACTAAACTCTATACTAACATCTATATAAAATCAGCTACCGCGACACACGCCCGACCCCCTCTATCTCCTTATGTACACACTTTGAAAAAAAAATTTGGCCGCCGCTGAAAAATTCTATCACTCTTCTTTTGCACAATCTGACATCAATGTCATCCTAAGAAACAGTAACGTAATACTGGCTTCCCAGTATTGCGTTACTGTTTCCCACAGAAGCGAAAACATGAAGTGATGGTGATTTTTTACTTATGGCTTTACGCTTCCTCGACGTAATTAGAGGCGAGAAAGGACTGGGGGCAAGAAACGGGAAGAAATTCGACCGTCGCCTTTTGAAGGAAGCATCCTGGTGATTTGGGAAATCATGGAAAACCCAAATCTGGATGCCCGGACGGGGATTCGAACCCGCGTCCTCCGGAAAGCGAAGCCAGAGCGTTAACCACTCACGCACCACGCTCGGTCTGATGATATGGATGCAGGGCTTGCTGGAGAAAATTTAAATTCGACGGTGATCTGTAACCCTACAATTTTGTCTGGTATGTTAAATAGCTGTCATTTTACATGCAGGTAGTTACCAATGTGATGATTAAAAATTTCGGCACCTATGGTGAAGGTAACCACTAGGTTATGCATGATTTTAAATCTCCAATCCTACATACCTAACTCAGTCGAAAGCGTTGTATCTGGGTTGTGTCACCTATACTGTTGATGGAAATAAGTAGGCCTACTTGAATAATGATATAAATATGGGGAGGGAAGATAACATGGTCCCATCACCCATCAAACATGAGGAGTAAAGGGCAGCACACACAAAAAACTCTCCACAAAAAAGCATTATGTTTTAGGCTATGTCCTTACATTAGATGGGATATTAGTAATTGACTATTTAGTTCTTGAATTTTTAAATTCATGTTAATGAAAATAAGTAATGGGTATATGGAAGATACAATATGGAAATTAATAAAGCGTTGAACAAAGTCATATAGTGTTTTAGGGATAATATTCAGAAGTAAAAATTACAACAAATGTAGAAACAGTGGAGTATGTGCAAGAATCCTGCTACCTGGAGGGTAAAATTACAAAACATGAAAGAATCAATAAAAACATAAATTGTATGGTTTCCCATTCAGAAACAGCGTTCAACAAACAGAAACGAATATTTTCATCAGCAAGTTGGCATGGAAAAGATATGTAGCATTGCCCTGCATGTATGTGAAACCGGGACAGTTAGGAAAGAAGAGAAAAGGAGATTAATTTCATTTGAGCAACGTGCTAGAGACGAATATTAAGAGTTAGCTGGAGGGACAGGAGTACTAATGAAGGAGTTCTTTGGAGGGCAGGAGAACATAACACTATACAGAAGAGTGTAAAAAGGCGTAGGACAATACTGTTTTGGATATCTCTTTAGATACGAGAGATCAGAAACAATACTGGAGGGAGAGGTGGAAGGAAAGATACTAAGGAAAACGACGGTTAAAATATGCCCAGCAAATAGTGCAAGATGTTGACTGCAGGAAATATATTGATATGAAGAGGAGCTGAATGGGGAATTTCCTCATATAAAATCACGTATTGGCAGACAGAAGTAGAGAAAATAGAATTTTAACAAAGAACAGTCAGTGATCTCAAGCTGCTTGATATTTATATCCAAAGCCTTAATACTATGACTGCAAGAAACAGTATAGGTTTCGCAGACCGCAAATCTGTCTCTTTCTTCGTCTGTCTGAATGGTGTTTCTTATCATGCACAGCTCATTGTGGAGAAAAATGATATAAAAAGTTGACAAAGATTTTTATTGCTCCTTCCTTTCCTTTTAAATGAGATTTGGTGCAATTTTGCCTCCTCTCCCTATTTTAGCTCAATCAATTAATGTGCGTCCGTTAACCAAATGAATAAAATAGACGAAATGGGAATGTCACTTCCAAGGATTTCATTTGAGGTCCAATACAATGTAAGGATAGGAAATTAGTGTAAAAATTACAAATTAAACATCAAATATTAGAGGGAAGAAATATCTTCCTTCCTATCCTGTATCCACCAAATAAAATGGATTGCTGATCCTTTGTGGTAAAACTTCTGATCGATAAACGAGAAATTAGAAATAATAGCATGGATGACGTTCGAGATTATTCAATTTCTAAATTCATAATTCGTGTACTCCAAAGAATGTTACAGACATCGAAAAGAAAACGTATATACGGATCGCTGAAGGTGAAAGAATCTCACGAGTTTCATCAGCTTGTTTCCATATATACTTTAGTCCTTATCACAGAAAAGATGTTGTATTGTTTATTAGCCATTGTTTGTTACTCAGTACATTGTCCGATAATTATAATTCTGTACCAGTATTTTATTATTCGTTCCATTATGCGATATTCATAATCTTTTTTTCTACTATCATTAATATCTCGAATGATTTGATGAAATCCCGAAAAACTTCTTTTCTTTTTATGTCAATGTATCAGTTGATACGAAAAAGAGGGCAGAGAATAGAGCTGAATGAAGGGTCATTGCAGACAGTCCATGGATTGACTACTGAAAAAGAGTATGATGGTTAATGGGGAGATGGGTTGAAGAAAATTTGCTTTTATTCTGATAATATAAATAGGTGACAAATGAAAGCTTGCAACCCGCCGACTGTGGTTGAAATGATTGAATTTTGCATGAGGGATTAGTTGAAAACCATAAACATATGTCATTTCCACCTTACTCCCAGAATTCTTTTATAATTTTCAGTGGTATATAACGTTCTAAAGTTTACAAACACACCCTAAATGCCTTTCTGGAGTTTATGGTTTTGCCAGAATAACTAAATAAGCAACTTTATCAAATTTTATTGCTCATTCTATAGTTTTTTTTCTTCGGTAACAGTTATATGATGATCTTGAGAAGTTAACTAAGCAGACTGAGGTTCTTCAGCAGTTAATGAATGCCATGAGCAAAATACTGAAGGAAGATTTTGGGATAAATATAAAGTAAAGCAAGACAAAAGTGATTAAATGTGACAGAAATGATGGCAATAATAGTAGATAAGTACTGAAACTACATTTAATTTTTAATATCTATCCTTTTTACATACTGGATTTTTGTATTTGTTTTATATCTATCATTTGAAATGAAGTAATTATATAATTGACTAGATTTAAAAATCGTTGATGTCTGATTTTTAATTTTAATATAAAACGTAATGTATAGTATGTTTAATTTAACATAAAATCTGAGTATGGAAATATCAGCTCTTGATGGGTTATTTCTTTATGTTGACAACTCTTGATGCTTCTTTCCGGATGACGGTATTGACGCAGCCGTAGACGAGCTACAGCGCGCCCGGTCTGACTTGCCCTTCTAGGGGGTTGATTAAACTCTTTAAATGACGCCATTTTTCGTGCCGAGAGGATTAAAGCAGTAAAGCCGCTCTGAGTGGAGCGGAGACCTCTGATAATTAAGAGATTACTGAGCCTTTCCGCTGACTCCGGGCTCCACGAGGAGACACAGTGTTTACGGAGGGTCGGGTGTGATCTGCAGGAAGCTGGGGAAAACAAGCAGAAAGGAACCAGAATCTACAACACCTGATTGTGTCACGGGCATGGAACAGTTCCCCGTTGTCAGATACGTTAATGTAGGCAAATTCCTATTTATAAAATTTTATGAGAATTACTGCAGATCGCGAGTCCGCAAACAATTGGCGTCATAATACAGCAGTAGTCAAGTGCAAGACAACGCTAGAAATACTTTCTGTAGTACATTTAGCGGTGTCTAAAAGAATCCAATTGTTCAGAAATACGAGTTAAACAATTCAGTTATTGATATGGTTGATTCTATGAAATATTTGGGAGTAACAGTACAAAGGAAAATGAAATGGGACTTACACATTAATTCGTTAGTAGGTAGAGCTAATTCTAGGCTGCGATTCATATGTCGAATATTGAAAAATTGTAATGAACAAACAAAGGAGATAGCGTACAAATCTCTTGTGCGTCCACATTTGGACTATTGTTGTGCCATTTGGGATCCGTTTCGTAAGGGGTTGATCGAAAGTACAGAGAAGAGCCACTCGATTCGTGACCGCTTGCTACAGTCCTTATGAAAGCGTTACAGAACTGATTGGTAGACTAGGCTGGGAGTCTCTGGTAGATAGACGACGCACGTTTCGTTTAAACTTATTGGTAAACATGTGTACTCCCACTTTCACTCACGAGTGTAGTGAAATACTTCGTCCACCAACCTATTTGAGCCGGAATGACAGGAAACATAAGATTACAGAAATAAGGTGCCGCAATGATTCTTATATGAATTCTTTTTTTCCCTCGTACCATTAGGGATTGGAACGCACAACAAAGAGATTAGCTTTGGTGCTGAGCACCCTCTGCTACCCACAATTTTGTGAATTGCAGAGTATATATGTAGATATGCTGGTCCAGGCTGCATTACTTCCTAATTTATGTTTGAAAATAATGGTCCAGGCTGTATTACAACGGAAATAGTGCTAGAAAATAATACGTCTTTCGATTGACCACTGCAGCATTATGACGTCACTAGTGAATGATGATTTAGCTGAATCGCCATCTCCAATGAACCCATTTTTATGCAATTAGCTATGCTTGTAAAATTCCACTTACTTTTTTTCCGGATTTGAGCTGTTTCAATGATGTTGCTACCGGCAACGTTTCGGCACTAAACATGGAGCCTTCCACAGGGCTGTTTTTGGCGTGAAGGATCCTCTGATGACGTCTTGTTACACTACCCCGTCGTTCGCCAGCCCGCTAGACGGATTGTTTCGGTTTTCAGCGAGCGAGACTACTGCATTTCCGACAGGGAGTGTCAGCTAATCCAGAGATGTCGTTGTAGATATGCGACTGTGTTTGGTCGCGAGCGTACACTTTCACATTTGACTTAAACCGTAGCCGCAGTTTTGATTAGATTACTTTGGGTACCGGTACCGGTAGAGCGTTGTTAGTGAAGAGGGGTTGTCGGTTCGAGTTGATTAAGTGTTGTGTCCTTCCTATATAATCCTTTCACATACGATCATCAATAACGTTAGCAAAGTCTATTACAATTGAGGAAAAATGAAAAATAAATACAGATGCTTGCTAAATAGCTGCAAAGCCGAATGTCATTTTTTTTTAATAAAAAAAGAATATAATTACTTTAGATGTTTGAAAATTTTTGTGGATTTTCTGATTTTTTGTTCAATGAAACCATTAGGTTGTGTTATGACTTGTGTCTTCTCCCACTAATTTTATGGGCATCTTCTACCTGATGTTCTGCCACAGCTGATATGGTTGCTTCCCCCATTTTTCTATTTCGACAATGCTCTTTCAGTTTTATGTTGACCGGTCGGCTAGTCTCACCAATGTACACCTGCCCACAATCGCGGGGAATCTAATAACCACCAGTTGCTTGTGATCCTGCAATGATTTTAAAATTCCTCTCAAACATTGTGAATACTGACTTTCGTCAACACTTGTCCAAGCGTTAGGCGAACGACGAGGTGGTAAACCGTCGGTCAGCAGGAGATACTCGATACCGAAATAGCCCTGAGGAAGGCCTTAGTATGTGCGCCGAAACGTTGACAGTAACAACATCATTGAACCGCGCTAAGCCCGTAACACTATAAATGGAATTTTACAAATTCCTACTTTCTACAGTTTCTGTGCTTTGGACTTGTTAACTGTCAAGAGAAATGCCAATATGACTTTGCTTCCTTTCCATTTGAAAGTGGAGGTCGCCACCTGTTTCCGATGTTCGGAGAGTTACTGATGATAATCGCTAACGTGTTTCCGGTGCAGTAATTTGTGCACGAACAGGCGTTTCGATCATGTCCCATATACGTTCGATTTGATTTATTTCGCGCTATGTATGTGGCCAAAAAATTCACTCTAACTGTCCAGGATGTTCCTGAAACCAATCGTGAGTAATTTTGGTCAGATTACATGACACATTGGCATCCTGGAAAAATCAATAGTTGTTTGGTAACATAAACGCCTTGGTTGGTTCTAAATGGTTTCTAAGTGGTTGACATAACAATTTGCAGCCACTGGTCGGATCAGTTTGAGCACAGGTCCCAGTCCATCCCATGTAAACGCAGCCAATACCAGGATGGAGCCACCATCAACCTGAACAGTGTCTTTGACAACCTGGATCCATAACTTCGTTGGGTCTGCACCGTACTTGGACCCTACCGTCAGTTCTTATCAACTATGACCCATCGAACCACGCAACTTTATTTCCATTCATCTAGCGTCCAACCGATAAATTCAGTAGCCCACGGAAGGTTTGATGCATTCGATGATGTTTTGTTTCGAGAAGCACTTGGGTCGGTTTTCTGCTGTCATATCCCATCAACGCATACACGACTGTCGTACAACCCACGTTGAATGCTGCAGTTCTTTGATTCGGTGTTGCCTATGTGTATTTCTGTGGGTCATCCGCTATCATAAAATCTTCCGAAGCAGAGATAATTTCAAGGGGAGGTAGAAACAAGTCAGCCGAGTGTAGTAACAATTGACAAGCACAAACGCGTTTACAACGTAAATCCTGAGTGAGTGGAGAAGAGCCAGGAAAGAAAAACAGGGCATCTCCTCATTTTTTATTTACACATTGACAGCAGAAATTGCAAATGCTACGTGGACGAAGTTGCCTTGACAGAGGTAAAATTGTAGCAGTTAATGTTTAATTTCTGTGTAGTGGTAACAATGGCGCGATAATCGCTTCTCTGGAGCGCCTAAGAAAAGTCGCCTACTAATTTGGGTCCGGGCACGGCGCTGTATCGAACGACGCTTTAAGTGTTAATTTCGCTGGCCAGAGGGGCTCCGCCTCCGGCTGTATTAACGCAGCGAGGGCGCCGCGGGCGGAATGCGCGCGAACTACTGCTGCCACACCGCACTTAATTACTGGCTGAATTAAGAATTTCATTTGCGCCACGCGACAAATCAACGGGTCCGTCCCCACCCAAACAGGGAGGCTTTCGCCCCCGAATTAACAGCCCCTATCCCGATGTACCACACTACCTCCTAATTCAGTCTCGAAAAGTTAATCCGCTTTAAATTGCGTAACTGCCGGAGAAGGGTTGGTCCCGATATATACGGTCTACGCTCTGCAGTATTCAGTGCGGAGGCCATAGACGATCAAATCACCCAGACGAGGAAGAATCGCTTCTGCGTATATCTCTACTTGAGAAGATGGAGAGTATCCATTGGATATAAAACATCCGAAGTATGGGTCTCCGACATTTAACGACAATGTCGATGTGAGAGGCACGTTACCGACGCAAATAAATGTCGTTGCTAACATTTTACTTTTCTTTACCCGATATTGTTTTATATATTTGTGCGTATCTAAACTACGTAATTGATGCGCAAAGTTAAATAGACCATAAGCACTTATAGGCTAACGTACCAATATTTCCATGTGTTAACAAATAAGTGATCTATTTATCTACGTATGAGAGTTAAAGAAGTAGACGTACTTATAGAAAGTTAAAAACAACCATTACGTTTTTAGTGAATCGTTAAATCAACCCATTATAGGTATGACTCAATTTCACCGTCACCGCTCATAATAGTCTAATGTATAAATCTATGGCACATCATTTCAATGCCATGAGGTAGGCAGTTTCTTAATGGTTGTACCTTTAAGCATAAACGCCTTGTTTTCGAAAAGGAGGGTGAAAATCAATTTTCCTGAAGATGCAATAACTTTGGCAGTTTTCGCACGGCGAGAAGATATGTTTTTCCATTCACATATTTTATATGGAAATAAAGAACCCAAGAATCATGCTCTGTTATGACCGCATCAAAAAATGAGCTTATTGCGTTCTCTCAACGAAGCGAGAATGCGTATGACGCTTTTAAACGGCAGTTTTTGGGTTTATCTGTGAATAACTACAGCACCCGTTGGCACAAACTTCTCGATACTCATAATGTTGAGTAATGGTTAGCTAAGCGTTCACACTTTGTTGTCAACGTCTTCCACTGATATTCATTAATGTTTCTGAGTCATTCATCAATTCATCCTATAGATAGTTACTTTAAATTTTATTTGTAATTTTTACTCTGTATCTTATTGCTAAGTTCCACGGTTGACTTCCACACGATGCTGTGCTACACACCCACAGTTATAGAAATTCTTTGTGAATATTAAAATAAATTTGAACCATGAAGATAAAAATAGGCAAGAAAAGTATGCTTAAACGTTTCTACAACCTTAGGACCAAATATTCTTGATAACAGATAATTGTCCTGTTCATGTCAGACTTTCTTTCTCTTGCACACACAGAAATATGTTTAAACACACATACACAAACGAATACAAATGGAAACAAGTAGACCCACATAAACAAATTCACACACACATACATAGAGAGAGGGGCAGAGAGGGAATTTGCATCCAAAATAACGATTTTTTTGGGTCTTTACGCCTCGTCGACGTCAAAGTCATTAGAGGCGAGAAAGAAATGAGGGCAGCGAAAAGGAAGGAATTTCCTCATGGACTTTTAAAGGGGAACATCTCGGCATTCAATTTCAGTGATTTGGGGGGAAAAAACATGAAAATTCCAAATCTTGATGGCCGGACCTCGAATCGCCAACCTCCGGAATGTGAAACCAGAGAATTACCGCTCACCCACCAAACTCGGTATAACGAAAACTGTTTTTTGACCAATAAGTCTAGAAGATCTATTCCTCTCTTTAATTACAAACTTTGCTGATAAAAATTTATTGCGAAAAAACGTGGTAATTAATTGTAAATGCCGGTTAATAGCTTCCGCACGTTATAGTACGTCAATTAAAACATTAAAAATTGTAGAAACTAAATCTATGATAATTTCTCTCTGGTAAACTAGTTTCCTTATATCACCAAACAATGATAATACAGATAGGGCAAAAACTTCTCCGTTCGGTTCTTGTTCGAAGTGTATATTCAGATACACGAGTAGATTACCAAGAATAATTGAAATGTACTAACAGTCGAAATGTTAAATCTCAAGACCGTCTCTTCTAATAGTGCATGCATACGAGGAAAAACAATTGTGAATTAGTGAGGGTTGTGTAGGATGGCCAACGCCTCGCTCTGGGGTGTAGATGGAGGTGTAACTTTCTCCGACTTTAATAAACCGTGAAGCGGCGAGTTAATTTGGCGCCTGCCCGCGCCCCGAACAAGTTATTTTTGCCGGGGCGGGGCTGGGCGCTTCTTAAGGACTTCATCTGCGCCTCGCCCCGCATTCCGAGCACACTCATTACTGGGAAGACTGCCTCGCCATTCCTGACGGGGCTCCGTTACGGTCGATCTCCGATATCATCGCCCCGGAGTCGATAGGATCGACCTCTCCATCAGGCCACGACACTCCCGACCGCAAATCATCTGCCAATCAACACCTACCATTGTTTTACCAGAAATCTTTACTTTCAATCCAAACAAGGATTCTGGTATACTGTTTATCACATTGATCAAACTCTCACTTTACACATAAATTAAAAACTTTTCCACTTCCTCTAATTCTACTTCAAATTATCATCTTAGGTCCGGTCGCCAATGTATACCTTATACTCCACAACCACTCTCTCGGCTCCTGTTTTACAGTGACCAGGGAGCGTCCATAAACTATGTGCTCGGTCTAAGAGGGAGGCGAGGGGTTGGCTGGAAAGCTAAGTGGTGGGGAAGGGGATCCGAGCCAGGCCACGTAGCATTCGATTTATATTATTTGTCACAGTTAAAATGAGGTACAGAACAGACATCAACATGTGAATATTTATTTCAGTCATTTAATTATCTTTGTATATAATCTACTATTGTCTGACAAGAGTAAACAGTACAAAATTTATTCTGGAATCAATTGGGGGATAAGTTACGTGTTGATACGTAAGGGAAAGGGGGGCGGGCAGAGGCCATAGACACGTCGGGCTAGATGAGGGGGAGGGGGAGTTCAAAGCAGGCCAAAATGGAGCTACGTGGTTTATGGACGCTCCCCTACCAACCCAGCTTCTTTGTTATGGCAGCCAGTGACTGTCTTTCGTGATAATCTCCGCAATCAACTCAAGCTCTCTACTTTGCAGTCTTCAGACCCCTCTATTTCATACCCATAAAATGTGTGCGTTATTATTGCACCTTGTATGGTGATTCAGTTGTTAAGGCGTCTGACTGGAGATCGAAAGTTACTCGGTTCGAATCCCTGTTTCGGCGTGGAATTTCATAGGCCCTTAACCCGATCTTCACCTCTGTCACAGCTTGCTGTGTATTGTGGAGAGCGCCAGAAAACTTCCGTGTTTTATTACTCTACGTTAAATTATAGGTTTCTTTAATTCTGTATGATTACCGGTTTAGGTTGTGTAAGGAGGAAAGCGACTTGCTATCCTGCCTCCTATACCAAGCTAAGTATATCTGCTTCAGGACAGGCCAATAAACCTTGTAGATGAAAACCAAGCTTATTATTATTATTATTACACTATACTTTAGTAATGTTTTGTACGCTATTTCCATCTCTATCCCGGTACATCGCTTATTTACACTCTCAACTATATGCTGGACACTGAAATCACTTCCTATCACCTCACCAAAGGGTTTTACTCAACAAATCATTAGTATTATTAAATCATATACCAACATGTTTTCTTTAGCGAGGATTTCCATGCCACTGTAAAGTTTCATAAAACCAGTATTTTTGTATCTGCATTGTTAACAAGCAGACTATTTTTATCGACTGTCTTCATCATTACGTGTTCAACGGTGCAGCCAGATATTCTGGCTAGATCCCGTCACAGCTGTTCACAATCCCGTTCCGTTTAAATGGTATTACACAACATTGTCCTACCCAAATAAACTTACCTCGGCCTGCAACGCAACAACAGATCCATTCTTTAAAATAATGAACAATATTAGTTCGAATACGCTACCCTGATGTAACTTCTACCTCTTGATACTGAATTTCGTTCCGTAAGTCTTTGGTTTATACATTTTAAGAATTGTTCTACCCAACTAGACACCTGGTTTACCGCAATGATTTTCTACCTTACACACCGCGATTTTAAGAACGTGTCTGTTAAATTACTTAGAGAGTAATTTTATAAATAACTCCTTCTACAAACAACTGTTTTGGTGAATTTTTATTTTATTCCCCAGAGGCGTTTCGCCCTTGTCGTGTAAGGCATCATCAGTAGAGATGTAACACATAAGTGTAAATCAGCAGGGGAAAAAAATGTTCACTATAGCAACAAGTGCGGCATGCAAACAAGCAGTGAAAGAATGTTCTACTGGAACTTCAATGAACAGTGCTGGAAAAGTATATGAGGTGCTGTTCAAGACCGGCATGTGAGGATTACCACTATATCTTCACTGATGATGCCCTACACCACATTGGTGAAACGTGTCTGGGGAGTAAAATAAAACAAAAATTCACCAAAACAATTGTTTGTAGATGGTGTTATTTACAAAACTATTGTTCAACAACTGCGGAAATATGGTCTATTCCCAGACTAATATTACTTAGAGAGAATCAATTCTGTACTATCAACATCACCTCCCTTGTTCATTTCATCTGAGACAGTGCAGTAACTGAGATTCGCATGAATAACCTATCCTAAAACCACGATCCATGTAATAGGTTCATGTAACAGAAAGTAAATTCACCTGGCAGCCATCAGAAGAAGAAATCATGTTTTGACGAAATTATGTTCAGTAACAGTTCCACAAAGTAGTGCTCGTAAAGACGCGTGTCATTTCAAGTAAGTCGCTGCTACCTGGTTTAGCAGGTATATCCCTGTTGTTGCAAGCCCGTCTGTTCCCCGTGATGGAGCTGAAGACATTAGCTTCCTTGGAGAGCAAGGAAAGTAGTTAATAAAGAGCGGGGACTCCGCCCGCATACCCAGACTTAATTACTCCGCAGTCGTATACAGCCAACACCCACCGTCCTGTGCCCACCAGAACACCGAGACTTGAGCCGTTATCTGCGGTTCTATATTTGAAATACGAGTGCTAGCCAAATACAAACACGTCTAGACTATGGATGAGGCAACAGTATCTAGTTGGTTTGTGGATGTTGCCGCAGTAAAATCATACACGCTTGTTTGTATAGAATGCTATATGAAAATTATCGCAATGGATGCCCGTGCGTCGACTGAGAAAAGTTTCTAGAAACTTGAATGTGTGATAGTGCATACGGTTATAAGGGACGTCTAAAGGTCAGCCTGCTTTATCCCCACTCCACTGCCCTTTTCGTGCCTTTCCACGGCCCGTGGGTTTCTAGGCTGAGCCATGCAGCCCAATCGTACGGGTCAGCACGCAACACAGGCTACCCTAGCCATCTCTTCACCACGTTGACTAGTGTCTTTTCAGCTATCCGGGCGTTTGATGTTTACAGACTGGGTGACGGATAGAGGCGCGCCATCCGTGCCAGCAGAGGCGGGTCCCTTCTTACGGCCCACTGTTCATAGCTAGACCGGTGCAGCCTATAAATGCACAACCCGTGGGAAGCTATCTTTAGACGTACATGCGAAGGGAAAACAATGCCCGCTGAAATATTTGATAGTCACATCCATGGACACAGTATACTCGGAGTGATAGGCAGTGGAAGGGGGTGGTAAGGTGAAGAGGGGGGGGGGGCACAGGAACATGGCCTTGAGCCACTAGTTGAAGGTAAAACAGATTATAAACCAGCATAAATACTGCCCAACGATACACTCTCATAGCGTCAAGTATGCTGGCACTCTATTTGAGAACTAGCATCACTTCAACATCGTGTTCACGAAGATATAGGTATTGTAGTAATTGGAATTAATACAACTGGACTGCCGGCAATCATTAACAATACAGTTACATTCAAGGAAAGTCATTCCAGCAAGGATACCAAGAATGTTGATTATAAATCAGCAGCTACTGCAATGATTTGGAATGGTTGGAGACTAATTTTTGATAAGCAGTTTCATTTTTGATTAATCGTGGGTTGACTGCTATATTCCTGGAACAAAGAAGTCGATATGAAATGACGAGCATTAAAGGAAGCAGCTCCAGTAAAGGAGACAACGCGTTTGCTGTCCGGGTTGTCATGATTATTTCTGAGGATGCTGCTATCAACGCTGCAAACTACAGTTAACTTTTGGACAAGGTTAGAGAGCTTATGACGTTCGGCTCCGCGTTGCTTATGCTGGTTAAAGGTATTGGAAAACCTACACTCGACCCACACTTATAATCTAGATCTGTCCTCATGTTACTACCGTTAGTTAGGTCAATTTTATGAAGTGAGAAATTCCTCAACGAGGAAGAAATACAAAGTTTTGTGCACTTTGTCTGCATGTACGTGTGTCAGATATTTTCTATGAAAGGAGATTGAAATACTCTAAATTCCATGGAAATAACGTTAAGGCACGTAAAAAGTCACGTAAAAAAATAACTTTTCGTCGATCCTACTAGCACTTTCTTGGTGAGATAGCATAGACTATGTATATAAAATCGACGTATTCGGTTTTCAATACGGGGTTCTGGGGCTGTTACATCCCCAAAAAATGTTTCTCTTTGGATAAAAGAAATAAACCAGCTTTCGATTTTAGTCCATAAAACTGAAAGGAGCGAATCACAAAATCGTTTAGGTGGTCCTTTACAACCCCACGAGTTATAGTATGATTGTATAGATGACAGGTATTCTGCTCCAAGACTGTGCTTTGGCAGTGACACAAAAGTTCCGTAAACATTTTCTTTCCTCTGTAATGTCTTGAAGTTCTTCATATAAGCAAAGCAATCTCTGACAGTGTCAGATTTCAGTTTATGTTCGAGAACTGATTCAAACACAACTGATATCTGATGTCCAATCAGATATTTTAACACTGAGCCTACAGATAAATCTACATCGTCATCACGATAAATTAAAGTTGAGCACATCATCCTCCATATCTGATGATCTGCTGAGGTCTCGGCTGTTCTCCACTTAACTCCCTTGTCCGACTTGTCCATCTCGTGCATCCACCCTCTGCTCACCTTTGGACAGATTTATTTTTGTCCTTATTAAGCAAAATTCTACCCTCCATCACTGTTACCACATGTTCCAGCTAATCCAATCTGATCTTATTCATTACTTACTCTGAAGATCACTCATTTCCTTTTCTTGATCGCTTTAGATATTCAAGGACTGATTTTTATCATACCAATGAGCTCACAGATACCTTAACTTGGCCATCATCATAATTTGTTACATTACCAATTTGTTCACTGATAACTGAACATAGCCATCCGCACAATTTGTTATATTACCATCAAGTTTACAAATAACTCAACACAGTCGTGATCATAATTTATTTCATTATCAGTGACTTCATACTCAACATAATCATCAGCATAATTTGTTATTTTATCAAAGTGTTTATCAACATAATTTGTTATATTGCCAGTGAGTTCACAGATAACCCAATATAGCCATCAGCATAATTTATTTCATTACAAATGAGTTCAAAGACAATTATATACAGCCATCATCGTAATCTGTTATATACCCAGTGAGTTCACTGATAACACAATACAGTCAGTATTATAATTTGGTGTCTTCCAGAGAATTCGCAGATAACTCAATATAGCCATCATCATAATAACGAGTGAGATCACAGATATGATAGTCATCATCATAATTTGTTGCTTTACCAGTGAATTTAAAGATAACTTAAACCGAGCGTGGTGGGTGAGTTGTAATGTTCTGACTAGCAATAGAGAGGGCGAGTTCGAATCCCCGTCTGGGCATCCAAATTTGGTTTTTCAATGCTTTCCCAAAATCACTCCAGGCGAATGCCGGTTTGTTTCCTTCAAATTGCCAAGGATGAATTCCTTCCCGTTTCTTGTCCCCAGTCCTCTTCCACCTCTAATGATCTCGACGTCGACGAGGCGTAAGGCCCTAGGAAAAAAGAGATAACTTAACTTAGACAATCATTGTTTGGTACCTTACCAGTGAGTTCACAAATAACCTTGCCACCACCATAATTTGTTACGTTACTAGTGAGCTCACAGAAAATTCAACATAACCATCAACATAATTTGTTACATTACCAGTGAGTTCACAGATAACTCAACATTTCCACTTTATCTGAGAGTTAATAGATATATCAACATATCCATCATCATTATGTGTTACACTACTAATGAGTTCACAGATAACACGGTCATCATCATAATCTGTTCCATTACTAGTGAGTTCACGGATAACTTAGTCACCATCATAATCTGTTCTATTACCAATGAGTTCACAGATAACCTAGTCATCAACATAATCTGATCCATTACCAGTGAGTTCACAGATAAATCAACATAGCTATCTTGATAGTCTATTTCATTATCAATGAGTTCACAGACAGCTCAACATAGCCATCAACATAATTTGTTACATTACCAGTGAGTTCACAGATAATTTATTCATCATCATAATCTGTTCCATTACCAAATGAGTTCACAGATAACTCGACATATTGATAGTCTGTTTCAATACCAGAGAGTTCAAAGATATCCCAAAATAGTGGTCATCATAATCTGTTCCATTACTAGAGTGTTCACAGATAAGTTAGTCATCATCATAATCTGTTTCATTACGAGTGAGTACATAGACATCATTTGTTACATCACCAGTGAGTTCACAGACAGCTCAACATAGCCATCAACATAATCTGTTACATTACCAGTGAGTTCAGAAATAACTCATCATATCAACTTGCTAGTCTGTTTCATTACGAGTGAGTTCACAGATAACTCAACACAGACATCAACATAATTTGTTGCATTACCCTTGAGTTCACAGATAGTTCATCATAGCCATCATAATAGTTTGGTGTTTAGCAGGTCATGATCCATTTCTCTTCAAAATAGTTACTCCTCAAATCGTCTCTAGTTCGTTCACTTGACCTGTAGGTTCTTCTGCAGCTGGTGTACTATTCTTGCCCACTATATTCCGACAGTGCTCCGTTGCGGTAGATACCGTTCCTTCCGTCATTATGATCACGCATCCCAATCACAGTATCAAACTGATCACTTGCTCTGAAAGTTCGGTCTTTAGCTGTATCAATTTTTTTTCTTGTTTTACCTGTCATCAGCACAGTCAATACATTGTTTTCCGACACTGCCAGCTCTCCCTGGAGTGCATTTAGCTGCCGGGTTGCTGCTCGCAGCAGGTGTGGGAGTGATGGCGGTGGCGAGGCCTGACAATGCAGGGTGACGCACTGGCTGGCTGTGTCCGCCGCCACCTGGGCACAATGGCTGCAGCCGACTGCTGCGAGGAAGGAAGTCTCGTGGAGGTCGTTAATTAACAGATGGCTGCGCCCGCCGCCGAGTAATTAGCAGGCGACACTGTCGCCGAGGACTTCCGGAACGGCGGCACAATGGGTCGACGCCCGGAATTGTTTGCAGTCGGGTGGCAACACTGACGCTGTTCGTGTCTGGCCAATTAGGTCTCCAGCAGCGGTCGACCCTGCTGGGTGCCCGGGAATCACCGCTGGAGCAATCTGCAATAGGGTTTTCTTTGAGAAAAATACCATCGAGTGTTGACCCCACAATCACTCCAAACATCGATACTTTTTCTTTCCGATGAAGACTGCTAGGACCAAGTGTCAGTTTCACTTCTTCATCCTTTGTTGATGTTTTCTTCTTCTTTTGTATCCAATATTCCTTCACCATTTCACTTCGTTTCTCCCTTCTACTCTCAGAACACTTCGGACCGGATTCCTTTCCTCTTCATATTTAATATTTCAGCAAGTTTTTTTATATCACTAATGGTAATCTCTTGCATTCACACGTTCCATCCTATTATTATTATTATCATTATTTTGCAATTCTCTTCTGATCCTCACTTGTCTTTGAGGGAAACAATAAGTGAAAACGTTTCTCAGGATACAAAAGAAATATCAACAACCACTAGTTTGGAAGAGTGTGGAATCAGGTATATTTGTCCATTCCTTGCTAGGTATTCCTCTAATATTTCCATTCACGATCTGTTTCCACAGCCTTCAGTCTTTATCGATCGCTTGTCTAATGTCCCTGGTTTCAGGTCTGTACACACAGAACGCAGTGGGTGAGCGGTAACGCTCTGGCCTCGTATTCGGGAGGACGCTGGTTCGAAACCCCATTAGGGGATCCACATTTGGTTTTCCAAATCCCTCCAGGAGAATGCTAGGATTCTTCCTTCAAAAGGCCATGGCCGAATTCCTTCCCGTTCCTTGTTACCAGTCCTTTCCCACTTCTAATGACCTCGACGTCGAAGAGGCGTAAAGACATAATCAAAAAGGGGAAAAAATCAGATGTCTACAGTAGTGTATATAGGTACTGGCAATTAGAAACTGATACGTACTTACTTTGCAGCAAATCGCTTTGAAGCAAAAGTCTTTTTCTTTGTGTTTGATTCCCCCCAGTCTGTAATTCAATCGGAAACGTGTGTTAGGAATTTGTAGGAAAGGCTCCATGAGTAATGGAAGAATCTAATATTTATTGGTTTCGATATGTACAAAACAAATTTAGCATCCAGAGAGAAAAATCATGGAAAGTGCTGAGATTTAAAAAATTAAGGAAAAAAAAAATCGACAGGATTCCGGTTATGTTTAGGGGTATGGAGAGTTACATGAAAATTGGTATGGAAAATGCTAGTTCTGATTAGAAAGAATCTGTATTGCTTATCTTTGTCACTGTAATTATAGAAAAATAATAAAGAAGTAAGTAGCCCCGTTAGATAAGCAAATATGAAAGCTATCTTTTTAGGTCACGATTCGTCGGTGCGAGTTAATCGCATTGCAGAAGTACCGGATAACTGCAAGAAGTAATCAAGTCTTACAAAATGACATTCTCTGCACGGAAGAGTGAAATAGCAGTTACTGCTTGGAGAAGGATGGCGTAAAATCTCATGCTGTATGCGGACATCAAAAGTGAAGGTCGTAGAAGAATTCAGTTTCATGGAAAGAGAACAGAAGGAAAAGATGAAAAAATATCAAAGACGGGAAATAAGATATTTATTTTTCAGGAATTCGCGAATTGTAAAGTAATTATTTACTGGATTTACTTTGTGCTAATTTTCTCTTAGAACTTGAAACCATGAGCGATCATAGGAAAATAGATGTTTATAAAATCTAAGCCATACAAATGAAATTTCAGTGGAATAGAATTCTAGTTACTAGATTGGGAAAACTGTGCTTTTAAGGAAGTAGTAAGTGGAAACTATGTACAGGAGACTAAAGAAATATCGATAATCCAGTAGTGTGGAGGAGCTGAAGAATAGTACAGTTTGAAATTGGAAGCACAGAGGGTATTATGATAACTAGACGGTAGATGGTTGAAAAGAGATCGAGAAAATCTGCATTTTCCAGGATTGAGTCAGACAGTAGTAGAAGAATGGGAGTAGTGTATCAAATAAAAGACGCATAGAGAGAGTAGTGTTCCAGGCAGACGCAACCAGAGACTGGAAAACGACGATGAACTCTACATCCGCACTCTACAAGGTGTTAGCTCCGGTGAATTGGTACACCTGGCAGTCAATTAAGAGTGAATAAACGGAACCAGTGGCAATAACTTCAGGTCACAAGATAGGATAAACGATCGCAAGGTCATAAGCTGTCACAAGGAAATGTCTCTAGCGTAGCTCTTCTTGGTGTGTTCCAATTACCATCATCATTGTGCTTTAACCAATCAACATCACTCATGTTTCTCAATTTTGTTCTTTCCTCCGTTTCCACGTTCATCACTGTATCACTGCTTCAACTGACTTTGGTTCAGACATTTGCAGGAGAAGTTTCTTTCTGCCATTAGAGACAACGTGTCTAATGCTCTGTCAGTTTGGTTAAAAGTTGAGCAACGTGTATACTGATAAACAGTTGAGAAATCTCACAGCAGTTTTGATCTATCTGTTAGCAGACACGGACTGCCTTCTCCGGAAGATAACTCAGAGCAGCAGTAACGTTTCGGTGGCGAATAGGTGTTGATTTCTTAGAATTATTAAGAAATTTTACAGCTATCGACATTTCGAAGGTCAATTTCTCCTTCTTCGATCGATGAAGGCAACATTTTCAGGCGACTGGAAGCTCGAGAAAGTTTTATCAAAATATTAATACTTCATTTTTAAATTGTATATATTTGGAAATGAACTTAACTTCTCCTGCAAAATTTTTTTCTAGCAAGAAAAAGAGAGAGATTAAAAACGAAGTAATTTATGTATGGATGAACTAAGAGTGAACCATAACCTGTATTCGCGTTACCCTACATTATGTCTCCGTAACAAGTTTATTGGTAGATGTTACTGCGATGCTTTCCTATTAACTGAACAGCAATGAAAGAATTCTTATGTGGGGATGAATGTCACATAAGAAGTCTGGTCAAACCGTACGCAGAGTTTTTTAATTTCACGGGCAGCACAAGTGCAATAGTCACAATTTTGTTTTGTCGTTATGTTTGTACACTTGTCCCTAACGTATATTAACGTAGTCAGCCAGATTCGGTGCTTGGTATGCTGTTGGCTATCGAAATAATTACACGTCTTACAGTGCGCTTCCCCCCCCCCCTTTTTAAAAAAATTGAAAAGAATTTGTATTAAAGTTTCCTTTAAGAAATCGAATAAACTGTAACTTAACATTTCAGATGTTGAATACAGCAATTGTAAAAAATTCTACGAATAAAAAAAGTGTCCACATGAGGTAAAAACGTTTCAAAGAGGGTGTGAATACAAGCACGCCAGACATCCCCAGCACATCAGCAATCGATGACAACGACGAAAATTGAGGAAAATTATTATGAACAATCGCCTACAGACTATCAGAGGGGTTGGCGATGATATTAGCATACCACTTGGCTCAAGCCAAAAAAATTGGTATGATACGTGAGCATCAATATTTGTTACAAAATAGTTGATTTTCGACCAGAAACATCACTGAATGAACATTGCTCGGGACTAGCTGAATGAAATAAACTAAGATCCGAAACTCCATAAGTTGGTGATAAATGGCGATTAAAGATTATTATACTGGTGTGACGGCGAAGCCCAAGCCCCAATCTTCTCAACGGAAGCTTCCTGAACAGCCATGAGGAAAGAAAAGTACGTCAAGTACGATGGTATATGAAGATTCTGCTCAATGTGTTCTTCGATTTCAAAGACGTAGTGCATCATGAGTTCTTACTATCAAGTCGTGCAGTCAAAGAGGAGTGTTAGCCAGGAAAGTCTACGCCGTCTGCGTGATGCAATACGGAGAAAACTGTAGAATCTATACCAAACAATTTTTGTTAACATGGAGGACAGAATCGCAGAAGGAGCTTAAAGCCAACCGAAAATATTAGCTCAAAAAGTTCATAGTGGTTTCGTAAATATATATTATATCTGAAGAGTAGTGCGTTGGAGAAGACAAGGCTAATTAAATTATTAAATAATTATTTTTGTGAAAAATCAAAACTCAGAAAATTTTTGTGGCTGAGAGGCATAAGTAGGGGAAGAGACTAAAACCCGGTAGCAACTCATGATGGTCTGGTCTTCCGAAAGACATCAACTGAGACTCCCAACTTTACATCCCTGTCCTACGGATATTTCTCTGTCCTTTAACATAGTCTGGTGACTATGAGAAGTTTAAGATTTAACTCTGCCCTGTCTGGTGTGCCATGCTGCTACCGTAGTTCCCATGCACAAAGCAAAGCCCGGACAGATGTTGCGACGGTGTTTCTTCAACATAGAAGACAGAATTGTTAAAGGAGCTTAAAGCCATACTGAAAATCGAGTTAAAGAAGAGCTTCGAGGTTTCATAAAAACGCTGGAATAACTGCATTATATCAGGAGGGTAGAATGTTGAAGGGAACAATATAAATGAATAAACAAAGATTTTTTTGGAAAAATAATAATTCCGCAAGTTTTTTTATCATAGTGTGTTGGGACTGTGAGGTGGTGAGGTGTAAGTAGGGAAAGAGAATAAAACTCGGCACCAACTCATAATGGCCTGCTCTTCCGAGAGACATTAACCGGGCTACCAAATGATACGTCCCTGTCCAAAGGATATATCTCAGCCCTCTGACAACTTTGACATACAGTCTGGAGGTTATGAGAGATTTGACTCTGCCCTTAGCACATCGTCTGGTGACTAGAAATTATGTACTTTTTTGTTTTGGCTTTACGCTTCATCGTGGTCATTAGAGGCGCGAAAGGACTGGGGACAAGGAGTGGGAAGAAATTTCGCCAGATGTTTTGAAGGAAGCACCCCAGCATTCGCGTGGAGTGATTTGGATAAACCATGGAAAAACCAAATCTGGAAACCCGGACTAGGATTCGAACCAGCGTCCTCCATAATGCGAGGCCAGATATCATCTGCTCTGCTGGTAACAATTTCTTACACCATCGGGGATTGAACCAACTAATTCAAAGCCCAGACACCGTCATGTTAGCGAGTTAGCGACGACTTGATGGAACAAAACTATGCAGGGTGCCTTGATATGTAGAAACTGGTGCCAAGCGACATTCAAGTGACATTTCGGTGAGCGGAAAAGTTTTATGGTCTTCGAAGTGACCTTCCGGTTTGGATCGCGATTTTCAGGCGACATCGAGGAGACGTTCTAGGTCGAGGCTAACTAACCTCGACCGCCGTCTTCCACCAGAGTGAAAGACGCGGAAAAAATAAATCTGAAAAAAAGAAATAACCCGCGGAGGGATAAAAACCTCTCGTGGCCCGCGCCCCGGGTCCCTTTGTGGCGAGGTGACAGCCACTCCGGTGCTACTTAGCTCGCTCGCTACCAATTAGTACTAAATTAATTTCCAGCACAGTAGACTGCCCGGCTAGCGCGGACTCCTTCTTCATTTCACACCAAATCCGACCCCCCGCCGAGCCCCAAACAGAATCCATCGGTCGATGTCACTTGAACGGCTCCGGGATTAGCGTTAATTGACAGACATGAAACTCTCAATAGCGTCTCTGTAATCTCACAATTATTTATTTACTATCACAAAATTTTTTCCCTCTCTCTGTGTATTTATTCACAGGGGGGTGGCTCGGCAGTTGTATAGGTTTTGATATTAAGGCAGCCACAGAGGGGTGGGTCCATTCTGAACTGCACTGACGGCGGAATACAATTTCATTAAATCCCTGCAAGCCCTTCAGTGGCGGTATAACAAGATATCCCGGGGACGATTCGGGATCTCTCCTTTTTTTTAATCAAATAACGTCGGATTACGCTCGCTGAAGTACGCTATTGGTGGCGAACACAGTAAGTCTTTGAAGCGTCTGATTGGCGAATACTCGCGGTGCCAGTTAATTTCATAAACTTTGTAAAATAACCTTACTGTCGAATATTATGACATTTCTGGAGGTTTATCTTCCTTTTGTTAAGGCTTCCTAATCGTAAAATCATTATTGTGACCGTTGACAGACTTTTTGTTTCTGTGTGCTTCGACTTTCTTGTATATCCCACTTCTGACACCATTTTATTCCTTCCCCATTTAAAGCCCTTTCTTTGACGTGCAATCGGTTATTAGTTCCTCGTTTGTATCTCATTAAATGTTACCCGCGACTTATCACGGGTGGCCTTAGAATTTTATAACAAGAATTGAATACACAAAGCCGTAAGTTACGTAAAAGTTGATCCAAAAAGCACAAAGTCGGTATAATAGAATGGGGAAGCCAAGACCATACAATTCCATCACTGAACCTCCATCATGAAGGGAACAAATTTGCAATATATTTTAAAATAGCAACAAACTAAGGGTGAGGAGGAGGGTTTATTTATTTATTCATTTTTTAACTGCTTTACATCTCTCAACAGCGAGGTCTTTAGAGACGGGAAAGGATAGGGGGCAAGGACGGGGGCAATAAATGGGAAGGAATTGGGCAATGGCCTTTTTGAAGGAAGCATCCCGGCATTTGCCTGGAGTGATTTGGGAAACCATGGAAAACCCAAATCTGGATGCCCGAACGGGGATTCGAACCGCCGTCCTCCCGAATGCGAGACGAGAACGCTAACCGTTACACCGCCACGCTCGGTAGGAGGGTTTAACTATAAGAAACTACCTAGCACAGTTGCTCCAGGAGATTTTTGTTTATGGTTAAAAATTATGTCACTTTCTGTGGACATTTTATGCCAATACCATTTTGTACACGGCGTTTACAGTTTTTCTGTCCTTTGCTAAGATTTATCAGATCATACACAAACTAACTGCGACAAAAAGAAAGCCTGAGCGACCGAAATAACATTGCCGACACTTATGTACCATATACATCTGTCTGTTATCTTATTTTTACCTATGGCTATACGCCTCGTCGACGTGGAGATCATTAGAGGCGGGATGGGACAGGGGACAAGGAATGGGAAGGAATTCGGCCATGGCCTTTTAAAGGAAGCATCCCAACATTCGTGTGGAGTAATTTAGAGAAAACATGGAAAACCCAAATCTGGTTGCCTCTATGGGGATTCGAACCAGTGTTCTTGACAAAATTTGTTATTGGTCCCATAAAAAGTATCCTATGTCCTTCCTACTGGTACATTGTGCGTGCCTTATTAATTTATAAAACATATGAATTTAAATTTATTAATCAGAGGTAGCAAAAATTAGATAATTTAGAATTTATTAAAAATGAAAAGGGTTATTTAATTAGAATGCATGACATCATGAGTAATTAAACATTTCCATACCCTGGAAATTTATTCAGGCATCCACATACAAAGTGATACATACAAATTTCATGAAGATCAGTTTATTCATGAAAACGTAACAAACAGACAGAGAGACAGAGTTACTTTCACATTTTAATACTTATATAGATCTGCCGAATGTGTTATCTTTTTGTTACAGTCTTCTGACTAAAAACAACAAAAAAACTCAGTTTTGATCAGCCGTTGGTTTATTGATGCTTTCCATGAACTTTCACTTCCTTGCACACTTTTTTTTTTTTTTTTTTTTTTTTTTTTTTTTTTTTTTTTTTTTTTTTTTTTTACGGCTTTTAATTTGTATAACATAGCTTTCACCTCGATTTGAGGTACTACATTTCTATTTCAACCAGCTCATTGGTTAATTTGTTTAATTCGATTCACATAAAGCAATATCTTTCTTTCTTCAAAGGCTTCTAAGTGTAAAAATTTAATGCCATTTAATTGTGATCATTCACAGTATTACTGCCAATTTCCATGTGTTTCAACTTTCATCTATGCCCCACTTCCAATACCATTTCATTTGCATTCGCCGTCCTTTCTTACCTCAATCTGTAGGTTTCATATTACCCACCTAACAGTATATCTCCGTTCGTTAAAGACTCTTAATCGTGTTTATTGTGACCATAGACCTGATTATTGGCAATTACCATGTTCTTCTATTACTACTATAAACCATTTCTGATACCACTTCAGTCGAATATTTCTGTCTCAGTCTCCATTTGAAGCTCATTTTCTTCATAAACCAGTATTCTATTTTATTGTTTTCTTCTTATCCAAATACTTTCACACTTTC
Organism: Vandiemenella viatica; assembly: GCA_031002005.1. Taxonomy (NCBI): domain Eukaryota; kingdom Metazoa; phylum Arthropoda; class Insecta; order Orthoptera; family Morabidae; genus Vandiemenella; species Vandiemenella viatica. Next base: position 53,051,930 of record CM061918.1, on the reverse strand, counting down.
TTTTTCATAAATTTTCCTAATCATAAAAGAAAATATACTGTGGCCGCTCACCAGCTTATTAGACCGATAATTTATACCCTACAATTTGACCAGCCCAGCAATGTCCTACACAGAAGGAATAAAAATTTACAACTCATGTTTTACATCGTTTCAGTTTAGTGCTAAATGAAGCCACAAGGGGTCTTGCTAATCATACAACAGTCCCGAAAGAAACACAACAAGCTAATTTGTGGATTGACGCTTTATTTTTGGTTCGTTATGAATTTCAAAGAAGATAGGGAAGTGAATACAATCCTCGTATTTGCGAAGAGACTATCATGGTGTTTGTAACCATCGCAACACTTGTAAATATAATGTGCAAAGAATGATGGTTACTAAATTTGGAGCATTATCGTTAAAGGCAGAAGCTAAGAATTGTTTTCTGATATTGTTCTTACCGTTTGCCTTGTTTAATAGGAAACATCTTTTCCCGATTGCCTATCACAGTATCTACAAACGCGGAGCAGTAAGTAGCTTCTAGGAAGCCGGATATGAACCACAGCATGGAGATATTTTGTTGATAAATTCCTCGCACCATATGAAATTGTTAACACATCGTTCCTAAACGTATATTTAAATTGAGAATTGGTAGTGTACATTCTCGATATTTTTTCGTCATTAAGTCAAGACGTGCATATGCCGTACATAAGTAAAACAAAATTTTCTGGTTTGTAAATGTGCGAGGTACAAACAACTATACATGTGTTTAAAAAATGTTAACAAAATGCTTAGAAACTTCACAATATAGTTGCTTCATGAATAGAACGGTTGCTATTTATGGTCAGACATAAATACTGTCTGCTTGTTAGTTATTTATCCTTGTTCTTTCTACAGCTCTAATTAACATTTTCTCATATCTCGGACAACTATTGTCTATGCCAATAATTGTTTCGTTACTTTAATTTTTTTGTCCTTCTTCGTAGCTTTTCATTCTTCCTCTTATTTGTATTCTTTCTGTCGATAATATTCCTTTCCTCTTTATTTAATTTATTTTCATGGAGATCTCAAGTTACCTTTTACTTATTTCTCGAACCTATTATGTCTTTTACTTCCTCTTCATTGTTTTGAGTTCCCTTTAATATTTTTTTTTAAATTAAGCGATCATTTATTGAAATCTTTATCAATGTTGTGAAATACTCTTATCGTTAATCTTTTGCTTTCAGATAATCCTAAAACGCTCTTCTTCTTTTCGCCATAATATCGGATATATTCTGAGTTGTTTAATACATTTTATCTTTATTGCTTATTTTCCATTCTTTTATTATTGTCCCAGAATTTACCTCAATACTTGTAATCCCTTTTTTTTTCCTAAATCTAAAGTTATGTTCATCGATAGAGTCAGCATAAATACTTTCTTGATTAAGCACTGCACTGCATTTATGGATAAAGATTCCAAATTGTATTTTATTTGTTAAAATCACTTGGTACCCGTGACTTCTTAAACGGGACTTAGAATTCTGTTGCTAAATTAGGATAGAGAAATCCGAAATTTATAAAAAGATCATTGCAAATTGACTACGAGATAAACAAAGCCTGGATGACCAATAGAACATTACTGAGACTTACATATGCTATTCGTATGTTATTTGTACCAAAAAATGAGTATGCTAAGCCCTTTCTAATGAAACACAGTATTTCCTTGTCAACTTTCATCAAGATCGGCTTAGCCGTTTAGTCGTGAAAACGTAACAAACAAACAGACAGAATGAGTTTTATAATGATTTATAGTATTAGTGTAGATATATGCTATGTATAAAACCATAACCTGTTGTGGGTGTGAATATGGGTGTACAATAATTCCCACCTGAGGTATTTAGCGAAAAAAAAATAAGATTTTTTGGGAAAAATTTAGTTTTTGGGTGAGTAGTCACGATCGCGTAACATGGTCTGAATAAAATTCGAATTTATCTGCAGTTGACCCTAGGAGTTCGCTCTGAAAAATATAAAGGTACCTAGAAGTTTTAAATAGTGAAAGAGACAATTGCAGTATATACTGTACTGTATGAATTTGTATTATTCTTCAGACGACTATTAAATGCTGTATACCATATCATAAGTAAACCTAGGTCAGTAGGATTAATTCTGGAGTGTGAAATACAGACCTCGTCTCCAGCCGCCTTCCTGGAAGTTGTGGGCAGTGTTTTTGGGGCAGCCTGTGAACACTCGAGGACCCATTGTGCGGCCCGCTCCGTGGTCTGTCAGGCTAACTCTCGGGTTTCCTGTCTTCCGGCACAGATGGACACAAAGCGATTTCAGAGGTCATCGCACCAACTTAACGGTCCCGCGAAGACGCCAACTCGCGGCGGAAGAAAACATCTTAGCACCGAAATATTCAGCTTGTTCGCGTGTCAACAATGTTTATCATATCGACGACTAATAAGAAGAAACTCCTATCCATATCAACTTTGAATATCACTCGAACATATCAATGCCTGACTATCAACAAACATCACTACTCTCAACAATTATTACAATTATTTTTGTTTGGGAAAAAGCGAATTGAATTTATCCATAATGGAAAATTTAAATTAAAAAAAATCTAATTTGTTGGGTTTCAGCTCCGAGACCGCGTATCACATTGTAACTATTGGATAATTTGTCTTGAAAACCAATAAATGGTGCCGTCATCTAAGTCAAAGTGTGGTAATGAAACACGAGTACAATACGTAGCAAAAGTGGGGATAAAATTGAGAATGAATTAAATGTAAGCTCATGTAAAAATTGTACTTCCAATGACTAGGTGTTGCAGTGCGATTTTTTATTATTATTATTTGGGGCTTTGCGCTTTTGTCGACGTCGAGGTCATTAGAGGCGGGAAAGGACTGGGGGCAAGGAGCGGGAAGGAATTCGGCCCTGGGGGCCATGGCCTTTTGAAGGAAGTATCCCGGCATTCGCCTGGAGTGATTTGGGGAAAACCATGGAAAACCCAAACCCGGATGCTCGGACGGGATTCGTACCCACGTGCTCCCGATTGCGAGGCCAGAGCGTTAACCACTCACCCATCACGCCCGGTGATAACTTCGTCGCAGCCTTCACGTTAACAATTTAAAGTTTGCTCATTCAACAAACAATAATTGTACCAAACATATTCTGCCTGATAAAATAATGTTTGGGGCTATTACAAGTAAACAAAAATAAAGCAACAAACAATTAGGATAACAAAACCAGGTCCATAATTGGATGGGAGAAGGCAATAGCAAATTCAGAAACTATTTTTAAAAAAATGGTAATAATAGCTAGTCAATGCACTGCTATACTGGAAAACAACAACAAAATTCACCCAAACTCTTATTTAATGGAAATTTCTCCAGCCAGCCGTGGACTTGGAGAGGCCCAGCATACAAAAAGTCCTCCAAGACTTTCAGGGTCTTTTCCATAATCATGTAGATGAGCATAGGGATACCTAAGGCCTTACACATTCGCATAAACAGTTCTGAGAACAAAGATTTCGCGAATATTCGACAGATTGCGACACTCTTCCTTTGCGCCTCATGTCTGCTGTAATTTCCACCACTGTCGCCTCCCTGTGTGCCGAAACACACCTTTTGGCAGCAATCAATTGTACAGCACATTCGAAGACTTTGTCCTAAAGAAACAGAATAAGACAGAAAAGCATATAGATGAGTTACTGTATTATTTTATGCCCTTAATATTATCTGACTACGTGGCCTGTGTGCAAATTTCGTGATTGATATGCGATGAATAGCTAAGTCGCTGGCTTGTAGCATGATGAGTGAAGAACCGGCTGATTTGTAACAATTGTTTGTTTGTTAACTGAAATGGAACTTAGCAAAACAATAACAATGGCTTACGAACATTGGCGTAGCTATCGGAGGACTAGGCGGTGCCTTGCACCGGGGCCCCAAGTTCAGGGGGCCCACAAGCACAGCTAAGGGGACCCCAAGCTGAGCTTAGGGGCCCCCAAAAGCTCAGGGAGCCCCTGCCAGGAAACCTCACAAGACTTGGTAGTAGTGTTGCCCAACATCGGTCTTGGTCTTGCAGTCTTGGTCTTGGTCTTGCATTTTTGCAAGACCAAGACCAGGAATATTGATGCAAGACCAAGACCAAGACTGGCCAAGTCTCGTCTTGTTCTTGCATTTGGGCAACACTAGTGTTGCCCAAAATCGGTCTTGGTCTTGCAGTCTTCGTCTTGGTCTTGCATTTTTGCAAGACCAAGACCAAGACCAGGTGTATTGATGCAAGACCAAGACCAAGACTGGCCAAGTCTCGTCTTGTTCTTGCATTTGGGCAACACTACAACTTGGTAGAGCTAAAAAATAAAAACTTTTTTTATATATTTTTTTATTTTTTTTATTTTTAATTATTTTTTTTAACCTAGATCCTAGCTACGCTACTGCTTACGAAACAAGTAGAAATGATGAAAAGTCTCCCTAACAGAAACAGAAATATCCGGAAAACTATTTTCTCTAGATAAAACACACAATTTATCAGTATCTCCTTGATAAGTTTTGCTTCTATCTAGCGGTATGTGAACACTCCTTATCGACTACAGCGAAGCCTAGCAAAATAACTATAAACTATTGCATACCCGTGACAGTCATTATTCATAAGTTTACTATTTACGAGTTGAATTTCGAAAAAAAAAAAATACTTTATATATAATGATGTTACCATAGCGGAGAACTTAATCTTTGAAATGATACGTCATTTATCGATTTTGGTTAAGTATGAATGGAGAAAGACGGCTCGCCACAAAAAGCTCTTTTTAGAAGTAGCATATACGATTTGAATCTAAAGATCCAAAATTCTTAGTGTGCACCAAGAAAAACGGGGTGTCTTGTCGTTTGTTTGGATGCCACTGCCAGCAATGTATCGCAACAGTTGTACCTGCTTTGTGAGTCGGCGTTGGAACAATCGCTCCCGACGCGACATATCGATTGTGAGCCAAAGAGCGGCTCCTCGACCACAATGCGTTGGGGTCGAGACACAAAGTATCGCCTCCAAACACACTGCTCTACTGCGAACTGCTAACACGAAAGAGTAGACTGAAATATGCAATATCATCTTCATTTCTGGGGACCGTCTCCAGTTTTCCGGGTGTGATTTACGAACCTTCCAATGTTACGGTTTTCATGTTTATAGACGACCATCTTCCACTATCTCCTGTGAAATAAAATATCATTGCTCATAACAGATTCCCAATTCCGTCCTCTTCTCTCTATATTCTTCTTCTGTTGTCCTTCTATCTTCTTTTGGTCTCCCTACTGGTCTCTTGCGTGTATTGCTTTTTTCCAAATTTCAATAATCTTGTGCTACTCATTTTTTTAATATGCTCAAACCATTTAAGTCTTTCCCCCATAGGTAAATTTAACTCTGGGTTCGATCTAATCTAATCATTTTTTCTGAAGGGCAGTTTTAAGAAATTTCATTTCACTGGCTAAAGTTACTTGATGTTAGTGTGCATTTTTCCAGAGAATATGTGAGAATACGAATGAGATTTGAACAGGTTGACAAAGTTCTTCATGTCCCAAAGTAAACTCCGCACGATGCAGTAAAATTTGGAGCCTTTGGTTACGCGTACCATCACTAGCCCTTATGTTCCACAGGAAACTGAACTGGTCACCGATTTAACCCTGATGGCCTTGTAGTTTTATGTGGTAGTATGGACTCTTTCAGTTAATTTTCAGCGGTACAGATTCTATAGGGCTCATTTTCATTCTGCATTCTCCAAACTTATTATTAACCATATTCATTTTGTTTTGTACCCCTTTCTCGGTTTCATCCGGATACACCGGCAAGTGTAAATCTCCATTGCTTATTCCCTTTAGTTTCCTTTAAGATAGCATCCATTACTACTATGAATAGAAACGTGATAGGAAACTTGCTTGTTGTACTCCTTTAGTTTTGCTAAACTATTCAGAGCGGCCATGTTCAGCGTTGACACAGCTCTTACGGCTAGAATAGAGCATCTGGATCTTGCTAATGAGATACTCTGGTATTTTAAGTTTTTTTTATATTTTTCCTGATTTTTTATCTATGAACGTTATCGTAGCCTTTTCGAGGCCCATAATCACAATGATTAACCCTTTTCTTCTTTCCCATTGTTTTTCTATCTGCATTCTCCAGGCAAATCGTTTTAGATCTTTAGAACTTCTTACATCCCTAAACCCATTAAATTTATGCAGTCTGACCGATTGAAAGCAAACTCATTTTGTTTTCACGGTGGATGAACAAACGAGATTACCAACGACGCAGTTTGAATGTCTGCCGTGAGATTTTCAGAGCGCTGTCATCGCTGGTTCATCGGCAACAAATGACAATACCTTCGGAAACAATGCAGGAACGCGCCAATAAAAAATTATCTCAGTAACAAAGGAGCACACCCCTCACAATCTCCACCCTGTTCGTAATGTTCAAAACTACCATTCATCTGGATGTGCGATATGAGAATATCTTTCTAATAAGGGGACAGCCAAAACCGAGCGTGGTGGGGGAACGGTTAACGTTCTGGCCTCGCATTCAGGAGGACGGGGGTCGAATACCCTTCTGGGCACCCAGAATTAGGTTTTCCATGGTTTCAGTACAAGATTGTGGAAGTACCTGCAAACGTCATCTATCTCCCAATCACTGTGAAAAACGCTTAGCAACATTCACATTAGAGTTGTAGACCAGGACGGCAATTTAGTGGATTTCAGAGGTGAAACTATTACTCTGAGACTACATATAAAGAATGGGCGCTCGTTATAATAAGAAGCGTCAGACTCCAACAGTTGTCAGTAGTGAACCGACAGTGAAACGGTTAACTCCTGCTAACGTGCTCTTCCTACAGTCGTTAGGCTATACAGTGAATAAAAATGGATGAGGTGCTTGATATAACTTCCAGTGTGGAATTTGGCGAGTCGGTGACGCGTAAACAGTTTTTGAGTCATCAGCCGCATACGCCAACAACGTTTAATAATAATGATGAAATTCGGATACCTATTCAGAACCAAGATACATATACACTGCCAGGCGAAAGTTACTTGCATATTGAAGGAAGATTTGTCAAATCAGATGGATCAGGAGTTACAAATTCGCTTCTCACATCCAATGCATTCGCGTTTCTATTTGAGGAAATTCGGTTAGAACTTAATGGAGTTGAAATAGACCGAAATAGAAATGTAGGTATCACAAGCACATTGAAGACTTTTATTTCTGCTGGCCCTCAACAAATTGGTATGTTGAAGAACGCAGGATGGGGGCAACGTGATCTTGGAAATGGCTACTTCGATGTATGTATCCCGCTGAGTATGCTTTTGGGTTTTTGTGAAGACTTTAAAAGGATACTGGCAAATGTAAAACAAGAACTAATACTTATTCGATCTAGGGACGATACAAATTCATACGTGCTAGCCAATCCAAACCCTCAGAAAAGTAAATTTGCCATCAGTAAACTAGCATGGGTGGTGCCTCATCTGCAAGTTAGTGAAAGAGAAAAACTAGCGTTGCTTAAGATTGTAGATAGTGGGAAGCCACTTCGCATTAATTTCAGAAGCTGGGATCTGTTGGAGTACCCGCTGCTTCCTATAAGTAAGTCTCAAATTTGGTCTTTGAAAACATCAACGCAACTGGAAAAACCTAGGTTTGTAGTATTGGCATTTCAAACAAATAGGAAACGGAATGCCGAATTAAGTGCAGCTATCTTTGACCACTGTAATCTCGCCAATGTCAAAGTGTTCCTAAATGACGTTGCATACCCTTACGAGAACATGAATTTGGACTTTAAGAAAAACCGAACAACACTGTTGTATGACATGTATGCAAGATTCCAACAGGCTTACTACGAACGAGACCATCCCTCACCGCTACTAGAGCGAGACGACTTTATTGCCACTGCCCCTATAGCTGTAATAGGACTGCTCACATCAAAATGAGTCGATAAAAACAGGACCGGTGGATATTCGTATGGAGTTTGATAGCACTGACAATTTTCCAGCCTACACCGCCGCATATTGTCTAATCCTTCACGACCGTGTAGTTGAATACGTACCGCTAACAAGTGTTGTGCGTAAACTCACATAAAACCAGATAGCGCCCATCATCACCACCCAGTATCATGCCGACCATCTTCCTGGACGTGCAAGGATTCAAGACGAGAGATGGAGCGTTTATCTTTAAAGAAGTTGCCGTGTGCGTAGTACAATCAGACATCATTATTGCTACACATTGCATCTCTGTAAAATCACCAAGACGTGGAGGGTAACGACCCAACAGTGACATGGTTGACACATAATTACCATGGAATACCTTGGAATGCTACTGGTGTTACGTTCAGTAGACTATGTACTATTTTACATGCAATCACCAATACAGATGACTCAATCATATATGTTAAAGGACTGGAGAAGGCTCGATGGTTTCAGAAGATTATCAGGAAGAAAGTCTGCTACAATATAGAAGATTTAGGTTGTCCACCTCTACGAGAACTTAGGAAGAATAATTTGATTAAACTTTGTAAAGGACATTTATTTTGTAATTCTATATGTGCTGTTGAAAATGTATATTTAATTGCCCAATGGTGGGTGAAATAAAAAGAAATCAAATCAAATACAATGCATTTTTTATTTATACTTTTTATACATGTATTTTATTAACAACATTTTTCTTTCATATTGATGTACACATCAGTTCTTGCACTTATTGTCCACGGCCATTATATGCGGTCCACAAACATCATACCCAGGAGTGTAATTCTTAATTACAATGTTATTAACATCGGGTAATACAAGCAAATTTTTATATGCAATAAGTTCATATTTTAGTAGATTATAATCCAATGACGAACTTGGTGTCACTTGAGCCACATAAACATCGTTAATGTACATATCAACCAGTTTTTGCACCTGTGGCCATATTAAAGTCTCGTAGCACTTTACTTGACAAAATGTCCACAAATTCTATGTAGTATCTTGCAACTAGATATCCCCACCTCTTCTGACGGCCAAGGCGCTGGAAATTGCAGGCTGCGCGTCGATGATGTTCTTCCAAGTAGAATCTCCGAAGTAGACGCCGCTGGCAGGATCGGCATTTGGGGCGAAGTATACTGTTTTCGCCCCGGCAACCGTACGGCAGGAGACGGTATGCTCACCAAGAGGAATGTCGGCCTGGTCGCTCGCTGTGTTGAACAAATCTGACACAACGTCCAGTACTTGAGTCAGCACGACCCATTCTTCATACGTCAGTATAACCTTGGTGCGGTATCCAACTTTTTCGAGCACTACTACTGGCTCAAATTCGTGTTTGGACGATAAACCTATCGTCAAACGCTTTGTGTCACCGGCGTTAAGCTGATAAACGGCCGAGAACAACAGTACTGGGCGAGACATGGCTGAACACTGAGGTCAGCAGGCCGGTCGGAGGGCAGTCCTGCTTGTTGGAGCGGTGGTGGGGGGTGAGCATGTTCAAACCTGTCGATGAAACGATGCAGCTGGTGGGGTTAGGGGTCTGACAATAGAATGGGCAGCTGCTGCTTCGCAGATGACGGTTAGAGGCCGCTCAAGTGGTCTGACAATACAGAAATAGAACAAAGGACCGCGAGGGCAGCTGGCGCGACACACCTGGTGTGGTTGGGGTCGCTCAAGTGGCCTAACAAAGAACCCCAAGGGCAGCTGGTGCTAGGGGAGGCAGGTGTTCAAACAAGTGGCCATGATTGACAGGTGGGGAGGACAACAAAGAACCGCGAGGGCAGCTGGCGCGACACACCTGGTGTGGTTGGGGTCGCTCAAGTGGCCTACCAATAGAACCCCAAGGGCAGCTGGTGCTAGGGAAGGCAGGTGTTCAAACAAGTGGCCATGATTGACAGGTGGGGAGGACAACAAAGAACCGCGAGGGCAGCTGGCGCGACACACCTGGGTCACTCAAGTGGTCGAACAATAGAGGGGTAACTGAGGTTAGTCAAGTGGTCCTCAAGTGGGAGGGGGGAGAACAATAGGTGTGAAAATGATTGACAGGTGGGAGGGGAGAGAAATAGAGGTGTGAAAATGATTGACAGGTGGGAGGGGAGAGAACAATAGAGGTGTGAAAATGATTGACAGGTGGGAGGGGGGAGAACAATAGGTGTGAAAATGATTGACAGGTGGGAGGGGGGAGAACAATAGAGGTGTGAAAATGATTGACAGTTCTTTTGTGTGGGCGCGCTCTCTCCTTTTATATCTACTTTCAGTGCCGGCGCTAGGATTCTTGGGCCCCGGGTAAACGTTCGAAGCCCCCCCATCCCCTGACTAAATTTTACTTTAAACTTTGTTTTTTTTGTATAAAATTTTAAAAAAAATTATTGCAAGAACGTTCAAAATCATAGGTGCAGGTTTTAAAACTTGCGTTTGATTGCCGTTAGCTAGGTACTCTGGTCGGCGGGCCCCCTTCTGGGGGTTTGGGCTCGAGGTACTTTTGCCCTGCTTACCCCTCCCTAACGCCGGCCCTGCATGGTTTCCCCAAATCACTCCAGGCGAATGCCTGGATGCTTCCTTCAAAAATTTCATGGCCGAATTCCTTCCCGTACCCTGTCCCCAGTCCCATCCCGCCTGTAATGACCTTAGCCGTCGACAAGGCGTTTAAAAAAAAAAAGCCAAAACCTTATGTTTCGTGTTTGTCGGGATTTTTTTTCGCAGTTGTCCTCCTCCCTTCATCATTGATGACTGGTGGGAATATTCCTTTCCTTATCATTAATAAATTATGCTTTGAAGTGATCAAAGGTATCACAGAAAGATTTCAAATAGTTTAAACTGTTTGTAATAGTGAAGCAATAAAGATGTAATAAAGTTTTTAAGCGGTATGAAGCCTTTTGTGACGTCATAGACAGCTTTGAAGGTGATCCATGCTTACTGACTGTGCAAAACGAACAAAACGTTCAAAAAGTTGCTGGAATTTTTCGAAACCATAGTTCCAAGGTACCTCCTTAGCCTCGTCAATTAGATTCAAAATTTACTCACCTCTTATCGGGAAACTTCCAGCTATCTCATTTCCATCTTGAACATAACAACCTTGTGAAAAAAAAAATATTAACAAAAACATTAAGTGCTTATTCATCTACATTCCTTGACGTAGATTGCTTAGTTAAGACAAGAAAAATACTTAAAAGAGCCATAAATTATTGATTTTTAAAGCTACATTATCTATACAGGTTATTTTGATGGCTTCGATACTTAAATGTTGTTCCAAGCAGAACATTTTTCACAGTGTGGATATAATGATAGCGTCATTACTTTCGACTGGTTTCCAACTCATTTCTTTTTTGGGTTATCACTCCTGCATTTCTTCCTCTCTTCCGCTAATCTCAAGCTACCTGTTACAACCTCAACCCACGGTTATATCCTCTATATATTCTAATCTTCGTATTCCTCTAAAATTCTTTTCTTCGAATGCTCGCTCCGTTAAAAACCAACCCCACGCGTCTTAATGTGTGTCCTACCGTCAGACACGTCCACAAACCTCTTTCTTCGCCTAACGTTCCAAATACTCGATTAGTCCACATTTTACATGTCGAGTTGATTTCTGAAAGTCCTGCATAGAATCATTAATAAAATGCTTCTGTTTTATTTATTTTGGTATTCGTTAAGTCCAGGGTCAGCTTCGACAGCTCTAGACATACACACTGTTCTAGGAACTTTTTTCTCAGTCTTGGATCAAAGTATAAAGTTCAAAAGATTCTTATGCGCCCGTAGGTTGAACTGTTCTATTTTCAAAATTAGCTGTTGTTTGATCGTGCAGAAACAGATATCGTATTGATCTTTGTTGGTAATATTGTCCTGTTAGAACATATGACTGAGGATATCGAGAAATCACTGACTGGCATCTAGAAATTAGTGGTAAAAGTTGTTTCCACTAAATAGAAACAAAAGAAAATTCAAAAGTCAAGAAACAGAATACAATTTATAAAAGAAAATTAAATATCAAAATACTAATATTAGGTGTTGTAGAAGTAAAACAATTATAACGGTTGGGTTAAATATATGGATGCAGATTATTTCTACGAGATACTGATGATTTCAAAGGAAGAAATATTTTAATTTCAAATAGTGATATATACATAGGCAAGAAGATTATGCAAATGCAAGAAGTACAGCATTTTTAAATGCCCAGAGAAAAGAAAAATTCTAGTATAAGAGAAAATAGGGCTGGGGAAGAATTGTGAAGGAAAATAAATTTTACAATACATAGAGCACATGCAGATTGTGTCAGGTGATAATCAGTAACAATGGAAATTTAATTATTTTAAGTATAGAGACAGAGCACAATAAAGAGTATATTAAACTGATACGAGAGTTTGTGGTATGTGATGGATACGTCATGAAGAAGAGATGGAGGAATACATTAAAATCTGGGAGATGGGCTTTCCTCGATTTTTATCAATTGTGTCCTGAAGAAGGTAACAAGAGTGTGGGAAGAGAAACTCAAAGAAATGGGACTTCTTCGTGAGGTAAGAGAAGTCTCGAAGCTCAAAGGGGTTGGTGCAAACTGTTTGACCCTCACTGATGACATAGCAATTCTCTATTGAAGTATACACACTGCATTCGAACAAATCAATTTTCTGAAAGAAATAACAGGAAAAGCCGATCTTCAGGTGACTTTTGAGACTACTAAATCAATTATCTGTATTAGGGATATTCCGACAGTTCTAAACGCAAAGTAAGGAAAAAATTAACAAGAACTAGGTGAAATAATTCAGATTAATGAGCTTGATAAGAAAAAAAAACATATGAAGAGCAAGAAAACAAGAACTACCTTATCTACTGACTAAAGATACATACAATAAGAAAAATAACTAAAATCAGACACCACAACACAGTAATCAAATCTGAAGAGCTATACACCTCAGAATCCAAGTATTTTATACGAAAACAGGGACGACAGAATAGATAGAATAAGAGGAAAAGAAAATCCTGTGAAACACCTGGGGGCTTTTGAAAGCGTGAAAAGGAGAATTTAGGCACGGAAGGAATAAGGAACTATACAAGGAAGAAGAAAATGAATAGATATCAGACATAAACGGAAACAGTCAGTTTTCTTGGTCAAATAGTGAGTTCGGATGACAAGAATTTTCAACCCCGTCTACAAAAGCAAGAATGGCTACCAGTGAATCCAAGGAGCAATGAAAGATATGATAAAGATCGAATAAAACAGAAGGTATAACACAAGATAGAGTAACTACAGAAGACTGATATAAAATTTCAAGGGTTTCCAGGAGAAGGAAAAGAAGGAAAGGTAAACATCGGGAACCATGAAAGGAGGAAACAGCAAAGTGAAAGAACGAAGAACTATTGGAAGCCAAGAAAATAAACATCGAGATAAACGCACAGAATCAATTGTTATGGACCTTAGATGGATAAACTCGAAGTGAAGAAGGAGTAGCGACATTTAGGCCAGTAAATAAGAAGGTACAAGTTTTTAAGCTGTTGACAGTATGGAGCGGCTCAAGGCGGCCTTTGTGCTGGCTGGAGGTGTTGTGGCGGCTGCTATCGAGTCCGCCTCAGCTGTTTGTGCGTGCGGTGCGTTGCGATTATCGATTAGTCGCCGTCGAGAGCTCGCACCACGCGAGCCAAGTACCAAGCCGTCACTTAGCACCGACGCGGTACCCGTCAGCGAGACGGCATCCCCTCAAACATTACAATTCTCCAACAAACACACTCACTCAGTCCATCTGACAAGTAATGTATTCGCTATGAAAAACAACATACCATAAAAAGTATTAACTCTCGCAACAAAATAACTGAATATACTACTCTTACCCTCTCGAGTAACTTGTCCTTTTTTTATCTAATTGTTAAATTCTCTTGTATTTCCTGTGTAATTGCTGTTTCACTGCAGAGTGTTCCATTGTTCGTGCCGATTTTTGCATTGTTCAGTAACGTTTTATCTTTTGAAACTGATCCATCTACCTTACGCTCTAGTCTAGGTCGAACGACATGGTAACGTTCGGGCCAAGCATTCCAGATCACGTAAAATCTCCGTTCGGCCATTTACCAACTTAATAATATATATGAGTAAATATGTTTGGCACCGGCTACTCAAGAAATCAGTCTATCTTCCTGTTTACCTCTCTCCTGCATCGTTCTCTACCTGGCGAAGACACTTGTCAAAGTCAGAAACTGGTGACGAAAGCAATGTTCGAGAGTAACTGGTTGGAGGTGACACCTTCCTTTTACCTACGTCTGGGACGGCTCCCTATCCTGCTATAGCATTCAACCACGCCTGCCAACCCTCTAAGATGGTGATGCAATGAAACTGGATATCGACCTTGGTACTGCATCCTCTGGAGGAAGAATACGAGATGGGGGCATGTTGACGATGTCAGTCAAGCTGCTGGCTATGTTTAAGTCAACTATACATGTTTATAGACGAGGCTGCCACACTTGTTAATCCTGTGAGAGGCAAAGTTTCTCTATACTGGCCTCGGTATGGCATTTTTCCAAGTCGAACTTCCTTGATTCCATTACTAAGCTGTAGGCATGATTTGAGTAGCTTATATGTGGTTCTGACCTGACTGCCACACTAGCCAATAGTGATACCAAATAATGTAAATCGTTTCTGTGAGCAGTTCAGTAATGATAATTAAATCAAATGACGTCATCGTATGCCATTGTTGGCCGGGAGATCCAAGAGAATTGTTTAGACTCCAGGTATTATGGTTTTCGATTTGCTGCGCAATGTGCCTATTTTCCTGGCTAACCAACCTGATTTCGTAATGCTACCAGGTATGGGAGACCTACAGCTTACGGTGAAATTTCAACCACTGAAGCGTTATGGCGTACTTCACATTACACAGCAAGCTGTTCCAGAGTGGAAGGTCGTTTTAAGGGCCTTCTAAACTCCCCGCTGATACAATGATTCGAACGGGAGACCTTTCGATCTGTAGTCAGACGTCTTAACCACTGAGCCATCAGACGGCTCTAGTGATAACGAATCTTGTTGATACAAACTAGATGACGCAGTTATCGCGGCACACTAAAACTGGGGACTTGTATAAATTGTTTCTTTATCCTTCTGGACGAGTTGCTAACTATGCAAGGTGTTGATGCAGATTGTTTTGGTTTTGGTTACACTAAAGAATCTTGCTCAGAAAAGACTTAACTGTTTGACTATCCGTCTGGACAGATTGCTCAGCGTGTAACGTGGTGACTCAACTCTTTCGGTGTCACTAACGTATCTTGCTGAGATAAACGACTAAGCTGTTTGATTATCCTTCTAAATGACTTGGCAAGTATGTGAGGTGGCGATACAAAGTGTTAGGTGTCACAAAGGGATATTGCTGAGACTACGTTAATTATGGCAGAATCACTCAAACAGTTGATTATTTTGTCTATCCTTCTGGACGACTTGCCAACTATATGACGTAGTGATGCAAAGAGTTTAGGTGTCGCTAAACGGTTCTTGCTGAGAAAATGGCTGAATCAATCAAACGGCTGACCTGCTTAAATAATTCTCGACTGCTTGCCGATACTGTAATGAGATGGTGCAAAATGTTTTTGGAGTCGGCCATACTTACCGATCATGCTGAGTCAGACTTCCATCACATTCTGTGAAGTGGTAACGTAAAGCGTTTGGGTGTCACTAACGGATTTCGATGCGATAAAGTTGGTAGTGGCAAAATCACTCAAACAGTTGATCTGTTTGACTATCCTTCTGGACGTCTTGCAAACTATGTGACATAGTGAGGCAAAGTGTTTGGGTGTCACTAACTGATCTAGCTAAGGCAAGTAAAAAATGACAGAATCAATCAAACGGCTGACCTGTTTCACTGTCTTTCTGAACGACTTACGAACAATGTGACGCAAAGTGTTTGGTGTCACTAATGGATCTTGCTGAGGCAAAGTTGATAATGGCGAAATCACTCGAACGTCTGACCCGTTTGACTACCCTTCTGGACTACGTGTCGTCTGTGTGATGTGGCGATACAAAGTGTTTTTGGAGTCGGCCACACTAACGGATCTGAGACAAACATGATGATCGCAGGATCTTCTGTGAGGTGAAGATGCAAAGTCTTTGGGTGTCACCAACTGATTTTGCTGAGGCAAGTAAAATATGACAGAATCAATCAAATGGCTGACCTGTTTCACTATCTTTCTGACCGACTTACTAACTACGTGACGCAAAGTGTTTGGTTATCACCAACGGATCTCGCTGAGACAAGATGAAATGGCAGAATCACTCAAACGGCTAACCTGTTTTGAATCTCCTTCTGGGCTACTTGCCGACGCTGTGATGAGGTGATGCACACTGTTGTTAGAGTCGGCCATAATAATCGATCTTGCTAAGACAGACTTATACCACACCTTGCGAAGTGGCAAACCAAATTGTTTCAGTGTCACTTAAGAATCTTGCTGAGACAAAGTTCATAGTGGCAGAATCACTCAAACAGCGGTCCTGTTTGACTGTCCTATTGGACTAGGTGGCGTGCCTGTGATGTAGCGATGCAAAGTGTTTCTGGAGTCGGCCATACTAACGGATCTTGCTGAGACGAACATGATAATGGCAGCATCCTCAGTGATGTGGCGATGCAAAGTGTTTGTGGAGTCAGCCATACTAACGGATCTTGCTGAGACGAACATGATGATGGCCGCATCCCCTGTGAGGTGGAGACGCAAAGTGTTTGTGGAGTCGGCCATACTAACGGATCTTACTGAGACGAACATGATGATGGCCGCATCCCCTGTGATGTGGCAATGCAAAGTGTTTCTGGAGTCGGCCATACTAACGGATCTTGCTGAGACGAACATGATAATGGCAGCATCTCCAGTGATGTGGCGATGCAAAGTGTTTGTGGAGTCGGCCATACTAACGGATCTTGCTGAGACGAACACGATGATGGCAGCATCCCCAGTGAGGTGGAGACGCAAAGTGTTTGGGTGTCCGGCGCGGCCGTGCTAATGAAGCTTGGCGAGACAAACGAGGCGATGGCGGCGCCCTCGAGGCGGTAACGGCGGCTAATTAGAAGACTGAGAGCGCGGCATACGGACCGCTGCCTCCTCGAGGGCGGGATTCCTCCGCGCCAGCCGGGGTGTCGGCATCGATCCCCGCCACACCACAATACCGCAAACCCAAATCCATACTGCAATTCACACGCCTCCTAAATACTATCGCTACTATTTCCGAAGGATTACATTACACCTCGTTACTGGACTACCGCTGCTATACAACGCTCTTCTTTATCTATTGACGTAATAGTACATTAAATTTAAAAGCATATGGAAAATTTCTGCTCATTTCTGATACTTGTGCCTTAATTAATTTCAGTTGTTAGCAATCCGATATTTATCTTTTTTATACGTAATTTAACTAACTTACAATGAAGCTCTCGCCACTGTTGCAATTTCCTTACATCCGCATTTTCCCTCTTTCATGAACCTGCCTACTTATGCCCTCTGAAAATATTAATTTTTAATTCTTTCATCGATTTTAGTAAGTCGTTCATGAATTCCCTTGGTAATTTAATCCAATCCCTAACCCTATTGTCTATGAAACAAAATTATCTCACACTCCTATGCCTGAAATAGAGCAGGCCAGCTTGTGCTCACAGTTTTCTTTACCCTTCCACGCACGTTTCTACATTCTTACACCAGTATCTTCGCACGCCTCATCTTCAATGTACCCTCACTACAACAACCGTTTTCACCCTCACCCTGTATTTCAATGAATCTCATTTAAGGTCCTTCATCATGACAGTTAGCAACTGTGTTGTACAGTCAATTTTAGAGACAAATCTAGCAGTCCTTCTTTGCACCAACTCCTGAATCAGATACACATAATGTGGGTCTCATAATACACCACCGTATCAAGCAATGGTCTGACCAAACTTTTTAACCCAACTCCCTCATTTCTCTGGTATATACCATCATCACTTTTTCCAATCAGTGAAGGAATTTGCAAAAAATTTCTACTACCTTCCCAAAGTGCCCTGTACAGTTAAGTCTCCAGATTTCAGTTTGGAAATACTTATCAATAAAGTCCTGACAATGCAACACCTCTTTGGACTCCGCCTATCTTACGGCAATGAAAAAGCAACTTAGCGTCCACATGGAGTTATAGGACGATGCAATAGCAAAATTTACAATTTACTACGCTTGTGAAATGTCAGTTAAGTGCGCGAGTGGTACATAGCCTAAAATAATAAACCATAACCACCAACTACTTCACTGCAACAAAAACAGTGCGACAAACAGATTCCGTGTTTTTTAGCCCCCTCATTGTCACGGAATGTCACACTTTCTGTGCAACCCCTCCCTCCACCTCACTCCGTCCACTGTTGTGACATCATACAGCAGATAATTTTAAATTTAGAATTTGATTAAAACAGCACTCGCAACTTGACTTCACGAGGCTTATAACCCTCCTACCCTCCCCCTCTTGTGATGCTATGTCACACCTTTTGGAGCACCTCCCCCAGCTAACACGTGATGTAATTTATGTATGGCGCCTTTTTAGGGGGCGTCCATTAATTACGTGAGGTGTTTTTTCTGGATTTACGGATCTCCTCTCCCCCCTCTGATGAGACTTCGTGAGACATGGTCGAACCCTACCCCCCCCCTAAAATGACGTGAGATTTTAACGGGACCTGGTAACTTTTTGCGACCATTTTTTTTTTTTTGTCTCATGCTTCCAAGGGCGGTTTTACCCTCACTAATGTCCACATTTGGACGAAATCCCCCCCCCCCTAAAGTCGACTTTCGCGACATTAGTAGACTTTTTTTGTTTTTTTAGCTCCACAGTCCTACATAAATTTCAAAACCTCACGTGAGAATTCCGTTGACTCCCCCCCCCCCTCCCCACCTCCGCTATTTCATCTCGCGTAATTTATGGACGCACCCTTACTAAATTAAACGCTACATTCATTCTGGATTAAATAAGATAACGTTAAGCAGAAAGAAGTCAATTAAATAGTTTTTATAAAAGTGCTGAATTCGACTGTGTCGTCACAGATGTGCAGGCGTTAGTTTACTCTTGCGATCGCATGTTCACATCCCTGTTACAGTCACAGTCAGGGGTCGGTAACGGATTACAACGTAAGGACGCTCGATAAACTGTAGTCATATTGGACCGAGGAAATATCAAGGGCCAAGGTTCCCGATGAATAAACAACTGTACTTCCAACGACTTTGAGGTGGCTTTAGATGTTTTTTTATTTTTATTTATTTTTTAATCGTTTTCCTGCTACCCACACAGGTCTGGTCTCCAATGTTCGCCTAAAATTAGAGAAAAAATATTATAACTTTTTTTTTTTTTTTTTTTTTTTTTTTTTTTTTTTTTTTTTTTTTTTTGATTTTTTTGCTGTCGTCAGTCTTTAGACTGGTTTGATGCAATCCTCCATCCCTTCCTATCCTGTACTAACCTATTCATTTCTACATACCCCTTACAATCCACGTCCTCAATTATCTGCTTCATATATTCTAATCTCTGTCTACCTCTGCAGTTCTTACCTTCAACTGTTCCCTCCACTAACAAATTAACCAATCCAGCATGTCTCAAAATATGACCTACCAGCCTGTCTCTTCTTCCTGTAAGCTTCTTCCATAAACTTCTTTTCTCACCCATCATTTCTAAAACTCGTTCATTTCTTACTTTGTCTGTCCACTTAATTTTCAGCATTCTTCTGTAGCACCACATTTCAAATGCTTCAAGTTTCTTTCTTTCCGGTATTCCTAAAGTCCATGTTTCGCTACCGTAAAGTGCTGTGCTCCACACACAGAGTTTTAAGAAGTTCTTTCTAATTCCTAGATCAATATTTGAAACTAAAAGGTTTCTCTTTTTCATGAAGGCTTTTTTTGCTAGTGCTATTCTGCTTTTAACATCATTCCTGCTTCGGCCATCGGTTGTAATTTTGCTTCCCAAGTAACAGAACTCACTCACTTCTCCTATAGTAACAGATCCTATTTTTATATTTAATCTGCTAGTATTGGTGTCATTTCTGCTACATTTCATCACTTTTGTTTTACTTTGATTTATATTCAGTCCAAAATCTTCCTTCAGTATTTTGTTCATGCCATTCAATAACTTCTCAATATCCTCAGCCCTCTCTGCTAATAAGACAATGTCGTCAGCAAATCGTAGCATACTGATTTTTTCTCCCTGAAAACTTATGCCACATGGAAATTTATCTTTGACTTTCATCATTGCTTCTTCTACATACAAGTTGAATATTAAAGGGGATAGACTACAACCTTGTCTCACACCCTTTTTAACTGATGCGTGTCTCTCGTGATTCTCTACTTTTATCACAGCCACTTGATTCTTATATAGTTTATAGATGATTCTTCTATCTCGATACTTTAGACCTGACTTCTTTAGAATTTTGAACATCTTGTCCCACCTAACATTATCAAAAGCTTTTTCTAAATCAACAAATGCCATAAAAGTATCTTTGTTTTTCTTGATCCGCCCTTCAAGTATTAATCTTAAAGACAGAATTGCTTCCCTTGTACCGCGATTTTTCCTAAACCCAAACTGATCTTCACCTACTATCTCTTCTACTACCCTTTCCATCCTTCTGTATATTATTCTGGTCAGTAATTTTGAAGCATGTGATGTTAGACTAATTGTGCGAAAATTCTCACATTTGTCAGCTTGTGCTTTCTTTGGAAGTGTGAAGATGATATTTTTATTAAAATCAGTTGGAATTTCTCCTGTTTCATAACTTTTTGATATCAGCTTGAATAATCTTTCGATTCCTTCCTCTCCTAGGGATTTAAGAAGTTCTGCAGGGATCTCATCAATTCCAACTGCCTTATTTGCTTTCAAGTCATTCAGAGCTTTATTAAATTCTGTCCTCAAAACAGGATCTCCTAAGTCATCCATGTCGACATCGCCTTCCTTTTCCAATACACTATTGCTCAAGTCGTCCCCAACATACAGTTTCTCAATGTATTCCTTCCATCTGTTAGCTCTATCTTCTGACCTTAAAAGAGGTTTCCCATCGGCACCTTTAATGTTCATACCTCTTTTCTTCATTTCTCCGAAATTTTGTTTGATCTTTCTATATGCAACATCTACTTTTCCTGCAACTATTTCCTTTTCTACTTCTTCACACTTTTCTTGTAGCCATTTTTCTTTTGCTATTTTGCATTTCCTATTTATTTGATTTCTAAATTGCATGTACTGCTCTTTTCCTGCTTCATCCTGAGCATTTTTGTACGAAGATTTTAGTAGACCATCAAGTTTGATTTCGTTGAACAGATATTAAAAATGTTATAATCAATCTCGTATTATTTAATTATTTATGTCACTCCAAGTGAATGGCAGGATGGTTCATTTTAAAGGCCAATGCTGAATTTCTACCTGTTCCTTGGTTCCTTTCCCTTCCAAGCTTAAATGACAGTGGCGTCGACGACCAGTGAAATCCTAAACAGAAACAAAGAAGCATGCGTTTTCCATTTTTTTATAAAAATTCTTTGTCGTCCACCCATTTAATTTATGATGGAAAAATCTGTTTAAAAAGGGCGATGATCATCCAATAAGAGAATAAGAACGAATTTTTTTCTCGGTTTCGAGACTCCTGTGTGTAGGTGTTTACACTCTGTCATCGCGACGGAGTTTTCGACCGCCGAGATATCGTGTGTAAACACCTTGCTCACCCGGCTACTCTCCCGAGAACATTATACTAACCCAATAAGTGCTTTCAGGAAAAATGGATTTATTACCATCAAAAAGCTTCCTTAACTCCACCACCTATTAGTCGTCTATGATGAAATTTCACAGGAAGGTGTGTTTCATTATTCGCCAAAGAGATTCGTAGTCAAATCGATACCGAGAGTGGTGGTGTAATGGTTAGCGTTCTGGCCTCGCATTCGGGAGGGTGGCGGTTTGAATCCCCGTCCCGGCATCCAGATCTGGTTTTCCATGGTTTCCAAATCACTCTAGGCAAATGCCGGGATGCTTCCTTCAAAAGGCCATGGCCGAATTCCTTGCCCCCCCATCCTTTCCCGTCTCTAAAGACCTCGCTGTTAAGAAACGTTAAGCAGTTAAAAAAAAAAGTCAAATCAATGCTAATAAAAGGCCACATTTGTCATTGTGTAACAGTGCCGGTCACGTTGTGACGTCACGCGCCCGGTGTGCGTCGGTGAGTTAGCAGCGGCCAGAGCTAAGAATTCAGATTGCTTATTTACGTTTCCGCGATGCTTCAACTCATTTTAAATTGTAAACCAATCATAAAGAAAAGCTGTGTTTCTTTTAGCTCTGTACATTATTTATTGTTTTTAGTTTATTTATATTAAATCGATGCAGCATATTTCTAAAAATAATCATTGTTATCGGCGTTTTTTAATAGAAATTCTATTTATTTATTCAACTGCGAAGAAATAAGTTACCTGAATATCTTCATTTTTTATGATCTTAGAGGCTAGTACTAAATTAAAATATAAAGGTATCTCACCATACAGTCATGCAGAAAAAGAAAAATAATCTTATTTTACTGTGCACCATCAAGCACGGTAGGTTGAATAGATACTCAAAATTCAGTCGACAATGTGTTGGGACATCTATATTTGGTTGCGGTTCTCATGAGTTGTGACAGAGCGTGCTGGGTGAGTGTAACGTTCTGGCCTCGCATTCGGAAGGGCGCCGGTTCGAATCCCCGTCCGGCCATCCAGATTTGAGTTGTTTACGGTTTCCCCAAATCACTCCAGGCAAATGCAGGGATAGTTCCTGTAAAAGCCCATGGCTGAATTCGTTTCTGTTCCTAGCCCCACTACTTTCCCGCTTCTAATGATCTCGACCCGGAGTAAAGTTTAATTTTTTATGTGAGATGTTTTAAGAACTTTCTAAACAAATGTGATTCAGTATCACTTAAGATTATAACTGTCTTATGTACTGGATGATTCGGATATAGGAATTTGTGTGTTTTCGTCTTATAGCTAGAACAGGATATCTATGCAATCATACCTTACGGAACCCATTGTTACGGTGACCAATACGAACTTTTCTTAGTTTTCATCTATACAGATTTTTATATCATGGATCGTATTGTAAAGTAATCCAGAGACCGTCCATAGTGAACCAAGTCGAACAGATGCCTGGTGCGACAGTATGACAGCGATATGACATGGGGCAAACGTTACGTCAGAACCGGAAGCTTTCTCCCCCTATGTTGCAGTTGGCTCCCCTGTATCAACTTGTTTTTGTTATTGCAGAGCTAACACGTGACACCTGCCCCGTCGCCGGCGTCACTGTGGCGCCAGTAATGTCGTGGGAGTTGGGCCCATAGGGAGACACTATCTTCCGTGGTCAAAATGGTGGGTTACACTCGCGCACGGAGACAGGATAAGATGGGAAAACATGCTGCGCTAAACTCTAGCTGGTAATCATTTCTTTCAACGGGCGCTCTTGAAGGGAAGTTTGTTTTGGAAAATTTAGCTGTGTCGCCTATCCCTGGCTTTCCATAGTCAGTGGAAAATGAATGAAAGGTGAAGGAAGTGACAAGGTGAAATCTGGTGCCGACACATTCAGGCCTACTCTTCCGAAGGAGGCAACCAGGCTTAATGGTCCCATCTGAAGGACGAATAACAATGAACAGTGTCGCTTACCCTCACTGCATAGTACACATTGCCCAGAGGTTTGGGAACTAACCTACGACTTTGGCGCACTATCTGAATTGTGCACCACCACCTCTGCTACTCTGCCGGCCAAGTCCTGATGATGAAAACTTCTACCAGCACCAGGACTCAAAGCAGCTAACCGCCTGTCAGCGCCGGACACCATCGTGGTGCTGCAACCAACAGATCCAACACAGAGGGGAAAAAATTGCAATAATGTTCTGATCTAAGAAATTGCAATCACACTCGAAACGTCCAATTACGATTCTATAAGGCGACTATAGATTTCAGCACCGTACAGTCATGCCTGTACGTACGAAGCAGATTGTACACAAGGCCAGGTTCCAATCCGAAATGGAATCTGTCAGAGCACCACAATATTGCTAAGCATGCTTATGGGGATTTAGTCATCGCTATATGCATAACCCTATACACCACTCAAGGGTAAGCATTTTAAAATTTCCCGCCACAATTTTCCTCAACATTCCCATCATCTTTGAACATAGCCAATATATGCCAAACAACATTAATTTCTTCTTCATCAATTTACAAACTTATTATTTTTTTTAACTGCTTAAGGTCTCCTATAACAGCGAGCTCTTTAGAGACGGGAAAGGATGGGGGGCAAGGAGTGGGAAGGAATTCGGCCATGGCCTTTTGAGGGAAGCATCCCGGCATTCCCCTGGAGTAATTTGGGGAAACCATGGAAAACCCAAATCTGGATGCCCGGACGGGGATTCGAACCGCCGTCCTCCCGAATGCGAGGCCAGAACGCTAACCGTTACACCACCACTCTCAGTACAAACTTTTTAAAGCATTTCTCTACATTCCCCAATTTCCCCTACAATATGCTGCGTAAATCATTCTGATTGTTGTCTTCTCCTGTGCTCTTTTATTTCCGCTGCACTATCTATTAACAAATCCACAAACCGTAAGAGTCCCAATTAATGGTTCATCATCCTGTATGAAATCACACCATTTACTTAAAATTCCAATTTTTTTTTAAATTCACTGCACGTTACGTTCTCAATATAATGCTATAGCACCATGTTTCGAATGCTTCAATTGTTGTACTGTACACCCCGGATATCCAAGATTCACTACATAAAACTTTTCTATCCGTTACCCATCGCTGAAAAACGTTATATCACATTACAGACATTTTCCCTCTTCAGTGAAACATCGTCATATCCTGTAAAATGTTATTTGTAGTTAATTTAAATGGACATGCCAATATTTCTCGTATGCTGGTACAAAACCTTGTAAACAGCATAGTCGACCGATGATCTAGGAAGTCGCAAGGGCAGTTGGGATGCCTGCTGCATGTATTCGGTGAAGGTATTTAAAAGTGTCATAGTTCAATTTTAGTTTTACAATACGGGTATTGAGTCTGCGAGGGTATTTATGTATCTCATACTTCGGATGGGAAGGAATCGTAGGGTGTACGCACCCACTGTTCACCTTCAGTTGGGAGAGAACTCTTTCGTGGACTTCATGCTTCTACTTAGGTGAACATCGATCCACTATTTCCTAGCGTTGGAAATTGCAGCGTGCTTTGATTCAATTAAATTCCACCGTCTCGTTGGAACGTCTTGATTTTTGACCTACGCCTGCGATGTCGTGTAGTCGTGGATCGTTATGCTGGTTTTATAGGACGATGGAGGTATATCCCAGGATGTCGTTTTATTTTACATCTACATCCATACACTGCAATTCACAAACATTGTGGGTGGCAGAGGGTGCTAAGTACCAATCTTAATTCCACGCATTACGATCCCGAATAGCGCGAGGAAAGAAAGACTACATAAAAGCATCAGTACCGCATCTTATTTCTCTAATCTTATCCCTCCGGTCATTGCGACCCAAATAGGTAGGCGGAAGAAGTATCTCACTGCGCTCGCAGGTCATAGAATTTCGCATATTCTTCAATACATTCAAACGCAAATGACGTCGTCTGTCTTCCAAACGATCCCACCCCAATCTATGTATCAATTCTTTGACGTGTTCATAAGGGCTGTAGCAACCAGTCACGAATCGAGCGGCTCTCCTCTGTACCTTCTCCACTGATTCAATCAGGCCCTTGTGATACGGATCCCAAACTCCAGAACAGTAATCCAGATGCGGATGCACTAGTGTTTTATACGCTATTTCCTTTGTATGAGCGTTACAATTCCTCAGAATACGAACTATGAATCGCAATTTAGAATTAGCTTTGCCTACGACGGAAGTTATGTGCAAGTCCCATTTCAAGTTGCTTTTTACTATTACCCTCAGATAAGGGAATCAACCGTGTCAACAACTGAATTGTTTACTTTGTACTCGTGAGCAAACTGATTCTTTTTGTTACTTATTCGCATTGGCTTGCACTTTTTGCAATTAAGTGTAAGCTGCTATTTACGGCACCATTCGGAAATAGCATCCAAATCACGTTGAATTTCTAAGCGATCGTCAGAGCACCTTATTTCCCTATAGATAACTGCATCGTCGGCAAACAATCGCAACCACCTAAATCGTTTATAAAAATTAAGAAAAGAAGTGGTCCTAATATACTTCCTTGAGGAACGCCAGTAGTAACGTCTAGCTTAGATGATCTGTTTCCGCTGTCTCCCTCTCCTGGACTGCTGTTGTGGGTGTCGAGGCGTCTGTCACAGCAGCAGCTCGTCTAGCGTGGTTTTTGCTGGTCGTCCTTCCGTTTGTCGAGCCGCCCAGATGCCGCTCGTCATCTTGATGAGGCGCCTCTGACAGTCCCAAGGGAGCCGCTAACACAACATACTGTCCAAACGCCACTGCCCGATTGCTTTTACTCCTTCATGTGACACTCATCAACTGGACCCTGTCCAGTTCCTTTGGTCATCAGCGTCCACTTATTGCAGTAGCGGCCCAGGTTGTTAAGGATGAGCACAATTCGTAATCTTTTCTTCACGCGTCTAATGGACTTCATATTTTGCTGAATACGAATATTCTAGCTTTTTAGGAAAAAAAAATTAAATAAACTGAAAATGCGCTGACGAAATATACATTGCACAAACTAAAATTGCTTGTAATATATATATATATTGAAATTCCACATATTTTTTGTGTTTTACTACTAACAACGTGGATGACGAGGCATTTGGATACTAACTACTTATACTTTCCTCTATCAGCTAATATACAAGTGAGAAAAAAAGAACCGTACATGAATAGATGTATCAGGATAAGATACAAGATGGATAGGAATACACCCTGTAAAGAAATATTTAGACAAGAAAATATTCTTACTACATTTTCACTATATATATAGGGATTTGTTACTGATTGGATTCAATCCAAAATTTAATAACACTAATAGTGAAATTCATAAATATGGCACTCGAATCAAAACTAATTTAATTATCAAAAGATATAACTCCAAGGCAGCAGATAAAAGTGCATTTGAAATTTGAGCAAGGCAATATAATAAGCTACCAATACATTTAAAGTCATTGACAGGAAATTAATTTAAAACTGAAGTAAACATTATCTATGTAATAAGGCTTTATGTAATCTTAATGAGTTGTGAACTGTATGTAATAGCATTTCTGTATTGAATTATTGTAACTTAATGTTAATTTAGTTACTCGAAGTTCCTGACCTTGCTATGGAATTAATTTATATTGATATTCATTATACTATAAGGTTTTCTTGTTGTGTAAGATGTATTGGTCCTTGTTAGAAACTTGTGTGTATAAGTATATTGGTAATAAACAATAAACATCCAGGGAAAAAAATCTTTTCTGCATTTGAGTAGAGTAATCACATTTTTTACCACAAGAAAAAATGCGGAAAGAATTAAAAACCCTTGGTATACCCTTAAAAAAAAAATAATAAAAAAAATGTGGCTTTACGCCTAGTTGACGTCGAGATCATTAGAGGCGAGGTGCGACTGGGGGCAAGGAACTGGAACGAATAACGAATTCGGTCATGGCCTTCTGATGGAAGCATCCCGGCATTCGCCTGGAGTGATTTGGGGAAACTATGGAAAACCCAAATCTGGATGCCCGGATGGGCATTCGAACCAGTGTCTTCCCGAATGTGAGGGCAGAGCGTTAACCGCTCACCCAACACGTTCGGTTACCCTTTCTAACTTGCGTGACTATCTTGTTATCTTCCTGCACATACCATTTCTTGTTTTGCTGTCCGAAGTTTCTTCTGTTTTCTTTTATTGCGGAATAATTGCAGTTCTATTATTCTGAATTAACACATTACAAAGTGAATCAAATATTTGTCACCTTCCATTTTACCAGTACTCACCACACGAACGGCTGCGTACGAAAACGAGGAGCAATTTCTTCCTCAATACGTTTGGAATGTTTTACTAGCAGACAATTCTTTCACCTGTACGAAAGATGCTGTAAGGAGATACCTACAATATTTCGTCCGCACATTTTTCACTGCACGTCAGAACTATTTAGATATCCAAATGATTTACAAGTCACTGTTAATTTTGTTTCAGAAGTTTTCAGTTTCTTATCGCTTCCGTGTTAGCGATAATTATTTTCATTACTTTGTTTTTGTTACTCTTTTTCTATTCGTCTTTCGATTTTTGCCTACTTTGGACCGCCGGAAACTACTGATTTACTGGCAGTCCTTTCTTCTACTCCAAGATTTTTTTTAAAAATTCATGTCGTTCCTCCTTTTTTCTTCAGAGTAGGTGGTCAAGGGCTTTTTACGTTGTTATTGTAAATGAAGTTCGATTTTATACCTTTTAGGTAACTTCCCTACCCATCTATCTATGTTTTATCAGCATTTTACATTCTTTTCCTCCTTGAATTATTCAGCGTATTCGCCCACAGTAGGCTATAACCCAGAATGATTTTTCTTTTTTTAACCTGGAAACGGAAACTTTCCACTACTTTAAGCTTTTTTTTGTTTTTGTTTTGAAGGAAGCATCCCGGTATTCGCCTGGAGTGATTTGAGCAAACCATGGAAAACCCAAATTTGGATGCCCGGACGGGGATTCGAACCCGCGTCCTTCCGAATGCGAGGCCAGAACGTTAACCGCTTACTCACCACGCTTGGTCCCTTATACCTACTTGAAAACAAGTTTTCGCATACTACTTTTAATCCTTTCCCTAGTATCAATCCAAGCCTTATCCTTATCGCCGTGGTAATTTTTTTTTTTTTCCCATCAGTACCTCGACCGGTTTGACGCAATATTCCATCTCTTCCTATTTTGCGCTAACCTCTTCATCTCAATATACCCCTTACGACCTACGTCTTCAACTATCTCCTTCACAGATTGTAATCTTTGTCTACCTCTAAAGTTGTTTCCTTCGACTGTTCCCACCACAAACAAACTAAACAAATCCAATGTTTCGAAACGTGACTCACCATCCTGTCACTTCTTTCTGTAAGACTATTCCACAACCTTCTCCTCTCGTCCGCCATCTCCAAAACACGCTCATTTCGTTCTTTATCTGTCCACTTAATTTTCAGCATCCTTCTGTAGTACCACATTTAAAATTCTTCAATTTCCCTTCTTTCTGTTATCCCCAAAGTCTTTGCTTCTCTTCCGTAAAAACCTGTGCACCACACATAGTTTTAAAATTTCCCTCTGAGTCGTAGATCTATATTTCAAACTAAAAGATTTCTCTTTTGCAAGAAGGCTCATTTTGCTAGTGCTATTCTGCTTTTAACATCATTCTTGCTTTGGCCCTTAGTTGCAATTTTACTCTCTAAGTAACAGGATTGACTTACTTTCCCCATTGCATCCGATCCTGTTTTTTATGCTTTATACACGCTCAACATTCCTTTCATTCGTCTCCCAATCTTTGAAGGACTCCTAATTTAGTTTCTACAAACAAACTTAGCCTTACTATTTTGCACCCAGATACTATCCCATCACCCACGTGAGGGCTTGATCCTAGTTCCCTCACTTTCCTGCAGTGATCTCCTCTACATATTCAGTGATGGTTGCGGGTCTTTGGATAGTTTTGCTGGGCACACCATTCCTCCTGAGCTCAATGCGACTCTAGTTTAGTTTTAAGCCTCTGGGACCGACACCGCGTCAACCGCCGGATCATATCCAGTGGCGAGCCTCCCCTCTGGAGGAAGCCCGGAGGAGCCGAGCCCTTGACCGGAGCGAGTTGGTCCGTTGGTCGCTGACGGTAACTGGAGGTGACACCTCAATGAGGACGAGGTGTTAATTGTTTAGTGGAGCGGCCTGACATTTGTAGTGGTCCCGGGGCTGCCCGGACAAAGGGCCATTGTGAGCGGGGAAAACGGGCGGAATGCAGGCAGGGGAACTCCGAGCCTGGCCCGAGTGCCTTCACTCATCTCCGGCCACCGGCGAAAAACTACCGGCGCCAGGTACACACCGTCCATACGGTACACTTCACTGCTCCAACATCTTGACTTTCTACGAGGGCTATCAGAAAGTAACTTACGTTTGTGACTAATTTGGTGATGGGTGGTTATGGAGCCATCAGCTTGGGGTCAAAACTTTTCTACAGCCAGTACGCATCACGCTGTCGTAGCGAGCAAACTGTGACTTTTCTACTTTGTCCGTTGTGAATTCCCTTCTTCTTCAGCTTCTTCTTCTTGTTCTGCCATCGATATGCCCAACTGAGTGCGAATGATTTTTTTTTACTCATGGCTTTACGCCTCGTCGACGTCGAGGTCATTAGAGGCGGGATGGGACTGGGGATAAGGAACGAGAAGGATTTCGGTCATGGCCTTTTTGAGGGAAGCATTCCAGCATTCGCCAGGAGTGATTTGGGGAAACCATGGAAAACCCAAATCTGGATAACCGGGCGGGGATTCGAACCGGCGTCCTCCCGAATGCGAGGCCAGAGCGGCGAATGAATTTATTTAGCAGATGTATTTTTCTTGTGTTCCCAAAAGCTCTTCAGCCTCTCGCTTAGTTCTTTCCTACGTTTTTCGATCCTAGAGTTCCTTCTTCTGATATACTACTTGTTGGAAAAGTGGTGGTTATTGAACATGCTACTAAATCGCCCCAACGAACATTAAGTTTAATAGCATGCGAATTGAAAAAAAGAGGAAGATATACAAAAAAGTGAAAGAAAGGTGCAGAGGGTGCAATGAGGAAGACAGGGAGACGTGTATAATACGGTTTGGCTATGGAGGAAACAATGGCAGAAAAGATGCGGGATGTGTTATAGACCGTAGGTCATATGAGATCATCGGTTGTTGCTAGGTTAATATGTCTTGTCGAGCTAAGATTCTGAATATAGCAGAGATCATAGGTATCCCACAAGAAGAAACGTGTAAGATGATCAGTTGTTGGTGGGGTAATTTGACTTGCCAAGTTAAGATTACGGATGTAGTAGAGATCGTAGGACTAGCACAAGAAGAAACGAGGTGATCAGCTGTTTGTAGGGTAATGTCACCTGGCGAGCCTGATAGAGAGCCAATTAAGAGACGTCCTGTCGCCGGTCGCCAGTTGGAGGGTGTGTTGACGGCGTGACAGGCTGGTCGCGGGGCAGAAGCGCTTGACAGTGTGTGCGGGCCCGTTGTGGTCCAAATCGGTCGTCAATGGGCCTGCTCACCTC
Source organism: Vandiemenella viatica (assembly GCA_031002005.1). NCBI lineage: Eukaryota > Metazoa > Arthropoda > Insecta > Orthoptera > Morabidae > Vandiemenella > Vandiemenella viatica. The sequence continues at coordinate 53,020,843 of CM061918.1, read as the reverse complement.
AGCGCACAAAGGCGTCCAGGATCGTGAAAAGGAGCTCCACCAGAGGCATCGGGTTACTGCCGGGGACACAGCCTCTACGGTACAGACCCAACGGGCCTCTCCTACCTAGCCAGCAATCAGCGGTAAATTCTCACAGTCAAAATAAGGAAAGCCCTCATACATCAATTTTTGACTACCAACAAAATTAGTTAAAACAGTATATAACTAATCCCTTATCTTTTAGGGTTTAGGCTCTTTCCATTTCGGTAGGGCTAAACCCTGCGCCTTAGTCTACCTTTGAGGTGGCGGAATAGGGATGGGAAACTGAAAAAAATATATCGATAAATATAATATCGAAATTAACAAAGTATCGATATATACCGATAGAAAAATATCGATAATTTTTCTGAAAGCCAGTAATTTTCTAAAAAAATATTCCTATAATGTATGAAAATATTTATGAAAATTAATGAAATATGCGGAAATTATAAAAACGTTCATTACTTTATCAATTTTTATTCTCAATCAAACCAGTATTCATCTGATGTAGACACTAAAAGAACTCTCTGTTTTAAATGTTTCTCCATCAATCTACTCGTATTGTCCGGTGCCGTCAAGTTAACTGCAGAAGCCACTCTTTCGGGTGACATAGAAGAGGCATGGCATATTAGATCCTTCGTCAACGCATCAAATTCTATTAGTCAATAAAAAAAAACAGTTGAATACAGAAGCTGTAAACTTACGTCAACCCTCAACTTCGCAGCATGAATGTTAAATCAATATTCTTCAACTTGATTAAAAATAATCTAACCAATAACATTCAAATATGTTCACAAAAAAAATAACCTGTTAAAATATAACATCATTTTAAGCCGTTAATTGTTAATGAAAAACTGTTAAATTTCGACAAATTCAGTTTTTCAAGATGCGTTCACATCAGACACGTACGTATATTTCTCCAACATAAATGCAACAAGTGCAATTGGATACTGATTTGTGTTCGTACAAAAATATCGAATTTGTACATAAAATTGATACGCCAAATAAAATATCTATTTTTGATATATCGGGAATAAAAATATTGGCGATAAATATCAATTATTATATGAAATAATATCGATATTTCGATACATCGATATATTTTGCAGAAGCGTACAGCGGTGGATCTTGTGCCGTTTAAATAAGTCATCCTCATTTCGGTTTTCCTTGTTTTCCAGAAATCACTCTAAGGGGGCATCCATAAATTACGTGAGGTGAAATAGGGGGGGGGTCCGGCGAAATCTCACCAGATCTCACCAGGGGGGAGGGGGGGTCTACGGAAATCTCACGTGAGATTTTGCGAAAAATTTGGGACAGTAGAGCTAAAAAAAGGTCTACAATTTGCGCCAAAGTCGATTTTAGATCGATTTCTAGGGGGAGGTTCTCACGGACCAGATCTCACCAGAGGGGTGGGGGGGTCCAGAAATCCGGAAAAAACACCTCACGTAATTTGTGGATGCCCCCTAAGAGAGTGATCGTACAGTTCTTCTAAAAATCAATAGCCGAATCCTTACCATTCACACCCAGTGATATCACAAATTCCTTATTTAAGAAAAAATAAATAAATAAATAAATCAGTATTCGGAAACGACAGTAACGGAAGATATTTGACTACGTGTGCTAACATTTGTTATTCGAGGTGTAGATAACGAGATGGCGATGGAGAAACAGCAGCTAGGTTCACAACGCACTCGAAATGAGAGGATAGGATTCCAAAAATCAATGTTACAGTGTAACGTATAAAGAAAATTAATAATACTGTTCTTCACCTGAATAACCCGACTGCGGGATATCGTAGAGGACAAGAAGGTGAAGTGCACAAGAAAATATTGTAAGCAACAAGAAAGCCAATATTATAGAACTATGACAAAAGAAAATTGACGAGTACTGATGGTGATACTAGGTCAGGGGACTGCAGTGACGATGGAATATCAGATGGTGCCAGATTGCTAGTAGACATGCCAAAGACAAGTGGAGAGGAAATGATACCAGAACACGTAGGAAGAAAAGTGGCTGATCGACGTAACTGTGAAGATAGGGAGTTAATTGGTGTCAGAAATGGTGTGCAAAAGACCCTGGGGATGTGAAAGTAGATGCCCAGAGTAATAGGAGAAACAACGTCAGAAAAACGATAACTCCAGAAATATATCTCCTACGTGTTTGTTCAACCAATGGATCACTGAAGGTAAAGATACAAAATCAGATGATGTAGATGCGAGGGTAAATATTTGAAGTTATTACAAAGTCAATGTTATAGGATACTAGAAAAAAAAACAATAACTGGGTATTCTATTGTTGAAAAATCAAGCTGCAATGAAGACAGAGAACGATTTTGTGTGAAACATGGAGTACACAATGCACCGAAGCACAGATTTGCGAGAGAGCAAAAGAGGTAATGTTCCAAAAAAATGTAGACAAAAAAAATCATTGTCTACATGTTCTACAACTTCCTGGTTGAAAAAAAGATCAGGCGACATCCTTAAGGAACTCAAAGATTAATGTTCTCCAAACTGTGCAGAGCTGAAAAACATCTTATGGTGGCTCCCATGGCACGTGGTTTTGTAGGCCGCGCCATCGAGAAAAATTGTCCTGATGAGCACGCACTACAGGCTTGCCCTCACCACCTCCCCACCACGTTGCCCAGCGTCGTTTCAGCTACTCGGGCGTTTGATGTTTACCAACAGGGCGACGGACAGAAGAGCGCCATTCGTGCTAACAGAGGAGGCTCCCTTCCCACGGACCGCTGTTGATATCTTGACCGGCGCGACCGGGAAATGCACGGGCCGTGGAAAGCCGCGTTTAGGCAGACCATGTACTATGGAAGACGAATGGCAGGATTCCTCGAAAAATCCTCAAATACCAATTCAGAGGCAGGAGAGATGTAGGAAGACAAGCAAGAAGATAAACTGTGACCGTAACAGGCCGCCAGGCCTAACAATTTGTAGGAAGAAGAAGAAGGATAATAGTATCACACAAGATATTTTGATTGAGAATATATATATAAGGTGACATTTTAATGGCATTTAGCCTTATAGATCGTGTAATCAAGTTTTTACAAAGTTTTCCATTTGTTTACAATAAGTTTACAAGTAATTATCAGTTTACCAATATTCATTAAAACGATAGAAGTACAACGCTTATGGACTGACTTATAACCAGTCATGCATTAAAATTAATACAACTGATATGTATAAACATACATGCGTTCAGATAATCAGTATCCAATTCGAAAGGATGCACGTGCTTTAAAAGAGAAGGGTTCAAGCTTCTTAAATGGGTCAATTTTACGACATGAACAATTAAAACTCAGATAAATATATTTCCATCTTTAGAATAATTCATTAAGGTCGTGTAAACGTTTCTGTCGCTACACGATAGCAAATCAGTTGCATTCGTAGGAAAAGTTATACTAAAAAAAATTTCACTTCTATCAACATTTTACTTGCGGCAATTTGTAATTTTGGCAGGAAAAAAGAATGAGATAAGTCACCACTGCAGGGTCTGAGCAGATGCGTTGGGGGTTTTCTCTAAGCCATAATCGATTTAAGCGTCTAGGGGAATTACCATGATGGAATCGACTTCTGGTAATGCAAGTGATGTAGCGCCTGTTAACATTCCAGTTATGGCACCAATGCTTCGCGGGGATGGTTGGTTGCAAACGGACGTAGTGAGGACCTTTTGTTGTAACCAGCTGTTCCAATCTGTTTGCCATAATTCTTTTACTCGCTGATTAATGGTTTGGTAGAATTCTGAGGAGGGATGTTTCAAAACTTCTTTTGGTCTACACTTCATAGCTTCCTTCATCGGCGTACTCATTAAATTTGATTCTCTTGTGTGCTAGGACCCATATGAAAGTTGTTGTAATACGTTGCTGATATATATTTCATGGCGAACGTCTATTAATATAGTTTCCATCCATTTGTTCCAGCTATGGCTTACTGTACTCTTGATTACTCCCACGTAATAGGTTGTTTAGAATTTCCATTCATTCCCTTTGAGGGTGAGACGTAAAATTTAGTTTCTCTACCAGAAATTTTTCGGGTATTAGTCAGAAAAGAAAGCTTCCGCGAGATTCTTTTTTCAGTAGATCATTAGAGGTGAAGATAGCGAACAAAATGGTGTCAGGTGTGGGGTACACAAGGAACTGGGAAGATGTCCGGACGAACAAGACTGCGGTCGCTTGTTAGCGGATTGTTCTCCATATCGGCGCACGGCGTCGCTCGCACATTTCCAATTTGGCGTCGGAGGCGCCACCGGCCTCAATGGGCCGCTAATAATAAGAGGCCGGCTGGCGGCGCAGGACTGCAACCTCACGGCCGCTAATGTCCCCGCATACCGCCCGTCATTCACCAGCACCGGCTCCGCCATCACACCCATTGAGGTGGATTAGCAGCCATTAATGAACACTGCTTGCAAAGGCAACCGACAGGTAGCTCACCGCACGGGATGCGAGAAACGCGGAACGCAGCACGAAGTACACTAACCATCTGCCTGCTATGCCAGTTTAATCAGAAAACGGCGTGCTATGCGTTTACAGTAACAGACTTAAAATAGTCATTTTCTTCCTACAGATGCCACGGAGAGTATATGCAACAGTTTGATGTTTAGGCTAAAGGAAAGTCACAGTAACTATCATCCACTTCATCTAATGGTCGCCCATATAACCAATACATGGTAAAAAGGCCAGTGTCATTATATTGTGTGTTACATTCAGAACAACACCCATACATAAATTAGAGTGTACACTGCTTATAGGATAAAAAACGGATTTTAGAACTAATTCTAAGAGAAATGCTCTAATGCATACTTCATCCTCTTTTCCATTAACATTTCCCGAAAGTTTTGAAGTCGGCTGTCGTTGAAGAGTTTTACTCATGTTGACATGGTCAAGTTTAGATCTATGGTTTTAAAGCCACATATCCTCTCTGACGCCAAGCATTTTATACCTACTGCCACGGTCGTACTGTGTACTAATGGGGGAAGTGAATTGTTATCATCTGTCTCCGAAACGTGTTTCTATTTATGTCCAGCGTGTATAAGTGTATGTTTTTGTTTATGAACTGTATTTTTTATGAGACGGAGACTGAAGACCGTCCCACCAATCTCCTTGATGGCTGTGATAGACTGCTGTCACGACGACCGGCAACCGGTGTCCTGGGTTCGTGCCCGGTCCGTTGTACCTCCCCGATCCAGAGTACGGCTCCTCACCTCACTGGCGCGTCCTCTATTGCATGACCATACTCGCTAATATCGCTATTATTTTAGAGGTCATTAGAAGCTAGGGCAAAATCGTATTTCGTACCCACTGTACAAAATATCTATTATATAATTTCGTAAGCTCACTCACTCACTCACCTCGATAGCTATTGGCTGGAGAACGGTGTCACGTGTCAGCCCTCGCTCGCAAAACGGCGACCAGAGATACCATTAGAAGAATTCATGGTTATGTCTACAATATAATAGCTATGCAACTGCTACCAAATTAATTGCCATAATACATTTATTAAGTTTGCTTTTCGTAGCGTTTCATAGTTTAAAAAATATCGATAAGCTTTGCGTCTGAAAAAACGTGGATCTGGTTTTGAGTAACATGTTGCTAATGAAAGCAACTTAAAAAACTTAAAAAAACATTAAATTACTCACGGCCAATTGTCATTCCGCTTTGCGATATATTTCAGTTTAATTAAAACTTTCATTAATGTTGTTGCTATACCAAACTTTATGCATTACGGTGTATTAGCTTTTTAGGTATTTTACTGACAACTTTCGGTAGTGGTCTTTCTTCATGTTCGCTGTACGTAAGTTATTACGTTATATTAAGTGGACATCAGACCAACTATTCTGGCAATTAATTTCTGCGGATGATGTGGAATATGTGCTAAGTTCTCTGGGCGTTACAGATACTGTGACCAAAGATTACGTTATGAGTGTTTTCCCCGTCTCAGTAAAAAGCAACGTGATGTTTGCGAAGCAAACAGGAAATTTTTAAATTTTGCAGGGTGAACTTTAAGGGTCAAATACAAGTAAAGTTTGTATTTAAGCAAGTTAGACTATACGACATTTAAAACAATTATACCACTACACAATCTCACCTGGCCGTGTTTAATACCTGGGTTCAATAATACTTCTGAGTTCTTCAGGGTCAAGAAATTTTATTCACCCTAAGGGTGAAACATAGGTCAAGTTCATATTTTGTCACATCAGGTTAACCTTTTACAATCTTTCACCCTAAAAACTGGAAGTATTTTAGACCCGTAACGATACGCAAAGAACAGTCACGGGCTTACAAGAGTCTATCAATAAAACCATGCAATAGTAATCTTTTGCTTTACTTCCGTACAACTGAAATGTTAGTGAGTATAATACTTTCTTACAGCCGCCCTCAATTTGCTAGTACGATTATAATTCGCGGAGATAATCATCCAGTTGACATGGATTATTGTTTTAGTTTATAGCTTCACCGTCTGGTCAGGTTTTCTACTACCCTAGTTTTATTAGGTATTTTGCAGTATTGATTTATCTGACGTGTAGTGTTTTATTTCAGTTATGGGTGATAGACGAAAGACGAGAGTAAAACTCAAGAGTTCATCCATACTCTTCTGAAAGAGATGAGGGAACGCCAAGTTTTACCTTCTCATCAACAGTGTTATATTCCCTAACTCCACGGGCATGGTGCAGTGTTATTGGATTTAACCCAGGACTTTGTCACACAATCTGGTGATTAGGAATCGTGTACCACCATCTCTCCTACACTGCCAGCCACGTCCACCAGCAGGCCTCGAACTCAGGACGTCGTAATGGACCTCCTGTAACCTTGGGCAATTAGGCACTTACTATATAATTAGGAGTACCGTGTGAAATGCACCAACGATACCGATATCATATTCTCTTCACGCAAAAGACTAGAAAATAAAAACAAACTCCAATAGTGAATCCAATCTTCGCTTTTCTTTTAGGAAAATCATGCGAAATATTTTTCATGAATGCAATCAAAATATCAGCTAGTTATGATGGATTACTGTCAGAAATTTACACAGCTACCTCGGTTCAAAAGCATAGACTTATTGACTGACGTCGTCTTTTCGCATTTGCCACCAGATGGTGTTGCTGATAAACGACGTTTCGATAACGCAGTCTGACATTATCATCTGGAGAATATCGGACACGCCGAGACAGCTGCCAATTACATAACGTGTGATTTATGTTGCCTCTTTGAGTAAGTGATGTGATTGGCTTAAGTGACACAGTTGGAACAGCTTATTAATGAGGCATTTTTTCTCTTGTTTCAGGTTTTCCTCAGCTGAAGAACTCGTTCGCCTCCGCCGGCGGATGTATGTCAGGTAAGTGATAGTGCGATGACACGTACAAGGAAATAAAAATAATATTTGCCTCTTTCATCGTTTAACTGTACTATACATACGCAGCACTTTGACCGTCTAAAGCTCAATATCTCTCTCTCTCTCTCTCTCTTTTTTTTTTTTAATGCCGTATTTTCTCTTCTAAATTTTAGATTAGGTGTATCGAAATATTACGGATTGCCGTCACTTTCAGCTTTCTCTAATTGTCGCCTTTCTTACGCTACAGCCATTAATAAAATCATTTCATGTTTGATTCGGAAACAAAGGATTCATAAAAACAACCAAAAAAGGTAACATTTCGTGAGACTGCCTATCAACTATCAACCTTACCTAAGATTTTCAAGCAGTCATCATATGTCCTAAATATGAATGCAACAAAGGATATTTAGAAACAAATGTAAGTCAGACTTGACAGGCAGCAAGTATTTATTAGGTATAAAATTTAGTTTGCTGAGGGTAATAAAGACTAAAAATACTACAGAAAGCAATTTAAGGAAGAAGGTTCGGAATATTTTGCTTGGAAAAATGCAAAGAATCATCTCTAAATGTGAATCGGATATGAGCATTCCTCAGAAACTTCAAGCAGGAAAAATGCTAAACACAATGGTATTTTCAGCTACGAGTTAAAGATACGAGTTAAACAATTCAGTTATTGATATGGTTGATTCTATGAAATATTTGGGAGTAACAGTACAAAGAAACATGAAATGGGACTTACACATTAATTCGTTAGTAGGTAGAGCTAATTCTAGGCTGCGATTCATAGGTCGAATCATGAAAAATTGCAATAAACATACAAAGGAGATAGCGTACAAATCTCTTGTGCGTCCACATTTGGACTATTGTTGTGCCATTTGGGATCCGTTTCGTAAGGGGTTGATTGAAAGTATAGAGAAAGTACAGAGAAGAGCCGCTCGATTCGTGACCGCTTGCTACAGTCCTTATGAAAGCGTCACAGAACTGATTAGTAGACTAGGCTAGGAGTCTCTGGTAGATAGACGACGCACGTTTCGTTTAAACTTATTGGTAAACATGTGTGCTCCCACTTTCGCTCACGAGTGTAGTGAAATACTTCGTCCACCAACCTATTTGAGCCGGAATGACAGGAAAGATAAGATTAGAGAAATAGTGTCGCACCGAGCGTGGTGGTGTAACGGATAGCGTTCTGGCCTCGCATTCGGGAGGACGGCGGTTCGAATCCCCGTCCGGGCATCCAGATTTGGGTTTTCCATGGTTTCCCCAAATCACTCCAGGCGAATGCCGGGATGCTTCCTTCAAAAGGCCATGGCCGAATTCCTTCCCATTCCTTGCCCCCATCCTTTCCCGTCTCTAAAGACCACGTTGTTAAAAAGGGACGTTAAACTGTTACAAAAAAAAAAAAAAAATAGTGTCGCAATGATTCTTATATGAATTCTTTGTTCCCTCGTACCATTAGAGATTGGAATGCACAACAAAGAGATTAGCTTTGGTGCTGAGCACCCTCTGCCACCCACAATTTTGTGAATTGCAGAGTATATATGTAGATGTACTTGCATTAAATGATAGATTCGGTTACAAAAGTTTTTTTCTTTCTTATGGCTTTATGTGTTCACGTTGAGGTCATTAGAGGCAAGAAAGGACTGAGGCAAGGTACGGGAAGGCGCGAAATCACCCCTGTATTCGCCTCGAGTGAATTCTGGGAACCATGGAAAAGCAAATGCTCTATTTCCGGACGGTGATTTGGACCTGAGTCCTCCAGAATGCAAGACCAGGGTTGAGAACGCTAATACAGTTCAGGTAATGACTACAATCATAATCACGGAGACAAGTGTTTACAGACTACTATCTCAAAGTTAGCGTATTGTAGTTTGTTTGATTTTCAATACAATAGAACGAGAAAATACACCGTGCCACAGCTTGATGAGTTATCCGGGCATACACTGGATCGATTTCTGGTCTTGTCTGTACAGACTACGTTCGCGCCTGGCTCCTCCGGCCAACATAAGGGTTGCCATTGTCTTCCAGCGGGAAAAGAAAGCGCGGCTCTTTCTTGAATACAGCCTCCCCTTTTTTTCATATCTCTTCTGAGAAGCGTCATTCTCCGATGCTTCAACCACGACTCACAATGACAACCTGCCTACCAGATATGTACGAGACTTGCGTCTCGATAAAGGTTTTTTGATTCGAGTTAAATCACGTCATAGACCCCACGGTACGTGTGCGTGGACAAGATTACACACTTTTTCCCTCACTCATAATCATCAACATACTTATTATTAATTACTAATGTTTTCCCACTGCTTCACTCGCGCAGACTTTAGTGTGAATAATATGTCAACTGCCTTTTGCTTTGGTTCTAGAAAAAAAAAAAAAAAAAAATCATACACTTTTGCGCTGTAGAAGCTTATAATAATAATTTAATTGCAATGGAGCACACCACACGCACCGGTGGCAATTTCCCTACACACCCAACTTCCCCCTATCCTGCACCCACCTACATTTGCCCTCTACAAATTTTAACTTTAAATTCTTTTAACGTTTTTGGTAAGTTATTCATCATTTCCCTTGGTAACTCATTCCAATCCCTGACAGCCTTACCTAAAAAAGAAAATCTTCCCACATCCTTGTGGCTGAAATCGAGTGCCACCTTTTGGTCATGACATCTTTTCCCTTCCATGCACTACTTTTCATACCTACTCCAATAACTTTCCATGCCTCATCGCCAGTATACGCCCTGTACACTCCCATGACCCTCCTCATCCTCCTCCTGTCTTGCAATGAATCCCGTTCTAGCTCCTTTATCATATCTGTCACTGATTGCATTCTGCGATAATTTCCAGAAACAAATCTAGCAGACCTTTTTTGCACCCTCTCTAATTACTGTATTTGATACGCAAAATGTGGGTCCCAGCTTTGTAACTTATAAAATAACACAATTTCGTTTAGCTTATTGGAGAGTCAATATTTGATGTAGAAGTCTATTTAATGTTTGCCTTGCATTCTGCACAGATGGCTGAAGAAATAAATCACAAACGTTACGTTAAAAAAATGCTGACATAATTCAAAGAGTTGATTATTTATCTGTGTTCTAATGTGATCTTTGGTGGGTATCTCGTACAGGAGTGTTCTTCTGAGATGCAAGGATATCTGAGTCATTCATCTATCCTCGAATTTCTTGCTCCGTCACGAAGAGTCATGATACTATACTTTGAAACTGTGAAAACTCGATGCAGATCGTTTAAATTTATTTTGTATAACGTGTGGACAAAGAAAACCCACAGAAAATAAAATTACAGAATTATATAAATAATTCTGATAATTTACAAGGACGAAAAAACGAAGTTTGACATTCGTTACGATACGATGAATTCTGTTGGCTGTTTTGTCAATATTACATGTGTCCCTGAATTAAATTTAAATCTCATAACTGCTATTTTCTTCATAGCAAGCTGGTTGTTAACTGTCGATTTTCGTTTTATTCTTGAATAACAGTGTCATCTATGAATTTTAGCCTTCTGTAGATATTTTTAGAGGTGATATAGTTTGAAGTATCCTGATAAAATATATAGTACAGATTGAATTCCAGCAAAATTTGTTTTTCTGGTGACTACTTTTAGATTTCAAAATTGATTTAAGCTGTGGTACAATAGCTTCTCACTGGTCTTTTCTCAGCAATCAGGCTGTTTGTATGGTACAAATGACTTAAAGATAGCGCGTTGAAGTCGTAATTGGATTTGAAAATGTCACCTCCCTAATTCTACGATACCGCTTTATATTGAGATCCGACGGTACACTGTTAAGTAATTGTTGCATCTGACGTTTAGAATTTAAGCACGGCACTATGTTAATTGAGTTAATGAATGAAACCAATCCACGTGTAAGCACAATAATAACAAAAAAAACCAATAATAAAATCACATGGGCCATACTTCGAGTATGATCCATCCATGTATTAAACATCTATTTATCGGTTAAAATTGCAACTAACAGAAACCGGTTAGTATGAAACTAAGATTTAACAATATTATACTTGTAATCTGCTTTTCACGTTATTTTATGGTAATTCTGGGTATGGATCATTGGAGCTACTAATAGCTTTGTTGCCTAAATGCAGGAAATCGATCAAGGACGATACTCAAGGAATCAACGTACTATTTAGTTGGAAAAAATATCAATAAAACACACTTAATACCATAAGCTCATCTCCAACAGGGGACCAGATAAGTTATCCACTACCTACCGTACATATACTGTGTATTAAATTGAAATAACTAAAATCTTTTTCGTAAAAACTTTTTTTAAAAAATCAGTAATATGCGGTTTTTAAGTCGAGTTCATCACTTATTTTCTTTACAGTTCTGTTTTTCTTTTCAATTGTAATATATAAATAAAGTACAACCAAATTCCAATTCAAAAAAAAAAATTGTATCATCATCTAAAAAAATAAAAAAATGAAATAAGTATTTTCCCAACACATTTATTGACTGATTTATAATATTCTGCGTCGAGTGATTTTTTATACGTATATAATAGTTTCTGCCGAAGAATCTAGTTTGTTAAAGTTTTCATTTATTTATTTCTTGAATTCTATAAACACTATAAATACAGTTACTGTTTTGTGTAACGTTTACAAGGCTACTTAATACCAAAAATTTTGAAGGAATTTTCGAATCACTAGTTTCAGAAAGAAATAGTGTAGGTCGGATTTAGCTGTCATGTCCCCTATAATTATCTAAACACAATATTTCCCGTGAACCTCCACTGGTACCACCATAACTACTTCGTGATTTTTTCCGAATTTTCCTTAATAGTGCTGTCGAAGTAAAGATGTGTCCGGTTACAAATTTATATCTTAAAAGTTTCATGCCTTATGAGTCTGTGACTGACGAAAGGATTCCTAAGGATTTGGTCTTTCACTGAAAAGTATCTCTTGGTTTCTGTTTTGAAGTAAGCGAAATCAAAGTACTGTAGCGTTATTAACAAACATTAAATGGTAGTCGCATGTTCGAGAATGCTATCTACATTGACAATATCTGGGGATGTATATCGTAATCAGGGATAAAATTACGAAATGTTTTCGAAAACTTATACTCGCCTTGTAGAGTCTGATTGTCCAGGGTTTTCTTGATATTCACCTTTTATTCTTTACGGCTTTACGCCTCATCGACATCGAGGTTATTAGAGGCGAACGTGCGTGGTGGCTGAGCGGTTAACGCTCTGGTCTCGCATTCGGGAGAACAGCGGACCGAATCCCCTTCCAGGCGTCCATATTTGGGTTTGCCAAGTTTTCCCCAAATCAATCCAGGCGAATGCCGGGATGCTTCCTTCAAAATGCCATTGCAGAATTCTTTCCAGTTTCTTGATCACAGTCACATCCCGCCTCTAATGACCTCGACGTCGACGAGGCGTAAAACCATAAGTATAAAAAAAATTGAGGCGGGAAAGGACTGGGGCAAGAAAAGTTAAGGAATTCGGCCATGGCGTTTTAAAGGAACCATCCTGGCATTTGCCTGGAGTGATTTGGGAAATCATGTAAAACCCAAATCTGGAGACCCGGACGGAGATTCGAACTGCCGTCCTCCCGAATGCGAGGTTTAGTTTATTACCATCGTCGCAGTCTATGGACGAGAACTTTTCTGACAGAGCAGTAACAAGCGGAATCTACAGGTGTCCGCTTCACTGCTAGAAACGCAACCAAGATTACGAAATGAAGATGATTCTCGGAACGAGTCGTCTCTGTATGATTTCTGCGGCGGAGGAGACGGAAGACAATTCCGTAAGTGAGCCCCACTTGAGCGTCGCGTTTCCTCGCACCGTGGCATAATGGACGCCTGTTTATCCAGCGCGCCCGCGCCGTTGTCTCCGGTCCATTTGTGGCGCGGAGTTTCAATGGACAGCTGCGCCTCGACGCCAGCAAGCGCTCGTGGGGGCGGCGTCTCGGCGACGCGTCTTAATTAGACAAGTGCTGGAGAGCCAGGCGAGGCGAGCGGGGGACGTTTTTCGGGGGCCCGGGGCTGTCCACAATGGGCAAGGGGTTGCGTTTCGGTGGTTTATTAAAAACCGCTCGCGGCCACGGAGGGGTGGTGATAAGCGCTTGAGCGCTATTAAAACCCTCTCACAAAGCGACCGGGAGTAATGGCTCGGGCGAGGCGCTACTCTCCAAGACGCCACGCATTGTCCCTAGCCTCGCACTGTAACTGCCTGGCAAGTACTCCACGACATCTGCAAACGGAGGGGAACCAGGTATACGACTGGTCTCCTCAAATCACTCCAGGCAAATGCCGGGGTGGATACTTCAAAACGGCCATTGCCGAATTCCATCTTGTTCCTTGCCCCCAGTAATTTCCCGGCACTAATGATTCCAACGTCGACGAGCTGTAAAGCCATAGGCATAACTTACACTGATCAGCCAGAATATTGACTGCCTACCTACTATGATATAAACTCGTCCAGGCGGTAGCAGCACCACCTGATGAGAAATGACTGCTAGTCAGACACACGCACGGTGCATGTAGTATCAGTCAGCGTGCTATCCGTGTTTAAAATGGGAAATGCGCGCGACCTTTATGAGTTTGACCGAGGGCAGATTGTGATGGCCCGGAGGCTCTGCACGAGCATTTCGGAAAGTGCACGACTTGTCGGGTGTTCGAGGAGTGCTGTCGTGAGTGTCTTCAACAAGTGGTGAAATCAAGGTGAAACCACGTCCAAACTTGAAGGGGTTGGGCGGCCACCACTCATTACAGATGTCGGACGTCGTAGGCTGGGCAGACTGCTAAAACAGGACAGGCGGCGAACTGTGGCGGAACTAACATTAGGGTGCGTGCATAAACTACGTGGCTCGATCTAGGGGAGGGAGGGGTTGGCTGGAAAGCTACGCTGGACTACGTGCGGGAAAGGGGGGGGGGGGACTTCCGAGTCAGGTCACATAGCTTGTAACTCATGTTATTTGTCACAGTTAAAATGAGGTACAGAACACACAACAGCATGTGAATATTTATTTAATTATCTCCGTATGTAATTTACAATAGTCTGACAAAAGAAAACAGTGCAAAATGATTTACTGGCCCCCTAACTCACCAGATCTGAACCCGGTCTAAAAGGAAAATGCTACGTGCTACGTGCTACGTGGGAGAGGGGGAGGAGGGTAGAAGCAAAAGCCACGTCGGGCTACGTGGGGGGAGAAGGGGTGTTTCACTGGAGGCCAAAATGGAGCTACGTGGTTTATGGACGCTCCCTTGGACTTTAATGCTGGGCAGAGTACATGTGTGTCTGAATACACAGTGCACCGAACATTCCTATCGATTGGCCTCCACAACCGACGATCTATGCATCTGCCAATGTTAACACTACGACATCGGCAACTAAGACTAAAATTGGCACATGACCATCGTCACCGGACGTTGGAACAGTGGCAGAGCGTTGCATGGTCTGATGAATCCCGATAAATTCTTAATCATGCTGATGGGAGGGTACGAATCCGTCGTTTCCCAGGGAAACAGCTTCTTGACAACTGTACTGCAGGATGGAGACAAACTGGCGGTGGATCAATTATAATCTGGGGAACATACACGTGTGTATCCATGGGTCCAGTTGATCTCGTGCAAGGCACCATGATGACCGATAATTATCGTACACTAGTTGCAGACCACGAACACCACTTCACGACGACCATGTTTGTCAACGGCACTGGAACTTTTCAGCAAGATAATGCGCCATGTCACAAGGCCAGGAGTGAGATGGAGTGGTTCGAGGAACACAGTGGCCAGATGTGAAGCCGGTCGAACACATCTGGGATGTGATTGAATGTGGCGTCAGAGCTCATCGTCCTCCCCCCCCCCCCGAATTTACGGGAATTAGGTGACTTGTGTCTGCAGATGTGGTTCAAACTTCCCCCAGCGACCTACCAAGGTCTCATTGCTTCCATGTAAGACGCGTTGCCGCTGTTATCCGTGCCAAAGGCGGACATTCCGGCTATTAGGTAGGTGGTCAAAATGTTCTGGCTGATCAGTGCAGAAGGGCATATAGTTTTACGTATATCTTGGTTTATTGTATCGTACCATTATAATATAACGTACCTAAAAGGATGTTTTGGGTTCCTGCGGAAACGCAGTTATCAAACTGAAAATAAACTATTTAAGTTACTTGCAAATTAACCAAACTCTTAATATTTAATAACCATAATAATTTTACGTTAGGTACCTACAAGCAAGAACAAAATAAAATAAATAAGAGACCCGAAAATTGTTTACTTCACCACTCTAAGGTTACGATAAGCTCTGGGCTCCCTCACACTCACTGCCACAAGACCTTCAAACGAACGGCGCTATCTTAGATGCCAACTGGAAACGTAATTAGTAAATAGGATATTAAAGGAACAGTGCTGTCCTACCCTTATATCATGGAAATGTCAGATTTTTTTCCTGCTCTTTGAAATATTCATGACATTTAAAAAGTTGTGCTTATAGTTTAAGCTCGCTTATCTTCTTATACAGTGCGAATAGTGTATCTAAAGTTTTATTATTCTGCCTGCGCACCAGCTGAACCATCTCAGTGGACCACAAGTTGAGAAACACTGGCCTGTAGGTGATTGAATGATAGGATGCCCCGCTGCGATTCGAAAAACGTGGGTTTCCTCACTGATTTCGTGTGTGAATTTAGTGTTTCCTGCCATGTACTGCTACAGCTACTTTCGCTGTCTCCATCAGGTGAAATGGTCGGTCAAAATGGTTACTGCGACAACATGTCACCGGTTCCATCGAAAAGTCGGTGACGTGTTGTCGTAGTAACCACTTCGACTTACCATTCTGCCGAGAAGGAATAACTCCCACCAAGAAAACTACCAAACCTAGTTCCCGCCGTAATGGAGATAACCATTCTCCCTAGATCATTGAAGACAAGTGCAGAGTATCTTTCAGTTCTCTCCAGACAAACACTGGGGTGGTTCTCACAAGACAAGTAGAGGGAGCGTCTATTAATTACGTGAGGTGAAATAGGGGGGGGGGGGAGGTGTCCAGCGAAATCTCACGAAACCTCAACAAGGGAGAGGGGTTCAACGGAAATCTCACGTGAGGTTTTGAAATTTTTGTAGGAATGTAAAGCTAAAGAAAAGGTCTACAAATGACGCGAAAGTCGACTTTAGGAGGGGGGGGGGGTAATTCGACCAGAAGTGTGGGTATAACCGTCCTTGGAAGCAAGAGACATAGAAAAAAAGTTACGAGATCGATTAGTAGGGGGGGGGGTGCGACCAGATCTCACGAAGTCTCACCACACGCCCCATACCCTAATGGAATTTTCTGTTTCATAGATCAGACCAGACAAATGCTTCCTCAGGGTATTCTAGACACAATAAAACAAAGTTCCTTTTAAGAAATACGCAAACTGTTAGATCTCTGCTGAGAAATCCTCGCTTGTTCCTAGATCACTGCTGCCTACTGCAGGTATGATTTTCTAATATCCTGTCCGAAACGTTCTGGCAGCAGATAGTGATGCTAGCAACGAATTATCAAACATGGTATTTCCCAAAAAATTGGGTGATTACTATTCTGTTCAGGAATATTAGAAAACTTACTACTCGATATTCTTCTTCACGAGCTTTTTCCAATATTTTGGGGTCGACTGCCGTCGATGAGTTTTACTCATTGTTGGCATAGTTAAATGTGCCGCTAGGGTTTTACGGTAGCTTTCCTTTGCTGACGGCATTGGGGCCATCCACAAATTACGTCACAAGAATTTCATGATTTTTGGACTCCTCCCCCCTCCCATGTCACAGGATGTCACATTTGTGGGACCCCCTTCCCCTGGTGTGACCTCACATATTTTGCAATTTTAAATTTATAAATTAAAACATCACTTCCAAAATGATTTATGTATTTCTAGTTAAAAAATCATATCAACAATAAATCAAACATTTAAGGAAATATTTAAAAAAACATAAAAATCGAATTAATGATACAAAATTGAGTCATCATGTGTCCGTGGATTTTTGAACCCATTCCTTGATACTGTTTATTATTGGCATAATAGTCACTTCATTCTAGATTTCGATAGTGTTGGGAACATTCGATGTGTCATCATCATCTTCATCCAACCATAAAGCATCGTCATCGTTTAATAAACAGAGAACTTCCCTGTTTCGTCTAGCGGCAATGCTTTGTGGACGAATCTTCATGATGGGGAAAACCTCTAGTTGCCACTTATGTAATTGCTTATGTTGGTTACTGGCTTTGTATGATGAAAAATATAGTCCACAGATGCCATATGATCGTTTAAATAAGTATGCCTTGGCACTGGGGCAATACGAGCCAGAAAGTGATACAAATTATGCATGTGATCTCACAAAGTTTATGACACGTCCCCCCCCCCCTTGTCACACAATGTCACACTTTGTTGACCCCCTCCCCCCCTCTCAAGGTGTGACGTAATTTATGGTCGACCCCCAAGCATTTTACACCTACTGACTGGTTGTATATTAGAGGAAAGTGAAGAGTTGCCATCTGTGTATGTCGTAAGTGTGATTAGCGTATTTTTTGTTTGTCAAATGTGTAGTTTATGAGGATGCAGTTGGGGTACGTTCCAGCATTCACCTTGATGACTGCGGAAAACCGCCGAAAAATCGCAGTGAGGACGGCTGGTAGGCGAAATTCTGGATTGTGTGTGCGGCACCTCATCGTTCTGGGCCACTCAGCGAGTTTGGAAATTTACTAGTCAATACGACGTAGATCACTTGGGATCCCCACCAGTAGTCTAGGGCAGTAGGTCACTCGAGAAAAATTGCGGGTGTTTCTCGAAATAAAGCCATCATCATCAGAGTATCCACTGTGCGCCACCCAGTCGGAGTAGTGGAGCTGTCTGAGGAGATCCCACGGAGCGCTCTCCCATTGAGACATCTCTTTTTAGCCGCTGTCATTCACACGCAGCGAGGGCCGCCTCGAGATAATTGCGGGCTGGCCAGGTATCGCCAGTCATGCCGCACAATTGTGTTGTCTTACGGCCCATTCAGCTCTCCCACGCTGGCGTCCCGTCGGCCTCTCCCACTTGTTATATGAGAATCTCTCACCGCCACACGCGCAGATACCGCGATCCTGGCGTTTCCATTATTTAAGACGGCGAACAAACTAGTACCTTAGTCACAGGAACAAGCCACTGTGCACTTGCACTTACGCAAATTAACCTTCGTTTATCATTAAAGCTCTGTATTATATCATCTTTCGTTATCTTCTATCTTAGATATAGTTATATGTCGTACGGCAATTATGCTATATACCTAACATGTTCTACTTAGAGTGTGGCCCTAATACTTACGAATCAAATATTGACGCCGATAGTATTAATCCTTGAGATAACTTGTTATTTGAAAAAACAGATTTTGTTCAAATTCTTGGTGGTTAAACTTTATTATTTCTTTAAATGACGTCGCATTAGAACCTAGGTAATAGAAAAAATAATTCTGGTCCTTGAAACTGCTTCAATTTTTCCTACTATCCACAGATATTAACATAACTCAGACATTAAAGCTGCAAGTTTTTTCATCTTTATTCTTTCTACTTAGACTATTTTCCTGATCCATGTTATATGTACGATTTAAATATTGGGGGAGCTAATACTGATCGTTGAGGTAAGTAGTTATTTCAAACAACTGCCCTGACCTTTCGATTGATTTTTTAAAAATATATATGATGTAGCATTATTAGTCAAGCAATAGAACAGAATTATAGACCTTGAAATTATTTTACCCTGCAGAAGTGCCACATTAACAGAATTTATTTGATGCACTGATCTTTTATAATCTTAGACGACTCTGTTCTACAAGTTTTTGGGAATCTGTTGAAAAGTAATATGCCATTATCGAACTTCAACCTGCTTGTCTCTACTTGCGCTCTACCTGTTTTCTAAAAAAATGGTTTTTCTTTTTTTTTTTTTTTTTTCTCAATAGATACGAAAACATATTAAAAACTATTCTTATAATCTATTCTCCCCAAAAAGTATTCTGTGCAATTGTAACCATGTTTACCATCCACTAATATGTCATCAACGTTACAGTTCTTGATAGACCTTTTACCAGGTAAGCGTAATATTTCATCTTCTTTTAATTTTATGAGATTATATGGTTATCATAATGAACATTTTCTTTTCAAAATTTTGAGATTTTTCTTAAGCTCATATTTTCCCATATTTTTTTCTATCTGCTGAGATATTACCCACCGATTTTCTGTATAGTCTGTCAAATTCATTCTGTCACTGATGCGATTCGAATGTCTTCTATCTATTATTCAACACTTTACCTCAACTTAATATTTGGTATTCTACATAGTCAAGTGACTCATAATTATTTATTTTTATTTATCTTTTTATTTGTATTCTTAAGCAAATAACTGCAATTTTGTTTGTAATGAGTACGTTGAGATGAAGAGATCAGCTTATGGAAGAAAGAGATGCAGTTTTGCATTAAATTGGTATAAATAATGAGTGCAGAAAAATTTTCTTGCTGTATGATGTAGCACTTCCTACGATATCTGCGGAGAAAATTTGGAAGTTCATCAGGTTAGTTGCTTATCACAACGAAGTGAAAGGAAGGGGAATGGTGAACGAGGATAGCAAGCTGATAGTCGAGAAAAACTTCTCTTCTTAAAAAAAAAGGACATAATACCTCCTCATACGAGTAGTACCCTCGAATATTACATTGTGGGACATAGGATTGATCCTTGGGGTATTCCAATAATTCAAATAACAGATTTGGTGATTTACTCATTCTTCCCCCCCTCCCCCGCCCCCCCGAGCTGCAAACGGTCGGTCACAAAGGCAAATAATTTTTGGGGACAGAAATGACATCTTCTCAAACGACAGTGCCCTACTTATCTCTGTTTCTGTTGATATAATACTTCATTGAGCTTGACTTACTTCCTTTGTAAACATTTCACTTAAAATACATTATTTATTTCAAAAGTTACCAGGATATTTTCAGTAAATCTTTTACAGCGTAACCTTTGCTCCAAACTGAATATTCAGTAAAGTGTACGCTTTAACTTAAAATGAATGTATGTTGCTTACCCGGTATTCGGTCATAGGTGGCTATTATGAAGGATTTTAACTGTCTATGATAATTTTGTGGTAATATGAACCCAAGGGATGTTTCAGTTGTCATTCCCATTGTAAAATCGTTCGTGTTACTGTATGTTTTGATCGTGTGTGTATTCATTGTAGAGCTTTTTTTTTGTGCTTTAGATGAGAGATGAAAGAAGGAATAGAGTAAAGCTCAGAATGTGACCATTCACTTCTGCTCTTCTAAAAGACACCAAAGCGTTCGCCGAGTTTTAGGTCACAATCCGACGAACGAATCACCATCAGCACTCAATCCTTGAATACTACGGAGAGCTACAGGATTTAATCCGGTACGTTTATACACAATCTGGTGATCGTGAATCGTGCGCCTTCACCATTCATACCGTGCATGCCAGTGATGAAAATTTCTTGTCTTGAACCAATTACGCCTTATCAGGCATAGGACACCAACACGGTGCAGCAACAGTCTCAGCCATCAGAAGTGGATTTATTTTTACTACCCATGTCGCACACGTTTTAGACCGTATACTCTGTGGATATAAGACATATGAATTGAAACATACTGGAGCTGGGACTGATGTTTGAAATAAATGATTATTTAAGGCAACATTAAATATTGTCACATGAACATCTATTCAACAGAACAAAGTTCTAGTCGTTTGTACTATTTTTCTATACATTAGAGCAAGATCAAGACCAGTGAGTATCATAACAGAAGGGTCATCAAGTTGAATCACTGTGTCCTATAATATTTTATGAGATAATCTGACGAATTCATGACTAAAAGATTTCTTCTCTGCGAAAGGCACCGACCTATTTACCTCTGTACCGGAACTTACGCAGAATATAATTTATTAAGTGTACTTACTTCTTTCGGATTGTGTTTTCAGAATAGTGTAGAGGATGTTTAGTATTCACTAGTCATTCATTGAGTAATGCTATATGTGCATATCCAATAATATTGATGCTAGAACTGATCCGTGAGGTAAGCCCTCGATTAGAACAACAGATATGATTAAACGACTTGGGGCATTTATTCCATTTTTGTTATATAACAGCACATGAGTAGCTAATTAATGGAGTAAAATTCTAGATCTATAAAAGAGTTTGTCACACAGCACCGCGCATTCGAGACATGCCATTTTTTGAACAGTAAAAAATGTGCCATCCACTCGTATGATTGAGCCATATAACATTATCCAAATTTTTAAATGAGATTATGGCAGGTTCGAATATAACTTACTTTCTTCTTTCAGAGCTGTCAGAAAATGCACAGAAAATATTGTAGACTTAATGATTTCATATTGAGTATTCGGGGCAAAACACAAATTTATTATGTTATCCTTGGGACAGGATAGTTTAGACTATCATGCTGGTGTAATTCGTACAAATCAAATGATAGTGGGGCTAGTATAGTTCCTTAAGGTGAGATCTTAATGGGAACATCAGACTTCGTTAAAGTTTTTCTTTGCCTCTTTGCATAAAGTAGTATGAGTATCCACGTAACAGTTCGACAAAAAAATTTAGAATGTGTCACTGCTCGATGTAACACTTACATATCAAATAATATTGGATATAATACTATTCCTTAGAGGTAAATCATTAGTCAGAATAACAGAGATGATTACACTTACTGTCTATTATTATGTCATCTAGAGCACAGGACGTTTAGACTGTCACGCTGATAGATGTTATTCGTAGAAATGAAATAACAGTGGGACTAGTATGATCCTTCACGCATGAACTTAATCGGAAGAAAAGATTTGGTTTAAGTTTTTGGTTGTCTCTTTGGATAAATTATTACAAGTTCCTACATAACAGTTCGACAAAACATTATAAACCGTGTCTCTGTTCGATGTAACATGTACAAATCAAATATAATTGATAATAAAATTGATCCTTGTGGTAATTCCTCAGTTAGAATGACAGATCTGATTCAACTTACCGTCCATTATTATGTCATCCATAAAATAGAACCGTTTAGGCTGTCACGGGCTATCACGCCCATAGATATCAGTTGTACTAATCAAATGACTGTGGGACTAGCACTGATCCTTAAGGTAAGGTCTTATTCTGAACAATGTTAAAGTTCTTTGTTGCCTCTTTGAATAAACTAGTATGGGCACCTAACTAACAGTTCAAACAAAACATTTTAAAAAGTGTAGCTGCTGGATGTAACACGTATATATCAAATAATATTGGGATTAGTACTGTTCCTTGAGGTAAGTCCTTATTTAGCATAACAAATATGTGAGAACGAAGGCTTTCACAGCGTATCAATCCGTGAAGACTTCATAACAAATATGACAACACTTCTTGGTGTTGTTTCTTTACATGACATTGCATGAGCAAGTTAGTCAGTAGTTCTCAAAGCGGTTTTGCCACGCGGGAGTGCCTAATCAAGACAGTCCATGTGCGGATCGAAATGTCATCGGCTCGGACGAGGACGCAAGACGTGAGACGCTGTAACAAGGACAGCAAGATGACAGTAATCTGGAGAGTGTGGCTCGTTTGTTCTCTACTTGTTACGGGCCGAGGGTGGGCGGTGGTAATTCGCGGTGTTCCCCTTCGTTAGAGCGTCGACCTGCCGGCAATCAGCTCGACCAATTAATCGAATGAGCCGGCTGTTAGTCGCCTAATGGCCGCCTTGTCTGCTTGTTACCTTCCACCACATAACGTTTTACCTCTCGAAACACGGCCGGCGGCTCGAAATAAATTTATAGACCGATTAGCGGGCGCCCGATTAGGCGGGATTATTCGTCAACGCGCTCCGGAGCCACTGCAGTTGGCGATCAACTGAGCGGGACCTCCACTTTATCAGTCGGATGATACTGAAACACCCTGCGTGGAAGCAATCGCTTTTCAATCGCGCCACTGTTCCCAGCAATATTTGTTTCTTTTTTCCCTTCCTTTTACTGGCGTCCACATCAAGAACGACGAGTAAGCGAAACTTTGTCGTCTAAAAGAAATTAAATTTTCATCCTAGACTCTATTGTTATTCTGATGGAGCTTATGACCCGTGGCTGTTCACCTACACAACTACCCTACCATTACGCAAAACTTAAACTGAAATTCCTCTTGTTTTCGATGTAATTTTTTTTTTAAATTTATTTAATGGTCGATGACTTGCGCCAATTGGACCAGCTGACAGTTACATGTTTTCCTTCAAGAATCTTACATATTTCACTCTTATTAAATACTCTATTTTTACAATTTTATTGCGTCCTGGCTACATACAACACTTTTATTACATTTAATGTGTCTTTCTCTTGCATTTCTCCATTACAGATTGATAATCATTTATACGTTTTTTTTATTTATTTTATTTTTTTTTTAAAACTTAATGGAAACTTATAGCTAGTTTTACATAAATACAATTTATATTTGTAGTAATCGATGGGGGCAGGTTTGTGATGGATCGTCTGGTGAAGTTACGAGACTAGTATTTGGTAGTAGGGGAGCAGGTATCTGTGCACTTATACGACCTCTTTTTTTTGGGGGGGGGGGAATTTTGAAACTTGATTTGGGTAAGTTGTTCATTGAATTTATTGCGAGGTGGTAGGGGGATTTCTGCATATTTTGCTGCTAAATTTTTATATCGGCTTGGTGAAGGAATCGGGCTAGCGCTTCGTATACCTCCTGTCTTTGTATTCCCAAGAGTGTAGTCACTGAAGTTGGAAAGGGTATTTTTAATTTAACTAGGTTTTTATAAAGGTTGTCTTGAGAAGCCTTATATTGACTGCATGGTAATATGACATGGTTTAAGTCGGCTATTTCTTCGTATTCTTTTGGGCAATAGGGGGAGGTGATTACTCCTATTCTGTGTAGGTGGCTTGGGAAATTCCCATGTCCCATTCTCATACGAACTATGCATGTTTTTTGGCTTCTACTCATTTTTTGGGATTCATACCAGGTTTTTGTGGTAGGTCGGGTGGATTAAAGAGAAATTTCTTCCTCTTACAGTTTGGGTGGAGGACCAATAGTCTGACCATTTCCTCGAGTTCGATGTAAATTGTTCGGTATCTCCATCGATAGAGTGCTGCTGTTGCTGATTCCTTACCCAAGAAGGAAAAGTTTTGCAGACCTCTTTTGAGTAATCGAAAGCTGACTTGTGGTCATAATGCTCTCTTCCCACTCACATGTTAGAAAGTCAAGGTCATGTTGTATGATAATTTTAGCCGACAAATGATTCTGCACTCCATCACGACATCTGGAAGACTCATGCTGGATATCCATATTGCTGATTCCGAATTGTCCCATCACATTCA
The DNA here is from genome assembly GCA_031002005.1 of Vandiemenella viatica. Taxonomy (NCBI): domain Eukaryota; kingdom Metazoa; phylum Arthropoda; class Insecta; order Orthoptera; family Morabidae; genus Vandiemenella; species Vandiemenella viatica. The sequence goes on along the minus strand of CM061918.1, from coordinate 52,996,161 downwards.
AAGAAAGGTCTGAAAAATCTGTTGTATCCCAGTTCGATTAATACTATGGTTCATTCTCTCATAACCCCTCTCCCCCTCCCCTAATCGACTGTGAACTTCGATTCCTAGCATCTCCCAAATATATCTTGCTCAACTGAGTTTCATCGAACGTTATGTTAAGGTATCTACATTATATCTTTGACACCTAATTCCTCCTTCACTGCATAATCGTATAAATTGTTTATTCCCCCTACCTGTGTACCTAGTAAAACCGACTATTTTTGGTATGTATGTTCATTCCTCTTTGGCCTACTTGACCAGTTATACCGTCCAATACATCCTGTAGCTGTTTAAAGTTCTAGCGCTTTTTAACGGAGGCATGCAACGTCACCAGTAGTCTCCAGGTTGCATTAATCGTACTGCGTAAACGTGTTTACAGAAAACCGTCTAAAAACGTTAAACAATGTGACCTTATTTATTTGCTGTCATCAATCTCTCGACTGGTTCGATGCAATCCTCCATCTCCTCCTATCTTAATCTTTGCTCTTCATCTCAACATACCTCTCACAACCTGGACCCTCAATTATCTGCTTCATATATTCTAACCTCTGTCTCCCTATACAGTCTTTCAACTGTAGCCTTCACTAACAAATTAACCAACCCCCACATGCCTTAGAATATGACCCACCGTCATGTCTCTTCTTTCCGGAAGACTTTTCCACAAAGATTTTTCTTCATCAATCATTTCAAGAACACTTTTATTTCGTATTTTATGTGTCAATTTAATTTTCAGCTTTCTTCTATAGCAATATATTTAAAATGCTTCAATTCTTTCAGATATTCATAAAGTGCTGTGCTCCTCACATAAAGTTTTAAAAAGTTCTTTCTGAGTCCTAGGTCAATATTTAAAACTAAAAGATTTCTCATTTTCCAGAAGATTCTTTTCGCTGATGCTATTCTTCTATAGCACTATATTTAAAATGCTCGAGTTCTTCCTGATATTAATAAAGTGCTGTCCTCCACACATAAAATTTTAAAAAAGGTCTTTCTGGGTCCTAGATCAATTTTTGGAACTAAAATATTTCTCATTTCTCGGAAGATTCTTTTGGTCAGTGATATTCTGCTTTTCTTTAGCACGATATAAACCAGTAATTCTTCCATCTTGTTGATGTGAATTCGGTGAAGTTTTATCTGCTCAGATATGTCAGTGGACATCTGATATTTCCACCACATTCGTTTGAAGAGCGTGTCGGTCCATTTGCCATCAGAAACAGAGATGAATATACATTAATTGAATATCTCTGTCATTTATTACCATCGTCTTCGACACATGTGTTTCTGAAAGGCAAAGTCTAGTAGGAAACACCCCGCAAGCCAAACTTAAATGAGTGTTTTAGTTTCGGTTAAAAAGTCTTCGCCATAGGACTAGGCTTAAAGATCATCAGCATAGTAAAAGAGGAGGATGACAAGGTTTGCAGGTTGTTGCTTTAATCATTAGAGTTTCGTAAAGTATTCATATTACTGGTGGCTAAAACAGCTGCTACAGTCGAACCTGTTAAACTACTTGACTATTCAGACAACAGTTAGTAACGTAGAGGGTACTTGGGAAACTGTCTTCTGTAACACTGGTGTACATTAGCGTATGATCAGACAGCCGTGAACACTTTAGAACTCAAGATTTTCGGTGACCTAAAAGAAAATATTCTATATGTCTTCCAGATATTCTTTAACGTAATGATCACGGCAATGTTGTGCTCTGTTTAATAACCTATAACAGAGCGGTAGTTTTAACATTTACTAGTTTAATGGAAATAATTCTTTCTCGCACCGGGTGTAAATATCAACTGATAAAACGACAGGTTATTGATTTTGGTGATTGGCTTCGCGTACGTTTTCTTGCTTTGTTTTCACTGTTCATTGAAATCGCCCAGTCTATTTACCAACCAGTCATTCCTCGGCTCAGTCACTTTCCTATCGTCGCCGCCACACTTAAGAAGCCTCTAACTTGCGATTAGCACTGTGTCTGACCTTCAGACACCAACCGGATCCCTATCAACTACTTGTGGTTCCTTTCCAAGATGGAACTTGTTGGATCACTGATTGAGTTTTGGCCAAGCAGATCAATCTTGTAAAAAGTACACGTGCACAGGCTAAAATCATGAAATTATCTGGAAAGATTTGGAACCGGAAATTTTCCGTTCACATCCTGGAGAGAAAGTTTGAGAATATGGTCCTTATGACGCGTTGCCGGTTCGACGCTCTGACGACTGTTTTCTCAGTGAAGTCTCCGCTTTCCAGCGACCGCGATTGCCACCAATTCCCTTGTTCTATTCCGCACCGTGCTATTACACGGAAACTGGCTCCAATCTCGCTGTCCTCTCCTTCCGGCGGGCTGTCGCCTCTTCACATCCCAGTTGCCGTCGCTCCGGGTTCACTGACACTGCACGCCTTGCAACAATACGGTAAACGCCTTCCGGCTTCACTCAAGACGTCTTTGCAACTTTCGGGTTCTTGCTGTCCAGCCGCTTTCTTCTTCCAGCAAAGACTTCACGATTAGACATCACAAAGCAACGCAGTCTAGAAACTGCATCTCTCTGAACTTTCCGATGTATTACTCTGACCTAGAAATGTTCTCTACCTGATTGTCACAAAATAAATTATTTTTGGCGTATCAGAATGTATTCTACACTGTTTGACTATGAAAGGAAAACCCATGGTGAAGTCAATGTGTTGGGTTAATCTACAAGATGTGTTAATTCAATTTTGCTGCTGTTTGTTTTAACCGATTATTTCACTGTGCTTTGGCTGTTTGTTATTTTCCCTTTTATTATCAGTCTTTCTGGGACATTGACAATAATTACCAACACATCTATAAGAATTACATTCTCAATCTGGTAAGCTACCAGTTATCCTCGGAAATGATCAGCCAAGTATTGGCTTATCACTCAGTTAGTGGATTACGGCGCGGTTATTTTAGATGAGAACGGCCCAATTCTCCTCTTTCAACACATGCAAGCCGTTAAGTCGGAAAAACAAATTCAGAGGAATTTTGACAAAGTCTGGAAATTAAAAACTCACTGTTCTAGTCGAAATAATAGTCAATTTAACTAGTACCGTTCTTTGACACAACTTTTATAGTATTTATGTTTCATTGAAACATGTTTCCGATGATCCAAACATCTGTTCATTTGTCGAAATGTTCAAACACACTGTCCGACACAGACCAATCATTTCTCAAAATGTATCAAATGTTACAACATAATTCAATTAAAAATTAGCAGAGGCACATTAAAAGCGTTCAAGCCACTTGCTGTATATCAAGAAAATAACATTAGCTAAATCACTAAAAAAAATCACTGTCTATCTCAGTCCACAGTATATGAACTTATTGTCCAAATTCAGTTAGTAAACGCACTTATCAGTGTCCCATTTACTTGCTGAATGTTACACAAAAGAGAACACAAACTAAATCCAAGAAAATCTCACTGTCCATTTCAGTCTACTTGGCTTCAAAAGAGTCCAATATTAACACTTAAATGCCTAACATTTTAAAATCATTTTTATTCCATAAAACTTCTCAAACACATTTTTTGTTAGATTCGGGGTAAGCTAATAGAAAACATTCTTGCTTTATGGTTTCCTTTAACTTTATCACGATTTGAACTTGTGATTGGAATACTTCGAAACATTCCACTGAATCTCATGTATTTATGATTTCATTGTGCAGTTATAACTTTCAAACCGTCTCTTTCGTATCGCAAAATGTATCAAAATATGTTGACTGTATGTCGTTCCTTACTGTTTCAAAACTCCAGTTTTATTTCATGACGTAATATTCCTCATGGAATTAGCGATTGGCTGTAAATTGTAGTTAGTGTCTACAATATTGCTGCTATTCCCTGGTGGGTAATCAGTTTCCAGCATTCACTCAGTGGCAAAGAGATGAGGGCCGAGTTACAGAGAGTTGTAGATTAATAAGTATGAAATTCATTGCCACTGTTCTTTGTTATTTGCACAAAAAATCTTGTAATGCCTCGGTAGCCTCAACATTAGATTATTTTCACATGCTATGAGCTATAGTGCGGTATGTATAACAGACGAAATGTAATGGTTCCATTCATCCTATTCTGATTTTAAGGATGAATTACATAAATCTTCTTCTTGTGTGTTGATATAAGAGTTCTTACTTACTTTACTTTTTCGTGTCCGAAAATAGTTCCTCAGTATTGAGCTACGTCAAATACTTCTTTCTTGTTGGTCCACATATCGTTGGGATACAGGTGGAAGGACAATTTGGGCAAATAGATGTCGATTTGCTCTGAATTATACTATTACTTTGTGTCTGCCTAAAAGTTTTTTGCACCAGTTTATTTTGCCTTCTTTTTTGACATGCCGTGCGGGCGTAAACCTGGCCTAAGGTGTAGCTCTAGAAGAGCACGAGCAGCTTAAGTTATTGCATTCCAAGAATCTGATGTCCATACTGAAGAAAGAAGAAAAGTCCAAGCTGAAATAAAGGTGCCCTCAGTTAAACCACCCCCTCCCCCCCAGATCCCCGCACCTTCGATTGTTTCTCTGTTTATATATGTTTTAAATTGATTCTATTCATGAGACAGGTTCAACGGTAGAATGATACAGTGATTGCTTACCTGTCATATCATGCCGACTCGGTGTTGTTTGGAACAAATCTTACGTTACTGACAGATTTCTGTATCCAGTTCTGGCAATGAAATTCTAAGTACACGCGTACGAAGACGCTGGTAACAGGAGTAGTGTATAAAGACTAGCAAATTTTAAACAATGAGGGTGTAGAACTGCGGAAAATGCTTCAAAGATGAAGTAAAATTCGTTCGGATAAATAAATAAGAAATACATTCAGTATCATTGGTGTCATATTAATTATCTATACAAATTGATTAAATCGCCATTGAAGAAATGCTCATCAGACTCAGTTGATAAAAAAGAAGAAGGTAAAAATGTTAGTAACAGCTAGAAAATATTTTCCAATTGAAAAGAAAACTTTGAATGAATCTAATATCGTACAAAAAATCTAAATATCATTTCGTGTCTGTAGTTGATGCAATTTCAATGGTGTGATCTTCAGTTCAGTGTTCAATAGATAGATAGATATGTTCACTTTGATCCCATGTGAGAATAATCTCGGTGATGTGGAACAGTACATACACTTATTAATAATGTCAATTATATTACTAAATAAGAGATAATATTATTATATATTAACAACAAGTTAGCTACAACCCATTAGTATAATCAATATCCCCTATAATCTACAAATACAATCCCGAGTTAATTAATACTTATTATGTGGAACAGTGTATACACTTGTTACCAGCATCTAATAAACAGTTATTTTCTTACCAACCAGTTACCATAATAAGTTTCACTGTAATCTACAACTACATATTACATCGTGTTAGTTACTATTTATGTGGAACAGTACACACACTTATTAACAATATCAGTTATCTTACCAACAACTCATAAGCAGTCAATTACTTAAATACCTGTTAGTAAGATAATTATTCACAGCAATTTTTGAGAGCATGCTATCCCATGTTAGTGAGTGAAATTTTGTAAACAGTCAAATTACTTCATTTGTAAAAAGTTTCAATAGAAAGAAAAACCACATATCATTTTAGCAATTGTGGACAACTTTGTCACCTTCCCTTTCCATATATACTATTTTAGCAGTCATTCTTAGTTACCAAATTCCAAGAAAAAAATTCTTTCACACAGTAAAATGGGTTCTCAAGCAGACACTCTTTCAGTTTGGACTTAAAGTAGTTGGGTTTTCGTAGATAACATTTAATTTCTGTTGGTAAGACATAGAATAAGGAAGCTCCAGTAAATGTTATCCCTTTCTGTACAATTGACAGTGATTTGTAATACTTGTGAATATTATGCATCGCTGATACATCTCTCTAAATCTCAGGAGATAGATTTAATTAATACTTTATCGAAAATATCAGGTATTTTTTGCCACGTTCTCCTGGTTGTGCCTTTGTTCGGAAGTGGCTGCACGAGTTTCGCTTCCCTAATGGTCAAAACAATGTGCTCAGAATCGCAGACAGAAAAACCTACTACTTGAATTAGGCAAAAAACGTTTATAAGTTGTTCTCGGAATCGGGACTCTGGCTGCGCCGTGAATGGCGTGGTGTAGGTAAATAGGGCCCGAAACGCAATACACCACAAAGGCTGACGGGTCGGTCGGCTATTGACGGCTTATTTCCTGACCAACTGCCGGAAACACACGCGGCGGGGATCGGGTTTCTGCAACCGAAAACAATAATTAGCCCGCGGCAATACCTGCAGGATGGAATTTCCCAGTTTTGAAGTTCACTCCATCGCTGGAAATCCTACACAAATTGTCGATCATTACGTTAAAGAAATCATTACCACAAAAACATGGACGCTTATCGAAAGTCTGCCATAAACCATTGGGAATTCTCACGGTCATCGATCCAGATCTCCTGATATCGCAGGCCTGTAAATTAAGTTACGGAACAGATGTATTAATAATTTATTTCAATGAAATTAACTAACACAGAATGAAAATACCGAGCATGTTGGATGAGCGGAAATACTCAAGCCCCACATTCGGGAGGACGCGGGTTCGAACAGCCGTCCGACTGTCCAGTTTTTACATCATTTTCCAGCTTAATGCAGGGATGGTTCCTTCAAAAGGTTAGGGCCCAATTTCTTTCCGTAACTTGCTCCCAGTAATTTTATTCCTCTAATGACCTCAATATCGACAAGGTGTGAAGCGAGAAGCCGTCTTTGGTAACCTACGAAAAAAAGGGGAAAGAAACTGTAAATGAGAAACCAATCTTCTAACTTCTTGCGGCACTTTACGAACATATGACTACCGAAATGTGTTTTTTAATCTGTATATTCTTCTTCTTCTCATGTGACCCCACGATATATGCATGCAGGTATATTCCGTGATGGAATCAGATGTTCTGATGTTATATTGGACATCATACGAACTATAAGTGCGGTATAGAGTCGCTTTCTTTAGTAACTGTGCCCCAACATATATTACCCCAAATTTTAAGGTTAAACTGCTTTGATTTGAGTGCTACTAGGCAAATTTTTTTCGTGTGTCTGAGGGGCAAGTCTAAAGTAGTGGTTATGACCTATATTCGACGATAAGTTCTGTTTGAATATAATCATAAAATACGTATTACTGGCCTAATTAAATGTAACTACTTTGATTTGAGTGTTACTTGGCAAATTTTTCGCCTGTAGGAGGGGCGAGTGTAGAATATTGGTTACCGCCCAAATTCGATGACAAGACCTCTTAGATTATAATCATAAAAATAAGATAATATTCAAGAATATTAATTTTTCTGCACTTAATCATTGGAACAACGTCTATAAAAAATGTCGACTGTAATTATTTCTCGAATGACAAATATTTAAAGTAATTAACATGTACCGAAGGAATATACTAAGTAATGTTGTTATGATGTTTTCATAGTATTGTCCTTAAATGTGATCTCTATGTTCCATAACTTCCCTTCTATCTACTCTCCTGCCAACTTTCTGGTTAAACGGTATATTACACGATACTTATTGGCTAAAAGCGGAACATATTTTTACGACAGCTTGAAATTTTGTTCGTGTCTCATGCAAGGATAAAAAGAAATATCACATAAAAAATAATAACGATAATAAAAATTTCTGGTTAACTGATTTCAATTAACAGTGACTCTTGTTCACACCAAGCTAAGGAAAAAAGAATTTTTCAACAAAAATTGATATTTTAGTATTATATTAATCTAGATATCGACCATTTTTCCGCAGTTGCAAAGCAATAAATTTTATAAATAAAACCTCCGTTTACAAACAACTGTAGTCGTAAATGTTATTTATTATTCCCAAGACGCATTTCGGGACATTGATGATGCCCCACACCTCAAGGCCGAAACGAGTCTGAGGAAGAAAAAATTCACCAAATCAGTTTTCTATAGACGGAGATTGTATTTATGAAGTTATTATTTATGGTATGAAATCTGACTGAAAATTATAATGGCCAAGCATCTGAGAACTTCTGTTCTGACAGATGTTTAAACTAAGAAGCCATAAATGCGTTAAATATTGATTTTAATTACGAATACGAACATGTAAAGAGCAAAATAAATTAACGCCAAAATTACATAAGAGTGAAAACTGGATGGTTACATAAAACAAGAGACGTTATGGGATTTTAAAATCTGTAAAATGATCTTTTCAACGTCAGTGAAAGAGTGAACTGTACTTGGTGTTTTTCGCAATAAGGATGCATGAGAAGAACTTTACTTTTCTCCCGTTGAAGATATTTACGAATAATTAGGTTTAAATCCCCAGCCCTATTTTGCTTGTATTCAAGGATATGTAATATTTTCCAGATCGTAGACTAGTTCAGGTAGGTTATTAACTACATTGTCCAGGGTGTTGGTTATTAGGGTCATGACTGGGTGGCCTGTCTCTTCTGTTTCTTGAATTAAATCATTGTCGGATTTCTTAAGATCGATTTAAACCAAAAATCCATTATACAGAGTCTAAGAGCAACAAAAATAACTTTTTAGAGCCAAGAATCGCAAGTGTTGATCCTTTGTCAATTTTGCACCCTTCAAGTCGATTTATATCAGAAAATATATCTGTTGTGTCCGAAAGAGATCAAAATAAATATTTTGGGTCAGAATTGAGTTTTTTGGATCGCAGGACCTGATATGGCTGGGACACGAACTTGGAGAGTTTTTGACCATAATGATTAGCACCGCAAAATCTGAAGAATTTCTGTTGATTTTGGAGGGACTTGGAAATATTAAAGATGGAGAAAGAAGATCTTTCTGTATGGTAGATAAAAGATTGATGGACAAAGTGATGAGGTGAACAAGTCGTAATGAATCTACAACGGAAAATGTGCCTTTAAACTACCACCCCAAAGGCAAAAGTAATACAGAGCGTCACAAAATTCGGTGTCACTTTTAAGATCGAAACGTTTTCTTATTATTATTATTATTTAGGAGTTCAAACATCGTTGACCTCAAGGTGATTAGAGCAGGATAAGGATTGGTGGATGGAACCTCATGGAACTTGGCCATTGCATTTTGATGGAACCGTACGGGCATTCTGCAAGAAAGAGTTCTGTATCCCTGTAGAAACGAAACCGGCTTAACCGAATCAGAGATTGGACACGTTTGCCACGTAAACGCTAAAGGTCGATTTATTATCTTTGAAATAATGAGGTTAATTGATGTGTCTGGAAGGCCAGATACTTCTCACACTACCAGGGGAAACACTGAACAAATTGTTCTTATGAGGCCTTCAATGGGACGATAATCACCAATTAACCCGACTACTCAATCTGCATCAATTTGGTGAGAAATGATGACTGCAAACAAAAAGAAACATACAACGTGACAAATAAAGCGGTCGGGAGCTTACGCACGCGACGCAAAAAAGGTTCGACAATTCTCTCCCACAATCATTGCTGTTTTTTCTCTAGTTCTGCCACGAAACTGTATTACACTTCGAAATATACCAAAAAAACTTACACTTTCGCTTCGTTATAAGTTCTTTCACAACTAAAAACCGTGTTCTACACTGTCTTCACTTGAAATTTTTTGTCAGAACGAAACTGACCATACACAATGGGTAGTAGGGCCTACTACTTACAGCATACGGCAGTTCCGTCTTGTTATTACACAATGCAAGACAAAAATATTCTTGCAGAAACCCGATTTATCTTGCAGATCTCGAAGAAACAATGCACTTGCTGATTATATTTGAAAAACGAAATAATAGCAAAGAGTTAACATATTTAATTTATTTTCAATGCTGTATATCTTACACTCCTATGAAACAGAAACACCAGCATTTCTCAGTCTGTGGTCCGCGAAGATGTTACAGGTCCCCAGGCAGAATATATATAAATTGTAATTCCAACTGAATTAACAATGTAAAAAAAAAAAATATGTAAAAATTGTTCACTTGAAAGGGATACCGTATCTTTCAGTATAGGGCTACGTAGCAGTATAATACATAAACCAAAATTTCTATAAGCCATGAATATTTCAACGACCATCAAAAATCTGATAGGATACGAAAATATGAGTGGATTGTTACTATAATAATCTATTCACCAAATATGATTAAAGTCGGCACAAAAAAAGACTGGTGTTTATTTTAGTACTGGGTTAGTGATCGCTTTACTAGGAACTTATTTTAAATGCTGATCTTAAGAATTCACTGTCTGTGTCATTAGCAACTAGTAAAGTGGATTAATGGTATAAAAATAGGTGCATATAAGTTAGTCGTTTGTAGAGTTATTTTTGACAATTTACTGGTCCTCGAGTTGAAAACTGTTAAGAAACGCTGAGATATACAATTTGATTCATGAATTAATAATGATAGTAGTAAGTTCAAACAAAACTCTGCTGCTACAAATTGGTACAAAAATATCATAGGGGTGAAATATTTTATGACCACCAAGCCACCGTTCACGATAATTAAGGGAAAGAACTGCTCTCAAACATCACTTCCCGTAATGTGTTGAATTCGATCTTTTTTCTAAAAAAAAAAAATCGATTTAATCCACTACCTCGATAGTATTAAATACGACTGCCTCTCGCCAAGTGACGATGTAATACGCGGTGGCCGTATAGTTCGGATAGATTTTTCACGTGTAGTGCGGGAGGCAGTCGCCCCAGGGTATCGGTTTCCCGGGGAGTCGCTCGAACGAGCGCGACTATCGATTTCGGTCGGCCGGAGCGGGCCCGAAATGAAGCCACTTTGCCGCGCCGGCCTTATTATTCCGTCTCGGACCGCCTCGCCTAACAAGGATGACCAGTCGCCGCGGAAGAATATAATTGGTCCACACAGGGCGGCGGGCATGCTCGTTTGGGCATCGATACTGCCTTCCAGACTGTACCCTCCTCGCACTCAAATAAAACCAATACCTTCCACACACCACCACAATCACTTCGAAAGCTTATATATAACTTACAGAAACGAGTGAACTGTCATTTTGTTGCATAATATCTCAACGTTTCGTCACGTTATGTAGTAGTACCAAATTCGCTCACTGGAAGCACCAGTGTCGTGGGAAGTGTTTATCATCACTAGTGAGAACGTGTTTTATAGTTTCAAGAACCCTCAGAAGCCAGTTTACTCGAGATAACAGAGCTTTGTGAAGAGATTTTTTCGGGAATTCTTTCATTTCCGTTGGTGAATTGTCCGTGAACGACCAAGCGCATAGTCACCTCTATTTCCATAATGATTGACTGCATTTAATTGCAATGGTGTTCATGCTCCGGTGGCAATTTGCCTAGCCATCTATTTACCCCTTTACTTTGGATATAAAATTCTGCTATCCATCTATTTTTACCATCTACGAGTTTCAATTTGAAATTCTCCCTGTGTTTCTTAACTCACTTTTTGTTTCCACTTAAGATCGAACAGTTAGATCTAAAATCTACGTCGTAGTCTCAGATGTGATAGCCAAATGCTAGATAGATTTTTCCATAAAAATGATCTGAGATAATTTGTTATCACTGTAGGCTGTCACATCTAACAAAAATGAAACTTTGATGGAAAACTTCAGTTGATTTGTTAAAAAAGGGACTCTTTAACAGGTTCTGTATGATAACTATATAATTTCTATAGGATTTGAAACTCTTAAACCACTTGTTGTCGCATCCGGTGTTACCGAGATACAATCAGTTGAATTTCGTACATCGTTGACAGATTGGGTATTTTATTTAATTTTGGCTGAAGCTTCTTTTGCGGTGTTAGATAATCTCTTGAAAGCAATTGTATTTCGTTTAACTGATGGTTGACGCTATCCTAATTAAAGACGTATTACTTTTGATAACAAACTTAACTGGGCAGGACACCAAGAGAAATGATGAATAATTTACCGAAAACTTTGAAAGAATTTAAAGATAAAATTTGTAGAGGGCAAATGTAGGTAGGTGCAGGATAGGAGGAAGATGGGTGTTTAGGGAAATTGCCACCGGAGCCTGTGCTCCATTGCAATTAAATTAAATTAAATAAACTATTGAGAATTGTAAGCTTAAGTCAGCTTCCAACTAACGTAATCCTATTGGAGGGTATGAACTGTTTACCAACTCATATATTTTACATGTAAATCTGTCGAATATGAGTTAAAAAACTATTTCCATTGTGTAAACTGTGAAAAAATCGAGCCACCATGTTCTTTAATATGGCTTCGCAAGATAAGAGAACATCAAAAACAGAGAGGAATGCTTCACAGCGATAAGTAATAAGGATTCCTCGAAGATTCCGTGTGTATTATTCACTCAATTTCATGCGCAATTAATATAGTAAAAAATATAATTAAATTAGTTTATTTATCACAACTACAGCAACAGTATCAGGCCATGAATGTATAGTTTTTACTGAAAGAAAATCCATTTGAATTAAATAAAATCCGACGGAAAATGGGAGATAGCATATTGACTGAAAGGTTCGTTGATGATAAACTGATTTCGTCTTTACCTACGGCCATATAAAAGCTATCGTCTGGATGACTTGACTGGATTCCAACCCGCATCCTTGCGAATGCTAGTCCCGAAACCTGAGCATTCAGACACCAGAGATTAGGCGATCTCCTAAACACACACTTGCTTTGACAACTCTGGATTATACACCAATACCATTACAGAGCTGCGGCCAAGGTAATTTTCAGACTTGCGTTTCTGGTGAAGAGGAGTATATTCCGCGTCGCCGGAAGTCAGCTGGAGGACATATGGCGCTTGACTTCCGCCTGTCACTCATACTTCACCATAACCGACAACAGACGTGTTTGGCACAGGTTTTTGACGTCAAATTCGATTGATCCTCTTTCATCGGCGACGCCAATAGCTCAGTCAGTTCCCTATTCTCGAGAGTGACACATGATCCTTTAGGGGCTTAAGGTGCACAAACCATCTGGCGACCAAACCATTCGGATTTCTAAATAACAATTCCTGGGGTGACTAATTAAAATTAATGATCAAAATCACGATTCTGTGTTGAACTAAATATTTTTTTTTAATATTCGGGAAAACAATTACACCCCCCTGTATACATATATCTATCTTCGAGTACTTGATTTATATTATTTATTACAGCAATTTGGGATCAGCGGCACAGTTAGTACTTGTTATCAAGCAAAGACCTAAATGCAAAAATTCATTAAAAAAAAAGACCCAAACGAAAATGATTCCAACATATCAGCATTGATAACTCACATTGCTAATTTCGATGTCGCGAAAAATCAAAAACCACGATTAAGGTCGATCTAGGAGGCGAAAATCCATGGAATATCGAAGTACTCTCTCATAATACGATTTACTCTTGTTTTTGGAAAGTCTGATGTATCCTCAATCTGTTAGACTGTTAATCTCCTGTCTTTCATCAATAACTCATGTGCGCTGCCCATATTTCTCTTCTCAGTGATTGTTTTCCTGAGTTATATCACGTGAATGTCGTTTACTGACATCGCTCCTTACTCAAACATTTAGTAACAGCTACTATTTATTTATTTATTTGCATTTCTGATTAAACTTAGTCCCGATCTGCTTTCAGCACCTAAAAAAATTTCGTCCATGCTTTAGAAATGCCAGTAATTGTAATGCAGTATCTGCTCCAGTAAATTCTTCTCCTTAATACCACCTGCCTAGTATGTGCCGTCCAGTTGCGTTTTTGTCAAATTAGAATTTTCCAGGAATATAGTCCGCATATACCAACATGTCGTAGGCGTAAAGGAAAAAGAAGTAAAAAAATCTTAAAGTGATTTCTTCCACAAGACATGATAAATTTAGTTGTTAGTAATATAAATTGCCTTCACGACTGTCGAGTTACTACATAATCAAAGTTATGTAGCTAACGTCAATACTAATCCAAGGAGTGTAGAGTGTATCCCTGATGTAGTGTGGTCTTTGGTGCCTATATGTTCAGGTAACGAAGGGCGTTTTGATCTTCTGATGGAAAAGTAGTGTGATCTTTTGGGTCTATTCGTTCAGTTTACGAACAAATTATCTTTTTTCGCTACCTCCACAGTTCACGTAAAATTGTAAGACGTTTCTTAACGTTTCCGACAGTGAAAACCCCATTCAAACTTAATTTTCTATCTGTTTTCGGAATAAACGAACAAATTTTGGTAATTATCGTCATTCATTGTTTATCTATGCAATCAGATATTCTTTCCACATCAGCCTTTAGCGGTTAACAATTTATTTTTTTTTTTCGTTTTAAAACTGTTGTACAGTGCTGTTATGCTATCTGCAAGCAACTCAACTCCTGGCGCTAAAGGAACATAATGATCATTCATTAGAATAATGAACAGGAATCGCCCAATCACACAACCTTGTGTTACGTCTTTTTTCACTTTCTACATCTTCGATACTTCATTTTGTACCCTAATGCTTTGATTGTAATCCAGTAGTAGGTAACCTTTTAAATATTCTTCCAACCAGCAAGTCACTTTTCGTTAATAAGAATAGTTTTTATCCTTTATTTCTCGCCAACTCCATTTAATGCAATGGCGAGAATCGGTGCTTCACCATCAACTTACCCTCCTTTGTCCATTTCATGTGAAATACATTACACGCAGCCAAAAACTGAAATTCACGTGAATTATCTCTCTTCAAGCTATGTTGCTGATTTCAAAATCACTTTCTTCACTCTCAGACATTTCTGATGCTGTCATCAAGCTCTCTTTCAACTTACGTACTGCTGTGGTTATACTAAACGTCCTGTTGTTTTTAATCCTACTTGTCTTAACTCTCTCTATAGCCCGGTGCTACTACTTTGTACAGTACTCTATAAGAGACTACAGGATTTTCTGAACGGTCCCGTGGCTCAGTGTTTAAGGTCCCTGGTTCTAATCCCTGTTTGAGTGGGGACTTTTCATAGGCCTTTAAGCCGACCTTTATCCCTGGCGCAACTTGCTGTGTTACGTGATGTACGCCAGAACGCTTCCGTGGTACGGAATCCACGCTAAACTGTCAGCCTTTTGTCTACGGTTGGACTACCGGGTTTAGGGAAAGGCGGCTAAGACAGGGGTGAAATGCGCAGGCAATAGAAACCCTGTCACCAGCTCAATACGACCACATGGCATTATTATATTAATAAAGGATTACTTGTAGTTTCGGCTTCTTTCTTGTATTTTTCATCGTTTCTTGTAATCACTGCAGGCGAATGTCGAAATGGTTCCTTCAAAAGGCCAAGGCCGAATTTCTTCCGTTTCTTAACCCCCCCTCCAATAAAAATAATCTTCCCCCTGCTCTAAAGACCTCGACGTATACGAGCCGTTAAGCCTAAAACTCCTGCAGTTTACGCAAGGTCGTAAGATTTTGTTTTCACGGTGAAGTGTCTACCTCAAGGGTCAACCCTGGTACCTATCTTGTCTCGTATTGCGTTTTCGCACAGTGTGTGCTGATCTCCCGCGAGCTCATTGCGAGGGGGCCAGTTAGCAACTGTGCAGAGCTGTTGTCCGCACGCAGAAGGACTCTCCTCTTGTGGAGGAGGTCCTCAAGGAAGGAAGTAAGGAGGGGACTACAGGACTCTTGTCGGCAGTTGCCTTGTTTACTGCACCCGCTGCTCTGTTCGTTGCCTCTGCAACCATCCCTACTTTCGCACTTTGTTTATACAAATTCGCGAATTATAATTTTCAACGATCGTTAGGTTTCTGGATACTTGATCACTTATTGACCTATTCTACTACACAGCGCCGAAAAAAAGTCAATTTTTCTGGATTTAAAAGCTAATGATCAAGCTTAATATTGGGGTATACTGTATCACTCTCCGAGTCCGACGAACATTGCGAAAAATGATAATTCATTTTTACAGATAACAGATAAGAGCCACAGATCACACTGCATTTCTAATGAAAACTCTTTTAAGAAATACGCACCAAAGATCATGCTACAACATAGATAAATATTTCACCCTTTCGATTTTGTTAATATTATTTTGTCGACTACGTAACTTTGGTCACCTATTTCTTCAGTTTTATGAAATATGGTAGGCTAGAAGACGAGGAAACCTTAAACAAACCAGTACGTCAAAGATTAATACTCCATCCAAATTGTGGAATTTAATTTACGGTAAATATTACAAAGATACCACATTACAAACATTTACGCTTCGATATTTTTTTTAATTGCTAATAGAAAAATATACTTAATTGTAATATCCACAACACACAGATTTATTCAGAAAGTTATTCGAAAATAGGAAAATGACATCAAGCAAAACTTGAAACAGAATGAATCTCCACGTTAAATGTCTCAAATAAAATATTTTCGTAACTTCTTTTTATGGTGCTAAAAACCTATACTAAAACAAGAATACTTTCATCGTCTACTGTCAGCGAGCTTGGTTTTTTTATTATTATTATTATAGTATGCCAAGTACAAAAAATCGCATGTCAATCATGGATTCAAGCCATCTTCTGGCAGCTGGTCCAGCTTGATGCAGTGTGAGAAGGCCTCCAGATAATATTCTTGCTGTACAGTCCATCACAATGTGGTCAGTGGTTTGGATACCACCACAGTCACACAACGCATCTTCACGGAGACCACACCCATGTGTGATTGCATTGCCTCCTCCATGACCTGTGCAAAATCTACTCAGTTGACACCGAAGACGCCTAGGCACGTCAAATCCTGGAACACAGATTGTCTGATCTAATATAATCCCACAATTGTGTAGGCTTTTGGCAGCGAGCGTGGTAATTGAGCGGTAACGCCCTGGCCTCGCATTCGGGAGGAGGCAGGTTCGAATCCCCGTCCGGGTATCCAGATTTCAATTTTCCATAGTTTTCACCCCAGACGAATTCCGGGATGGTTAAAAAAAATAATAAAAAGCAATGGCGTATGCTTAACCGACAATGGGAATTTTTCATTCTTTTCGCAACTTATATTTGACATAAAAACGTAAGACAGAAATTCTTAACAGATTTATGCTAGAACCATTTGTAGAGAGATAACAGATGAAAATATTCGTCGCTTGTACCAGAGATTTCTTGTAATCTTTCTGCCGTCAGCTTCTGTGCCCCGCAAACAGGTTTTTGGGTTACCGGCCTAAAAGTTGTTAAGTAATTCTTTTTAATTTCTGTCATATTTCAAGATGAAGGTCCGTATGTTTTTTTTAATTTTATTATTTTTACCGGATTCTGCCTAATATCTGCTGAAAAAATAACTAAAATTCTGGTATAGCTGTATGATTTCATCTTGCTGAGAGATTTTTTCTAAAATAAATAAACTATTTTAATTTCTATATTAAGCTAACCCCTTAAATTGAAGCAAAATTTTTGTCTTTGGGATTCAATATTTTCGTTCAATAGACTGATACAAACAATGTGTACCATCGTAGTTAGCATTTGGATGGATAATTGGTTAAGCAGTTCGAGGTGTCACTACTGAAAGCTCTGGATTTGCGAAAATATAGTAATAAATATATTTTTTTATCAGTGTCCACTGCGCACTTATAACGAAAATCGTTAAATGGACCGTGATTATGTATAAGGGATTTACAATAGTTTATAATATGCTTAAAAACAATATTTAAATGGAGATTTTATACGCTATTCAAGATTAAATGTGATCTTCATGGATGTCAAATTAAGCAGAATCTAGGAAACTAGACAGCTAACTCTGTTGTCTGCATCAGGTGTTGTGTAGGCTCCTTCGATCTCAAGGTACGAGATACAGACGACATTGCCCGTTGTTGATACGTTGATTTTCTGACTTTCTGGGCACCCTTCAAAATTTCATTTCAAGATAAAGACATTGACGTGAATCAAACTCTGTATTGCTCGGAGAACGAAATCTTATGAGGTAGGAGGCAAGGAGATGGCGTAGCAAACATTATACTGAGCGTTTAGGGTGAGCAGTAACGCTCTGGCCTCGGATTCGGGAGCCTGTGGGTTCGAATACCCGTCCGGCTATCCAAATTTCAATTTTTCACAGTTTCCCTAAATCACTTCAGACAAATGCCGGGATGGTTCCTACAAAAAAGCCATGACCAAAATCCTTCCAGTACCTTGCGCCCAGTCCTTTCCCACCAGTAATGACCTCTACGTCAAAGAAGTGTAAAACTATAAACAAAAAATGAACGCGCTGTGAAAAAATGCCAAGGAAAGTGAAATGTGCCAAACCGTAGTAAATTGCAACCACTACTGGTTGATTTTGTTGCTGGCTGCCAGTCAGGAGTTAGATTTTTTTGCGATTGACGTAATGCTGTTCACAGGGATTAAAAAGAGATAGGAATGTGAAAAGTCGCAGGACTACATGGGCACATACGGGAGTTTGCCAACACATAATGAAGACAAACGCCGATCAGAGTCAGGTTGTAAGCCACACAGACAGAAAGATAAATATTATTTCATGATTATAAGGTGGCAGATAAATTGGTTTGCATGACACGAAGTGTAGATGCCTCATCATATTTTTTCATACTATATTTAATTTCACGCTGCACATTAGGAAGGCTGCAGGCAAAGTTTTAAAAATACGTCATCTGTTATAACGGCTAAAACGGAAATATAAAATCAGCAGGAGAAATGGGCTGGGAACCGACAATCGGGATAATGTTTCAGTTTGGTGGAATGACACACGAACCACTTTTTGGGTTCCTCATATAAATGGTAGAGGATAAGCAAAATATATTTTTTAATCTATTTATTATGGATTTAACCGAGGCCTAATATAGTCAAATACAGTGTAAAAAAAGGCTACCAGTTAAATAAACCCTTTAGTTTTTATAATATATAAATAAATTAATTTTACCGCTTTTTGTTGAGAGAAGCGAGAGTTCTCACAAGGGATACAATGTCATATATTTGTAGACCATCTTCTAACAGAGTTCTTCTAGTCGCGCAGTGGAGCTTACATCTGAGCAAGAAGTGGTAGATGTCTTCCACTTCATGACAAAAGTCAAAAAATGGAGAATCAGAATCTTAAGTAAGATTTTTTTATTTAGCAGAGTATTCTCTGTTCTCAGCCTGCAGAACAGCGTAATTGCGTTCCTGTGAAGCTCAAGTTCATCGTACCAAGGTTTAAAGATAGCACAGTCCCTTTTCTTGGCTGTCATCGCACCACTTTTTAACCCATTCGTTGAAAGTCGTGGAAGAGAGAATAAACCTGAGGTCCGTATGTGGCACTGCGAAATTCTCGATATTACGGTCATGAAGTTTCCGTCGGGCAGTTCTATCCTCAAACTCATTCCCTATCACTCTCACGTGGCCTAATATCTACTGCAGGTTGACTTCAGTTCCCGTGTCTATGGTTTTACGAAGTTCTCTACCTACTTCATATACTAGGTAATTTTTACACCTGCCTTTGGGAACACCTATTATATCCTGCAAGGCACTTTTAGAATCTGAACATATAATTGAGTTGGCCTGCACTGTCCCTTCTATGTACAGTATGGCTCTCGGATATGCATACAGCTCTCCACAGACGATCGAAAATTCTCCAGGCAGTCTAAAAGCTTCATAGAGGACAAACTCTGGGTCAAATTTTTTTTATTTTTCGCTTTACGCCTTGTCGACGTCGAGGTCATTAGAGGCGGGATTGGACAAGGAATGGGAACGAATTCGGTCAGGCCTTTTGAAGGTGGCATCCCGACATTCGTCTGTAGTGATTTGGGGAAACCACGGAAAACCCAAATCGGGATGCCCGGACGGGGATTCGAACCGGCATCCTCCCGATTGCAAGACCAGAACGTTAACCGTTCACCAACCACCTGGGTCCACAAACGCAGCTGCCATCCAATGGAAAATCCAAAGTCGAGAGATTAATGATTTGTTCGGCGAAAAGGATATAAGAGGTTATAGGATCGCATATTCACTTGTCCTTAATTCATGGTCCAATAAACAATATATATATATATATATATATTTGTGTGTGTGTGTGTGTGTGTGTGTGTGGTGTGTGTGTGTGTGTGTGTGCGTGTGTGTGTGTGCGTTGGAAGGGACGGCACAAATTATTTACTGACAGCTCAAGGGTGAATCAAAAATATGATTGTTTGCGGAAATATATATATATATATTGGCATTTGGTGATGTCGGCCACACAGCCAGCGCAATGCGTACATTTTGCATCTGCTTGATTAGTTTTCTTTCACTGGTAAGAACGACACTAGACGCATATAATACTTAATTAAAACTACCCATGCCCTTGACCGGTCTCGAAACCCGCAACATGAAGCAAGCATGCTACTCTACCGGGATCGGCTTTGCAGAAGTTATGATAAAACTGAAATGACGAAAAAACTGGTTTGGCAGTCATTAGAAAAAATGAAGAGGGCGAAGAGAATGCTGTGAGTGTATGGGGAAAAATCGGCACTGGTTCTCGAAAGGATAGGAGTAGAATGTGGAAAAAAGAAAATGACCGCTTTAATTGACTAACGCTTAATTCCGGCATAAACGAGTTGGAAATTTTTCATTTGTTGACGAGAAACTCACGAAATAGGATAAACTATCGAGGAAAACATTGAAAAATCATCTCACAGGGTATAAATTGATATAACTTAAAATTAGGTTTGTACCGAACTTGCCCTCCTATTTAATTATAATTCCATTAATTATTATTGTGAGAATAAAAAATTTAATGCAACACTAATTTCCCTTTTTTTTGCCACAACGTCATATTTGCAAATGTAATGATACCAAGTCATGTAGTTTCAAGTTTGTCTTTACACAGCATAGTAAGTTATGCAAGCAATCTTGGTCACAAAGCTGATGAAATGATTATAAACATCGGTTATACAAAAGATTGAAGGGGAACAGTAACTCAATGTAGTCAATAATCTTACGAAACACCAACAACCTAATCTCTACAAATCCTAAATGATGGATTGGTGAAGTATTTAATTAATGTTTAGATTTTTTTTTGTGTGTGTCATGTTTGTTCTAACAAGCCCCGCTTATTTTGGTAGCTTTACTTTTGTGTGTTAGGTGCTGTTTGTTCTCTTGTGCTCTTTGGAAGTTTGGAGAAGAAAACCCATGATGGGGTTAGGGATTAAACCTTATTTTATTAAGATTGGAGCACTATGCTTAAGGGGACTTTATATCGGTGCCATCTTTATGGCATACAATTGCCGACGTTTCGTAAGCTTTCTACAATATCTCTATATTTGTTAATATACGCTTGGAACTTCTCAGCTTGCTGGAATATCGCTGTTTGTATTTTAGGTACATTCGTCCGGTAATGAAGGTCGTCTATTCTGGTATATCTATTCGCTTGTAAGATCATACATAAACTACTATTTTGGATTCTTTATATCTCTTTAATATGGGTGTAATTTGCTGCAATCCACACCCAATATCCCGCTAGTGAACGTACGATGCACTTAATACAGTTTTATCATGTACATTTTTTTTTTTTTTTACATTTCATTCCTCCCAGCAGAAGGCTGGGAGGCGGGCTGCTGGAGAGTCATAGGGGACTCTTTTCAGCCAATCTACTACTACGGGGAGGGAAGGGGGATGGAAGGTCGGCCGTGGCATTGTAGGGAACCATCCCAGCATTCGCCTAAGTGTCTGAGGGAAAACCTCAGACAGGATGGCCGAACCGAGTTTAACCCCGGTCCTCCCGAATGATAGGTAGGAGGCCATAATTGGCCTCCTCCCATCTCGGTGTACAAGTTACATCAAATTATAAATATAATTTTTGCAAAGTAGTAACTGCGAGAGTAATCATCAGAACTGAGAGGTTCTGAAGTTGCTGTAGTAGTGTAGTAGCCTACTTAGTTCATTCAGCACTACCCAGTCCATTTTGTGAATCTGTGTTAGTCGAAATTCTAAGCATTCAAAATCCTGCTCGTGAAGCAGAACTTTAAATCGCGTTTCAACTGTCACATTTTGACCACACCAACTAGAGGAGAGGAAAGCTGTGGATGGTTACCATCGTTATCGGCTGAGATAATGTTCGATAAATCTTAACTCATTATTTCTTAGCCTTTATAAAGACGAGGACAAGGAAATTGTCGAAACAAAGGAAAGGCCGCAGACCACTAACTTACATAGGCCTAATTTTTAAACTACGTTTATATTATTAACGTCTGGGACATATTTTATTGTATACTATAAATATAATAAATCTAAAATCAGGTGAGTATTTTTTTATGATTCCATTGTTTTTGTTTTATTCAAGATTTGCTGTAATTATTATCTGTGATCTAGTGCAGCATTTGATGTAGTAACTTACTGTCTCTACGTTTTTGTTTGGTTTCATTTACTTCACGTTTGACCATTACGGCAGCCACTTTTACAGACAAGAGCGTGTTTGGGTTAGTTGGCACAGTTAGGAAGGGGCTAGTTGACTAAATGGGCCAACATACCCCCATACATTTTCTGTGTTTTTTTCAGCGAATTCAGCGAGTTCAACTATGAATATTTACAATATACAGAGTATTGTGAACAATGCATTACCACTGGCATGTACACCAAACACTAAAGCTGGATTTAGAATGGCACCAATTTTTCCATCAAATGTTGACATTTTCACAGACCGAGATTATATGCCTCCATAGACAACTGATAGATAAGATCCAGTTAATACGCCTAACACAAATCCAGAACCCAAGAAAAAAGGTGACATCTTCAGGAGCAGCTGGAAGTAAGTCTAATGCAGCTGAGATGTATTTTGTATTATGAGAGTAGGAAAGGGAAGAGGCTGGATATTCTAAAGAATTCAAAGGCCCACAATCAATTTTAATGCTATTGTTGAATGATGAACCTTTTGGCACTAAATCCTCATCCACAGCCAAATTTTCACTCACAGGCCTAAGCCCTGAACATATTAGGAAAAAATCAGAACAAAAGAAACAAACAAATAAGGCGAAAAAAGGAGCACCACAATTTCAACGGATTCAGTCTAATCTTAGAGCAATAAGAACAGAAAGGAAGCTGCAGAAAAAAAGCGATCAATCGGAAAAGAAAAATGAGAGAGCATTGAAAAAGATTATTAAAGGTAACAAAAACAGTGAGGCCAACGGAAGGCTTTTCCCTCTTAAGGAAATAATAAAAACTATCATACACAAAAATTACTAACAAAAAGATAGACCAGATGAAGAAGAACGCTTTTGCCTGGTATGCCATGAAGATTATTCAAAATGTAAACTATATGAAAAATGGGTTCAAGTGAACAGTTTGTAAGCTTTGGGCCCGTGAGGTTTGCAGAGACCTTACTTTACTTTTGTGATAACTGTAATTCGGATGATCATGCTGTTGAATAAATTATAATTACTATGTCTTAACTGTGTAAGTCTAACAATTTTGTAAAAGCAATATTTTCCCTAAGTGTGTGTCTTTATTTGTGTGAAATTATTCTTTTCCTAGCCCGAGCCAACTTACCCCGTGAATAGTACCACACTTTACCTGTCGGTGACAAATGGTTCTTATAAGAACAAATATTAAAAATAGATTTATTTTAATACCTGGTAAACGTTAAGAAGAAAATGTTCTTTAAATGCGCATTTAAAATTTTTTTAAAACATTTACTGAAAATGTATAAAATTAAAAAAAAACTAAAACTGTAGTCCAATAGCCGCGGTCTCCCATACTCGTGAAGAAACTAGTTTATGTGAAGGGATAACCTTGCTTTAACTAAAGTGGTTTCGAGAAACCATAAAAGACCGAGCACAGGTCATATATATACCTTGAATTTTCACACATCATCGGTACTTTTCAAAGGCCGGTTAGCTTCCTCTCTGAGCCGTACGTCGTTGTCGTTATCATCATTTAGATATCAACTTCCCCCTGGTAGGTCATTTCCAAAGCATGTCTTCTTTCTGTATTGATAACTTTCTTTTCTCTATACATCCCTTTGATCTATAACACGGAAATCGGGTCATCGCTTGAAAACGTCTTGTATTTGCAGCCAGGACACTTTTGACATAATTGTGATCCATTTGTTACTGTGTTATTGTGTGTTATCTAATTTATAATTCAATCATTGTTGTTATTTTTTGGACAATGCGTTGGTTTTCGAGGCCCGCAAACGTTTAACATGGCCAAACATTTGTCTTTGAATTGCTAAGTCTTTACACCAATTTAAAGACCACTTACAGTATACTGACTCCCCGACATTGATCTCAGAAATTTCGATTCGAACTGTACAAGTGTAAAGATTCGTTTCAAATTTCTAGACAGTTAACTAAACATTAACGCTAAAGAATTTTTGCAGATTTCACCAGAACAGAACTGCGGATGTAATTACTTGCCTTTTTGTTCATTGTTACAATTGCGCTGGATAATTGCTTTATGAGTTGAGCATTTGTTGAAAGGACTGAAGAGGAATAGAAACATCGTAGTACGCAAGGCTTATAAATAAGGACGTGAGTTGTTATAGGAATGCTGTAATGAAGTAACTAGTTCGGAACAAAATAGACGATATAAAGAGACATGGGAAGATTTAATGATATGTAACGTTTCAGCAAAGAAAGCAAGAAGAAATATGAACCCTTCCAGCACGTACAGAGCGTTGAGCAAGAAAATCGCTTTAAGATCTGAGTACACAATCTACAAGATATTCTTACTGCCACTTGCAAAATAAGGTATCAAAATCTGCATAGTATAAAAAAGATAAGTGAGTAAACAGTAAGCAGGAGAAATTTACTGAAACGAGGTATAAACAGAAATGAGTACATAAAAAGAGAGTTATCAGTGAATGAAACAGTAAAAAGTTTATGGTTTAAATGGATTTTCCATGTAAAATGGATGCCCGACTCAAAAATAAAAAGTAGCTGGAGAGCCAAACAACCTAGAAGAACTTGTTTTCTTCTTATGGCTCTAAAACTCATCGACCTCGAGATAAATAAAGGCGAGAAAGGACTGGGGGCAAAGAACGGTAAGGAATTCACCAATGACTTATTGACGGAAACATCGCGGTATTCACTTTGATTAATTTTTGGAAAACATGGAAAACTGAAATTTGGATGGCTGGACTGGGATTAGAACCCACGTCCTACCAGATGCAAGACGACCTAAAAGGAGATGGTTGGACGGTATAAAGAACGACTTAAAGTACAAGGTAAGATGCAACAACGTTTGAGAACAGAAATAAATGCAGGCAGATCATTCCACAAACGCTGGAAAGATAGCAGGATGATTAGGCTGAGGAACAGTTGTCGAATTCCTCGTGTGTCTGATGAGGTAATGTAAAGCTCATTGATTTTTAAGTAATTAATCATTCAATGCGTCACTACTAATTATTACAGCTACCATTCGCTCCAGTCAAGAGAGTCGTTACATAAACTTTACAAACAAAGTGAAATAAATTCATATGATCTTTGGATCTGATGCAAAACTTTTTTTTTCACCCATTCCTCCACTGTCGTAGCTGGATCTACAGTTTTACGTCCAATTTTAAAGCACTAAAAGTAAAAGTATACAAATGAACAGGTAAAAATTACCGGCTCTACAGGGATTCAAACCCAGCACCGTGAATTTTCAATGTGAGTTGCTTAAACTCTGAGCTACCACACCATTCCTAGCTAATAAACAAAGTATGTGGAGGAGACTTACAAACATCAAGAGGCAAAAGACTCTTAACATAAGCGTTCCTAGCAGTAAAACACAAGTTGTTGTCGTGATATTAACGCGATTTGTAGTCTATATCAAATTAAATAAAATTTAACAACTGAATATATCCTAAGGATTGATAGATCGCGTTTAGAAACTGATAAAAATTATGGACCACACTTGAATATAAATTTTGTGCGGCACGTGTAGAAAAAATAATAATAAAAAAAGCCCTAGTTAGTAAATTTGAATCTAGCCATAGTTAATTAAAGTTTAAATCGTGACAATGACATAAAGCCAGATTCAAATCAAATTTTCAGATATTAACCATAGGACCATAGGATAAAATCCTGGTGCTAAAGAATTCACTGCAGGCTGATTGTCTGCGTTAATTATAGATGGAACAACAAGCTACTGTTTGCGGTGAAGTATGGATTCCGTAATGCCGTGTATTTTGGAGTAAACATATGAAATGCATTAATTCATTGAATTAAGTTCAGGATTTCTATTCCTTTCAAGGTCACAGAAGTTTGGTACTTCGAAATATATATACATCTTCCATATTTTTCTTCCAAACTGAAAGTTCTTAAAAAAAAAAAAAAAAAAAAAAAAAAAAAAAAAAAAAAAAAATTGTAAAACAAAACTCACATAGATACAAAAAAAGATTTGCTGTAGTACGTGGTTATTTGTGAACACTTGCTGGTAATGACTATTTAACAAAGAAATACTGTGGGACTGTTACGAAGTCTGCCTGCGCGGACCAGCTTGTTCGTCTATGTGTGCGTGGCAGATGTTCGAATTCTCCCCGCACACACGCTCAGGGAAGTTTTTTGATCGTGTGCGCGTTTGTCGATTCCCGAGACTTGAAAGTGTAGCCTGGAACGTTCTGTGTGACATCAAAGCGCTTTGCACACAGGTGCGAGGGATGACATAGGCTCTGTGAGGGAGGCACTTAGGCGCAAACGGGACACAGAGACCAACCCGCAAGCAATAAGCCAACAGCGACTACCAACCCTACAGACATCGATTTCTCATCAGTCTTTCTTCTCACTCTTAAATTCCCCTCACTTCAGTAGTATAGCCTTCAAAAATAAAAATTTGTGCCACATGCATTCCACACATTTAGAAATGAACAGGGCAAAAAATTGATACCTGGGGTAATGTTCCTACATGGTTTATGTGTACCATTTGTACACTCTCTGAAAACATAGTTTCGTCTCTTAGGTTATTTAGTTATTGCTTTCTATACTACTTAAAATTTGCTATAATAAGTTTACGATATCACTTGTGCGAAGTAATTCAAGTAAATTCTCGTCATGAGTTGGCAAATTTGGGAATAAAGGTACTAATTATGAAGAAATCTGAAATCCTTCTAACAGAAATAAATATTAGGATGATAAATGTAGATTGCACTTGTCAGATGCTATCATAAAGAAATTAAAAGCGTATTTCTCTGTTTGATAAGAACTAGTATCCCTTGCGAATAGACGTGCGGCGTGGAAAATTGGAAAAAATTTAAGTTGAATTACAATCTAGCAGCTGAAACCATCAAAAAAACTATAAATGTAGATGTAAGTTGACTGGAAAATTAACGTGCAATTGTCATGGAGAACATGCAAAACCGAATGTCAATTTGGCACGGCTAACTAAATGGAATTTACAGAAAATACTTAACCAAGACGTATTGCATAATAGGCAGTTACTGAAAACATAAAAACCTCTTTACCGAAGAGATCTCGTAGAGCAACATGCAAAGTAACCGGGATGAAAGGAACTTTTTTTTTTTTTTTTTTTTTTTTTTTTTTTTTTTTTTTTTTTAACAAAAATATTAGCAAACACGCGCCAGTTAGCAGTGTCATTGAACCAGTTTCACCATTCACCATTCAATTACAATTTCTGCACTTTTATTGCAACAAACCTCCTCTATAATTTGTTTTATTTATATTTGTTAAACTCACCCTTAAGAATTTTCAGACAAGTGACTCAATTATTAATATTTTTTCTAGACTGTCGTCCTCATAACTGATTTTTCATCCATTTTTTTTTATAGGTTATAAAAGGCAATGTCATCTTTTTTACTAATCCATCATATATTCATATTTTTTATTAGAAACATTCTCATGTAGTGTTTTTGCATTTAATAAGAATGTCTTGTCATTTATCGTTGTGTTAAAGATTTTATCCCTACCAATTGATCTTAAACACTCATACAGATTTGATTAATTTGTAGGTTCATTATACAATAGGATTTTACTGTATATGTCCTATTATCTTAGAGAAAGTCGGTATTTTGCTGTTATGATTTAACTGAGGTAAACAAAGACAGTGAACTCGTGGGTGATTTAGAGATCTTCTACTGAAAAGTCAAATTTAGCATGTTCCTGACGTAGGTAACCTATAAAAAGTGTTTTTATTTTTATATAAACCTTTTATTAGTTTCTAGGTAAATTATACAGAGGAGGTTTTCTTTATTATCGCTCTAAATATAGACTTGCAACTATCGAGATGTTCTACCATGTATCTGAAAGCTATATGTTTCTGAAAACTGCTATCCTTTCGTATCAGATTTTCACCGGCAGTATCTCAATATGTGTCGTGATGCATTCTCACGTACATGGAACATTCGATATAGATGAGTTAAAGCAAGAATAATTGTGTCATCACTTGAGACGTGAAATAGCGTTCAGATACTGTAGATAACATAGTATCTTTGAGTTAGACATCAGGCTGAACTCTTCGTTTCAATTCAATATCAGAGAAGCAACGGAACCAACATTGATCCTTGTGGTAGTAGACATGATTCAATCTCTTCTTGTTCCCAGCAGTGGAAATTTGTTGTCTATATAACAGAAATGTTCAACTAATAACACTTATGTCAGTGAAACCGACTTGGTAAAGCATCAGCTTGTGAACACGGAACTATCCTTTGCATGATATATCAATCTGTAATAATTATCCTAGTTCCACTGTGAAGAAGTCAGGGACACAAGATTTATCCTTACAGTAGCAGAACCGGTTATGATTTTTCCATGTACAAAATCGCCCATTTATTTGTATACCGCAGTATTAAAAGAACAAAGATAGCGGTTGTTGCTTGTGTTTAGGCATGAAATTGGTCGATGTGTACCTAGCCATAGTGTTCAAACATCGTCAGTTAATTATGTGGAATCAACGTGGCACATCTCTTAGATCTTGAAGACGATTAAGTCCTCACTTCAGTTTCACAACCAGCCTGTTCTTCACTTCCCCATTTCCATATTGCTGTATTACTTGATACAATATTGATCCTAGCGTTAGTAAACAAAACTTGTGCCGTTTTTCGTGTTTAGGATCGATGTTGACCGATGTTTAAATGAACGAACAAATAATTGTTGCATAGCTTTCATATAATCAATAGTATACAACACCTTTAGTTTATAGATCACTCTGTACTATTCACCCCAGTTATGTATCATAGTAGGAACGGAGGTAATATTGATCCTTATAACAGCAGACGAGATTCCAGTTGAGTTTTCGTTTACTGGGATAGCTGGCCGCAGTTCGTACGTTGGAAATATTCGAGCAATTGCTGTAAAATCAGAGGAATCGAATGGCCAAAGCTTTTAGATGGCAAAAATTATACACACTCCTAAGATTGGAAACCAGCTCGTTTTGCTGGTCCCAATTCCATATTCAGTGTTGTTGTGGTAACAGACACAACCAGTTAAATTAGTGGAATGTTCGCCACCTAACTTCCGCACTAGTTTACATATCACTCTTCCAGTGTCATGTAAAAATACTCAATAGGACGGTCGTTCTTAGCTGACCAATTACAGCTGTTGTTTAAGAGCGTGATTACTCTTATTCTAGATAACAACTGTTATCCTTACTTAAATTTCCTTTCCACAGAAGTAATGGGCCCAACATTAATCCCTGTGATAGCAGCAGTGATTTCGGCTATCTTTCATTCAAGGAATTAGACCGCCTATAATAATATAGCAGAAATTTCAAGACTGGAACAGTTAAGTTTACTGAAACAACGCGACACAAGTTTTATATCATGGGAACGATAAAATAGTTTTAATTTGCAAAATAATATGTAATCTTAGCCCCATCTGAAATTTCAGTAGTGACATGTAAGGATTTTAATTTAATTTAATTGCAATAGAGCACAGGCTCCGATGAAAATTTCCCTACACACCCATCTTCCCCCTATCCTGCACCCACCTACATTTGCCCTCTACAAATTTTATCTTTAAATTCTTTCAAAGTTTTCGGTAAACTATTCATCATTTCTCTTGGTAACTCATTCCAATCCCTGACACCCTTACCTCAAAAAGAGAATCTTCCCACACCCTTGTGCCTAAAATCGAGTTCCAGGCACAAGGGTGTGGGAAGATTCTCTTTTTTAGTTAAGGGTGTCAGGGATTGGAATGAGTTACCAAGAGAAATGATGAATAGTTTACCGAAAACTTTGAAAGAATTTAAAGATAAAATTTGTAGAGTGCAAATGTAGGTGGGTGCAGGATAGGGGGAAGATGGGTGTGTAGGGAAATTGTCACCGGAGCCTGTGCTCCATTGCAATTAAATTAAATTAAATTAAATTAAAATCCTTACACGTCACTACTGAAATTTCAAATGGGACTAAGATTACATATTATTTTGTAAATTAAAACTATTTTATCGTTCCCATGATATAACACAGCCTCTTAGGTTTTGAAGAGTTAGTAAATAATGTTTCTTTTTTATGTTATTTTATGAGAATTGGTTATTGACAGTGGTATTTTCAATTTTCTAATTTGGATCTGATTAATGTTAAGCTGATTTTATGTGTATATTGTTAAAAGTGCTTTATATCGTTTTATTATTATTTCTTAAGTACTGTGTCAAAGAAATCCACGCGTCGTTATTACCAGATGAACAAAGTACATGAAAATCTCTGGACGATAAACAGTACAGGAGGAAGATCTTTGGGCAAAGAAATGAGAAGAGATGAAAGCGGTATGCACGGCGGACGTTTAGATAAACTGCGAGTTGTATCTGTGCACAAAAATAAATAATAAATTAATGAAAGTTAATATAAAAACCAAGTGAATGTTTTTGTTGGTTATCTTTATTCTTTTGGAGGTATAAAGATGGAATATTGGCATTCAAACACTACCAAGAAGGTTAGTAAAGAGCACAAAATATTATAGACGGAACAAACATCCATCTTTGTGTTGCAGATGTTATTGCTGCTGTTATCACATCTAGGGGTGACTGGCCTAAATCTAAATAAATGTAAATGATAGAGCAGGACGCATCAAGTCTGCAGAAGAAAAGAGTAAGAATTTGTATAACGCAAAATTGACACAACTTGCACCATTTATCCCCTATTCCAATAGTAATGGAGCCAATATTGATCCTTGTGGTAACAACAGAATTCCTGCCGTCGTTTGGATTTAAGAAGCACGTTATCCACAGTCGTTATAACAGAAGTGTTCAGAGACAGAGAAATCAGTGTAACCCGTTAGTTAGCGAACCACCCCGTTCTACTTGTCCGAGTAGTAATGGAGCCAGCATTGATCCTTGTGGTGTTCTTGTTTACGAGCGAGACTGGCCGCAGGCTATATAACGCCCCTGGGCCGGGCAGGTAGTGAGAGGGTGACAGGCAGGCTTTATGTGGCACAAAGGGGCAGGTGTGAGGTGGTTCACACTTCCCGCGACGCAGCCATTGTCTTAGGCGCGCGAGCCCGTTGCCAGCTTGAAAGCCGAGCTGGGCCGCGCCACCGGGCGTCGACAGCTGCGTCGTCGCCGTCACCGCCTCTCGCGAGGCGTGGTCGACGGCCGCGTCACCTCGGACAGATGCTCGCGTGCTCGCGAACAATAAACTGCACGGCCACGCCACGTATTGAACACCGAAGCGCCAGATCGGCACTGCCTCGCGATATCTATTATTCATCACCACATTCGCACTATCTCAGCAGACCTGTTGACATATTTTCGCCACACACATGTTTGGTTGTGCTGGTGGTGGCGTTGACAAGATTCCCTGAAACAACACTAAGAGCAAAAGCGCATCTGCTACCACAAGGATCGATATTGTGTCCCATACATCTAGAATACGGAATTAGTGCGATCAACATAGTCTATTTTTTACACCAACTG
The DNA here is from genome assembly GCA_031002005.1 of Vandiemenella viatica. Classification (NCBI taxonomy): domain Eukaryota; kingdom Metazoa; phylum Arthropoda; class Insecta; order Orthoptera; family Morabidae; genus Vandiemenella; species Vandiemenella viatica. Next base: position 52,964,513 of record CM061918.1, on the reverse strand, counting down.
GGTGGTAACATCTACACTGTCTAAATCCTTTTGCTATCTATCACTGTCGATTCAAAAGTTAAGGAACTCACCCATGGCGAGATACAAATACTGGAGCTAACGTACCCGTTCGTCACGATTATGACTTATAGACTGTTTTCGCTAGTTAACTATGTGCATGCTGCTATTGTACCAAAATTCCGTTAAAAATAATTTAACATACAAGAAATTAAGACTTATCATACGAATGATAAATTGCACTATTCACAGAAAGATAGCAACACATATGTTTTCGCACTATTTAATAAACAAATGGACAAAGCCGAAAGAAACTCACTCCGAGTTCATTCAGATTCGATAGCCAGAATGCCAGGTTTCTAAAATCGTTTGTTCTTACTGTTCGCCTCAAGTCGGCAAGCAAGTATTAATTATATTCCAAAATAACCAAATTACAAACAAGAAAAAAATAAACGCAATTAACATTACTACTTGTTCGTGATATTACGAAATTAAACTCTAATTTCCGTAGTATGACAATGCAATTGTTGTTTTCGTTCAAGTAAATGCTGATTCCAGAATATTATCAGGCAGATTTCTTACTCAAATAAAAATAGTTGATTAGCACAATTTGATCAACTGTGCCAACAGGAAGACAGTAAAACGTATTTTCGACATTTACTTGTAATTATTCTGCAGAGTGTGCCAAAGGGAAGGGACGCCTACGACGATAAACTAGTTCGTTATTTCTGCCGCGAGAGAGTAGCTAAAGAAGACAGTGACTGGAATAAGTAAACAAAGGCTATGGTGAACGATTTTCCTGACACAGTGAGGTCTTTGTGACAGATATTATTACTGACCGCGCAGTCCGCCTCTGTCGTAGCCAGGGAAGGAGGACCTACTATTTAATGTAGAATCCGAACCATGGAGCGTCCTAGCGAACTTCACACAACAAGTCAGTTAAAGCCTTAACCCGAGAATGGGACTCGAACCACCGGTAACGCTCTGGCCTCGCATTCGGGAAGACGCAGATTCGAATCCCCATCCGGGCATTCAGATTTGGGTTTTCCATGGCTTCCCAAAATCACTCCAGGTGAATTCCGGTATACTTCCTTCAAAAAGGGCATAGCCGAATTCCTTCCCGTTCCTGGCCCCCAGTCCTTTCCCGCCTCTAATAACGTCTACGTCGACAAGGCCTAAAGGCAAAGGAAGAAATGGAGACTCAAATAGCGGAGCTCAAGAGGTGAAAAAATTTGAAATAAATATTACTGATGATGCCAAAATAGATGTACAGAGAAATTTAGATAGGGGTATTAGTTACAGTACAACGTGACATCACCCCTTTATCGCTTTATGCAAGAAGGAACACAAGACCATACTTGGGAGATTATAAGTTGTAGGTGGATTTTAGGTTTCGCAAGGTGTTACCATCGATTTGTGCAGGAAAGGACTTTCTGCAGTCAACCCCTGACCTCCAAAAGTTATCTAATTTCATCATTATGTGAGAGAAGGGACCAGTACATATTGTTTTTCCCCCCAAAAAAAGTATCCAGATTGCCTTAAGTCTGTTCTTGCATAAACCGATACAATTATGATCAACACTTTTGTAATGAGGTGGTGTAGTATGGGACCCAAATTTTGTGTTGGAGCAGGTGCAAAAAAGGGCTGCTAGATTAGTCTCTGGAAATTATTTGTGAACTCTGTCAATGAGATGGGGAGCTTGAATAGGATTCATTGTAAAACGGTAAAATGATGAAGAAAGTGCAGGTAGTGTACAAGACGTACATTGGCAATGAGCCATGGAACGATATTCATGGAAGAATTATACAGTGTTGTATAAGAGAGAAAAGACGACCATGACCTCAAACTGAAACTTGATTTCAAGTATAAAGGAGTAGGAAAGGTGGGTAAAGGAGTCAAGGACTAGAATAAATTACGATGTAAAGTGATTAATAATTTACCACAAGTATTGAAAATACTTAAAATAATCAGTCGTAGAAGACAAAAATAGACGGGTACAAGAAATAGGGAAAATGTGTGTGCAGGTAGACTGTCATTGAAGCATGGGCTCCTTGCCAATTAAATTCTGTTCTTATGCGGTGTGTAATAAGGAACATGTATACGTTTTCTGGCACGGGATAGGATCATTCCTTAAAGTTCAATAATAGTATCCAATTATAGTCCTAAGTAGATATATCTAGAAATATTTTTGCTTTAATACTGTAAGTGATATTTTCTTATTTGATAATAAATTTATATAAAAGGGAAGTGCAACCGTTACCTTAGAGAAAACCGTACGGTACCTTCCCTTGAAGTCAAGTTTAAACTCAACTTTGCAAATGTAGTAGCAATGTAGGATTCACATACCAAATCGGACATTTAACTGGCGTAGCAATCATCCTTTGACATTTCCTCTGTATTTCCCGTTTCCTTATGTATGCTCATCAGACTCGTCAGATGTGCAAACTTTCCAATAGTTACATTTCCAAATAAGGCAGAAATTAATTTTGTTTAATTCTTGTAGCTATCTCATTTTATGATATTTTCTTACGATTATTCTACGTCTGATAATATATGCCAAGACAAAGACCTTATCATTTAACCTATTTATTCTCTATAGGTCCAGCTACACACGTTTAGTTTCATGACTCAAGAAATTTGAATATTCTCCATACCTAAATTGTTCTTGTAAAATAAGCCTTAATGGCAATCTGCTATAGCACACAAGTTGTTACTTTGAAGTAGCCCCTGTGAAATGACGTCGCGAATCTATTTGACAGTACTGCCATATAATTTTGTGGTTGATATCTATTGACCACTGAGAAAAAATCGTAAATACTCATTATTCACTCATCCAATGAGTGTTTGTATTCCAGTAACGTGACTATTTGGGACATTGTTATTTTAGTGGTGTATCACGAGTGTGTAATAGTTTTCTTCGAACAGAACCGATCACACTTGGATATGGGCACAAAGGACATGCTTCAAACTCAAAACGAATCAAACATACGTCATCAGTCATAACATTAGTTATGATGTTTTAAATAGTTTTCTGGAATGTGTCTGATTAGTGTGTTATTAATGTAATAGGATTAATTAGGAGCATACAGACGGACTATGCATCTAACAGTTAAAAAGGAAAGCATAAAAAGACAGTGAGAGCAAAACACAAACAGGAGAAATGAGATTTTGGAAATGGGAGGAAAATTTTCATTATCAGAGAGAATTTAAGATACAGACATAAAAATAAAGAATTGATGATCGGAGAATAAGTACATTTTCTGATCGATAAAGGAACAATTGAAAAAAGAAGTGGATAGAATGAAAAACCACAGAATGTCAACAGTAAATTATCGTCGGTATTCTAAAATAATAGCTGAGGGACTACGAAAAAAGTTGAATGACCAATATACTCAGGAGAATTGCACGGAAATGTGAACTAATGAAAAACAGAAAAAAACATTAGGTTTTACTTTTGAGCAAATTTGTGTGATAGTAATAAAAATATGTGTATCATATTTCGATAAATACACGTCTTCCAGAGGTGATTAAGATTTAATTACGGTTTCAGAAGCATCAGCTTATTCATTTATCGTCTCCTTCTCTCTTCCATAGATTTGATAAGAACTCTTGGATAAACGCTAAATATCACGATAGCGAATGATTCATTGACGTCATTAATAGTTCTAAATTTAGAAACTGTCTGATGGGAATGTTGCCACAATGTGCTTACAGTTAGATGCTAGCAGTTAATAAAGGTCAGACTGAAATAACATTTATTATTCCAAAGTTTCTATAAGACGCCATTCAAATACCATATAATGTAAAGTTTCTATTATTTTCGTTGTTCACGGATAACCTTCCTGTGCTTCTAAGATAAGTTGCTGACCCTCGTACTTATGAAAGATGCCAGAAGTTTGTCTGTATACTCAAACAAACAAAAAACTGGAATGTATTACCCTGTTCGGAGAGTTGTCGGCCTCGGCAATAGACGGCAAATTAGGAAGCGTGGAATTTGACGAATCTTTGGTGACCTTAATTTTCTACAGATCACATAAATTGCCAGACGTTTTGTGAACCGATTTTCCATTACGGTTTAGAAGAATATGCATCACCAGCAATCGCCGAGGCAAAGAATTTTTCTGACTGTGCTCAGAAGGTTACCAACGTACTTCGATCAGGAAGATACGACATTTCTGGCGACTTAGGCTCGACTATTTCATACCGTCATTCGCGTAAATACGAACTGATATAACACACTCCACATCTAAATAACAATGTACGTTTATATTTTTCCGTCACGATATAATTATTAACAGAGATAAGGACAGAACTGAATCCTTTGTCTAATCCAAGATTATACTGGATTACACTAAATTAGAAAAATTTCAATGTGGGACAATCTTGGGGATGTGGAACAGAAATACACTCTACCAACAATATCAGCAACTACAGATTACTGGTTAGTATACCTTGTATCAAAAAAAAAATACAGATACAAACACATAACATCCATTATTAGTTATGTTATTGGAATTTAATTTTCAGAAATTGCTGTTATGGCTACATTTGCACTTAGTTTCCACAATAATGATAAATATATCACATCGATAATTGTCTATAACCTGTATACCTTCTTATATCAAAACAAATGCTATTGTCTCAGATCAATTCAGTTACCAAACTTCAAGAAAAAATGACGCTAATCGGCTAATGACCTAACTGTATGTATGTAGAAATAACAGAGGATAAAGAATTGACCCCTAAGGGTAAAGATTTTAATTTATTATTAACAGCTGAAAGATTTGCTGCTATTTTTTGCGAATGGTATTACAATTTCACTACCATCTTATATGAGTCTTAGAAAATTTTCGAATATCTGCAACAGTAAAAGACCAAGAGTTGATCTGTTATTATTAATTTCGATTGCGCTTATGCTGTAACGGATTGTCACTTTCCTTTTGACTTAAACAGATTTTCACTTTAAATTCGTTCACGGTTTCCACTGTCAGTTTACAGCAGTCCCTCATTACCTTAGTTACAAGTTAGCTCTTCCTCAATCCATTGTGATCGCAATCTATTGCTGACTTATAGTCATATCCAGTTATTTCCTTTCACATTCTTCTCGCACTTTTTGTACTAGCATTTATGCAGACCTAATCACCAATGTACGCCTTATACACATGCACAACTATCTTCTCCCATCTCCTACATTCCAATGACTACAACCCAGTTCCATTATCATATCAATTACTGATTGTCTTTGGAGTAATTTCCACAAACAAACCTGAATATTCTCCGGTACTCCCCAATCTAACTCCCCATAATGTGTCACATGCTAGACGATATTAACAATGATGTAGTGTTCCATTTCCCAAGTTCCTTGTACATCTCTTCTGCATTAGTCTCGAAATAGATTTCAGAGTTTGGAAGCTCCCCCCATCACCTACCCAGTGAGTCACATTAGCTGTATTTACTGTCAAACAGTACGCCCAGGTATTTACAGTTCATGTCTACAACAAACAATTTCTCCTTGATCTTATAATCATATCAAACTTTTATTTTACTATAAATTTACATTTTTTCATTTTCCGTTACTGTACCGTAATCTCACTTGAATTTACAACCCTCACAGTTGCTTTCTGTTGTCTATATGGCTCTCCCCTATCACCAAGATCATTTAAGCTGCCGCACTGGGTGTAATTCCTCACGTCTTTTGAAGATCGCAGTCGCGTTAGATAGAATGAGACGGACTATTAACGCTGTTAGATCCTAGGGCTGCACGTCGCCTCCATTGCTTGCCTTGTTGATATATCGAGGGAGAGCTAGGAACCGACTGCCCCCTGCTTTCGCGTTATGCCGTTCTGCGTCTCAGCGCTTCCCATTCAGACCCTAATTGGGTCCCTTCTTGAGCGAACCAGCTCCCGGGGGAAGCAGGTAATCAGCAGCGCCAGCGCTACGGGCGCGGCCGGGTAGCGAACTATAGGCCCGCGAGGCGGCCGAACATGGAGAGGTATTTTCTTTTCCTTCGCTCCCCTCCCTGTCCCGTTCCCTGGAGCGGTGAATAGGGAACGCGGCGCGGAGATTGTCTCGCACTTGAGTCGCACACACATTCACACCACCGCTGCTAATTAGAGGCAGCTCGAGCGAGAGAGAAACGCAGCCGTGCTGCCACCTGGCGAGGCTCCGCCCGTACCAGCGACGCCGACAGCGCAGTCAGGCGGCCGGCCGCTCGAACTAGCTGTCCCGGGCGCCGTCACCGCTATGGACGCCAAAGAGCAGCAGCAAATCAAACTACATCTATACTAATAATTTCGTAAGCTCACTAGCTGTTGGCTGGAGAACGGTGACGTCACATGCCGGTATTCGTTCACAAATTAACAGTAACCAGAGATATTAATAGAATTTACAGGTTATGTGCACAGTATAATAGCTAAGCCCCTGATATGCAATTAATTTCCAGAATTCATTCATTAGGTTTACAATTCAAGTCTGTAACTTTCTCCATTTTGGTGTTATTCTGTTCACACTTAAGTTTACCTTCGTACTTACTTTCATAATTATTTTTTTGCGCATGTTGTCTTTGTGTCTCAGTAGGCCTACTACACTTGGTAACGTCAGTGAATCGACAGTCATGTTTTTATTCTTACTCAGTTTACTGGACTGAAACACGTATTAAGCAGCAGAGAAAAGCAGCAGTAACAACAAGAACCGGTAGATGGCGCTAGAATAGTATCAAATCAAGCTCAAAAACAATGCGAAAGATATTTCACTTCATAATAGTAATTTACTTGCGAGAAACTGCTTAGATAATTTGTTCCAAATGCCACTCTTGCTCATTCAGAATACTTAGAAAACAACTACAACAGTACAGGCAAAAATTTAATATAGAGCAGGATTAAAACAACCGTTTTCATGATTTTTTTTGGATTTATAATATTCGAAAAATATTTTTATTTATTTATATATTAACATCATTATTACTGTCCTTCTGCGTAACTGCATCCACTTACCTAAAGTGACATACGAAGCCCGTTGTTGTATATTCTTTTTATATGGGATTTGGAAACAATCATCCATATCAATACTCACATTCATCAGCATGCAGATGACATTTGCATACAGTTTTCGGCGGTCACTTCGGAGAATGTTTTGAATAACCTATGGACAGAAATGGACAAATGTATGAAACCAAATGGACTTTAAATTTCAGCAGAGAATTCTTCAAGAGTTATTTTAACCGGCAAACGGAGAAAAAGTCAAAATTGTCAAAACAGGAAATTACCCATTTTCCGTAAATCGAATGTTTGATTCCTGGGATACACTGATGAATTCCAGGGTCAATTTTATATATATACGGGAAGTAAACCCATCACTTACCGAAGTTGAAAGCACAATGGCTGCGACGAACACACAAAACAGGAGACGAATCCAATTGTATAATATTTGGGATTGAAGCTTTTTTAAACCGAACTATATTCATTTCTTTCTTATCCTGCCTTCAAATCTGATAAGTAAAGAGTTTGCTTCCTCTTTTCTTTACATATATTTCTCCTAGAGGCAAGACGCTTAAGAGGAAAGATAAGTTCATTGCTAATGTTACCTTGGATTTCGCCGATTACAAATGTCTGAGGATGACATACGCGTGTGGTAGTCAGTTGAATATGGAATGCAAGTTGTTGGGTTTGACTGTTGACATGGAGGAATTATTTAGTCGCCACAGGGGCAAGACGGAATTTAGTATAGATAGTTGGTATGCGTGTGATGCTACGACAATTACTGTACGCTTGTCTCAACACTCGTTTCCTTATGATAAGTGAATAGGAAGTTGATTGCATATCGTATAATTATTGGGTTTCTAAGATAGGGATTTTTAAGCGAGGATAAAGTTAGCGCATATGATGTGCATAGTTCCGCAATTATACGCTTTCGAAATTTCAACTGTACAAGTGGCATAATTTATTTCGGAAGATCGGAAAGTAGTCTCTATTCTCATTCACGCTCGACGTCCCATAGCGAACATCAAATCGTAATGATCGTGTAAATCAGATTCAAAAACATACATCCCTACCTGTCAACACTGCGTACTACTGTGATGTCCTGGGCAAATTTAAATAGGCCTATCGGTCTAATAAATGTCAAGTTCTGATCCACAACACCCGTGATAACACTCGACAACACTGGATTGATAGCCTACATTCTAGTTTTGTCTCCTTAGGGTAACATTTCTTTTTTAGATCATTCAAAAAAGATATGTGTGTTAAAAAAACAAAATGGTACAACGTCCATAATTCTTATTGAAAGACGAATTTAATATATATATGCCACTATGGTTGAAAATAAATGTAGACAATAGTGAAAGCTGTTTAGAAAAATAGTTCCTTATTTGTTTTGTTGTATAATAATCTAATGCAGAATTTTTAAAATGTCGTTCGTATTTAATCGACTCTACAGTTTAAATCTCAAAATGTTTGGGGGACAAAAACATTTTACAGATGTTGTGCGAGGACAGTAAAATTAATAGACCCTGTGGCCTTGGGCTGCATGGTGTTCTCGTCCGCTCTGAAGGGCGAATTGTGTAAATGAAGAGCAGAACGCAAGGGCACATAAAATGAAACTGGCGATTCTACGAGAGTGGGCGCGCAATCCCAGTCTGGCCTCGAGCTATATAGTGGCCGCAGAAATATCATCGGCCAAACGGCCGACAAATTACGCGACGGGAGGGATCTGAGAAAAGAAAATAAAAAAACGGAAGATATTACTTCGCCGACGTTCTCATTAGTAATGTTATACAACTTGAGCGACGCGAAATAAAAATGTTGTCGCCAGTTTGCATTAATTAATTCGTTTGAGAATTGCCTTCTAGGAAAACTACTCTCAAATGATAAATATATATAACCGATTAATATGTCTGGAATAAGCAACTGAGTTTTGCGTAGAATTCTCGTTATATCGTAGGTATAATCGTTATTCATGCGCACAATATTAATTTTCAGTATACACTTTAACACAATGTGTTTAACCCTGAGGGCTGGACGCCAACTCAATAACTCGGAAACCTTCGGAGAGTCCGATGTTACCCGAACTTTTAGTTACACCATCCGCCACCACAGCGCTGTTTGGGTAACCAGGATATTTCAAATGAATAACCGCATTGATTTTAATTGCACTTATACCGTTAAAAGCAAGCGTAAATTACAAATTAATAATCTAATTTGATTTTATTTCCACTTGTTAAAATAAAATGTAACTGCTTTTTAGCTAAAAGGCAATTCTCTGTTATGGAAGCAATTCCTCAAAAATTCGATGGACAAAAATAAAAAATTTACAGTGTTACAATTGGTTCATGTTTTTTACAACGACTACAAGCAGAAATTCATGCAAGGTAAAGAGTATTCGATGTTTACGCTGAATGCTTTGTAGAGTCAGGTAGCAACATAACCTAAAAAATTTGTTGATAGGTGATAAGTAACAGGAAATCTTAATAAAAACTCAGAGAAAGATTACACGAAATTTAGGTAGTCGTAAAATATATCAATCAAATAAATAATAGTTATTATTTTCTGAAATTACGCTTTACTTAGAAACTTTTCCAATGATAAACATGTCTGTCACTTAAAATCAAATGCAGTTATTTAATAACATCCAAGCGAAATATTCCTAGAATCTATAGGAGAAAGTTTGTTGCTATCAAGAAAAATATCAGTAAAAAATATCGTTATTCGTTTTTGCTTAAAAAATTCAGAAGCAAGTCCTACTATCACCATAGATGTTATCCGTCATTTTCGACGGTCGTTTAAACTAGTAGTTTATAAATATAATACTGAATATATATATATTATTCTTTCATACTGTTGCTTTTATGCAATCTTCCTTCTATTCGTTCACTGACCTAATACTTTCGTCTCAATGCACCCATTAAAATCTAAATCCAATGTTGTCTGTCTTTATAATTTCTTCCATGGACCGTACCATGGAATCCACCATCTTGCCTTTTCTGTCTGTGAGACTCTTACACAATTTTATTTCCTTGCGCATCATTTTCAAACTTCGGTCACTTCATCATTTCACTAGCACCACATTTCAGATATTTCAGTGTTCCTTCGTCCCGGTATTCGCTAAGTCGAAGTTCTATTTCCAAGAAGAGTTGTACTCCATACAGACAGTTTCATAAACATCTTACTTAATCCTAGATCAGTCTTAAAATATGTATTTCAATAAACATTGATTTATAACTATCAAATAATAAGAATCTATATTTACAGTTAATATTTCTGCTATGATTCTCCTCAATTTTATTAATATTGTCTTGATCGTGCATTTTTCTCATATTATTTTGTTCATGTCGTTTGACAACTTCTCCGTATGCTTACACTTGTCTTCTGATTGGGAATTATCATCAACAAATTGAAGGAGATTCATTTTTTCTCCTCCAGTCCTATTTCCACATTCATTTTTTCCCCCACTTCATTCGCTACCTCTTCTGTACGCTGGTTGAACACTGGGGGTTGGGGGGGGGGGGGGGAATCGGTTGCAACTTTCGCTCACATCACTTTTAATCGATGCTTTTGACTAATGATACTCTTCTTTTATTGTTGCCAGCTGATTTTTGTATGAATTATAAAGGAAGAGAGAATTATTTTCAGGTATTTTGGATAAGATAGTCAACTAGTGCAGCAAATTAGTAAGGGGATATTAGACAATTTAAAGGAAATGGTGAAAGAATTTAAAGAAAAATTTTCTGTTATCGATAAGTGCAGGTGTATGGGCCATCGAACTGAAGTCAAACACAAAAATAATAATGTTTTGTCAAACTTATTACCATATAAACAAACAAACAAAAAACTATAATAGCAGTGAAAATACTAGATGCAATGGAATGGAAACATCAAACGATGGGAAGCTAGTGAAATTTCATATCTAGCCAAGTGTTTTATATTATTTATTTTTATATTAACCTTATAATGCCTAATAGAAAACAACCACTGTCGTAAATATGGCAACAGTTAATATACAGTAATAATGGGATCTGAATTATTGAAATTTCTCAGTCATAAATAATAGCGAAGTATGTTAAGTCATTTTTGTTTATCTCTTTTGGTTTTATCCCATTCTTTTTTCCGAGAGAAAGATAATTTGGATAAACATATGTTAAGTACGATATGCCGAAAACTTGTTCTTAAGTTTTTTATACAGTTTTGACCGATAGTTACAACAAAAAATGTTATTGCCTTTCACTCTGTATATGTAAATGTGTAGGGGCCGTGTCTATGTGTTTGAAATGGCATCAAGCAAAAGCTACAGAGCCAATTTAGATGAATATTCACGATTTGAAAGTTTATGATGAAGCATAAAAACTGCGGTACATCCTATCATTCTACGTCAACGGTGAACAAAGCAAGACATGATAATATCTTCTGAAAGTAAACAAATGCGTAGAAAGATTTTTAAAACAATCCCGCACACAGATTGGTAATAACATCCAAGATGAACAATTGATAACCGCAAAAACTCGAAACAACATAAGGCAATTTAATTTGTATTCCGATATTCGTTGGTTTGGAACTAAGCAAATAACGACTTCATGGAAAGGTGTGTTTAAAAAAAAAAAAAAAAAAAAAAAAAGTCTTGCAACTGCAAGAATAAAGTTATGAAAAGTCAGACTAATTAATATACTGTAATTTTTGAGATATTATTAGTTGTTTTCATTTCGGATTTAATTTAAATGTGATCCGGTATACCTTGTATTAATTTTTGTATCAAACGTGTGGTGGAAAAATCTTACCTCAAATGCTTTTTCGGAAAACGTGGAATGAATGCGGGAAAGATCTGATAAAACGTGATATTTCTCTTTTCGTTAAATTTTACAATGATGCAATATTTTTCTGAATTTTGTTACGTTAAAATATTCGAATAATATAGATCAACGTAGTAGAGGAATCACCGAATTAAGAAAATAGCTAGTAAAAAGATATTCGGGCCTACAACGGTTTCTTTGAGTTGATAACACTCATATCCCTCTGTTTACATCGAAGCAGTATGGTCTCCTACGAAGATATTGACCACATGATCCGAAAACCATTACAATAATTTCTGAAATGGAGTCTGGTTATAAATGTCAGAAAAACAGTAAGAAACAAACTGGGAGGTACAATATGTAAACGTAAAATATAATTGCACAAGAGTGTAAACAAGACATGTAAGAAAGACATAGAAAAGGACTAATCCAAGGAAGGGTGAGTATTAAAATTCTGAAGCATTGGTCGGGTAAAAGAATATATATATATATATCAACTGCAAAAAGCTGGAATCTTAAAAAACAATTAAAACAAAAAACTGAAAAAATGGACTATCTTAGAAGAACGTTCCGGGCGCCAAAGATGCGATAGGATAAGAAACTAAGAAATAAACAACAGGTCAAAAAGGAACGAACAATAACAGAGAGAATCGAAAGAAGACAATGTGATGAGTATTGGTGAAAATTATGGTCAGACAGAAAATGGTCTATTAGAAAGGAAAAGAGGTAAAAAGGTCGAATGCGAATATCTTGGAAAGAATAAATTGATCTGGCTATACAGAATAGTGATTTAGAGGATGCAGATAGTAAAGCTGGAAGTGGCAAAAATTATAGCCAATCAAGTTGGAAAAAAACTAAGATAAGAAATGTGTTGATACAGTGCAGTGCTTTCTTTACAGTTGTATGAGTATAGAGTAGAAGTAAGCATTGGAAACTAAACTGAATTCTTCTGAGCGTAATTACAGACGATACACATAGGAAAACCTGCAAGGAAAATAGAAAAGCGCCTTGAAAGTTAACTGGAGGATTGATCTCGGCAGTTGATGACGTTCATCGCGATAAGCAACAGTAAGTAAAAGTTCTTTGACGTCTCCGGTACCTCCCTCTGTATTGGCATCAGATATCGTGCTGATCGATATTCAGCCAAAGAACTCGCAACCATTTTCAAGCCCTTCCATGAGAGTCGCCGAGCCACTGTTGTAAATAACTCAACGTTTTCACTAATAAATTAAGTACAGCCGTGTATAAATATCGAAAACTGTTTAAACTTCTCTGGTACTGGCTCTCTTCAATATTCCATTTTTTTTTTTCTCCTTCTTCTTCTTCTTTTGAACTTTTGCCAACTGTACACTACACCACTTTGAAAAATTTGTTGCCTTATTTTCTTTTCCTCGCACTAGGCATTTCTTCATCCTTTCATTGTTTTTTTCTTCTTCTTTAGAATTTCTCTGGAGGTGCACCAAAGATTAAGCTACGAACTCGTTGTGGCAACATGGCAACAATTGATGCATCAAGACACGTCGTTGCGAAATGGTTTCTTATCGATACCTCTATAATCACTGTGCGAGATGTGATACGGTTTTCAGAATTTGTACTGCCTTATAGTGCACGTATATTGAACAGCGAACTACCTTCTACGAGAACAAAATAGCTACGTATTTAGTTAATCAAATTGTTGAAAAGTTGGGCATCAGCCCGGATTCTGGCCGAATAGTTAAAAGTATGATAACACAATGTGTTGAAGAATTATAGAGCGCAAAAAGTTATTAAAAATTCTTCGTGAATTCATTTATCTAGTCCCCAAAGTTTCACGAAAAGTTTATTATTATTTTTAAATCTACGTTCCTAATTTATATATTTCTGCAGGTGTGTGTATTTATTTTCTTTTTCTGTATATTTTAATGTAATATAATTTCAAAGAATTGGGAAATTAACTAATTCAATGTTCATAAAGCTACGTTGAAATTAATAATTTCAATAAGAAGGGGAAATATTTTACATAACTGCAATCAAGTATTAGTTTCAAAAGTAAGCAGAATGGTGTCGGATAGGATTCTTTGTGAGATTTGTAATTCAGTATCGTTGTCACCTGCGCCGTAAAGAAATATTACTATTTATTGTAGAGTTAATATTTAACAGACTGGTTTATTTTCTGTGTATCCTAACCTACAATATTTCAGAAAACTGAACAAATAAATAACCAAAGAGACACAGATAAAAACGACATTGGTTTCTGATGTAGGGTGATCTATGGTGGATATCTTTCTTTTGAGGATAAGATGCAGTGTGGCGTCCATCATTCTCGTTACAATCAGATTATCATTTCTCCCTCCGTTCCCCAGTCACTCAGGGTTATAAAATATACCGCAGTTGTTAAGTTAGACCAGGGGTGGCCAACTCAAATGATCTTGCGGCCCACTTTGGAAATGCATCATAATTCCGCGGGTCGCATATAAAATTATATATCCCCACACTATATTTAGAGATTTTTTGGAGTGAATATAATTTAATTATTCTTCGAACTCATAACTGTAATTCATAAATAAAACAGGATATATCTGTCATATATTCACATGATAATTATTTTAAAATAAAATACTTTTTTCTCATTATTTCGACAGTTAATTTTTGAACAAATGGATGCACAAATAATGTATTTTGTTTAATACATTGGTTTTCACTACTTTGGCCATTATAAAATAAATATATTTTGTGAAAATGTGATGAATCTCAAGGGGCCACAAAAATATTGAAGGTCCTCATGTGGCCCGCGGGCCACGGGTTGGCCACCCCTGAGCTAGACCATAAGTTTTCAAACAATGAAAACCTGATTCAAATCGTGTTAGTAGTTTCTGAGGGTTAATACAACAAACATACATAGCTCACTTGAAGGTTTATTAATGTAGATAAGAGAACATACACTTTTCTTTAACAGTAATGCTTACTAACTTTGCGTTCTTTGCACATCTCGTTCCTTCCTTAGCATCTTAGACTAATATCAAGTTTATGAGTTTCTAAGCCTCGCGGAATGTTTTTTAATAACCCGGAAAGAAAAACTGCTAGTACGAAGCAGCAGCTAATTATTTCTTTCAGTACAGCTTGACCGCTTGTTCAAAGATATACGAACGAATTGTACGATATCTCAATACCCCCAGCAATTCAACTTGCTACAGAATACGAGATAAAACACACAATGCCGGTTTTTTCCTCAAACTGTGAAAGTAAGTACGAAATTCTGAAGCAATTACGTTTTTATCTTTACAGACTGCCTGTTGCGACAATGGCTGTTCTTTCAATTCGCGTTAGTTTAGTTTGGAGTGGACACAACTCAGCACAATGTCTGAATAGCGTCTCAGAAACATCCACAGGCATAATTAATATATAGTTAAATCCTCTCATTTCCCTTAGTGATACAACTTTTTCCCGTTTTCGTTCGCTGAAAAGATGAAAGAGGCGAAGAGCATCCTTTGTAAACGATAAAGTGTAGTATCTTTTAAGCCGTCGCTGTGCAGGACTTTGGCTTTGATTAAAATTATCGTCAAGAGAAAACGGCATTAAATAACTTTGGTACTTGAACGAAAGAACACTGTTGTTTCCGAGATACGAATATAAATATAGCCACACCTCGGTTGTTTAAGTGGTAATTACCTCTTCTAGATAAACAGAAGATTTCTTTTCAATAGACCATCAGAATTATTTGCTTAACAAGCCCACAGACATCATATGGAAATCTGTTTAGAAACAGAGCTGTACTTACAATGTATAACCTACTATGCTGACATAAACACGGAATACCAGTCAACAAATCTTTCTCCAAAGAAACGCCTCTTCAATTTTTACTTTTATATGCAACAATCAAACATTTATTTTCGATAACCGTGTCTTAAGCTAATTATTATTAACCCGTATGACAATTTTCGCAAGTAAAATACGATGAATAAAAGGTTGGTGTTTTGTCATAAGATGAAATAAGAACCGCCTTATTTGTAGCAATTTTTTATTCGCCTCGTGTCATAGGTATGTACGTTACAAAATACTTACAACATATTACAAGACAATCAGGAAAAACGTTTGGACGCGTAATATGTATGCTTGACAAACTATCACTGACCTTAACGGAATATGTACAACTAACCTGAACAAAACACACAAAGAATATTCTCATTTGTGTGAAAAGTGTTGCTGCCATCATAGCCCGTGAGAAAAATTCTCGAATAAAATTTTTACAGAGCAGATGTATATCAAAACAGGAATGTTTCCGTAACAGAGAAATATATCCGAAAACCTGTTTATTGTTAAAAAAAAAAAATCCGTTTATTGATGTCTCAGTGATAATGCTATCCAGTGGTTTCTTGTCGATTCCAGTGAAGCAGTTAATTAATATCTCTGCGTTATGTGCTGCTGCTATCTAGCGGCTTGACTCTGAACTGTCTCGTATGCACTACATTGATAATTGTTACTTCTGCCATCTCAGGGTGGAATCCAGAAAACATTTCTGAATGTATAATTTTACATAAATGTAGACGTTAATGTTTAAAATAATACCTCATTTATCGATTTTGGTAAGGTATAAAGAGAGACAAAAAAAAATAATGTTAAAGAAATAATGATACTTTTGCCCTTTAAGGGTCGTATTCCGAAATATTCGTTTCTTAATATATGATGTGACGAAAGTGATGACCTGGGTCTTTAAAATGATACCTCAATTATCAATTTTGTTTAGGCATTAAAGGGGAATGAATGGCTGGCGGCATAAAAAAAAACACTTAGTCTATAAAATGATACCTGATTTATGGAGATAATAACTTGTGACCGAAAAAAAAAATATAAATAATAGCTATATATAGCTTGATCTTTTTTATTGATGTTGAGAACATCATACACCTCCTTTTAGAATTATTATTATTAATTATAATTGCGATGGAGCTAACGCTCCGGTGGTAATTTCCTTAATCATCTATTAACCCTTTTTTTAAAAAAATATTTTACAATTGGAGTGTTAAATTCCTCTCCCATTTACTTTTCCGATTTACAAGTTTTATTTTTAAATTCCTTTGGCGATTTTGGTAAATTATTCATCACTTGGTAATTTGTTCCAATCCATGACATCCTTACCAACAAAAGAATATTTTCCCACTCCCTTATTCATGAAATCGAACGTCACCTTGTGGTCATGGTCGCCTTTCCCCTTTCATGCACTGTTCCTAATTCTTTGACCAATGTCCCTCCAAGCCCCATCACTAACATATGCAGTCTACTGAACATTCCCAGCACTCTCCTGACCTATGATGTCAGTTCTCGGGGTATATATTCCAAAAATTCCTGGTTTCTTCCTCTTATAATATCTGAAAGAAATGTTTATACCATCTTGTCTTTTTTACCACTCTTTTACTACCAGATACTCGTCGATTAAGATTCCATCAATAATTTTGCAAAGTAAGCCAAACTCCACTTTTATTTCACAACGTTTGATACTCCATCACAAATGAATTACAACGTGTACGTCTGCATGACTTATTTGTCCACTGCTGTACAAATTCTGCTGCTTCATCCAGGATACCACCCTATTCTTACACTATCCGACACTTTCTCTTATCTTCTCCATTCTTGACTTCATAATTCTTCTTTTTCCTCGACCAGTTACTCCTACCCTCAGAGATACTCATAAAATAAGACTGTTATCACACTTTCGTGATACTTAATACAAATAATTAAAAACATTGTTTTATATTCATAATTATTAATATATGGGAGTGAACTATGACCGCTTCAAATGATATCACACTATATACTTATACTCCCTATTGTCTATAGTAGTGGAAAACCCTGAAGACTTCAGTCTTAATATTGACATGCATAGCTATAATACTAGGAACAAATATAACATCCACAAATGTTGTGTCATTGCCAATTGTACAGAAAGGAATAATATTCACTATAGTATCTTTGTTCAATGTACTGACAACTTTAAATCCAGAAAGAATTTTTACTGCAGAACTCATTTCACAATTTCAAAATTATTCGTAATCATTAATATTTTATATGAATTTTTATTGAAACTATTTACAAATGTTAACAATTAATAAGAGGCTCTGGAAATGATATTCAAATATAGTTACTAACAAGAGATTTTTCGTACTTCTGGTTAAAACTGGATATTGAATATACTAACTGGATGTTAAGTAACACATCAACAATCAACATTTAGTAATGTTATAGGTTCCACATCATCAAAATTGTACTTACATGGGGTGATAATGAAAAATGTAAAATCTAATCTAATGATATAATATATTAATTTAGAAATTACCAACAATATGAAGATTACTAGAGAACGATAAAAAAAAGTTTTAAATGGAATTATTCAACAAGATAGGCGCAAAGTAAAAAGTATATTGAGTTTTAAAAATGATAAACATCTTTACTGTGTCCACAGAAGGTTTCCTACATAACGTTAATGACACTTTATAAATGATTCTCCTGTTTTGAAGATGTTTTTGACATTGTTAACTTGGATAGCTTTGTTAATTAAAACCAAATTTCTTTTGTAACTTTGAATGAATATCTGACTGTGACGAGTGATTCCAACGCATTTCATACAGTAAGTGACGCTATTGCAATGACATCTATCAATTTTGTCTGTAACTATTAGATATTGTGGCGTTCAACCCCACATATGGCACTGAAATAGCAACATCACCACCACCAGTTCTCCGTAAGGAGACTAATGTAATTGTTAAAGACATAAAAGGAGAAAAAAAAAACGTATTGTAATAATAAACTCAAGTGTGAAAACTTGTGGTTAATATTGGAGACGAAAAAGCACAGTCCACAAAATTATTGATTACAGCTAAACTTCGCCGTTGAATTCTGCATCTGTTTGCGCTCTGAATGTAGGTCGGTCCACCGCCGATTGAACAAACATTGTCAGTATTTGTATAAATAATTCTCCAATTTATTTATTGCACCCTGACGATAGGTCGATTGCGAACGAAATTAAATGAAACAAAGAAAAGTTACTCGCAATTATCTCCATGATAGAGGACACTCAAGGGTATGGCACAAGATAATTTTAACTCCAATATTAATAAACAAAATTTTAATAACAGTAAACGACAGGATAATTAAATTTAAATATGGGGGAAAGCTATTGTAAATTTAAATAATAATAATAATAAAAACAAACAAGCGCGTAGAACGGAGATTTAAAAAAGAAAAAAAAAATACAAAGTTATGGAATTCCTTTTTTTGATTGCCTGTGTATTAAATATCGTACTTAAGTTCTCCATTGTTCAAACTCTTAATTTGTTACTTCAAATATTGCATCAGTTTGATTTATTTCATTCCATTCTTGTCTGTATTTTCTTAAGTAAAGATAATCAAAATTAAGGGAATTTTTATTATTATTAATTTTAATTACAATTCCCCTAGTCATCTAATTAGCCCTTTCATGTATGTATATTTTTCAAGTTCTCTTTTATAATTGGAGTGTTAAATTCCTCCCCCATTTTTTCGATTTACAAATTTTAATTTTAAATTCCTTAAGCTTTTTTGGTAAGTTATTCATCACTTCCCTGACACCCTTTTAATCGTGCCTAACAATAATCAACCAAAGGAATTGTTATTTGTTATAGGTAAAAGCAAATTTTTCATTAATTATCATATGAATTTAATGGAATCTACATTATATATATCCTCAAATCTCTTATCACATGTTTTTATTATTTTTATTTTCCTTTCTCTATCCAATGAAGTTTTCCATTAGTTCTAATTTTAATGGCTTTGATTTTTGCTTGAGCTGTCTCATATGGATTTTGTGTTTGCATGTAACTATTAATATTGAAAAACATACTTGATGTAAAGACACTAAAAGGAAAAACATGAGTGAATTTCTAACTGCGTTTTCTTTGCTTTTTACGTTGGATGTGTGTTCACTGTTGCTGGGTCATTACTTTGTTTACTCCGCCATCTTTACTTATTTAGCGAGATCGCCTCTGCCTGTGTTTAATACTTCCACTGATATTCCTAAGTCCCTTTAAACTCATGAGATCTTACTCAGACTTTGCAGAAAGAACTCTTAGCGTGAAAGACAAGTGAACTTCGTATTTTAACCATATCAGGTCAGCCTGTCATCGCTTACAAACCGGAACTATTCCAGACTTGTGACTATACCAAAAACCCATCACCAGCTCACACTAGCGATAAATAATCTTGGAGCATTTGAATTAAACTTTTTTCGATGGTCGAATCGGGACATAAGAGTCAACAGACTGAAATGGGGAAAGTGATGAAAAAAAAATTTTGCACGTATAAAAACAATATCAGATGTTCCATTATCGAATGACGATGATTATGGTATAATATCTCACGAAAGACACCCAAGAGGAAAAGTTGTTTGACGATGGTTAAATTTTGGTGAAGAGTAGTCTGATCTAAAAAAATTGACTTATAGTTTAACGATATGGATTAAGAAGCTCGTGAGTTCGTTGCATATTAGTAAAGTTGTCTGGTGCATTTTGTTGACACGGTGTTGGCACCCCTGACAGCTACCTGCTGCTGAAGAGTCTCCTGCTAATCAGATCGTTGAGGTGGAGTGCGGCTCGTTACCAGGTCTCGATACGCCAAGCACCTGCTGTTAACAAGCGGGTAAAATCTTAGTGACAGCATCTACAGCCAACAGCAAGTCGATACGTTTCAAACAAGATCTGTCACAACATCTTCTCCGCTGGGTTCTAGGTACGAGGTGTATCCTTCGGATGTAGTATTCCAAAGGTCTTCACTCAATATATCATCTTCACTTTTTATGTTTCAGCTACCGTTATCATCAAAAACTCAGTACAATACCGATTGGCAAGCAAGCTAATAATGAACTACAGCAACTTAGCACAGAATTCATTGATCCAAAGGTGCACAACTACCAATAAAGACGAAATACTGAAACAGGCCACTCCCCTGTCTAATGACACAGCACCTTCTTCTTCTTGTGGTACTACCAAGGCATAGGCATTAGCATGGGAGGTCTCATGGGAAGATAAACTAAGGTGGATTCCCGTTACCTTCCCCAGTGTTTGTACGTATGTGTAATTGTAGGTGCGGATGTCTGTGATGGTATGTGTATCCAGCATACAGTGTTGTTTATGTTATATGAAATTAGGGATGAAGAAGGGAGAGGGTAAAAACCGGTTCCGGTCCGTTGTTACGAATGTGGGGTCGCCAAGATTAACGTCCCCATCCACCGGATGAATCACTGTGAGTTGTGTGGTACCCTCACTTCATACTCAATGCACACAATCTGCTCATTAGAAATCGTGCACCACCTCCGCGCCTACCCTGCCGACCAAGTCCGGATCATGAAATTTCTTCTCGCATCAGGACTGGAACCAGCTAACATCGTGTCAACACTGGACACCATCAGGGTGTCGCAGCCATCTGAGCTGACGGGACGGGCTTCTATCCATCAGACGAATCATAATGAGTTTTCCGATCCATATCTCCACCAGAATCTCTTCTCAGCTGTTTCTCTCGTTTCATAGCAGTTGCCTGCCCGATTACCACCCTCTATATGTCCCTCTACAATCTACTTCTGTTCCAATATTAAGCTTGAAAATCACAATTTCTTCGTGTAAGTAGGATGTCTCGACCCCGGCACGGAAATATCCGGGATATCATCTTCCAGTAATATACATCGTCGAATCGGGTCCCTCCTAAGGCAATCGTGGTTTTCATTAACTGTTGTTTTTGTTCTTGCTATTTTACTGTTTGGTGGCACATCAAACACTATACGAATGTATAATAAGTTACGGGAGAAAATAACATCCTAATTGGTTGTATTGCTGAAATACGGCAAACGTCATTGTAAAAAATTGAATACAACAAACATTTTTTTATTATTATTATTAATAATTTTTATATATATATATATATATATATATATATATATATTTTTGCTTATGGCATTACGCGTTGTAGAGGCGGGAAAGAACTAGAAGCTAGCAATAGAAAGGAATTAAGCAGAGCCTTTTAAAAGAAACCATGGGGGCATTCCTCAGGAGTGATTTACGGAAACCATGGAAAACCCAAATCAGGATAACCGAGTGGGGATTCGAACCCGCGTCCTCCCTAACGTGAAGCCAGAGCGTTACCGCCCACATATCACGTTCATCTAACACATATTAACATATTTTACACATGGGAATATGCCTCTGTAAAAGAAAATGATTACTCACACATGCTTTATTTTGAAATGAAGTCTTCACGGGTGTACCGCCGGATAGTGTTTTGAAAACATGATATTTCGACGACTAGCTACGTCGTCTTTATAAGGTGTCGAGACATCTGCACAGGTCGGCTGACCATCGGATCCTGACGGTCAACCGACCTGTGCAGATGTCTCGACACCTGATGAAGACGACGGAGCCAGTCGTCGAAATATCGTGTTTTCAAAACACTATCCGGCGGTACACCCATGAAGACTTCATTTCAAGCATACGCCGGGAAAGTCTCCATTCTTACATGCTTTATTTTGATTATGGCTTTACGCCTCTTCGACACAGATCACATTAGACGTGGTAAAGGACTGGTGACAAGGAACTGGAAGGAATTTGGCCATGGCCTGCTGAAGGAACTATCCCGGCATTCGCTTGGAGTGATTTGGTGTTCATAGACATTCCATGTATGGCTAAGAGCAAAAGTATTTGTAGCGCACAAAAATTTATTTAGCACCGGAACTCAATATATATACTTTATCCTGCAGCAGCGTCGTGGTTTGTGGGTTGGCCTTAAGTTCTATGGGACAACGATTCAAGTCCGGCTTAGTTCATAGATGGTTTTGATGAAGCGTTGTCCAGGTGGTATGGCAGTTTTAGCTATTATTTTCTTCCATGATCTCTATTCGTAAGTCTAGTCAAAATATTCATGTTTTTTTATTAAAAAAACTACTAAATTTATCTCTTTATAGGCTGTTCTTATTTTCTTCTCAATAAACACAGTCTCGTAATATAATTGGGTAGAATACTGAAAAGGAAATAAAGAAAAAACGAATGTCTATGATTCAGATATCATCAAATACCTTACTAAGATTCCAAGAAGTTAAGAAAAATAGAAGAAGAGTACCTCATTTGGACTTTTCCTTTATTTAGACAGTAGCTTTTCTTCCTTAGAAATAACAGGCAAGATTCACGGAATCAAAGTTGGTATCCCTGCGTATGGACGCCTGCTTTTCCTTTCGAGCGTGCGGAGATTCTGAATATACAAGAGAAAACCTTTAAACATTCGTCAAGCGAGCATTTCCAGGATGGCCACTGTGACGCGGAAGCAAATTACACATATCTGCAAAAGTTCGTATCAAACGTATTGCCAATCGCTGCTGACCAAAATCACTGCATCTTCGGGCCACACAAGCAGTCGCTGGTAATGAGCGTCGAACGATTTGGCGGAGAAAGAAAAGCAGTTTAAAAAAGATTAGAGCGACGCGTGCCGTCAATTCGCCTTTGAAGCCGCCGAGAGTTTTCCGCTAATATGCCCTCCACACGTCAGTGGCGAAATATTAACTTCGATCGCGTATCGCCTGCTTCAGTCACTCCGAGAAGAGATTTATTAGCGGTACGAGCAGAGAACCCACCCCACACCCCTGCGCCTTTTTTTCCCGCGGAGTTGTTTTTCTAAAGGTCCTGCGGTCGCCGGCGCCGCAAGCCACTGTGCGCCCAGGTCTGCCAACCGCGCCCCTTTGATCTCCCCAGGCCCGGCGCACGCGTGAGGGAGCCCGATTTGCGGCAAAAATCTTTTAAACTAATTTCTTTCTCCGCGCGCTCTCGCAGATGCCTCACCCGGGTGCCACCCAATTTTTTTTTTCGCCGTAATGTTGCCGGCCTGCACCCGGTCGACCGACTGGCTATCCGCGGCAGCACAAACACTTTGAAACTGCCCACTGGTCCGGAAATGCGGCGGGCCCCTCTGCGACGTACCGGCCAAAGCAATTACTCGGAACGGGCACTGGCGCTGCCAACGGCGCCGCGAAAAAAACCCCAACGCTCGGCTAAACGCTACAAAAATAATAATGAAACACACAACCGTACATCTCTCATCGCCGTTTTATTTTGATTGGTCTGTCGCCGCGAGGGGAAAAAACTTTTTTATTATTATTATTTTATCAGACGACGGTCAACGAGGGAAAAAAATTAATATTAATAAAACGTAATTTATTTTTCTGCGAATTCATCCCCAATTTTTTTTCCGCTAGCGGCATCTGATAAAAAAAAGAGTTTATTCCCGGGCGCTGTTTTTTACCGCCGGCTACGTATAAAGCGGCCTTTTCTACGTGCCCGGAAAAGAGTTAATAATATTCGCTTAAAAATACAATTAGAGGCGGTGGGGTTGAGACGCATTGGGGGAAGGTAACAACTTGACGACCGAATTAATTGAGGCGGGCGCCCGATGAAATGGACATAATTGCTCTCCGCAAACGATAATTGGTTATCTGCGCCGCTGAAGGAAATAATTTCTCTTTTTGCTCCGCAGCTTTAACTTTTTATCTGCACTACGATCGCAACGGTGCCAGAGAAATGATTGAGGATGATTTGCGATATTTTAAGTGATTGGTTTAATAAAGATCGAAGATGTGACAGTGTAGAAATATATTTCAATTTTAGTTTTTTTGTATGGTGTTCATAACCGATACTGAGGGAGATTATACGTGCTTGCTGAAGTGAAAGGTGGCCTGTTGTATTCCGTGTGTTGTAGATTTCAGATTTCAAAATTATTGTAACTAACACGAACAATCTCCGTCAGTATTTACCAGAATCTCCTAGTTTACTTATTAACTATACTACGTTTGTCCGTCCTACTTCCGAATATCATTCTGTGTTACCTCGATACATTCCCTTCTTGATAGAGCGTACACTGTGCGTTCTTTTTATGCTTCAACAACATATAATGTTGGCTCGCCATATATCAATTTATAATTTCTATCATCCTGAATTGAACTTTTTTTTGTGATCCACACATAGATTTTTTGAAAAGTTCTTTCTGAGTTCTTGATCAATCTTTGAAACTAAAAGATTCCTCTTTTTCCGAAAGGCTAATGCTAATTTGCTTTTAACATCATTCCTGCTTGGTCATCAATTGTAATTTTACTTCCCAAGTAACAGAATACACTTACTTCTCCTGTTGTGTCCGACCCCATTTTCATATTTAATCCACTATTTTTGATATCATTTTTTTATATATTTAATCACTTTTGTCTTGCTTCGGCTTATTTTTAGTCCAAAAACTTCCTTCAGTATTTTGTGGATGCCATTCAGTAAGTCCTCACCATCCTCAGAGTTTTATTTCATTATAATTCTGAAACTAATGAACAACCTAAAATCTTAATTTTTCGATGCTGGACCCTAGCTTTTTTGCTAAGCACAGTTGAATCATTCGGACAAATGTATAGCTATAGAAATGTCAATTATTTTATGACAATTATTTCTTGTGTGGCTAACATTTGCAGAAGGCAACGACAGATTTAGGTTTAGGTCAAAGCAAAATATTTTTTCGTCGTCAGTACTGATGACACAATTCTGCTTTTGCCTTTTTTGTGAATTTACTTTTTAAAATGTGCTATAATTTGTATTTTGCTCTTCTCGTCTATTATCCTTTTCCTTTAGTACTCCTTCATGCATGCACTTCCTGTCTCCTTCCAGTCTCTTTACCGTCCTTTCGCCTTGAAACCCTTGGAAATTACTGATCACGTTTCAGAACGTATTCCTGTCTAACATCTGGGCCTTTGGGTTGTTGCAGCTTTCCAGATCTTTACGACCTTCTTTATTCCACGCTGTAGTTATCTCGTTATTTCGTAGATAGTCAAATATCCTTTTTTGTGTGATTTTATCCATTTTATACAAGTTCTGATAAATGTTAACCTCCTTCATTTTATGGTCTCTGTCATTTTCTCCACATTCTTGTAGACTTCATTGTTGCTCCGGAGTTTCCGACCTGTATAAGTCTGGATTGGACCCGTGATTTTTTGCGAGATTCTTCTTTCTAATACAAACAGTTTTTATAGCTTGTAGTTCATGGAGAGGCTTTCGCTAGCGAACAGGGATTCTGTTTTGACTACGGTACTGAAGCTCCTAAGTTTGGCCTTCCAAGAGATGCACTTCTTTTTAGAGATGTTTTTCGTTAATCCATAAGCTCTCCATTTCGCAGATCCGACCACCCACCACAGGTATTCCTAGTCTCTTCTCTTGCATGGTGTCACTAAGGTATTTGAATTTCTTTACCCTTTAAATCCTTTCAATCTCTGCTGTTATCCTGTCCACACTAAAGTTTATCTCCATAATGTCTTAGACTTTTCCTCCCATGAATTGTCTTTCTGTATGATCACCATGCTTGATAACTTAGCTCCACTCGATCGGTGGTCTGTATGTTGTCATCTATAGGCTTCAAACAACACTGTATCCTATGCTTATAAAGAAGAACCGACCGACGGTGATAGCTAGACTTTAGATCCTGTGTTGACAGGTCTTTTAGTACTTGATTCATCCAACTATCTGGGACCGAGCGTGGTGGGTGTGTGGCTAACGCTCTAGCCTCGCATTCGGGAGGACGCGGGATCGAATCCCCTCCAGGCATCCAGATTAGGGTTTTCCATGGTTTCGAATAATCACTCCTGGCGAATGTCGGGATGTTTCCTTTAAAAGGCCGAATTCCTACCCGTTCCTTGTTCCCAATCCCTTCCCGCCTCTAATGACCTCGACCTTGATGAGGCGTTAAGCAATAACAAAAAAACTATCTGGTACTCTTCTTCTTGGTCTTTTTCCAATTATTGATTTATCAAAATATGTTTTAGATAGTGAATTGGCCGCCATTCTCTTCTTCTGATCAAACCATTTAAGTCTTCATTCTCCCATAATTTCTACAGCGTTTTTTGCAGTCTGATTTATTCATTTCTGAATTTCTCCCATCTGATCTGTTGGATGCTTGATCTAATTTTTTTTTTTTTTTTTTTTTTTTTACGGTCTTCACCGCTAGTTGAAGTCAAGATCGTTTGAGCCAGGGGAGGATGGATGCTAAGAACGGGGAGCAATTCGGCCGTGTCCTTTTGAAGCAATCATCCCGGCCAGCATTCGCCAAGAATGATTTCCGGAAACCACGGAAAACCGAATTTTGTCTGGCTGGAATTAAAATTGAACTCCCGTCTTCTCAAATGTCAATTCCGAACGTTACCGCTCAGCATCATGAAGACCTTCGTCATTTAAGTCCGCTCTATTCGGCTTGAAGTCACTTTGACAACTTTAGCCTATATGTTAGAGTGGGGAGCACGTAGGTTTAATATGAAGACTAACTTTTATTCCCTTAAAATATGACTAAGAGTTCTGGAAATTAGTTTCTTTGAGTTTGCTATAACAGTGACATAGTATATAGCGGAAACGTATACATGAATGTAAATGATTTTTAGTCGGCTGAACGTAGAGTTGTGGCCATTCATTTCCTCGAACTAAATATAGTTGTTATTAAATAGTTCTCATAACCCTTAAAACGATCTAATGTGGTAAATATTTCTTATTTTAGTGTAATAGCGGTATCTCTGGACAATAAGTATAAGAAAACATCTACAATGTCTCAATATAAATGAACAAAAGCTACTAATAATTAATATGTTAATTTAATCGCGGTACATACTTTTTTTGGTGTTCTGGCAACTTATACCTTGGCGGTTGATTATCTAAATAGAATTGTTATTGAATAGCATCCATAACTTCACTTTTGCAGTAACATCTCTGGACGCAATTACTCAGGTAACGAAGAGCGAGCGCGTCACGCCAACGTTATGAGCACGGTGACACAGTGACCAAAGTATCCTTTTATATTGATAGATACGTAAGCAATCTGTGTAAAGTTCTGGTACCAAAGGATTTGTGAAAAATTGGCTTCTCTCCAAATGCTTATTTCTGGAACTAGCTTGTTATGAGCTGACATAAAATATTAAGTTTTAAACAACTTTAATGTTATTTTAATTTCAGTTGAAATCACGTGATTTTCTTGATTTCACGTGCATTGGGGGAATCCATAAATTACGTGAGGTGTTTTTCC
The DNA here is from genome assembly GCA_031002005.1 of Vandiemenella viatica. Lineage (NCBI taxonomy): Eukaryota > Metazoa > Arthropoda > Insecta > Orthoptera > Morabidae > Vandiemenella > Vandiemenella viatica. The sequence continues at coordinate 52,936,666 of CM061918.1, read as the reverse complement.
GGATTTCCCGGACCCCCTCCCCTCCTCTGGTGAGACGTTCTGGTCCGACCCCCCCCCCTCTTGGTGAGATCTGGTCCGTGAGACCCTCCCCCCCCCACTAACAAATCACCCTCGCATCTTTTTGAGACCTTTTTTTAGGTCTCACACTTCCAAAGCCAGTTACGCCCCTGCTTTTCGACGAAATACCCCCCTAAAATCGACTTTCGCGTTGACCTTTTTTTTTAGCTCTACAGTCCAACAAAATTTTGAGATTTCCCTTGACCCCCCCTCCCCCTCGGTGAGATTTCGCCCCCCCCCTGTTTCACCTCACGTATTTTTTGGACGCCCCCATACGGTACAAGCGCAATGAAATAATTGGAAAAAAATAGGGTATCATTGTTCTCATCGATTCGTTTAGTCTAATAGTAATGAGTGCATTTCACATCCGTTATCGGGGAGTAGTTGTTTACTATACAAGTTATTACCAGATTACAGGAATATCATGCAGAAATGTATTTGGAAGGGGGCGGGGGGGGGGGTCCATCAGGAAATCTGTATGTGTGGACGATTGTGACGGTATGTGTGGTCACTGTATTGCGGATGAGATACGAGAGAATCAGTGTCGCGTCTTTTAAAACATACTGTTCCAAACGTGATCAGTAGTATGGCTGTATGTGATATCAACCTCAGACTGGATAATCATCACTGACAGTTGTACTTTACTTTCGTGTGGCTTCCTTAATCCACGAGAATTAGGCCTGGTGACAGAGGTTTTAATCAATACCCATTCTCCGCTTCGTTCTGCCATTTTTGAAGAGAGCTCCTTTTTGGAGGTGCTCACTGGATTTGCTAGTGTGGCTTCAGATTGCTGCATGAACGCAACGGTAGATGCAACCTGTGGTCTAATCCCAACGATAAACGCAAAGAACCCAATTCTTTGCTTAGGTTCTAGTTTATTCCAGGCCTCGTCTTCTTCAGCTCTGCCAAATTGCCGTCAGCAGACATCATCTGCTGTTTCATTCAAGAACAACTGTGCAAATGAGGCAGATAGATTCGTTCTGCATTCATATATACAGTATCTGCACAAACGTACCTGGACATGTATCTGAAACTGAAAGTAGACGTATTCTCTATTATAGACTCTAATATTGGTTGACTCCACCCCTTGCGTTTATGATATCGTTAACTCTGCTGGGCAGACTTTCAGTGAGGAGTCTGAACAGCTGTGGAGAGATGGTAGCCTATTCTTTCTGAAGAGCTGAATCCAAGGAAGGTAGTGACGTTCTAAATCATCCCATGTATTCCACTGGGTTCAGGTTGGGACTTTGTGCAGGCCAATCCATTTCACGAATGTTATTATCTGCAAACAATTGCCTCACAGATGCAACTTTATGAAAGGGAGAACTGTCATGTTGATACAAACAATTATCATCTCCGAACTGGTCCTCGACCGTACGCTGTACTAAATAGTGCAATTAGGGTACCATACCCCAACCACAAAAAACACCCCATACCTTAAAACTATCTGCTTCATATTTCACTGTAAGCACTTCTTATGATAGCAGATAATACTGTTCGGCATTCGGATTGTGACAGGGTACAGCAGGATTCATCACTCCAAATTGCTTGTTTCCAGCCATCTACTGCTCATTGGCGTCTCTGTTTACACCACCTCAAGCGTCGTTTAGCATTGACTATAGAAATGTTTGACTTATAAGTAGAATATCGATCTTTGTAACTCATTCTTTCAACTCCCAATGCTCAGCTACTCGTCTACTGATAGTATTTTGGAAGTAATGAGTGATTTCTCCTTCTGATTTCTTGCGATTTTTTCCCATCAACTCTCCGCAATGCTTGACGGTTCCTGTCCGTCATTAAATGAGATCTGCCTAGTCTTGGCTTAGTTGTGGTTGTTCCTTCACGTTTCCAATGACGTCACCAACCGTCGACTTGGGTAGTCTCAGAACGACGGAAATATCTCTGATGGATTTGTTACTCAAGTAACGTCCAGCGGCTAGCCCACGTTCGAAAACCTCTCCCGAACTGACCCATTCTGCTTTAACTACTGCTTCTCTACGGAAAACACATCATCTTTGCCATTCTCAGCATTAAAGCTGGTGGGTTGGGGGTTGTTGTACTGAGACATTTCCTCCCTCAGTCTTCTCTTGAGTGGTCTTCTCTTCACTTCTGGTTGCTCGTCTTGATGGCGTATTATTAGTTGGTCCTTAGGGCTCCGTCAGCACCAATAGCCTGCTATGTTTGGCAGCGGCAGTTTCATATTCGCCGAGACAACTGATCAGTGGATTGGCAGAGTGGTGTGCTGCACTGTAGAATTTATAGGCATGTTGTAGAAATCTGTCAATGAGCTTCGCTGTTCCCGGCACCTCGTGGACTGCGACAGTGGACGGGCAGACGTAGTGCCCGCTTCAGTGTTCTGTTTTGCAGCACCTGCAACTTTCTCAGGTGGCAATTAGCAGCGTATCCCCAGACGGGGCAAGCATACTCAATTACCGGCCTAATCAAGGAGCATTAAATGGCAACTCCTAGATGTCGTGCCAACGAGCTATCCCGGTTAAGTATCGGGTAAAGAGCATGGAGCCAAGCACTTACCCTCTGCCTGATTTCCTTGCTGTGAGCTCGCCATGTCAGCTTACAGTCAAGTGTTACACCAAGGTAGCGAGCAGTTGATGCCCAGGGGATGGTTTTACCTCTGAGCTGAAGTTATGGGTGAGGTAGTTGCTGACCATGGCGTCCTATACTGACAATATCTCCCGCCTCCTTTTATACTTGTCGTGACGTCTAGCGTTCAATTTCGCTTTATATAGGGGCGTCCGCATACTTTAGATCAAAAGTGTAGAAACTAGGGTCCTCCCGAACTCAGACTCGGTAATTTTATGCGCGTATTCCGATCGGATATTTCAATATATATTTGAAATCGTGCCATACGAAACGACTGCAAGGGGGCACAGAAATTTTAAAATGTAAATCCCAGAAACAAATCGCTTTTTGGTTGGGTTCTAGTTTAATTTTTGATGTCTCTCCTAGTCCAGTGGTAATTTCACGACATCTGCATCTCCTGACCCCCCTGACATGGTACTAAGTTTCCGTATGTTAAGGTTGTCAGTCCTGACTACCAGTTTTGGACCTATATTTAATCACTGTACATAATACGGTCCGGATGGCGGAGTTTTGCTATACCAGATTTTTTTATTCTACAGACAAATACAATAGAGCCCAGCTTTATGCTATAGTCAAAACAGCACGAAACGTAGGTTATATTAGATTTTTCTAAATAAAATGAGGTCTACAAACAAACAAGGTTTTTTTTTTTTTTTTTTTTTTTTTGCTGTCATCAGTCTTTCGACTGGTTTGATGCAATTCTCCATCCCTTCCTATCTTGCGCTAGCCTTTTAGCCTTTTCATCTCAACATACCCCAATGAAACAAGTGTTGTTATAAACAAGTGTTATTATATTATAACATAAAAAACAACAATTGTTCTTAGATGGCATATCATTTATAAAAATCTAGACTATTGATCAAAAGGTGAGGAATATGGCCTACAACCAGATGTGTATAGGTAATATTATTTACGAAGAAAAAATGCACAAATTATAAAAAAAATAAACCATTCGACGTTGTTCACATTTCCAGCTGGGTTTTAGTGCAACCATTGTGTCTTCCAAAATGATCCTATACTTTTTTTTGTATTTTACAGTTTTTTATTTATTTATCTGGATGGTCCACAGTACTAAATAATCTGTTTTTTAAGTGTAGCTGTCTTAATTTTTTCTTCTTCTTTACTTACGACGTCGAGGTCATCAGAGGCAGGGAAGGAATTCGGCCATGACTGTTTGACGGAACCATCCCAGGATTCACGTTGAGTTAAACCACGGAAATCCGGAATTAGGATGACCGGATGGTGATTTGATTCCACTTCCTCCCGAATGCGAGGCCAGAGCGTTACCGCTCACCCACCACAGTCCATATAAATTAATGGGTGTACGTGCTTATAAACTGAGAGCTCCTTTGATTGGCGATACATGTATAGGAGCGTCAGTGGCAAGTTTCATTCACATCCATATTTGATACGGATCACCCCAAGTAAATCGATGTAGAATCAAATTGATATTTCCACAAATCTCATATTTAATCAGGAAACATCCCGGCATTCAACTGGAGTGATTTTGGAAAAAGATGGAAAACCCAAATCTGGATGCCTGGACGGGGATTCGAACCGGCGTCCTTCAGAATGTAAAGTCAGAGCATTAACCGTTCACCCACCACGCTCGGACCGAAAGTGGTGGGTGAACGGTAACGCTCCGAGATCGCATTCTGGAGGAAGCGTGTTTAAATCCTAGTCTGATCATCCAGATTTCGTTTTTTCATGGTTTCCAGACGATAAGATAGAAAAAAGGGGGGTGAGAAAATGAGTTTTGATACAAACACCCAACATCAAGTATAGCAATACGGCGATCTACCACCATCCACCTACTAGCGTTTCCCTTTATTTGTTATAAACATATATGTAATAAATGTTTTTGTGCAAAATATCATGATTTAAGCTCAGTTAAGTTCGGTTATCTCGGTACGAGCAAAAAATCTTAAACTGTTATCATGTGAACTATATTTAGCAGTCACAAAATTGTATGTGAGGACTGCTTTTTTAATCCATTAATCTCGTTTCCGGAAAGTCTTAGAACAGTTTAAGCATGGAACGGAGCACTTGGAAATGAATCTTGGACTCGCTGTTTCGGATTTTACTGTCCCAATTTGTCACTAAACTCCAACTTTCTATTACCGTACTATAGTATGTGGACGTACTAAAATATTTCCTTGTAAATTTATAGCTTTTAATACTGAATCGACTGTTGTCTGTGCTAAGACGAAACTACCCCTGAGAGCTGGCCCGTTCACACCGTGTGGTCCTGACCCACGTTTGCCTTGGGGCGTCGGTTTGCTCGCCGGGCCTGTATAACAAGCCGGGGCCGATCAATACGCACTCCGGTTCGCTGCATTGGACCTCCACTCAGACATTCAGGCGCGACGCATGGACAACCATCACCACGTCACAAGTCCATCTCGGAACTCTAGAAACATTACACCATACCCTCAACTGTCCACTCAGACATACAGGCGCGACGCATGGACAACCATCGCCTCTTAGCCATCACCACGTCACAAGGCCATCTCGGAACTCTAGAAACATTACTCGCACTTCATACCCTCAACTGTCCACTCAGACATACAGGCGCGACGCATGGACAACCATCGCCTCTTAGCCATCACCACGTCACAAGGCCATCTCGGAACTCTAGAAACATTACTCGCACTTCATACCCTCAACTGTCCACTCAGACATTCAGGCGCGACGCATGGACAACCATCGCCTCTTAGCCATCACCACGTCACAAGGCCATCTCGGAACTCTAGAAACATTACTCGCACTTCATACCCTCAACTGTCCACTCAGACATACAGGCGCGACGCATGGACAACCATCGCCTCTTAGCCATCACCACGTCACAAGGCCATCTCGGAACTCTAGAAACATTACTCGCACTTCATACCCTCAACTGTCCACTCAGACATTCAGGCGCGACGCATGGACAACCATCGCCTCTTAGCCATCACCACGTCACAAGGCCATCTCGGAACTCTAGAAACATTACTCGCACTTCATACCCTCAACTGTCCACTCAGACATACAGGCGCGACGCATGGACAACCATCGCCTCTTAGCCATCACCACGTCACAAGGCCATCTCGGAACTCTAGAAACATTACTCGCACTTCATACCCTCAACTGTCCACTCAGACATTCAGGCGCGACGCATGGACAACCATCGCCTCTTAGCCATCACCACGTCACAAGGCCATCTCGGAACTCTAGAAACATTACTCGCACTTCATACCCTCAACTGTCCACTCAGACATACAGGCGCGACGCATGGACAACCATCGCCTCTTAGCCATCACCACGTCACAAGTCCATCTCGGAACTCTAGAAACATTACTCGCACTTCATACCCTCAACTGTCCACTCAGACATACAGGCGCGACGCATGGACAACCATCGCCTCTTAGCCATCACCACGTCACAAGGCCATCTCGGAACTCTAGAAACATTACTCGCACTTCATACCCTCAACTGTCCACTCAGACATACAGGCGCGACGCATGGACAACCATCGCCTCTTAGCCATCACCACGTCACAAGTCCATCTCGGAACTCTAGAAACATTACTCGCACTTCATATCCTCAACTGTCCACTCAGACATACAGGCGCGACGCATGGACAACCATCGCCTCTTAGCCATCACCACGTCACAAGTCCATCTCGGAACTCTAGAAAACATTACTCGTACTTCATATCCCTCAACTGTCCACTCAGACATACAGGCGCGACGCATGGACAACCATCGCCTCTTAGCCATCACCACGTCACAAGGCCATCTCGGAACTCTAGAAACATTACTCGTACTTCATATCCTCAACTGTCCACTCAGACATACAGGCGCGACGCATGGACACCATCGCCTCTTAGCCATCACCACGTCACAAGTCCATCTCGGAACTCTAGAAACATTACTCGTACTTCATATCCTCAACTGTCCACTCAGACATACAGGCGCGACGCATGGACCACCATCGCCTCTTAGCCATCACCACGTCACAAGTCCATCTCGGAACTCTAGAAACATTACTCGTACTTCATATCCTCAACTGTCCACTCAGACATACAGGCGCGACGCATGGACAACCATCGCCTCTTAGCCATCACCACGTCACAAGTCCATCTCGGAACTCTAGAAACATTACTCGTACTTCATATCCTCAACTGTCCACTCAGACATACAGGCGCGACGCATGGACAACCATCGCCTCTTAGCCATCACCACGTCACAAGTCCATCTCGGAACTCTAGAAACATTACTCGTACTTCATATCCTCAACTGTCCACTCAGACATACAGGCGCGACGCATGGACAACCATCGCCTCTTAGCCATCACCACGTCACAAGTCCATCTCGGAACTCTAGAAACATTACTCGTACTTCATATCCTCAACTGTCCACTCAGACATACAGGCGCGACGCATGGACCACCATCGCCTCTTAGCCATCACCACGTCACAAGTCCATCTCGGAACTCTAGAAACATTACTCGTACTTCATATCCTCAACTGTCCACTCAGACATACAGGCGCGACGCATGGACAACCATCGCCTCTTAGCCATCACCACGTCACAAGTCCATCTCGGAACTCTAGAAACATTACTCGTACTTCATATCCTCAACTGTCCACTCAGACATACAGGCGCGACGCATGGACCACCATCGCCTCTTAGCCAATCACCACGTCACAAGTCCATCTCGGAACTCTAGAAACATTACTCGTACTTCATATCCTCAACTGTCCACTCAGACATACAGGCGCGACGCATGGACACCATCGCCTCTTAGCCATCACCACGTCACAAGTCCATCTCGGAACTCTAGAAACATTACTCGTACTTCATATCCTCAACTGTCCACTCAGACATACAGGCGCGACGCATGGACCACCATCGCCTCTTAGCCATCACCACGTCACAAGTCCATCTCGGAACTCTAGAAACATTACTCGTACTTCATATCCTCAACTGTCCACTCAGACATACAGGCGCGACGCATGGACCACCATCGCCTCTTAGCCATCACCACGTCACAAGTCCATCTCGGAACTCTAGAAACATTACTCGTACTTCATATCCTCAACTGTCCACTCAGACATACAGGCGCGACGCATGGACAACCATCGCCTCTTAGCCATCACCACGTCACAAGTCCATCTCGGAACTCTAGAAACATTACTCGTACTTCATATCCTCAACTGTCCACTCAGACATACAGGCGCGACGCATGGACCACCATCGCCTCTTAGCCATCACCACGTCACAAGTCCATCTCGGAACTCTAGAAACATTACTCGTACTTCATATCCTCAACTGTCCACTCAGACATACAGGCGCGACGCATGGACAACCATCGCCTCTTAGCCATCACCACGTCACAAGTCCATCTCGGAACTCTAGAAACATTACTCGTACTTCATATCCTCAACTGTCCACTCAGACATACAGGCGCGACGCATGGACAACCATCGCCTCTTAGCAATCACCACGTCACAAGTCCATCTCGGAACTCTAGAAAACATTACTCGTACTTCATATCCTCAACTGTCCACTCAGACATACAGGCGCGACGCATGGACAACCATCGCCTCTTAGCCATCACCACGTCACAAGTCCATCTCGGAACTCTAGAAACATTACTCGTACTTCATATCCTCAACTGTCCACTCAGACATACAGGCGCGACGCATGGACAACCATCGCCTCTTAGCCATCACCACGTCACAAGTCCATCTCGGAACTCTAGAAACATTACTCGTACTTCATATCCTCAACTGTCCCACTCAGACATACAGGCGCGACGCATGGACAACCATCGCCTCTTAGCCATCACCACGTCACAAGTCCATCTCGGAACTCTAGAAACATTACTCGTACTTCATATCCTCAACTGTCCACTCAGACATACAGGCGCGACGCATGGACAACCATCGCCTCTTAGCCATCACCACGTCACAAGTCCATCTCGGAACTCTAGAAACATTACTCGTACTTCATATCCTCAACTGTCCACTCAGACATACAGGCGCGACGCATGGACAACCATCGCCTCTTAGCCATCACCACGTCACAAGTCCATCTCGGAACTCTAGAAACATTACTCGTACTTCATATCCTCAACTGTCCACTCAGACATACAGGCGCGACGCATGGACAACCATCGCCTCTTAGCCATCACCACGTCACAAGTCCATCTCGGAACTCTAGAAACATTACTCGTACTTCATATCCTCAACTGTCCACTCAGACATACAGGCGCGACGCATGGACAACCATCGCCTCTTAGCCATCACCACGTCACAAGTCCATCTCGGAACTCTAGAAACATTACTCGTACTTCATATCCTCAACTGTCCACTCAGACATACAGGCGCGACGCATGGACAACCATCGCCTCTTAGCCATCACCACGTCACAAGTCCATCTCGGAACTCTAGAAACATTACTCGTACTTCATATCCTCAACTGTCCACTCAGACATACAGGCGCGACGCATGGACAACCATCGCCTCTTAGCCATCACCACGTCACAAGTCCATCTCGGAACTCTAGAAACATTACTCGTACTTCATATCCTCAACTGTCCACTCAGACATACAGGCGCGACGCATGGACAACCATCGCCTCTTAGCCATCACCACGTCACAAGTCCATCTCGGAACTCTAGAAACATTACTCGTACTTCATATCCTCAACTGTCCACTCAGACATACAGGCGCGACGCATGGACAACCATCGCCTCTTAGCCATCACCACGTCACAAGTCCATCTCGGAACTCTAGAAACATTACTCGTACTTCATATCCTCAACTGTCCACTCAGACATACAGGCGCGACGCATGGACAACCATCGCCTCTTAGCCATCACCACGTCACAAGTCCATCTCGGAACTCTAGAAACATTACTCGTACTTCATATCCTCAACTGTCCACTCAGACATACAGGCGCGACGCATGGACAACCATCGCCTCTTAGCCATCACCACGTCACAAGTCCATCTCGGAACTCTAGAAACATTACTCGTACTTCATATCCTCAACTGTCCACTCAGACATACAGGCGCGACGCATGGACAACCATCGCCTCTTAGCCATCACCACGTCACAAGTCCATCTCGGAACTCTAGAAACATTACTCGTACTTCATATCCTCAACTGTCCACTCAGACATACAGGCGCGACGCATGGACAACCATCGCCTCTTAGCCATCACCACGTCACAAGTCCATCTCGGAACTCTAGAAACATTACTCGTACTTCATATCCTCAACTGTCCACTCAGACATACAGGCGCGACGCATGGACAACCATCGCCTCTTAGCCATCACCACGTCACAAGTCCATCTCGGAACTCTAGAAACATTACACCATACCCTCAACTGTCCACATAGTTAGATCCCCAAACAAACAGCTTCGTATACTAACCAGCTGGTTTCGACTTAACACGTAAAACTTGGTCCACACTCAACAAGATCAGAATTTAGCACGGCAGATGCGCACACCCCCTGCACAAGTGGGGCAAGCAATCATCCCCCTTATGCGAATGCGGAGAGATTCAAACTATTGGTCATCGGTGTTGAAGAATGTACGATAAGGTCTTACAATGGTGTGGACTTCCTGCTGGCAACCCAGGAATCGATAGACTATATTAATAAACTATATGTTCGTCTGCAATCTTGTAAAATTGCAATATGTATATTTTATTCAATTTTTTTTTGTTGTCGTCAGTCTTTCGACTGGTTTGATGCAATCCTCCATCCTTTCCTATTCTGTGCTAACCTCTTCATTTCTACATACCCCTTACAGCCCACGTCCTCAATTATCTGCTTCATATATTCTAATCTCTGTCTTCCTCTACAGTTCTTATCTTCGACTGTTCCGTCCACTAACAAATTAACCAATCCAGCATGTCTCAAAATATGACCTACCAGCCTGTCTCTTCTTTCTGTAAGCTTCTTCCATAAACTTCTTTTCTCACCCATCATTTCCAAAACTCGCTCATTTCTTACTTTGTCTGTCCACCTAATTTTCAGCATTCTTCTGTAGCATCACATTTCAAATGCTTCAATTTTCTTTCTTTCCGGTATTCCTAATGTCCATGTTTCGCTACCGTAAAGTACTGTGATCCACACATAGAGTTTTAAAAAATTCTTTCTAATTCCTAGATCAATATTTGAAACTAAAAGATTTCTCTTTTTCATGAAGGCTCTTTTTGCTAGTGCTATTCTGCTTTTAACGTCATTCCTGCTACGGCCACCGGTTGTAATTTTGCTTCCCAAGTAACAGAACTCCCTTACTTCTCCTATTGCATCCGATACTATTTTTATATTTAATCTACTAGTATTGGTATCATTTCTGCTACATTTCATCACTTTTGTTTTGCTTTCATTTATATTCAATCCAAAACCTTCCTTCAGTATTTTGTTCATTCCATTCAGTAACTTCTCAATATTCCAATGTATCTTAAAATTGTCAAAATTGCCATACGATCAATAAATAAATAAATCAACTGGAAAATTTTACGCTACTCTACTAAGGGTAGGGGTTTAATGTTTACTCAAAAATTCTCCATTGTAATTCCCACTTGAAAGTAATAAACCAACCAAGAAATTGTAACGAAATATATTGTTAGCACTGATAGATTCAATGACTTATCAACACACCAAGACTATATCCATTTGACTATAACCTGTTTCTTTGTAACAATTCAGAAAAATATGAGCTGTAATAAGATGAAGTGCATAACGAAGGTAGGATATACATATAGCACCAGGAGCTTTGTATTACAATTTATTTCATCAATTTTCTGCTTCATATAGTTTAATCTTCGTTTTCATCCTTCGACAGTTCCCTCCATTAGCAAAATAACCAATCCTGCATATCTTTAAATGTGCACCTCCATTTCATCTCTTCCTTCTATCAGACTCATCCACAAACTTCTTTTCTCGCCGATCATTTCCAAAACAGGGTACTTTATCTACCCATGTAATTTTCAACATTCTTCTACATCGTGACATGTGAAATGCATTAATTTTCCTTCTTCCTGTAGAACATTTACTTCCATGTACTTTTTTTATTATTATGATGAAATTTAATTTAATTCAATTATTTAGATCAGTAACTGAGCACATTAAGGGTACTTATAATATTAAGAACAATCAATAATAGTTCCATCCTGGAACTGTAATAGAATATTCACTGCACAAAATTAAAGTATACCCTTGGTTGGTTTCCACTATTGCTCACAGTAAGTATATTGCTTTCTGACAATAATTTATTATAAATTCTTCTTAAAATTTAAACTGGGACAGCCTGTAGAAATATTATTTACATTAATCATCAGATTCAGTTTTAGCTGTTCTGATATCATCAACATTTCCTGTCTGTGATCAGTAATGATTTATACTGTATGTTGGGTTTTATTCTCCGTCTAGTGCAGCTAGTGCTTCACTAGACGGAGAATAAAACCCAACATTAGTATAGCAGCTAAGGATATTGACCTAAATATTAAAAATTTATACTGTACATTCAGTAAGCCATATCATGCACGTGACGAAAACCAACTCAACTATTTTCCTTGTATGTTCCACAACAACCACCACACCCCAAGACCACAGGCCAGCGAACTTTACCTTTTAGAGCACAATACATTAGGAACCCGCTTATAAAGACCCGTAAACCCTCTAATTCATAATGTGTTAATTATTACGGTCTAACAAATGCCACTAACATAAACAAACAGTTAACAATTATACACCTTACAACATCGTCATCTTTCTTACGGACTTTTTCTACTTTTGCGGCTCTGACACGTCACTTTTCTCTTTCAAGAGGGTTGTGCTTATTATAAAAGCATGTTCATCCGTCCGACTACATGCTTTCTAGGCGGGGGAAGCGGATGTGTTGCCACCTGTCTGCGTTTCGTGTAACTTATGTTTTCCATGATATGTGTACTTTTGTTTGTGAAATGTTTAGTTTATTAGGCGGAGGTTGGGTACCGTCCCGGCAGTAGCCTTGATGATTGCGGAAAACAGCCTAAATATCGCTATCAGGATAACCCATATGCGGGGACCAGGATTGGAACCTGGCTTTGACTTCGGCCATCAGAAGTAATATTACTCCATTAACAACTCAATGTCATTATTTGGTGAGATACATATTTTGCTTCCCTTGCATTTCTAGACCCCGCCATCTAAGTAGCACGTAGTACACAGGTGGGCCAGTCTGAATAATGAGAGGGGGAAATTTCTTGAGTCCTGGCCGTGTTCACATTTGCTTTGTTTACCTAGAGGAGGAAAGTCTGTGTTGCCATGTTGAACCAGTCACGTTGCACCTCCCGGATTCAATGTATAGCGCCTTGAAGCACTGAGCCAAACAGGCGGGTTGTGCTTATCTTGTATTATTATTTTCGTATGTCCCCATAATCGAGAATGAACTGGATTCGTTCAGTTCCTCTTTAGGATGTTCTTCTTGTCGGACCAATACTTTTTCATCGTTTCACTGGCGGTTTTCTTTTCTTCAGCAGTCCAGACGCGTTTAGATCTTTCCCTTTTTTCTCTCTGAAATAACTTCCCATGCGTTCACTTTCTTTTTAAAAATCTCTCGGTCTGTGACGTCTTCCTTAGCAATGCCTGCAGACTTAAGGTCTTTCTCCACCTCCTTCTTTGTTTTTACTGTTTGTGTGTATTCTAAAATTTGTCTTGAGAATCTTTTCTTCGGAATTCTACTCAGATGTCCATAAAATTTCAGCCTTTTTTTCTTCATGTCTGATTCTATTTTTGATATTTTCTCTGTAGTTTTTGTAGTTTGAAGTCTATGCTGTCCATCTTCATTCACTCTGGGTCCCAGGATTTTTCTGATAATTTTTATTTCTTCTTTCCTGATTTGTCTTGTTGCTTTTTTTTTGTGTTCATTGCTAATTTTTCACTTGCGTATGTAACTGCTGTCTTAATTTCCGAGTTATAATGTCTTATCTTGGTGTTGTCTGAAATATATTTTTTGTTGTAAATATTTTGTACTAACCCCATTGCTTTCTTCATCTTCTGTACTCTGGCTTCCTGTGCTTTCTCCCTTCTAGTCCTGTTGGTTCTATGATTTCACCTACAGTAGATGTTTAAACTGTTTTACCCTGTTGATTTTCACCATATGTTTTCCTTAGTTTTTGTTTTTCTATTTTGTTCCCTATAAATTCGGTTTTTTATTATATTTGTATTTAATAATATATTTCATTAGGTTTCTCATGCTTTGTTTTATATTTACTCTAAATTTTTTACTTTAATCTTACTCATATTTCTTGTAATTTCTCCGTGTCCTTATTCCTGTTTCCAAACAGGACAATGTCGTCAGTAAGTCGTTGGACCATATATCGATTGTTTCTTCTTCTCTGCTTCCTCTACGTACACGACGAATATAAGAGGAGATAATTGCTGAAATGTCTCTCAATCGTTTTTACTAATTCTTGTCTCTCATTATTATTATTTACAACCCACTTCTAATACCACTTGCCAGTTATGCACAATCAACATAAGACTCCTTTAAAATTGTGAATTTATTATCAGACCATAAAACCTAACACGGTGAAAAGCTTTCTAGTTTACCTCAGCTTTTCTTGATCTAACTTGCTAATTTAATCTTAACCTAAATGTTTACTAAATTCAAACTGATTTTCATTTATCATGTAGTATTTCCCTTTTATTCAGCTGCGCATTATCATACCTACTAATTTCTAAGCGCGTATTTTTGTGAAACTAATTAAGCTAAGTTTTCATCATTTTTATCAGCTTGTACTACTTTTTAGAGTGTCGAGATTTATTATTACTTTAAAAAAAATCCTTTGAATCTCTGCTGTGACATAAATTTTCGATATCAGTTTGAAGGGTATTTCTAATACTCCTAAATATTTTAGCATTTCCAAAAGAATTCGATAAATTCAGTGTGTTTACTTGAGTTTAAAACTTTCAAAGCTCTGTTGATTTCGACTTTAAAGCGGAATCTCCTACATCATTTGTATCAACATCTCCCTCTCTTTCCGTAAAACTCTTCTTCAAGTCAATCCAGCCGTGCTACATATTAATTATACCAGTTATCACCTTCTTTTGAACTTTATACAGGCCTCCCATCAATAAACATTTAAAAAAATTGCCTTTGGTCTCTTCTTTCATGTAATTGTTAGGTGCTATAGTAGCTAGTGAGAACAACAAAAGACGAGCACAACACTTAATTGAAACCACCCCAACCGGAAGCCGGACTCGAACTGGCGATCCTCAAAATACGAGGTAAGCGTGCTAACTCCTACACTGCACAGGATCGACAGAATTTTTAATGCTAATACGTATTTTCATTTATTCAGCGTTCTGTCTGATTCTTACATAAGCCGCATCTACTTCACATACAACCACTACGTTCTCTGATTCTCTTTTTTCTAATTTCTCATTTCTGTTTGTATTTCATAGTTGTCAAAGATAACACCTGTCCATGTTGACTCGAGAGCAGGTGTTGGTCAGGTTGGCAGCCGTGGCTGCAGGTAGTTCTTGGCCGCGCGCGGCGGGAGCCAATCTGCCCGAGACCCAATATCGCGGTCCGGCGGGCAGCAGACGCGATTACCGAGCCAAAGTGGCCTTTTGGAGAGGCGCGGGATTCGGCCAATCAGAGCCGCGCGGGCGCATAATGCGGCCAATAGCGAGCCTGGCGGTGACGTCATGCCGCGGCGCGGGGGGGCGGCGGGCCGGGCGGCGGGCTGGCGAAAAATTGAAATCAAATAAATCGGATTGGACCCGATCGGAAAAGAGCCAATTCCCTGTTTCTCTACCGGCGAGCGAAATGTTATTTCCTTCTATCGTATTTCCAGTTCCGAAGGCCTCTCAACTCCAGACGACTCGGCCGGGGTCTACGTTTCATGAGCAGAAAAATTATAAAAATAAGATTTAAACAAAAAATTCACTATTTTCGCAGACGCCATTGTGTAAAATTACACTTAACGTTCTGATTCAGTGGTGCATCTTTCTTACTGGTAATGCCAACGTTTCGGTCCACACCTGGGACCCTCATCAGGGCTGCTTCAAGCTAGTGTGCTCTGAACAAGAATTTGATACATTAATGAGATAGGCGCCAGGTTGCGACCGAAACGTTGTCATTATCAGCAAGAAACACACAGCACTGAGCCAGGTATGTAAGTACAATTTAATGAGTTAAACCAACAATCTCAGAAATCATAATTTAGGAAGGAGTCGTGATGAAAAACTAATTTACTGCGTATTTTAAAGCTTCTGCGTAAAACACCAATCCCTGAAGAAACACGACACTGCGGTTGAAAGGTCGGAAGAAAGTGGGAGTGTAAATATCGCAGTGATTATCTCTACACCTACATCTACATCTATACTCTGCAATTAACAAATACTGTGGATGGCAGAGGGTTCCAAGCATCAATCCTAATTCAATGCATTCCAATCCCAAACAGAACGAGGAAAGAAAGAATACATAAATGTATCAGTACGGCATCTTATTTCTCAAATCTTATCCCTCCTGACTTGCGACCTAAATAGGTTGGCGGAAGAAGTATTTCGTTGCACTCGTGATTTAAAGATTTTCGCATATCTCGTGAAACATTTGGTGATAATTTAATACTTTATCCGGAAATTTCTCGTCATCGTAGCCTACATAGTTGTGGATCCCAGTACGCATCTACGAAAAGAAGAATTTCTGAAAATCTAGTGGCCACCATTCTCTACAGAGAAATGTAAATTTCTCGTATTATTTTGCAGATTTATTTCTCATTACGACTTGGAATATATTACATCTACAGCTATCGTCGAGACGGCGTACATTTTTGGACATGTTGGTGCTGCGTTTCCGAGTGTATGAAGAATGGGTTGCGATGTGGCAGCAACGGATTGACAGGACGTGTGAACTTTTGGAACGAATCTATAGAAAATTTACACCTAAAATCCTGGTATTTCCAAAGCGCACAGCCTGTGTGCTAAGACTGTGAACCGTTATAACTCTGCAACCATCTGTGATAAACGCAAGGTTAAGATATGCTTAGAGAACCTACGTCATCATGTTATCCGGCACCACAGCCCAAATGGCCAGTCAACAATCTGTATTTGAGTCCGGGACAAATGATTTCACGTCCCCATTTTACTGTGCACTGCAAATGTTAACGAAAAAAGTGACAATCGATAGTTCAAATTCTCAAATTTCAGTTTAAAGTCAAATTTGCTAGAACAATAAACATTTCAAATTAGTCTGGAACATTAAATGAGAAATATTTCTTACCGTTTAAATATTTCGTGACATGCAAGCTAAAACTAAAGGGTTGTACCCTGTTCACGCACAACTGGCGGCTGAAGGTCATGTTCTCTGGCCCAGCTCTAAGCCTTGCCTCGTCCTCCCATTGTCTACCCGTCAGAGCAGACCGTTGTGTCCATGCAGAGGTACGGCCTGTATTCTAGGGTCTGCTTTACTGGACTGCTTTTCCCATAACAGCCGATCTTGTGCATCCTCAGGCATTCTCAGGCATAGAATAGTCGCGTGTCCTCTCACTAGGTATCCAGACCGAGCGTGGTGGGTGAGCGGTTAACGCTGTGGCCTCGCATTCGGGAGGACGCGGAGTTCGAATCCCCGTCCGGGCATCCAGATTTGGGTTTTCCAAGGTCTCCCCAAATCACTCCAGGCGAATGCCAGGATGCTTCCTTCAAAAACGCCATGGCCGAATTCCTTCCCGTTCCTTGTCCCCAATCCCATTCCGCCTCTAATGACCTTAGCCATCGACGAGGCGTAAAACCATAAGTAAAAAATATATATATATAGGTATCTAGCCAGTGTTTCCGGGGCCTCCCTCGTTGTCTTCGTCCCTCAAGACTTTAGTCTAATGCAGTTCTCACAACTGAAGTGCTGTTGCTGCCATACCATAGCAGACGAACCTACCACATTTTCTTAGTGATTGGAGACACACCAAATGCTGCTCGAACTTTCTCATTCCTAATACGGTCCAATCAACGAATCTGCGGCCAGCGAATCATTTCCATGACGCGCAGTCTTTTGGTGACTGGCCAACATGCAGTTCCAGACAGTGCCACCGCTCGAATGATAGTCCTGTTAATCTTTGATTTAAGCCACAGTGCCACCTTCCGCTGACCTGACGTCACTTCATCCAGACACTGTTTCGGACGTCTGGGAGCGTCTACCGAACATATTAGGATTCTCATGTATTTGAATTCAGCAGAGTTCAGCGCCGTCAATACTAACAGACACATCAATTGGAACTCCACACTCCATTTACTCCGTCTTCCGTACATTAAGACGCATCGTGTGTTTATCGATGGAATTTTTCAATTGTTTACTTATTGTTCCGCAGGCAACCATGATATCGGCAGCACAGAGCAGTGTCCAGGGGTGTGCCGTGAGTAGCTCTGCAGTAATGATTTTGAGACAGAGGATAAACAGGAGCGGGGACAAAGTTGACCATTGTGGGAAAAGTTGCGGAATTTCCTGCAGCACTTCGAACATAGCTGGTGACGTTCTGATATAGCAGCTGGATCCATTTGACATAAAACTCTGTTACCCCCATGATTTATCAGTGAGTACCACATTATATCACGAGGTATCGTTCGGAAGGACATTTCAATATCCAAAAAAGGTATATGGAGTGATTTCCTCTTTTCAAGTTGCCTCTCCAGTAGAATTGCGTGAATAGCATCGATCAACCATCTGTCTTTCATGAAACAGCAGTGATTTGGGACAATCATAACTGTGTTCCGAACGCCTGCGTTCACTGTGCGCTCAAAAATCTTCGTACCGGCCTCGGTAGCGTAGGGGCTAGAGTACTTCCTCCGCCTGCCGAAGGTCGCCGGTTCGAGTCCGGCCGAGGGAATGGGTGTTTAAGTGTTGTGTCTGTGTGAATGTCGTGTCCGTCCTTGGTGTCCATGTGTTCACACTTACTTGCAACAATACACTGGAATAGTAAATTAAAATCACATTGTAGCCTATGTTGCCGAATGCCATTAAAAAAAAATCTTCATTGTATGGCAAAATAGTAGTAGCCTAATGCACCAGACTGTATATTTCAGTATTCCATCGAATGTATGTTTTGTTTAGGTTTAAGGTGAGTTTAAAGTTCCTTATTATCTGTGGTTACTTTGGGTCACATGAAAACAATCCATCTCAAAATCCCATTCAACTCAATGACACACTATTCACTAGCAGTATTCAAAATGCATAGCCTATATTACTAAAACCAGTTGGTAATACCCTGAAACTAGGTTCCAGTTCAAAACTACACGAAAGAACTAACACTAATTTTTTTTTTTTTTTTTTTTTGCTTATGGCTTTACGCCTCGTCGACGTCAAGATCATTAGAGGCGGGAAAGGACTGAGGACAAGGAATGGGAAGGAATTCAGCCAAGGCCTTTTGAAGGAAGCATACCGGCATTTGCCTGGAGTAATTTGAGGAAACCATGCAAAACCAAAATCTGAATGCCCGTAAGGGGATTCGAACGGTGTCCTCCCGAATGTGAGGCCAGAGCGTTCGGTTAGCTGGTGAAACAAATGTAAGTGAAAACATTAACCATTGGACTTCATGTGGTCTTCATAGGTAAATAAAACTAACAAAATGCACTAACATCACAAATAGCTGCAGAAGATGCTCCTTGAAAAGTGTTGAAACTCTTACAGTGGAAAATAAAAAGTAACAAAAATGATCGTAGGATTTAATTATTTATCCAAATTGATCTTTTATTCCGGTTAGGTAGATATCCCAAAACAATTTTGTCTTATAACCTGTGACTCAGCACATTTCCTTGTACCGGACTGATACATTTGTTATCTCCATCACCAAGGTAACAGCCTGCAGGGTGGGATTTCATTTGGGGCTGACTGCTTCATTATGTCTTCCCCGGCGATGCGATGTTCCGAATTCCTCCGGCGCCTTTTCGTTTCGCAGTCCATTGTAGCGCAGTCAAGTTGCCACTCTTACTGCCTTTTATTGCCCCTTTGTAGCCTCCCCTCTTCCTCTTTACGCTTTTTTCTTCCTTTAGCCGTCTCAATGAGCCAGTCGAAAGAATTAGAACGTAAGCAGACATCCACTGTACCCGCTTGCAAACTGCTTACTTTTCGTCTCTACAAATAAGACAGTAACAATGTTAAATTTATGACACAATCTTATATATTTCTCCTGTCACAAGCCATTTATTTCTCTTCATACCTAACAGAAATGAATAAATGAGATATAATTTTAAAGATGAAGGTCTCCGCTTTGGTAACATATTTTAAGAAAGGAATTTTTCAAACTGAACCTTTGTGGGCAAAAGTGTTTACTATCAAGGTCACGTGTGAGACAGTTCAGAGCCATGCCACTAGGCTTCGCTGCCGTCGATAACGATTGATCGCGTTACCGCTTATTGCCAGCACTACACATAAAAGAGATATTGATAAACTGTGTCTCCTCTTCAGCTTAGTTGTATTCCGGTTAAATCTGTGACAGTTTCGTCTCCCGGGAAGCGCTGCAGAATAGGATACGTCAGGTGAAATCAAACAATTACAAACTACCAACCTCGCCAATCATCGTATTTCATCCGCGAAATTTTTGCTATACAATTGTCACATAAACATTTCAATTGTGTAATCTTCGATCGGATCATCTAGTTTCAAATTACGGCGATTCCTCTGGGTCTTACAAGACACGGCGTACAAAGGTATGACAGACATTCCCGACCACAATTATAGAACAGCTTCATTGAGGTTTAGTAACAAATAACATATTTATTTTACCATACTGCGATGAAAGTTGAACATCATTCCCCCGCGTGTACCACATACTTTGCCTTTTTAATGCATCAATTTTGTGTGTATTTTTAAACACATTAGCTACCTTTTTTTTAAAAAAATGCGCAAAAGTATTTTAATTTAATTCCTTCAACAGTGTTCCTAGAAAACTTCAGTAGTTTTCACTTTATGCGAGCTGTGATATTGTTTTAATTATTAATAATGCATCTGAAACTCCACTTGAATCTTTATTACGCATCAAAATCTCTGTATTGTAAGTTGTTTCTTTAATTCCTTTCATTGTGTGCCATAAATTTTTCAGCACCTGCTAAACAGAATCAATTTCCTCTAAACACTCCAATAATTCTGAAATTAAATGACAGTTTACTTACATCGGCATTTATTTTGTTCCCTCCTCATATTATTCCTGATTCTTCACTCATATCATGCATCCAGGACTTGTCGGCCATTTATGCGTCCTTCACACCTATCATTACATTCATCCACCTCCTGTCTTTCTATGACTCCCTATGCACCTCTGCACCCAGTTTTTTTTTTTTTTTTAAGCTTACTGATAATGTCTTTACAGTAGTTACAACGAACAACTAGAGATTATATTTGATACCACGCCACGCTCAAGCGTAGTTTTGCATCACAGTTCTATTACGGACGTGGAAGTAAAAAACAGTGGGAAAGAAATTAGGCCTAAATATCTGGAGGGAGAGATGGAAAAGAGAATAGGAATTGGGTGACTAGAATAACCAAGCGCACGGATGTGGCTATACATACAAAACTGCTTTCAATAAAGAAACCATAAAAACAGAATAAATCATGAAAACACTGCTTCGCATCTACACTAATACGGATTATAAACGCGAAAATAAGTCTATCTTTCTGCATGTTTGTTAAAATTTAACTACTAAACGGCTTATCCGATCTTGATTAAATTTGACAAAGAAGTAGTAAGTATAATTAGGAACGACATAGGAGACATTTGTATGGATAAATATCCTGACAAACAGACGTATAGCGTGTGTAAGTCTCTATAATGTTATATCGGTCTCTAAGGCTTTATTTCTCACGCAGTTAATTTCTGTACACGTAACTCACAGTATGCTATATCCAACTCTTGCATAAACATCTACATCCACAAGTACGAAGTCGCGGTTAACCGCTTCTGGTCCATAATTCTTCTTCCACATTATGAAAAACAAAAAACTGTCTAAAGATAGTAGTAAAAACCAATCTGCCGAAAATGGGCGTTGGTTTCAGCTGGAGAGAGCGTTGTGAAACGTTCTTAGTTAGAAGCCAAAATATCTATTCTTTTTTTTTTTGCTGTCGTCAGTCTTTAGACTGGTTTGATGCAATCCTCCATCCCTTCCTATCCTGTGCTAACCTCTTCATTTCTACATACCCCTTACAACCCACGTCCTCAATTATCTGCTTCAAATATTCTAATCTCTGTCTTCCTCTACAGTTCTTACCTTCGACTGTTCCCTCCACTAACAAATTAACCAAATCCAGCATGTCTCAAAATATGACCTAACAGCCTGTCTCTTCTTCCTCTAAGCTTCTTCCATAAACTTACTTTCTCACCCATCATTTCCAAAACTCGTTCATTTCTTACTTTGTCTGTCCACCTAATTTTCAGCATTCTTCTGTAGCACCACATTTCAAATGCTTCAAGTTTCTTTCTTTCCGGTATTCCTAAAGTCCATGTTTCACTACCGTAAAGTGCTGTGCTCCACACATAGAGTTTTAAAAAGTTCTTTCTAATTCCTAGATTAATATTTGAAACTAAAATGTTTCTATTTTTCATGAAGGCTCTTTTTGCTAGTGCTATTCTGCTTTTAACATCATTCCTGCTTCGGCCATCGGTTGTAATTTTGCTTCCTAAGTAACAGAACTCACTCACTTCTCCTATTGCATCCAATCCTATTTTTATATTTAATCTGCTAGTATTGGTATCATTTCTGATACATTTCATCACTTTTGTCTTACTTTGATTTATATTTAGTCCAAAATCTTCCTTCAGTATTTTGTTCATGCCATTCAACAACATCTCAATATCCTCAGCCCTCTCTGCTAACAAGACAATGTCATCAGCAAATCGTAGCATACTGATTTTTTCTCCCTGAAAACTTATGCCACATGGAAATTTTTCTTTGACTTTCTTCATTGCTTCTTCTACATACAAGTTGAATATCTATTATCTATATCTATATCTATTATCAGATAGCAAAACAGACTACTGCAACTTATGTTTGGAAATCACACACTGAAAAGAAGTACCTAAATTTGGATAAAAATAACCCCACATATTTTCGCTATATGATGTGTCATGACAGGGTAAACTGAATTAAAATAAATGGATTAAAACAGAGGCGAGCATACGTATCACTTAATTTTTATTAAAATCCATCGATTAAGCAGTGAAGCTTTCTGAGCGGCCAGATGTCGCTTCGGTTCTGGTCATTGTGTCCTTCGAGTTGTTCGCAGTGAGGGTGTGAACGGCTTCCGCATCCCACAACCCTTCAATGGACGGGGGAGGTAAAAAATGGGGGAAGGAAAATTAATTGTGGAGTGTTCGCTGATTGGTGACTGGAAGAGGCGGCGCGATTATGATTAGTCGCAGTGGGGAGCCGGGCGCGTCGATGACGAGTCATTTTCGCCGGACGTGATGTGGCACTTCCTAGCTTATTACTGACCTCCTCGTGTCGCTAGGAGGGTAGATCATAGACAGTTAAATGGCTGTCTAGTCACTCCTTCGTTTTTCAATATGATTAGTTACGTAAAAAAATTTAACTTATTCCACAACCCGAAGGTTGGTTGGATCCTCCCGAAGAAGGCCATTGTGTCAGAGGTAGAAGGGGTAATTTCTTTCCTCTGCGACCTAGAGTATTACGTAGAATCCGAATCCCAGAACGTCCTATGATCAAACATAACTCTTAAAAAACTATTGGCCCAACCGCGATCTGAACGTGGGACAGAACCCCTAGCTTTTAAAAGCAGGTGCCTTAACCACTCAACTTCCAGACGACTAAATCGCTGCATAAACACTTTGAAAAACCTTTCTCTTTCAGCATCATTACTGCAATTTGCATGTAGTTCATAAATTTTAGGAGAATTATACAGTTAGATTGTAGCTTCCGAATGTCGTATTGTGCTAGATAAAATTGGGATTACCAGTATAAATTTCATTGAGATAGGTCGTAAAAAAAAAAACAGTTTATTACATTTTTCCTTAATATACGTATTCTCAACCGTTAATGAAAGAAAAACAAACTGATATTTTTACTTCACCAAGCAATCTTGGTATAGGTAGTAAAGCCTTTGCTTTCTACTTTTCTTGTTTGTCAGGTAGTATCTTTGCCGTAAATTAAATTACGGAAGTGTAATGTAAATCTTTTATATGAGAATTAAGTGTTTCCCGGCGTCTGGATGAAATGAATCATTCTGGTGTTTTTCTTCCGAAACGTTGTATAAAGAGTTAAATAAAGATATAATACGGCATAAAACCCGAGAATTTTTTCAATCTTTGATGTCATATATTCATTAACATAACTTCATTCCAACATAACTTCAGACAACTGAAAAATAAATACTCAAAGTTATAGAGCCAAAAAACAATATCAACAGAATCCAAAGGGTGGAGTGTTTATTTCTGTTGTAGTGTGATCTTTGGTTGGTATCTCATGAAGGAGTGTTTATCTGCGATGTAGTATGATCTTTGGCACCTATCTGTTCTCAGTACGCAGGAATTCTGCGGTCACGTAGAATCATAAAATATATCACAGATTTTGAACTGGACCGCGAACTTAAGAACTGGAAAAACCCCACCCAGAGTGGTTCTGTAGTTCTGTACGAAGGGACAGACAGAGGCAACACCCTTACATAGTTATAATAGTATAAATGTAGTAAGTAACAACAATTACTGAAAGTGGAACTAAAATATTAAGGCTGATCTTAATGAGAGATCTATAGAAAGGTGGTAGCCTACAGCTACTGAATAACATAAGAAAAATCTAACTTCAAAAATGTGTGATGCAGGTTATACAGGAACAATTTTATCTCGTAACAGACTTAATTAATAGTAATTCAATGAAATATTTAACGAACGGATGGTAAATTAAAATTGAAATTTTGTGAAGTAAATCTAGGAAAAAAACAGCCGCAATCAAATAAAAATAAATATTCGCAACAATTTTCTATAAACATAAATTTCGCTTATAAAAGTTAATTAAAAATGGTTTTAATTACAGGTCCCTTCACGAAAGGAAACTTTAGTGTCTTATCTATATTTTTATAGTAGTTCAAATATATTTGTGGCATCAGTCGTTATACCAGTCTGAAAAAATTCTTTATTTCTTCCGTTCATTAGGTAAACTCTTCATTTCAACTTAGCAATTAGTAACAACTTGGTCAATTTCGTTATTGTAATCCTCAACCATATTCATTTACAAATTTTACAGTCTGTGTGTATAATATTCCAACTCAGTTGTATCTACTCATCTTCGTAAAATTATCCAAAAAAGTAGATCTCTCCCCCTACTTATAGATGCATTGACATTCAATATTTTTACAGGAAATGTACCAAACCCAGTGATTTCTCCATCATTCAAATTAAATTTTGTTAGTATAAAGTCGAAGTCATTATAACTCGATAAGATGGCGGACAAGTAAATAGGATGGATTTCTGTATGGCCTTTTTGAAGGAACCATCTCATTATTTGTCTGCAGTGATTTTCTGAAAACCGAAATCTGGACAGCTGGCCCGGTATTCGAACTTCGGTCTTCCCGAATGTCAGTACGGAACGTTAACTGTCTCATGCCCATGCTGAGTCTGGGACACGGCTTCAGGGACGGTACTTTCACGGTTTAAATATACGATCTCAAACATCCGATCCCGAAATCTCTAATTCCCTTCAAAAAGGGAATTTTCACACAGAGTGTTCGGACATTCTTATACATAGTTCAATGGTTTGTAGAGTGGAGTTAGTAGATAAAGTTCACGTCCTGAACCCTAGTCGGGAAACAAGTCGAGTTACTAGAAAAACAAAATACAGTCTTGTGCTTGTATCTCCCGCTTTGAATGACAGGCAGCCGGAATTCACAACGTGCAGGTACTTTGTCACTGGACAATGATACCCTAATTTTACGCGCCTACGTCCATACATCGTTAGAAGTATTTGGTATGGTCATCACAACTGACACCCTAAAACAAATTTGACACGTGTTTGTAGGAACGGAAATTTTGCTGGTGTGTAATTGCAATGAAATCTTGACGGGTATTGGATTGTAAAAGGCTGGGCCCACCGTCTTCTTCAGGTGTAGCTCCATCTGTACAAGCCACTTATATAATTTGTTTTAATAATGATAGACATCATCAAATATCCACTATGAGTTTATAATGATGAAGCCAATTTGTTTTTGAAACTGCTCACCTGGGGGCAGTCACATAAATGTTTGAATACGTACAGACAATAACATACTAGTGCTCTCTCTAAGTACAAGCTATTCTGCTTGCTTCACATTCGCGAAGAGATGATTAACTGATTATTGCGTAACTAAGAGATTAGGTGACGATTTCAAATGTTGCTGGTTAGTCCGAACTTTGTTGATGGTACCCCGGATTTCGCAAAAATTGTTGAATGTTGAACTATGGTCGTCACCTCGCGAAGTAATACTTGGCGATTCTGTTTTTCTCTTCTGTCTTCACAAATCTAAATAACCGAGGCAAAGTAGACAGGAGAGAGGGACGGATTTAATACTGCCACTGGTGATATCGCGGCTTGCTTACTGATGATTCCGTTGTTTGGTTACTCATGAATTTTGTTGTTTAGCCGTGTTTTGATTAATGATGATTCTTTTTATTTAATTCCTCAAAATTCTCACGGTTTCCTTAATTACAACTTTCGTGATTTAGGAGTTGGTAGTTATAAATGATTCTTGTTGATGCTCTTGGTCCGGTTAATGATGACTCTTGTAATTTGATTATAGATAATTCGTGTTGTTTGATTACCAATGATCCGCGTGGTTTGCTTAACGATTACTGTCGTGGTTCTTTTATTAATGATTCTTATAGTTTGATTACCGATCATTTTCGTGATTTGGTAATTGATAATTCTCATGGTTGATTCTCATGATTCTCAAGATGATTATGATAGTTTGGTCACTGGTTGGGATTATTCCCGGTTTGTTGGTCATTAATCTCATGGATTGCTTACTGATGATTCACGTACTTCGATTACTGATGATTCCCATTGATTTACTGTTGATTCTGACTGTCTGGTTAGTGATGATTCTCGTAGTTTGATTGCTGATCAGTCTCGTTTTTTTCCCCTGTTTCTGGTTGTATGTTTTTTAGCTATTGGCGTTTCACGTAGTTTGATTACTAATGATTCTCGCGGTTTGGTTAGTGGTGGTTGTCCCTAATTATTACTCATTAGTTATGTGGTTTGGTTAGTGACTATTCCCGTGATTCGATAATCATCTTTTGGTTGAGCATGGCATAAACTTTCTTCAACATTTGAGCTGTTCGATCAGATTAAAGATCGATACAAACCGGTGGTATACATCATCTCCATTGCTGACTAAACCACTGTGCTAAAACAAAAACAAAAAAACATAAAAACAAAAACAAAAACAAAACAAAAAACCAAAAAAAAAAACAGGAATTAAGGTATACTGTTTCAGATAATTCGTTCATTGTTTCCTTCCATCGTTGCAATGAATTCTAACAAATATTATAGTCTCTTGCAAAATTTCTGTAGACTCGGCATTCACTTCCCGCTCAGAAGGCTTTGGGCATATCTGTGATTCTTTACCAATATACTTGATGCTAATGTCCTCACAGTTCCTAGGTCCGTTTGGTTTACGATCCGTATCAGCTATACTGCTGGGTACGGCTAGACCCGGAAGCAACCCCATCTGTCCGGGAGGTGGTAACGGGTCGGAGTTCTCCCGTTGGCCGTCCAGGTGTTGCAGCACCAGGTGAAGGCGACACCTGGCCGTGACACCCCGCCCTCGGGCTTTGTGCCCGGGTGCCGTGTTTGCAAACAGAGGCGGGGCCTTGGGTTCCTCGACACGCCCCGCAACCCTTTCTTGCCCCTTCTTCCGGTCTGACACCCGCTTTCTTCCGCTCCGAGGCCTCTCTCGTCAACGCGGTCCAGTCGAGCCTCGGAGTCTGCGGAGAGGAGTAGACCACCGGTACGTATCTGCCTCCAGAACAGAAAGAAAGTACTTTACGCTCCAGACACGGATTAATTTTTGGGGTGTGTACCAGATATTAAGTGCACCGCTATAGAGCACGGGTGAGAACTAACCTCATGCAGTCACCAGAATATCGGCCTCAAGTTTTGACTTCCCTTTATATACTGACTAGATGTTATCCGCCACTTCGTATACGCATACTTTGAATTTTACTGCTAGCATTGGTTACAGAAAGCTGTAAGATACGAAAAGAGTGTCCCACAAATTAACTGCAAGAGAAAAAAAAGCGTAAGTGACCGATATATCATTACACAGACTTCTACATGCTATCCGTCTGTCTGTCGGTTAGTTTTCATAATTTCATGACCAAATATGGTATTTATCGCGAAAAAGGTATATCCTTCCTAATGATATCTACTATATCCTTGTAAAATTTTATCAAAATCAGTTTAGCTGCTTAGTTATGAAAACGTAACAAACAAAAAGCCAGAGTTACTTTCGCATTTATAATATTAGTGTAGATCACCTAAGTGCAGAAACTGTACGAGCGTAGGTTAAACTTGTAGCAAAAATTTAAAAATTTTGTATCGTGTGAGGGGAAGATCATATTGAAAAGCGATGAAGAATTGTAGCTCTTGTACAATAATTTGAAAAAAATTAAAGTTTTAATATGTCTCACTCTCCTATTGCAATGGTGGTCGATTGACTAGAAAGTCATTCGGAATACCAGAAGACCGGCAATCGAGACTTCCTCCATGAAAATTTCAGTCGCCGAAAAATAAATTTCACTGTAAAAGCAGTCAAGAGTATATAAATTTTATTTGATATTTGACATATTTTACCTGTCGCTAAACTTTTTGCTGGGAGAAATTTTTTTATTCTTTCTTTTTTTGCTAAATAAGCAGATAGGTGCAGTATATTCTCAGAACTCAATTGATTCAAAGTGTGGTAAAACACAGGCCCAGTTCCTTGTTGGTAACGTAGGTATATATATATATTAGAATATTCAGTACTGAGGTTGTGAGGTGCAGGTGAAGATCATAAAAAACTGAAAATACATATTAGAATGTTCTTCTAATGGAATATCTCGTTTCTCTCACAAATTTTTCATTGGTATTTGTAGTAACATACTTAAATTTGAATATCGTAACAGAAAGTTTTAGCAACAGTAAGGGAAAAGGTTCAAATAGAGCATATTTAAGTTTCAAATATTTAGATGAATCCTTTTTCAATGAAACTGACGTTATCGCCAGAAAAAAATATTATCTTGCAGCAATCTTTATTTCCGGTTGCCTGATTTACAGACAGACATAGTAACCACTATCACAGCATTAAAAATGATTCTGTAACGTTACAGATACACAAAGTCTAGGCAAAAGTTCGAGATCCATATTCTTTTCCTAACAATAATCCTTGGGTTGTGCTGCATGATCGTAAAATTTTAGGAAATCCTGTGACGGTAATGTTTGCTGTCTCCGTGATGGAGACATTTTGTTTTGTTTGGTCCCTAGACTAGGCGGTATTGTGAAATGCGTATTCAAATATTCTTTCACGATCGGATTTTTTTTACAGACCTGTTTTATGCCATCTGTCACTTCATATTAATAATGACTGTTTTCTGGGTGTCTCTATCTATTTAATTCTTCGCTTCCATCTCAGAGTTTTATACTCTCTACGAGAAACTATTTTCTTCCTATTGACATTAGTTCCCTTTCAATAGTGCTCAGCGATCAGCGATTCATGTCCATTTCCAGGTATTCCCATTCTAATAACATTCATTTAAATGATCTTACTCTTGAATTGGCGTTGTACCCCATTACTCATATTTTAACTCCAGCTTTTATTCTGTTTTAAACTAATTGGCCTATTACAGGTTCATCCTTTCTTAATCTTCTTTTTTTTTTTGTTGCCTATCAGGTTACATCTTTTTGTTCACCTCTCCTCCTTTCTGCAATGGATGTGTACTTACCATTTCAAGCATTTTAATCTACTTTCTGTTCCCGATTCTCCTCTTCTGTCATCATCGCTTGTCGTGTCATTTCTTCTTTATGCCTTACTCGACCTTAAGAAACTCTTTTCCTTGGCGTAAATTCTGTTTTCTTGCTATTTACTGACATCACAAGATTTTCTTCAGTCAAAGGAAAACCTCTGGTCTTCTTTCCCGTTTAGTTTTTGAGACGCGTATCTATTGTTTCACATACTTTTAAAAATTTCCTCTCAGTGCCTCTGTTTATTTTTTTATTTTTTTTTCTCCTCCTTTTTTGTTTGATTAACCTCAGTAACGTAATTCCCATGTCTTGTAACCATCCAGTATTTTGGACGTTTGTCAGTGTTGTAAGAACAGACTTTAACATACAATTTCGATTTTGATCAATTTTCGTGTCCTGACGTAGTTTTCTAGTGTGGTTATAGAAATCTGTTTCCTCATGTTTGGGGTAGACTATTGTCAGTCATCACAGTGCCCTTATATCTTAGAGACGTAATAGAATCTGATTCGGGATTTCGTACATTCAGAAGGAAATTTCACTCATGTAGCCATCTGTTTGTCTTTATGTTATTTCGTTTGTAACACTCTTATAACTACTAAACTGTTCAATTTAGAAATTTGTAACTGAACTTTACTTATATTTTAAGTATCATTATAGTGTAATTTTTTTAAAAATGATCAGGTATCAAAGTAATTATCGGTGGTTTAATGAAGAGCCTGAATGAAAAATTGTCTTTCGCTGGTCTTCATAGGTATCAAATGAAAACAGGTAGTCCATTGACTCCTAAAACGTGGGTGGTTTTCTTTCACGTTTTGTAAGAGCTTCTTGTGAAAAACCATTTTAAAAAGTGCCGTTAGACCTCTTTTATGGCCGAAACAATTGGTGAGAAAATTATTTTAAAATTTATGATGATACCAGTCTCCCAAAATTTACAAGAAAATTTTTTGAATTTCATATTTTAGACGAATTAACTGAATGAGTAATTTTGATAAATTCGGTAAGTTGACACACAACGCTTTTACTGCAGAAAGAATTGTACGTATCATGTACAAGGGAATATCACGAATATGGTGGTAAAAATGTAGTGAAATTTACTTTATGTAAAAGTTTTCAAAAATTTTCTAATACCCGGTAAGCTGTTTTGAATTATTTTTTTTATTTGATTTATGTATACCCTTTGAAAGAAAGCTTGAGAATACGAATGATAATCTTGACTGATTGTTTTTAAAGTGAAATCTGTACATAACCATCGTCGCTAAACATAACGGATGTTTCTTCTTTTGTTTAGGATGATACTGCAGTATATAAAGTGAATACATTGTAGGAAGAAGTGTATATTTTGTAATACTTTTATTAGTTTCCTGTGGTAAACTCATCGTCCGCAAACATTCGTCGCAAACATATGAACCTAATCACGTACTTTCTGCAGTCTAATCAATACTTATTAACGTAGTCCAGTATTACACCGCACACTAAATTGCGAGATTAAATTACACTGTGTGTCTTAAAAATTCAACTTTCATTCTTTCGCTAAATTATCCAAGTTCCTTCTATCACTTGTGGTATTTCAGAATCGTTTACAGTGTAGCCTCTTAATAATTGTGTCCATTAGCTTCCATCTCCTTTTATAACACAGTGAAAATACTTCGGTATATAAGTACTCCAGCAAGCCAGTGCTTCTCTTGGAAACGAAATACTGTGCCTTCACAAAACACTTCTGAATCCTTTTGAATAATTTTAGATATTTTTAAAACATGGTTTTCGAATGAGATTTTTAATTAAACCCACCTACATTTTGTTGAATTTAAAGCTTTAGTTTTAAAGAGCTGTAGGGGGATTTTTAATTTTGACTACATGTCTTCAAAATAATGATGTCATCTTCTATTTGAATTACTCATTCCGGTTTTCGTGATTTTAATGTATAAAGAAGGCTGCAATAGTATTTATATATAAAAATATACTAGGTTTAATTTTGTCTTACTTCTGATGTGATCAAAGATGTAGAGTAATATAGTTTTTCGTCTTTCCTGTAGAAAACTCATTATCTCCACACAGTCGACAGAACATGTATAGCTAATTATGTGCTTTCTGCAGCTTAATGAGCGTTTATATACATAGTAATCACTGCTCAATATATTACGAGATTAAACATACGGCGTGTCTCGAAATTTCACCCTCCATTTTATTTCTACGTTGTTCAAGATCCTTCTATCACTTCTGGTCCTCCACAGTCGTTTCTGTCACGTCATCATCTTGTAGTACTTGTATCCGTTAGTTTGTATATTCCCTTACAAAACTAACTCATAATTCTTCTGTATTTCTTATTCCAGTTCTCAAGCGAGCTCAAGTTTCATTTATTTTTTTTATTTTTTTGTCGGATGCACTTTCAAAGAGTCCTCTTAATAACATTAGACGTTGAAATTAGATGTAAGAATTACTCTGTTATGAGATGGTCGATCGTAGCATCTCGTCGTTGATGTGAAACCTCTTCTAATCTGGATGTTACTTCGATCGTTTCTCAAGGAGTTGTAGCAGGACCAATTATTTTCTTAATTTTAATAAACGATGTCGGAGACAATCTGCGTTTGTTCGCTGCTGATGCAGTTGTCTCTATGGAAGTAAGGTGCTCTGACTGTAGCTAGGAAATTCAGTGCGATCTGGATGTGATTTCGGAATGGTGTTCTGTATGGCAACTAACACTAAACGGGAATAAAGTGCACTGCAAAAAGAATCTGTTTTTTCACGAGTTCTGTTATGGTTGATTTCCTGAAATATTTAAGCGTAATAGTACAAAGCAACACAAAATGGGACCCGCGTATAATTTCCGTCGTGGGTAAAACTAATTCTATAATGTAATTCATTGCTCGTATAGTGAAAAGAAAAATTATGCTAATGCACAGGAAATGGCGTACAAAACTATAGTGCGTCCGCATTTTGATTACTGTTGTGGACTTTGGGATCCTTATCGCAAGGAATTGGCTGACAAGATAGAGAAAGTACAGGGAAGATCCATTCGATTCGTGACTACCAATAAATGCATAGATTTCCTGGGATTGTCTGACAGACATCCGACGTAGGTTCCTTTTGAATTTAGTGACCAACATGCAAATTTCTTCTTTACGAGTGTGGTGTAATACTTCGTCCACCAACCTAATTAGGTCACAATGACAGGAGAGATAAGATTAGAGAAATAAGATGCCGTACTGATACTAATATGCAATCTTTTCTTCCCCTCGTGATTTTCGGGATTGAAACGAACAAATTAAATATTCCTTTTGGTGCAAATCACCCACTGCCACCCACAATACTTGTGGACTGCAGA
This sequence comes from Vandiemenella viatica, assembly GCA_031002005.1. Lineage (NCBI taxonomy): Eukaryota > Metazoa > Arthropoda > Insecta > Orthoptera > Morabidae > Vandiemenella > Vandiemenella viatica. The sequence continues at coordinate 52,903,727 of CM061918.1, read as the reverse complement.
GAATGGATGTAGCTGTAAATTTTATGCATTGAAGTCACAAGCTTAATCCTTCCTGCACTCCAACGAACTGAAAGAGTTTCACAAGATGTCCTGTAATGCGTATAATACAGATCTTTTATGTGATGCATGTATCTCCACTGATGATACTGTAGAAAGCATTTTCTAGGATTAAACGCGTGTCCACGATTTACACATGGTCATGGGACTACACGGTTCATAGTTAACAGATAGATTCTGGCACGTTATGCATACTTTGTCCAAGACCAGCCCTTTGGACCTATTAATTGCCTATTTAAACCAAAAATACATTCCAAAAACTATAAAAGTTAGAATGAGATGAGTGCAGATAAAAAAATAAATTTATGGTGTCAACGGTGTTGACAACGTGAAATACGTACTAAACTGGTTTTGACCATTGGATTGCGCTCTGAAAATTTTGAAGATATGCCGAAGTATTAACGGGTCACAGTGACGATCTGGATATATATATATATATATATCAGTTTCAATACTTCAACACAATTCCAGGAGTTTTTGCGGAATTTGACACGTAATATTTATGAGGAATGAATAAAAAAAAATTGCTAGTTGGTTGGAAACTATGTCTACTTGTAACGTCACTATTTGTCGGATGCCTGTGGTAGCAGTGCTGTATTTTTTTAACTCGTTTCCTCACTAATTTCTTTAAGACCTGTGAAGCGTCGCTTGTTTTCTTACATCTTCAGTTCTTCTTCTGCTAATTGACACCTAGATTTGGGCTGCGCAAGATTGCAGAATCACACAGGTTTTCTTATTGCTTCACGCAATGTAATGCGAGCAAAAGCTTGGTTTCTGACCGAGAAATATTCTAAATCAGATGGTCGAACGAGAATAGACGGCCAGTAGCTGCGATCTGCAGTGCTGGCGGATTCCGTAAATCGGGAACAAGTGAGAGAGATCGCTAATTGGTTGCTACAAAGTGAACTCAGCTGCGTCGGATTAGGTGCTGAGCCAACGAATGTCAGTTTCCGCTCAGTCGAAACAGGAGTGTATTGCACGTACGCCACCGAAGCTAAGACTTTTGTGAAGCTTAATAAATATCTAATAAAAATATATCCTCTACATACTGGAATCTGAAAAAAATTTGCACAATTTTAAAATGAAATGTAGATTTAAAAAAAAAAAAGTCCAACTTCAAAATATGAACTTCACACTTTGTATATTTGTGAGCCAATAATTTTCTGATCATCTTTGCACCAGTATAAATGTCTTAAGCAGAAGTTGGCAGTACCTGTGTCGGTGAATTTAACGCTAATCGCTTGCATTGTCCGCGGTGACAATTGACGCGTTAAACAAATCGTCGCCCGATTCTGGGAAGGATTATCTTAATTCATTTCCCCGAAGGCAGCCATTGTCCCCCCCCCCCCCAGGCAGGTATTTTTTGTTTGCTCGTTTCAGGAGCGGCTCGCCTGTTTGTCTTTAAGCGACGGACGTCTTCAATCTTATTAATTTCTCTCTTTCTATTTCTGTCCGCTCCACCGACTGCAAACAAGAAACGGTAATTGTGGCCGTATTAACATTTCCCGGAAATCGTTACAACGGAGAGGGACTCCCTGTTATTTCTGCCGACAGGCGTCTCTGTTGTCGCTGTGGTTGTTGTTGTTGGTGATGTGCTCAATTGCTCGGTCACAATTGCGTCACTTCCGGCGATTCGACTCCCACAATGGTCCCGGGGGTAAAAAGAGGAGAGAAACGCGTCCTAAAAGTAATAACCGCACAGCTTTCAATTAACAGACGCCGCAGCCACAATATTTGTACAGCAGGCTCATCGGACCACTCCGTACAGCTCCGTGCTGCATCTCTCGACTGACTTTTGCCGGTGGTTTTGTCCAACAAAGCTCTCCATCGCTTTGTAGTCGACTTGTAAATAATCATCAGTAATTTACTAGCACTTGGTACAAACAGCGCTATTAATACTTTTGACACACATTTTGCCAATAGCATTCACCACTGTCCATAAATGAATGCTTTGTCCAGCCAAAAAAAAAAAAAAACACACACACACACAAAACACCAAAAACAACAAAAACACAAAAAAACAAAAACACAAAAACACAAAACACACAAAAAACACAAAACACACAAAAACACACAAAAAAACAACACAAAACACTCAGAAAACAACAACAACAAAAAACAAATTTTTTTTAACAAGTCACATCATGATTAATAGATTTTCGGGGTATGCCGCGTTTTGTATTTCATAATCTGATTTTTCTGCTGCCATCCTACAGCCTTCGTCAGAAAGTGCAGATTATGAGATAAGCAACGCGGCATACCCCGAAAATCTTTTAATCATTAACAAAGACGGCGCTGAAGCCTTAGGAATTCACATCATGTTAAATCTTCTCATCATCATAATTATTATGCTCTGAGGCAGGTTTTCTTGACATTGCCGCTCTCCGTGCTCTTTATTATTTGCAGAGCCAAACCATGCACAACAATGGAAATATTAATGTGATAGTATTTCGTTACTATCCACATACATTGCAAGGAAGTTTTGTTGCCATCTGTTTGCTAAACGTGAAACTATGTTTTGCGTGTGATAAGTGTACTTTTATTTTCGAAGTTTATGAAGCGTAGACAGAAACCGTCATAGCATCATGTCATGACGATTGCGGAAAACCACACGAAAATCGCAATCAGAACAGCCGATACGCGGGGACCAGGACTCGAACCTAGTTCCTCTGTTGTTCTTTGATCCAGTGTGAAAATTCAGAAAATTCTATCTTTGCAGTTGATCAATGTTTGATACTTCGTCTCTTGAACAAAACTACTTCGGACAGTTCGTAACCGCCTCCGATATTATCTTTGCTTTGGTCATCAGCAGAAATTTTAGTTCCTAAGAATTTGGTCCAATCTTATCAGCAAACATAGACCTCTACCAAATAGTGTGAAACAGGAAGTGAATCTCTGAAGCCTGTCAAACAAATTACACTTGCGTTTGCAGATGAACTGGATATTCTTTTCAAAAGTAAGCGTAATATCTCGATCCTCGTGGATAGTAGAAAAGTAAGAGGATTTCCCTTACGCACGATCACATGCACACCTACGGACACGACCATTCTAAATTTTCTGCGAGTTTTTTCTTGAACCAATCTCTGTTGTAGGCGACACACAAATACACAATCCACTCCGGGCGCAGCTGGCCTCAAAGTTTCGCCTGACACGTAGGCTGACACTCTAACAACTATGCTGCACTGGTTGAAGTGACTAACAGCAGAGGACATTGGTCTCACACGTTATTCGTTATGTTTTTTACTCGGATGTATTCCACATCGATACTGAGATTATAAAGTGACATTTTTGCACTCTATTTAGAAATCATCGAGTTAATTACCTGCCTAATCAGCTCATCCTGGTATGTGAATCAATTGTGATCCTTTTAATTGCGTAGTTCTCACCAAACTCACATTGAAGTCACTGCCAGCGGTGAGGACGACCGGTAGGCAGAGGCCTGGGTTCGTACCCGGTCCTGTTGTACCTCCCAAATCCAGTCTACTGCACCCCAGCGCACTGATCCCCACTGCCGACACAACTTTACTACACGGAAATGAATAACAGGACGCTGTTCGTACCGCGTGCAAGTCTCGAGCGCGGCAGCCATGTTCATACGTTTCGTTTTAATTACTGATACTTAGGAGCGACAAAGCACTTTTGTCTTCAACCGCAATCAGAACTGCCGGGACGTAATGTCCGAGGATTTATCACATCATCAGTACAGTATGAAAACATTTTAACGCACAGAGTATGAGGTAACAGCTTACATCTGACTGTTACTTTTAAAATTTTATGATGATAACGTTAATACAACAGATTGCATTTTGAGTAGAAGACAGCTAAGCAATGACTATGGAACCAAAGATTAAGGTCGACAGTGCTAGCTCAACGGTAGGAGACTCTTTGGAGGATTCTACAGAAGGAAGTTACGCGCATTGTGTCTCAGAATTACGCAGTAAGCAGATCGATCAATACGTGAAAAGAATTATAGTAACAAGATGAATTTTTAATTTCAGTTGTGTGTTGTTAAAAGCTGCATCCAAATAAAGTAAGTACCAAACTTGCTGTAAAAAAGATGATTCTTTTCTTCATTTACGTAAGTCACTTTTGTTACAATGTAACTGGGTTTCTAGAAATGCTAAATTGAGGAGGAAAAAGTCTACCGAGCGTGGTGGGTTAGCGGTAACTCTCTGGCCCCGCATTTGGGAGGACACGAGATCGAACCTCCAGCCGCCCATCTAGATTAGGTTTTCCATTGTTTCCACAAATCCCTCCAGGCGAATGGTTCCTTCAAAAGGCCAGGGGCAAATTCCTTTCTGTTCCTTGACCCCAGTGCTTTCCCGCCTCTAATGACCTTTACGTCAATAAGGTGTTAGAGCAAAAAAAAAAAAATGGTAGAAATTTGTTCTAATTCCTTTTACATTACATATGCCGCTATAATAGTTCGAGAAGATATTGTTCGAGGCTTAAGACCTGTTAGCTACATAGAGTCCTAAACTGGAAAGAAAGTACTGTTGCTTGGTAGAGGGTAAAGATCTGCATTTATTTATTATTATTTATTTGTCGTATGGCTATGTAACTAAAATAATACTTATAAATATATACAATGACAAGAACGTTGGCAGCGTTCACAATGTGATGTCCAGTTCTTTCAGCCATTCTGTGAAGGAAGTTGTAGCTCCGAAAACATCTTCAAATGGTACATCAAAAGCATCTGCAGATAACTCATGATTATACAGAGGCTCCGGACACGAAGATACGACCATAAATTTAAAACGAAAGTGGATGTGAAACATTTCTTGCACTAACAAGTATATATTCTTTGTGATAGAATTTGCAGGATCAAGGGTGACAGATAAGCGGTAACGATATGGCCTGACATTCCGACCATCCATACTTCGGATTTCCATGATTTCGCGATTCAGTCAACGTTGACCAGGCATAAAGTCTTTTTTTTAAAAAAAAAAAAAAAAGGGCGTAGCTGGGAGATGTGTTCCTATTGTGTGCACGTTTAATTGATTTAACGACTCCGTAGGTTACAGTTGAGGTCTGGTGTATTTTTGGTTCCGGTATGTTGGTCAGAGTGGTCGCGGCTCAGTTCCCCCGCCACTGGTCGTTGGACAGGTGCTCGCCGCCCTCCGGTTGTCAAATTGGAAACTAAATAATGACCAGGTCCCGGTGGCAGGCGCTGACGGACAAATTAGCGGTCACGGCCCTCGGAGAAGATGACGCGTCGGATAAGATTGAGCGCTGTCGATCGAGCGAGCGGCCAGTCAAACGGCTGTCACGGCGGCAAGTAGATACCGCACTCCGGTACGGCCAATAAACTGTCAGCAGAGACTCTCAGCAGTGAAACGACTTAAAATTAAAATTATGCTTGATCCAAAACTACGTGTGTTGAGAAACTGTAATTGACGCATAAATTCCACTCGAATTTGGAGATAATAATCAAAACAAATAAAATAATAGTTTTTTCACAATGTCTGTCGCGCTGTGATGGGATACATGTTACTACAACATCTAGGTTAACGATGTTATTTTACAACAATTCCATTCAATTAAAAGTAACTGGGAAGAAATGAATTGCCCATTGACAAAATGTTTGTGTTTATTATAAATCGACATATTATTTATCAGCTGATTTTTCTTTATTTATATTCGTTCAATGTAGATATTTTCTTGTATTCCGAGTCCACATATAGCGCTGTTACAGTAAACTAAGACATATCTTTATATATAAAGATTAATGTATGTTTGTTTGTTTGTTGGTTTGTTTGTTCTTCATAAAAATCCACAGTTTTCATCTGATCTCGATGAAACTTTGCACACTTATCCTTTGCAACAAGGAGAAAAATACTGTCTACATTTGGTTGACAAATTACCTGTATAAATAACAAAAGTTGTCTCATAACTTCGAAATACGGCGATACACATCACGTTGGATATGGTCGCCTCCGTACCGTGTTTCCGTGTAGTGGGCTGGCATCTTAGTGGCTAAAGCGCTTGCTTTCGAACGTCGTGGTCTCCGGTTCAAATCTCCTTAGAGGCTAAAATTTTTAAAAATTGTTTTTCAGAGTAAGAGTCAGGCCTGGGCCGTAGGTTATTCGGATTGCATGTCTCTGTCTTTTTGTTACGTTTTGACGACTATATGGCTATATCGTTGTGATGGAATTTTATGAGGAAAGCTGTATGAAAGCCACAGGATATTTTTTCCAGTATGATTAACAGTTGTAGTCACGAAATTTTGAAATCTTATCGAATAGTGACAGAAATATGTTGGAAATTGATTCTCTTCAAGAGGCAGGTTCGACGGTAGAATGGTATAGTTATAGCTTTCCTGTCATATTATGCCGACTCGATATTGTTTGGGACCAATCCTTCGTTACCAACAACTTTTTATATTTAATTCTGGCAAAAAAATTCTTAATCCACGCGTACGAAGTCGCGGGTACGAGGCTAGTATAAAATATATCTATATAAAACGCTATTCTTGGTCACGATGTACCGATGTCTATCACACTCTGACGTCACGCTTCCCGCCTCCGCTGCCCAACCAACAACGACCGGAGATATTCGTGTTATTTAACAACAGTTCTATTTTGCTTAGCACCCACGAGTAAATGAACTGCCAGCACACTAAAAGAAAAGCATATATTTTGTGGAAATTGACATATTAATTATTTGTTACTTTTTGTTGATTAAAATTCGTTCGATGTTGATTTTTCTCAAACTCTCTGTACAGTGATATTGTTGTTAAAACAAGCTAAGAAGCATCTACATTACATTATTTTCAAGATTATGACCGTTATTTGTTGATAATCATACTTAGCTAGCGAAGAAACGAATTGATTAAATTCTACGTTCAATGTATCATTTTTGACGGGCTTACAACTACTCAAAACAACACTGAAATAAAATAAAAATAAAAAATATTCACTTCTCTCTTATTCTCAGCTTATTCTTGTCTTTGATATCCAATTGAAGAGACGATGTGAGCGCTCCAGTAGAATTTGTCTCCGCGAGGAGTTCGGGATAAAAATAACTCGTTGGTGATAGAAATCCGGTGTTAGTCAGATGCAATTGTTGTCAGATACTCCGCCCAGACTTTCACGGTTGATTCCACGTTTCGATGGTACAGTGATTGACGACCTATGGTCGCTGACAGCAAATCATTGCTGCGTGACTGCTATCCGGCGATCTCGACAGGCAGCCAACTTGCCGGCTGCACAGTAATTAAGAGGAGGTACCGCCCCCTGTCAGACGAGCAGTTGGCAGCAATGTGACCCTCACAGTGCATCTCCCAGCTTCGGCGTGAGTCGGCATACAGTGGACCGGAGTCCTGGGTTCATGACCCCAACACCGCCAACGGTTCACGCCTCTCACAACCAATAACGTCCCAAGAATCACAAGTATCTCTTCTGAATCAGTCTCTCGACAGTTTTCACGCGATCCTCCATCATTTTCTCTCTTGAGATGACCTATTTGTGTCAGTTTCCCCCTTAAAAACTACGTCCTCAATTATTTGCTTCATATATCCCAATCCCAACAGTTTTTCCTTTCACTGTTCCCTCCGGTATCAAATTAACCAACTCTGTAAGTCTTAAAATGTGACCCACCGACCTATCTTTCTTTCTGCGAGTCTCTTCCTACTTCTTTCCTGATGCATCATTTCCAAAACGTTAATTTCACAGTTTATCAATCCAATGAATTTTCAACATTCTCCTGTAGCATCACATTTCAAACGATTCATTTTTCCTTCTTTCTGGTAATCCTAAGTCCATGCTTCACTACCATGAAGTGCTGTGACCCATACATACAGATTCAGAAATTTCTTTCTCTATCGTCTATTTTTCAAAACAAAACTTCTGTTTTTCAAGAAGGCTCTCATTAATGCTCCTTTACATCTCATTTTCACAATTCTAAGTTTATCTTACTTAAAAAAAAAAATTAAAAAAAATTTTACATCTCATCCTACTTATCTATTTAATCTGCAGTTATTGCTATTACTTATCCTACATTTCATCACTTTTGTCTTTCTTTAGTTCAGATTTGGCCCAAACTCATCTCGTAGTACTTGGTTTATGATATGCAACAATTTCTCACTATCTTCATTTTGTCATGTTAACAGGACAATGTCATCAGGAAATTTCAGCACATTGATGGTATCTCCTTGAACAATAATGACACATTCCGTGTTTTCGAATGCGTTTCGATGATTTCTCCCAGATACTTTAAGTACGGGACTCTCTCAATTGGTAAGATTTTGAGTATGGAGTTCTGAGCAGATGAACTTGGTTTTTTGGAAGGATATTTGTAAGCTTACTCTTTCAGCGCATTCTTTGAGAGTTTCTACCTGTTTAATTGCTGTGCTCTCGACATCTGCTAGTATGACTAAATCATCTGCGAAGGCTAAGCAGGAATTTTTAATGTTATTCTTGCGTCGTCCGAGTTGTATAGGTTTCTAATAGTCATGGTATTTAAGTTCTTTCTCCCATTCTCGGACGACTTTATCCAGAACAAGGTTGAAGAGTATCGGGGACAGACCATCACCCTGCCGAACGCCGGTATTGATCTGAAACGGTTCAGATGTCTCACCCATGAATTTCACTTTTGAGGTTGTGTCGTGAGTGTTTGTTTAGTGAGGTTTAGGGTTTTCGGATCGAGCCCTTGCTCTTCGAGGATGTTGAAGAGGGAGTGCCGATCACTTGGATCATATGCTTTTTTGAAATCTACAAAGGAGCAAATGACTGGGCTGTTCCTGAGTGCTTCATATTTTATTGTGGTTTTTAAATTGAATATTTGTTATATGCAGCACTTTTAAGATACTTCAGAATTTAATTGAGCCAAGGTCTTGGATTTTTAAGTGTAGTAACATAATCTATTATCTTTTTTGTCAGTCGATTTTCTGGTAACCTCTAAAGGTGACCAAAAAATTTCATTCGCCTTTTCTTGATGTCAATTTCGATTTTTGAGAACTTTTCTGTTGTTTTGACTGATTGTAGTCTGTAACCACCTTTAGTGAGTCTTGCTCCTAGAATTTTTCGAATGATTTTTCTCTGTACTTTTTTTATTTCTTCAAAGTTATGTTTTGTGTTAAGTGTTAACGTTTCACTTGCGTAGAGTACTGTTGGTTTTATGACTGTGCTGTAGTGCTGAATTTTGGTCTCTCTTGACGTGGATTTTTTGTTGTAGAGATTTTGTACTAATCCTAATGCTTTTTTTTACTTTTTGGACCCGATTTTGTTGCGAGATTTTCTCAAGTTCTATCGGTTCCATGAATTCTCCGAGGTATTTGAAGTATGGGACACTGTTGATTTTATCGTATTTTGTTTCCACACTTGCTATTTACTTTCTTTGAGCATTTAAATTCAGTTTTCTCGAATGAGATTTGTAACCCTACTTTTTCTGCACACTCTTTGAGTGTCTCAAGCTGTTTGAGGGCAGTCCCTTCATCTTCTGCTAGTATAGCCAAATCATCCGCAAAAGCGAGGTATGGTATGTAGAGGTTGTTTTTGGGAAAGCCAAGTGAGATTATTATTATTATAGAAAATTCTTATACTTTAACACATTTTCAAGTACCCGTAGTAGTGCGCAACTGCTAGTTTTTGAATAAATTTTATCGCACATATTCCTGCAACGTTCGATTGTCTTGTTCACAAATACGCGCGAAACCTACAACACTGAAGTACTCGTATAGTTCCTTAACAACTCATACGGGTAAGTGGGTCTTATGGGGTATGACGACTGGGTTAATAAACGCTTTACTAACTTTTACACCTGTTATCAGTACATAGTCTGTAAGAAATTCAATGAGAGCTGTTAATACTTATATGATGTTGCAAACAATATCGCTGTAATCTGACTGCAGAGTTACTAAAACAAGCTACTACCTTGCTAGTCTCAGACAGTGGTACCAACGCCGCCATTCGCTTAACTAGTTGAAGGAGCTGTCTTCCTCGTCGTGTTCACACCTGACGCGTAGCAATTAGAGCTGGTTAGCTGGATCACAGGCGCCGGCTCTATTTTTCTTTCGTCTGACAGCGGCCAACTCCTCCGACAATAGGGCCGGGAGCTGTCAGCTTGTTGGTACGCCTGCCGCAGACAGCCCGCCAGCACCCATTGTGCCCGCCGCAGATAACCCTTCACCCGTCCGCGGGGGTTTCTTCCTCTCTTTTCCTTTTCTTGCTGCCACCGACGAGAGTGTTACATTCCCACGGATACAAGCGGTGCCGAGACTCTTGTTCGCAAGGTAGCAGGAGAAATGGAACAGTTACAATCAATCTCACGAAGAATATGTATTTATCGAGAAGAATGTGCAGTTTGGGTTGGGGCTCAAATTGCCGCCATGTAGTTCCTTATTTTTAATCGCACCAGCATTAGCCTATGTTAGTATTAAATAGACGAAGAGGCCCTCTTTAATACATCTCCTCTATTTACACATCCTGGTCGCATTACGGCACCGCCGGCGAATCGAGGAGGTACGGAACAAGGTCCGTCCAATTACAAGTTGTAGGCGGTATTCTGCAATCGTCAAGGCGAAGGCTGGGACGGTTCGTAACCTCCGCCTCCCAAAATACACATTTCGCCAAAAAAAAAAAAAAAAAAAAAAAAAAAAAAAACACTTAGGGAGCGTGCATAAACCACGTAGCTCCATTTTGGCCTCCTGTGAACCCCCCCTCCCCGCCACGTAGCCCTACGTGGCTTTTACCTCTACCCCCCCCCCCCCCCTCACCACGTGGCACGTAGCTTTTTTCCTTTTTGATCCAGAAGGCATTTTGTACTGTTTTCTCTTGTCAGACTATTGTAGATTACATACGGAGATAATTAACTGAGGGAAATAAATATTCACATGCTGTTGTGAGTTCTGTTCCTCATTTTAACTGTGAAAAATGTTATGGAAGGAAAGCTACGTGGCCTGGCTCGGAACCCCCCTTCCACCCACGTAGCCCAACGTAGCATTTCAGGCAACCCTCCCCCCCCCCCTGGACCGAGCCACGTAGTTTGTGCACGGTCCCTTATCCCAAGCAGAATATAATTAAACGTTTCGCAGGTAGATGACCCCTCCAATATATCAAAAAGTAACGAACCGGAGGCCGAGGAACAGAAACCAGTACACGTATTTCAGACGTATTGGTCCTGGCTGTTGAGATATTTGTCCCACTGCGACACAAGACGGTGAACGGCTGTCTCGTAAAATTCCTGAGGCTGTGATGTGCGCCAGTTCCGTATGTACTGCTTGACGTTGTCGTCCGAGATGAATCGTTTGCCCCTCAGAGCAGAGGGCAACCACTGTTGTCCTGTGCTGCTGGAAGTCTATCAGAAGGGGACCGTCATGGTCAAAGAAGAACGTCAGCATAACCTTTCCCGCACTTGTATGGATGGCCTTGGATTTTGTTGGTGGTGGTGACCCTCGATGATTCCACTGGAGACTTTGACGTTTGGATTCTGGTTCGAAGTGATGACACCAAGACTCATCCCCAGCCACCACTCGTGCCAGGAGCTCATTCCCTTCCCTAGCTTAGCGCTGCAGATGATCATGACAGTGGGCATTTCGACATACTTCCTGTTGTGGTTGAAGACGGGGGGGTCACCCATTGGGCGCACACTTCAGTCTTTCCGTCATGATGGTATGATCACAGTTTAAACTGTGGATTATCGATGGATATTTGTATTGCGAGGATTGGAGAGTAAATAAGTTCACATTGCCTTTGTGAGGTCAACTAGACAAGTGAAATCTGCAGTGGAGGGGATTTCATCGTAACGGTGATATAGGGTCATTGTCCAACCATACATTTTTGCTTTTAAGTCTCGAACCACTTAACTTCTGCCATGTATACATCATAAATCATACGAATTAATCAAAATAGTCGACACACAATTTAAAAAAAAAATGTTTATTGAACTATAGCTTCTCGTGGAAATAAAGCATGGACATTTATAATTTCAGAATTGACGAATTTCGAAGCAATCTTTATCTGGCTTTATGGAGCAAGTAGCCTTTACTTTCTTTTGTATTAGGAAAGCATAAAAGTTTGTACAGTAATACCTACAAAACCTCTATATTAAATTAAATACCATATACCATTTTCGTAAAGGTTTTTCTTGTTTTAAGACAAACTACATCTCAGGAAACTGAAGATATAAATAAACAAAGTTATGTTGTCAAAAAATAATAATAATAACAGCATCTGTATTGTAAGGGGTTTGTTGATATGAAGAGGTTAGCGCAGTATAGGAAGGGATCGAGGATTACATCAAACCAGTCGAGAGAGAGAGATGACAAAAAAAAGCTTGATCTCTGGTGGGTATGTCGTACAGAAGTCTTTGGCGCTTTTCGATACAGACAAATTATCATTTCCGCCTTCGTTGCGCAATCACGTAGAGTCGTGAGATATACCGCATATTTTAACTTAGATCGCATATATTTCAGAACTGAAGAGATATTTGTGGGAAATGTTACGTATATGGAAGGAAGGCTCAAGTACCATGGAGTCGAAGTGGGAACAAGGAGATAATACGAATAACAGAAGGAATACATAAGATAGATGTTGCTCTCGACGTTGAGAATTTATCAAATTATCTCGGGTAAATAGCCGAGTTAAGAAAGTGTTATCACACGATATTTCGGCGATCATATACACGGTCACCATCTTCTTCATCAATTCGGCTAATTCCCCGGGAGCATTTCATATACAGAAGAAATCTTTGCACCAAACAAGAAAAAAGAATATTACGGAACCTACATATTATAATAGAGAAGTGAGGAGATTAAAGAGTCTGATAAGAAATGCACAGAGTAGAGAGATAGAAAAATTGCGAAAACACACCCAAATTGGTTCGGTATATTCTTATGTGATGCCTGGACAAAGGGAGTGACAGGCATAACTTGCTTGTAGATTTATGATAGTATATGTAGATAGTCAGTAGATAAGCGAGTGGTTACAGTGCGGAATAAACACCTTCTGGAAACGAAGTATCAAAGGATGAAACTGTGCCAATGTATTATAGAAAAGACAGCTAGGTTCTATACTCATATTAAGGCTAGCGTCAGTCAAATAGAATCTTATATATCTATAAATCGAAAACCGGATAAATTTGTTTTATAAAAACTCTGAAACTACTGAGCAGATTTCGATGGGGTTTTCACCATTTTAAAGCTTAGAATCTTAATTCAGTTGTTTGGCATGTCTTATGTTTCAACGTTAAATAACGTAGGAGCTTTAAATGAAATTCTGTACGTATGATGACAAATCCCAAAGATGGAAGGATTAGGTGTTGCATACTTCGCACTAAACGCCAAACTGCAATGACTCTGACCATAGCCTTTAATGTAAGAAATAAGATAACGACATTAATAACTATTTTCCACACTAAACAAGTATTCTTTCCTTTTAATTCGGGATATTCATTTTTTAAACGCCATAGATAGCCTTAACTTGAAGTATTCTTTCCTTTAATTCGGGATATTCAATTTTTAAACGACATAGATAGCCGTAAAACCTTTAAGCACGATCTCTGTACAATGTCTCTGGCCATCAGCATTAGTTTTCTGTTTACGATAATATTATTCTGGATTCACTTTTGATATTTGTATAAAAGGCTGAATCTGCGGTGTTAAAGTATCTGGCGTTTAGAGAAAAAAGTATATTCATTAACATCGCAATTGAATCAAATGTGAGTTTCTAACATAATCTAGCGTTGTTCAGTAATGCAATTTCTTAACCAAATTACTGAAGCTTGATATACATAAATCTTTTTGGACGAATGAAAATAGTGTACGTGCAAATAAACTTCTACCCACCAGTGTTTTGGTAGGAGGCGGGTCAATCTAGGTTTGCTTTAATTCCGAAAAAAGTTGGCGCGAATTTTATGAAACTTTGTACAAATGTTTCTCATTGCGGGTAAATCTACGCGAACTATACCGGTCAAACTCTGCTAGTTTACTATACAGAGAATACGATGGTAATTTATACATCCGCACAGTGTTGCGCTGTAGATGATATACAGACTGGTGGCAGTGGATGTGGAGATTGAAGTGGTGTTTTGTTGGTCCCGGACTGCTCCTTTTCACAGCCCCTGTCCAGACCGCGGAAACCTATTAGTGATAGCCATCCAATTTGTGCGTCGCTCGGCTGGCTTCGATTTTCATTATGTAGCGTGGACGGACGGACGTCTCCAGACGCGCTCTTTTTAAAGACGCTTTTCTTGGGCTCCCTCCGCTGCGGGCGGTATCGTCAAACGAGGCACAAAAGGGCGGCGGTTTGCACAGTGGCTTAGGGGAAATAAAAAAGATTGGTTTTCAGACGCTACAGTGATTCCTTACAGGCGGCAGCGTAGGATTCTTTAATGCTGCTTCGAATCCTATACCCTGTGTCGACTAGAAACCTGAGAGCTCTAGAACAATTTTTTTTTAAAAAAGTATTAATTAATAATCACGAATTGTAGTTCTGTGTGTCTACGGATGTTTGAGAAGCCGTTTTCAATTTTATCTTGCGCTTTTGTTGGTCGTCCGACACATACTTTTCCATATCTGAAATTCATTCCAAGCTTCTTCCTGAAACTGCTTGTCTCCGATGAAAATACCGAGCATGGTGGATGATAGGTGATTCTATGGCAACGCAGTCGATTGACGCAGGTTCAGAAGCCCAACCGACGAACCAGGTTTTGGCTTTCCGTGGTTTACTAAAATCACTCCAGTAGAATGTAGGTATGGTGTCTTCTAAATGTCATGGACGAATTCCTTCCCGTTCCATGTCTCCAGTCCATTTTAGCTGCTGCTGCTGCTGTTGTTGTTGTTGTGTTGTTGTTGTCGTCGTCGTCGTCGTCGTCGTCATTGTCGTCGTCGTCGTCATTTTTGCTGTTGTTGTTGTTGCTGCTGCTGTTGTTGTTGTTGCTGTTGTTGTTGTTTTTGCTGTTGTTGATGTCTTTGTTGTTGTTGCTTCTGTTGTTGATGTCTTTGTTGTTGTTGTTGTTGTTGTTGTTGCTTCTGTTGTTGATGTCTTTGTTGTTGTTGTTGTTGATGTCTTTGTTGTCGTTGTCGTTGTCGTTGTTGTTGTTGTTGTTGTTGTTGTTGTTGATGATGATGATGATGATGATGATGATGATGATGATGATGATGATGATGATGATGTCTTTGCTGTTATTGTTGTTGTTGTTGTTGTTGTTGATAATGATGACGATGATGATGATGATGATGATTATGATGATGATGATGATGATTATGATGATGATGATGATGATGGGGCTTAAGGGCGCGTCGTCGGCGGGGTCATTAGCGCCCACACTTTTTACGCTGTAATGATATCGACCTCAATTATTTTATCTTCAACTAGTCGATCCAAATTGTTCCTGGTCTTTACTTGTTAAATAGTAATAATTTTTAAATTCCTCCCCCTGTATTCTCATGAGCTGCCCCATATACTGTAATGTTTTATTTTTTAATGTTTCTGCTAGTGCTTTGGCTTTTAATTTATGAATTTTATTTTGTCAATGTGTCATATATCATGACTTTACTTGAATTGTAGTACATGATGGAAATACTTATGAGTATTGCATTCATAATAATTGGTGTGGTCAACCTATCTTCGTCCATCGAAGTTATCAAGTTTATAGATTAAAATTTTATTTCTAAAAGTGATACCGCAGTTTCAGGGTGTGCAGAATGACAGTAGGAAACAATTATTACCACACGCACTTTGACACAGGATAACGCATAACGCATAACGCATAACGCATTACTCTTGAAAATTTGATAATAGCACTAGCTGACCACACCAGCCACTGCAAGAGGGGTCCCAGTGCCTTATGAATAGGTGGAGTCACGCTAGCTACATAATTGAAGCAGATTGTAGCAGTGACCATCTTGAACAGTGAGGGTGATGGTGATTCATTCGTCGGATGGATACGTGAAACTTGGCGCACCTCCCCACGGTGGTTTCTTTCGAAAGAGTAGGCCTAAATGGAACGGCAATGGCCTTCATACTCTCGTCTTTCATGTCTCATTAACAATACTGTACACTGAATTCACATCGACACAGTCGTTTACATTTTTAGTAACGCGAGAAATGTCTCATTGGGGAAGACAGCGGGAAATAGCCCCCGTAACGTTACTGTGGAGAGGTAACAAATCTCCACGACAACCCATCCTCGGATAAAATGTATCTTCTTCTATACGTGAGACCGAGTGTAGGTGGTCAGAATGGGAGATATTATACTCCTCCGATGTAATGTTTATTACACTGGAATGGTTTCCCGTTGCCTTCCTCAGTGTGACATTGTTTGTAAGTATGAATGACTGTGATGGTGGGTGTGTGTTCAGTATAGAATGAATGAGAGATGAAAGAAGGGAAAGTGCGAAATCCGGTGTCGGCATATTCAGACCTATTCTTCCGAAAGACACCAAGTGGACTGTGGGCTTAGCGACCCCATACGACGGACGAATCACCATCATAAGTATCGTATTGATTAAAAAATTGCACTTACTTGTGTCTTTTTTTCGGGGTTTCCGCTACGTTTTTTTTATTATTATTATTATTTATTTATCATCGCCAACGTTACATCACCAACCTGGAGCCTTCAACAGGGCTTCTATCTGTCTAGCCGCCTGGTCCTTTTTTGATAAACTTGAACACTGATTTACTGTTTATTTTTCACCGGCAAAGATGATTTTGTTTCTCCGCCAAAGAATATTTACTGTTCCAAAGAGGTTGGCGAAACGTTGGCAATAACAACAACAAAACGCAACGCAAACCCCGAAAAAAAAAGATACAAATAAGTGCAATTTTTTGCCAGTAATTACGCCTGCGAAATGTGTGAAATTTCATTGCGGGGAAATATGGGATTTAACCCAGGACTCGTGGTGAACAATCTGGTGATCAGTAATTTTCCCCCAGGACCTCTCGTACTCTACCGGTGAAATTCTGATGATGAAAATTTCTTCCACCACCGGTATTCATGTACGCTAGTCCCGAGTCAGTGCCAGACACCAACAAGGTGTCGCAGAAAACTAAGTCAGCGGGCTGGTATACGATATATGGCACACACTTTGACATTACCATAACTACACTCATTCACTCACAACCTTACAGCCAGGTAATTCCCATGCTTCAATGGATTACTTGGAAAACAGTAAAACTGCAAAGACATTTACCCCATTTTGCAATAATGGTGACGTAGTTTACAGATGTTTTAGGTGGCATACACTTTGGGGTAACGTACTGTGCACTCGTCCAGTCTGAGTTCCCGTGTACGCTCGTTGTGTCTGGCAGCTGTTGTTACCAGATTGGAAGGAGCGGAGTGACAAGTGTTTTTGGCCGCTCCGGAAGTGAGTCTGTTGTAACGCCGGAAGTGCCGCTGTCGGTAATTTAGTTAGAGGCTGCCCTGCCCACCAAATTATACCCCCACCTCCTCAGCAGCAACAGAACGCTGCATCTCCTCTCCATCCAGGTGACTACTCACATCATCCAACGAACTGATAATCTACCTTTTCTTTTTCATGGTGCATTGGCTACCTGCGTAGTTGGCAGCGTTCTACACTCCGCGCTGATAAAACGAAATTATTGCACACTTCTGCATTTCATCAAAGTTAACCATAGGTGCAAAATTTTGGGTTGGACGACGATGAACTTCGCTTATTAAGGCTCTATGATGCTCCCCAAACTGAGATTCGCTCAAGCAATTTTTACAGATCGTCAATGGCAAGAAAACTAAGGAAGGTAGAGAATTCGGGAAGAGATACCTGAAGGAATTCGGCATTCTGAAAGCATGAAAAACCGCCCGACTACATTGGTTTACATATCTTTGTCTCTCCATCGCCTTTTCTATCTGTTCCTCTCTCCCTTCCTCCCTCTTTCACTCAGTCTCTTTCTCTCCCTCTTCCTTATTTCTTTTACATTTCCTTCGTTTGTCTCTTCCTCCCCTTCTTTCTCAAGCTCTTCCTCTCTCTCTTTTATCTCATTCTACTTCCTCACTCTCTTCCTCTACCTCTTTTTCAATCTTTTCTTCTCCCCCTTTTCATTGCCCTCTCTGTCTCTCTCTTTCAATTTCTTCACATCCGTCTTCCTAATTTCTCTTTCCCAATATCTTCCTCTGTCTCTTCCTCATTCTCTTACTAACCTTCTTTCTCAATATCTTTCTTATTTCTCAATCAAATTTCCTCCACTCTGTTCCTCTTTCTGCTAACTCTTCCTCTCCCTCTTCTCAATCTCTTCCTCTCCCTATCCCTCTTTCCCTTCCTCTTTCTCTTTCTCTTCCTTCTTCCCTTCCTCCCCCTCTTTCACTTCCTCTATCTCTTAATCCATCTCTTCCCCTCCCTTTTTCTCATTCCTCTTTCTCAATCTATTCCTCTTTCTCTTCCTTTCCCTCTTGGTCAATTTCTTCCTCTCTCTCTTTCTCAGTCTCTCCCGCTCCCTCTTTCTCATTTGGCTCCTTTCATCCTTTCACTCTTTCTAAATCCCTGCCTCTCCCCTTTTCTCAGTCCCTTCCTCTCCCACTTTCTCATATCTCTTTTTTATATCTCTTCCTCACTTTCTTCTTCACTTTTTCTTCTCTCTTTTCTTTTTCCTCTAGCTCTTTTCTTTATCTCTTTCTCGTCGCTCTATCTCATTAATATCGTCTTTCTCAATTTATTCCTCTCCCTCTTCCTCGCACTCTTCATTGATCTCTTCTTCACTCCCTTCCTCTTACCCTTTCTTATGCTCTCTCTCTCTCTTCCTTGCTCTCAACTTCACTCCCTTCCTCTTACTCTTTCTTATGCTCTCTGTCTCTTCCTTGCTCTCTTCTTCACTCCCTTCCTCTTATTCTTACTGATTCTCTCTCTCTCTTTCTCTTAAAAATGCAATACACCTTTGTTTACCTCATTTCTTCACTCGATGAAGCGTCGTCTTCTTACAGTCCTCCGGGGAGTGTCCATCCCCGTGTGCCTCCCCAGCCGGACTCCCTCGCAATAAGGATCCTCTAATTGAAATTCATCACTCCTCGCTACACGCCCCGTTGGCCGCTACACGGACCCGTCCCGCGGGAACAACACGTACAAGTCCCGAGGGAGCCGCATCTGGTCCCGCCCGGCTGGTGCGCACCCAATTAATGTAATCCCGCGACAAGTACCAGTCCCTCGGGACTGGCAGCCTGTTGCCAATCCGACGGCGTGGTCCATCCGACACGGTCGATCCTCCACGCACCACCACGCGCAAAGTAGTCAGCCCTCACATGGAGCTTACTCCGATTTCCTTGTGGTACCATCCAGCTGCCTAGTACCAATATTGGATTCTCTAATGAGAGCACGCTAGTTTATAGACCGGAAGCCAAAACTAATAAAATTGAACAGACATGAGAACCCAAGCTCGTGGGTTTGTCCGTGAATATAAATAAAGCCATAATTTTGATAATAAACGGGATCCAGTCTATATCTCAAACAGGTCTACTGACACTTCTTGAGAAGACAAAATATTTTGTTGCTCTTACTGTAGGGCAGGTAAGAGTGAGGCCGCGCAATGGGCATACGTTGATGCACAGTTCAAATATGCTAACAAACCTGTAAGAATATGAAGAACCATAACAGTTAATTAAGACTCCTAAAATTTTTGGAAATTCCAGTGTCTAATCACTTCTTTGAAACGTGTACCACGAAGACAAAATGATGTGGAAGAATAAATTAAATATGTGAGTAAATCTTGCTGATCCAATAGAACCAGATCTTTTTTTACAGAAGTGCTAGAGCTATAAATGCTTCCAGAGAATCGGACAGTTCTTTGGACCAATTTTTTGGCAACAGGTAGATTACGTGGTAGATATCCAAAGCGATAGCTAGGCTAGACAAATAGACAAACCGGATGAAGTAGTATATCTACATTAGCCTCTGAGCCCATCTAAATTATAGGTTGAATGAAGCGTTCTGGAAATTCTTTCTTCACAGCTGCTTACCTAAACAGATTCTTTTTTACACATTTTGGTTGTAGTTTAGATCGTTTGGAACTATTTCATGCATTTGAAACAATAACATCAGTAACATGGCGCCACAGAACATGGCGTTATTATTTCACATAGTACATGATGGAATTAAAATCTTCATAAGTTCTTATACTATCTTCCTTTTTCATTGCCAATGATTCAGATTCTTCTAATATAATTTGAATGGCTAATATAGTTAGAATTACTTACATGTGTCTGAAACAATGACGTCAGTAATACGGTGTCGATGAAAGGAATTTTTTTTTTTTTTTAAGGATCTGCGTTATGCAGGGTAATATTAGTTTCAATAATCCAGTAATGATTTCAGTAACACGGCACTCGAGAAAGCAACTTAAATTACTTTTAAAAAAACTATAATTACTTATTCACGCAGCTGTAACGACGAATACGAGTTAATATTTTGGCTGAGCCTAAATTTCAGTCTAATCAAAACTTTCGTTAATATTTCTGTTCGAAAGTGAAAGCTTTAATCTTACATAGCAATGGGCACTAAACATAACGAAAACATCTACATCAGATGAACATAAATAAACAAAAACAAAACTAATGATTATTATGATAACTTAAGCGTTCCATCATTTCATTTCTTCACAGTTATTAAATACGCTCATAACATCACTTTGGCAGTATCATCTCTGGCTGTTTTTAGTCCGGCAACGAGGGATGTGCGCGTGATGTCACAACCTGACCGACATCGCAATCTATCTGGTCAATTATTAGTATCGATAGATTTGATTCGTAGATTCTTTTGCGGCCCTTCCAAGGAAGGGTGTGATGCACAGAAAAAATGCGAGTCAGAATTCCAATGTGAAGGACGCAATGGTAATTTTACCCTAGTGCACCGTTACCATCAGCATCACCCTGTTGACCCCGATGTCTCGACGGCAGAGGGACTCCAATTCACCGAAGAATGGCAAATCGGAATGGTGCGCTGAAAAGTTAAACCTTGTCCCCAGAGAGGTGGGCGTGCATTGCCCAGATCATGCAACATTAAGCAGGGCCGCAAATTGGAAACGGAGATGTGCTGATTCAACTTGCAGGGCGCCGAACCGGTCACGACCGGTGGCGATAATAGAATACGTCCTCGCAACAGCGTACCACAAGGATCCGTTCCAGGCCCTATGAAACTCTGTGATCACTGTGGGAAATGAAAAAGTCTGTGACAAGTGTATTTCCACACCTGAAGTGATAATTTTCGCTTCATCCGGCATCTAAAATTGATGACGTCTTCATAATATAGTATCATTTCTATGCCGAGTCATAAGCAAAGACAAGTGCAGAAAGGGATAAAATTCTTAATATGCCTCTCTGCGTTGTTTCCATTCTAGCTGACCAAACTCATGCGATTACATATTTTTTGCGAATACACAAATAATGTAAAGGTACTCGAAGGAAAGGAAACAGCTGATAGTACTTGGAATTGTAAGATATTACTCTAGTATACAAAACTTGGGAATTCTTAGAACTACTAAGGGTGGTGAAGTTGCTAATCTGGAGAGTTTAATGTGGAACGTGAGAGTGGTGAAAAAAAAATTGGAGACGGTATATCGAGATGGGTTTGAACAAAGAAGTGTAACAGGGTAGAACACATTCTCCGCTACTCTTCATTGCACTATTGGAAATTTTCATAAAAAAATTAAATCAGTGTAAACTTTTTAAATGACGTTGGCATTTGTGGACATGCAGCACAAAAAGAGTACAGAATTACTGCAATGCAGGATTGATATATATGAGTAGGATACATGATTTAACATCGTATATGAGGGATTTGAAACTATAACCACAACATAAATCCTCCGTATCAGTTATGTGGAACTGCATAACTTTTTCGTTTAACCATCATTGTGTACAACCTATTGCGCTATGAAGAAATACCACACCACTTATACTTTGGCTCTGCTAAATATGGAGCAGCTAGCGATACTCTCATAAAAGTATTGGTAAAAGATGGTCATCAATTATCATCAACGCTACCAACCCTCCTCTTCACGAAGAATCTAAAAGCATACTGTATCATTTCATCGCCAAAGGTGATACAACTACACTAACCTCAAAACCCGTCAAGAATAAAGAGTTTAACGGAGAGTTCTGGCGTTTCTACGCAGTTGCTTCACTAAACAGAACTGGTATAAAATAACGATCACTGCAGTTCCTCGAGCAAAAGCTGCAGCAAAAGTTTCAATTTTCTCGGTGCAAGTTGTATTTCAACCTAACCACAAACTCAGATAATATTGCCACTAGAAAATCAAACCTTCAGTCACACCTGAATTAATATTTTCACTGTATCGCATGTTAGTGATATCATGCATAGCAATACAACTTGATACAAAATCGTCGTGAGTTGTCACATCTTCCTTTTTCGTTATCCGTGATTCTGATCGATATTGCAACGTTTGCAGCGGATACAGTTGGAACTACTTTTATCCACCTGGGATAGTGACCTCTTTAATCTGACGTCAGTGAAAGCAAAGGATATTAAAAATAAGTCTTGATAACTTGCCACGTAATGCTAGTATTAACGTTGGTCCAGGCCACATATATCGCGATAAATGTTGAAATACTTTCATCCATCTCATGGATACAAATTAAATCATTTATATATATATATGCACTCTGCTGTTTTTTTTTTTTTTTTACTTACGGCTTTGGCCTTTTGATGGAAGCATCCCGGCATTCGCCTGGAGTGATTTGGGGAAACCATGGAAAACTCAAATCTGGATGCCCGGACGGGGATTAGAACCTGCGTCCTGCCGAATGCGAGACCAGAGCGTTCACCGTTCACCCACCACTCTCGGTCACACTCTGCTGTAAAGTCAAATGCCAGTTTTCATTCCTCCCCAGGCTAATTCTCAATCGAATCAATTGTTTCACTAATATTGCTGCTCGAAAATTAATTTTTTAACTTACATATATATGGATAAATAATTTATAAAAATATGTACATCGAACGAATAAAAATAAATAAAAATCAATTAATATGTTAATTTAAACGCGGCACATTATTAGGGTCTTCAGTGGTTTAAATTAATATACTGATTAATTAAAATATAATCCACCAGAAGGTTATGTTAAAGATGTTTGTTTATTTTTCAAAATAACAAGACAGCGATATTTGTCACAAGCAAAGATACAATCCAGAGATACTGGCGCAGTCTTTGTCAGAGGCAAAGTGACTAACTGAAAAACTAAACTGTATACTGTAAACTGACTGAATACTGACTTAAACTAACTTTGTCCTTCTGCCGATCTGTTTATATAGTCTCTATCGAAATTTCTGGAATTCTTCAAAGGCATCCGCCCGATATTTCTCGAACATTAACAATTACTCAAACAATTAAACATATTAAAAACAATCGGAATTAATACAAAATCACTTAACATCATTACAAAATGATCAGAAATGGTAATTAGAGATACTTAAATACAAAATACAGAAATTATTTTAAACTGTACAAACATGTCCTGTAGACACCATAACTTGTATTAATACATGGAATTACCAACATTTAAGAAATTCTCTTGCACAATTCGGTTCTTAAACATTTTAAATGGACTTTAAATAATTTTCTTTCATAAAACAAAGTCTATATACACTGATTTACAAGAAATTGCAAAATAAACATACCAGATCACATTCAAGCAAACTTCAGCTCACTACAAATACTTCATACAGTACAATACTATTCAAAATTCAGGTATGAGGACTGTTACAACATACTTTTATTTCAGTGTTTCAGTGTTTTGACAGTTAATTTCTTGGCGGTTGATATTTAATAACGCATAATCTCAATTTTGCAATAACTTTTCCGGCCGTAATTAGTCCGGTATCGAAGACCGGGCGTGTTACGTGAGCATTACAGACACATTTACACAGCCTTATTTTAGTATATACATAAAAAAAATCAGTTAGTAGTGGCGCTTACAGAAGGCCTCAATTCTCATATGGCTGTGAGGAACAAAGCATTTTACCATTACTTATGAACATGTTAACAATAGCATTTCCTTGCAGCTTTGTCTGCGAGAACATAACATTTCACAGACGTAAATTTAAAAAACTACAATTTCCGGAAGCGGTGCCATATTACGCCAGATGAATTTAGTTTCTAACAATTTAAATTGCCATCACGCGTGATGTGTTACTGAACAACTAAAGTGAATAAACTAAAATTTTAATTTAAAAAATGATTTATTTTTCTTTAATGTAGTATGTTATTTGGTGCTTTTCTGTTCAGTTTATGAATACATTACGATTTATTGCTCCATTCAATTTTTATCTACTGTCGTAACTACAAAATTAAAGTGAACAACAATATTACTCCAAAGAGTATAGTGTTTGTGTTTCATGTAGGGTGATCTTTGGCGCCTGTTTGTTCAGTTTACTAACAGGCTATCATTTAATGCACCGTCCACTGTTCGTGTAGAATCATAAGACATTCAACAGTTTTGAGTTACAACCTAGGTTTTAAAACTGTGAAAATTGGTTTCTTGGTTTTTGCATGATGCCTGGAGAAATATATATATATATATATATATATATATATATACGCTCTAGCTTACGCGTGGACTTAAAATTTTCCTGCTAGAATTGGATACATAAGTCTGTGGCTAATGTAAAAGGTATCCGAAAAGGCATGGAGTGGGGATAATATGACGTGGAAGCCAAGCCACAGCATTCTATCACTGAACCTGTCTCATGAAAAGGAACTAATTTACGACATGTTTAAAAATAGCAACGAACAAAAGGGGAGAGATTAACTGTGGGAAACTATGTACTGCAGCTCCTCAGGCAGATTTTTATTTGTGGTTTAAAATTATGTTACTTTCTGGGGACGTCTTAACTGAAAAAAAATTTGTACACAGCGTTCTTAGTTTTTTTATTCTTTGTTACGATATATAACCGCTGGGATTTGAAAACCTGTGAGCTAGTTACAAATAACTGCCAAGGAAAAAAAAACGCCTTTTCTAATTGTACCACAGTTACTTTCAGTGTTTATCCCTGGGTTTTACTGATAGTCATCGCAAAGTCTAATTTTGGTGGGAACTGTAGTCTTTTAAACTACTGATTGCGAGAGAAACAAAGCCTGAGGGAGTGATATTACAGACACTAACACACGCTATCCGTCTGTCACTGTTATTTTAATTTTCAAAATTTCATGATAAAATATATTATTTATCCCGAAACAAATATCTTATGTCCTAGCTAAAAATCCATATTATTTCCTTGTCAAATTTCACCAAGATCGGTCTAGTCGTTTAGCCGTGAAAACGTAACAAATAGACAGAGAGACATACTTTTGTGTTTATAATATTAGTGTATATGATATATATTGTTATAATTAAATAGCATAGAATATATATATATATTATTATTATTATTATTATTGATAAAATTGCGATGGAGCGCCCACTCCGGTGGCAATCTCCCTACACCCCCTCCCTTTCCCCTTCCAACCTACTTCTGTCCTCTACTTATTTTTAATTTAAATTCTTTCAGTATTTTCGGTAAGTTATTCATCACTTCTCTTGGCAGTTTATTAAACTCCGTCACTCTCTTTCCTATGAAAGAAAATTTTCTCACACCCTTATGCCTGAAATCAAGTGCCAGCTTGTGGTCATGGTCAACCTTACCCTTCAAAACACCTCTCTTAATTTTCCCACCAATATCTTTCCATGCTTCATCGCCAGTATGGGTTTTGTACACTCCCATGGCTCTCTTCACCCTCCTTCTATCTTCCAATGAATGCCACTCCAGCTCCTTTATCATATTAGTTACCGATTGCATTCTGAGGTAATTTCCAATATTATAATATAATTTATTTTTTTTTACCTGCTTTACGTCTCTCAATAGCTAGGTCTTTAGAGACGGGAAAGGATGGAGGCAAGGAATGGGAACGAATTCGGCCATGGCCTTTTGAAGGAAGCATCCCGGTATTTGCCTGGAGTGATTTGGGAAACCATGGAAAACCCAAATCTGGATGCCCGGACGGGGATTCGAACCGCCATCCTCCCGAATGCAAGGCCAGAACTGTCGGATCTGGAGTATGGGGCTAGCTACTAGATGGAGCCACAGACGCAGTGAGCAGGATGCCAGCGCCACAGTTACTGTAGTCACAAATACGAGGGGCTACTGAAAGGGCAGCGCACAGCACACGAGGCTCTCTTCGTGCCTGACCATAGAGGCAAAATCACCCCGCTATCTGTCATTGTGTATTGTGAGCCTGAGTCTAATAAACCGGATCCTTGTATCAGCTGTTTTCTCGTAGTTACTCTCCACT
The DNA here is from genome assembly GCA_031002005.1 of Vandiemenella viatica. NCBI lineage: Eukaryota > Metazoa > Arthropoda > Insecta > Orthoptera > Morabidae > Vandiemenella > Vandiemenella viatica. The sequence goes on along the minus strand of CM061918.1, from coordinate 52,877,445 downwards.
GTCCGAGGGATATCCAAAGCCTACCTCCGCTAATGAGCCGTCTACCTATAGCTGGAACGCCATTCGACCCACCCGACTTCTGATCTTTCCCGAATGGATTCGACATATACATATTACTATATATTCTACGCAGTATTACAGCATGGAAAGTAGCCTAGTGTCAAATGAAGAAATACAGCAATTCGCGGGGAAAAAGACCAGTGAGAGGTACAACAAAGATATGCTCTGACCAGTTTAATGAAGATTTGCAGAAGAAAACTACAGGATGGAAAAAAGAAGAAACCCTGTCAAGACAAATGCATAAAGTCCTAAACGACCAGCTGGTAAGATACGAAGATGAGCAAGATACCAGCGAGAGCTTAGATCGAAGAAGAGAACCATTTATCGTTTCCTTATTGCTCCCGACCACAGCGGTGTAGATTAGTCGCGTTCTCTGCAGCTTTCTTATGGATTTTTTCCGCCTCTTACAGGTGCGTAACCGTAACCACTTACAGACAATGGTCGAGTATTAGCGTAACAAGAGGCGGGGTGCAACCAATTAGGAGCCGGAACAGGTACCGGGGTTCGAAGCGGCGCCCGCCGGTATCAATTAGCGCCGGGTCTGCGTCTCGGCGCCAAGCGTCGGCGTCACGGTCGATAGCGCAAGTTCTCCGGTGACTGTGGAACATTCAGGCTGCGTAGATCAACAGAATTCTGCGTTGCCTCCATCTTGCTTAAATATTTCTACAAGTTCTTTCCAAAACTTTACTGATCGTTATGAACCACGTAAGCCACCCTGATTAGCTTGTTGTGGTACCATACAGATGTCCTGCACCTGTCAGATGGTTATCTAGTTCGGGCCTTGATGAGGGAGGAATTTTCAATATCAGGGGTAGAGAGGTGATAGTGCAGCAATAGCCAGATAGTCTACTTACTTTCTGGGTGGAATCCAAATCTGAGAGCACTCTTGACAGTGAATCTTCGTTAGAAGACATAAAATCAGGCACACCCTTATTGTCTTCCGAAAGAGTAGGCCTGGAAATGCCGGAACCGGATTTCATCCTCCACCATCTTTCATCTCCATATACAGAAAGCAAACCGAACAAAACTTTACAGTCATATAGGAAAACTCACTTATTTGACATATTACCTCACTCAAAAATCGCATTGGAGTAATTTCGAGAGAGCGTGGAAGTAATTATAGGAATTCAAGAACATTTTGCTGTGTAGGGTTATGTGAAAGATTCATTGTTTAAGCCTCCTGTGCTGCCAACAAACCTACCAGAACTGACATCAACAGTGATTCTGAAATGATTGATAGGAATAAGCTCCACCAAGTGTCGCAAGAACTTGGTTAACGACTTGACATCTGCAGAATTATTAATGGGACACATATAGAGCACTTGTAGTAGAAAATAAAAGGGGCACATATAGAGCACTTGAAGAATATTAAAAAATCATGTCCAATAATATAGCTACAGTAAAATTGTGATATGTAATAATCCAGCACGTCACATTTTAAGTCAAGCACTGCGTTTTCTAACTGCTCAAACCGCATCAAAATATGTACAGAAGTTTTCGAATAATGCAAAAACTAACACACAAAAACAAACAAAAATTGTAAATAAAAAAAAAGTAAAAAAAATATTGTCTTGGATATCTCCAAAACGACGCAAATTAACCCTTTAAAAATATCTCTTATTTATAGAGAAGCACCTTTGCAGCATTATAGTACTCTATTACTAGCATTTGTCCGTTGCTTCACCCACGCGGACCTAAGTGTGCATAGCAACATGATTTTCTTTTTCTTTGTTTCTTCTAGCAGCAAAGCATAAATGTTTTTAATGACTTATACCATAAATTAAGGTCTATAATTTCGTTACGTTTACTGGAGTGTTAATCATTGATGGAATATTTTGACTAACGTTTTCCATGTATTATAACCTACCATAACTCAGAAAATTGAAGGAATAAATAACCAAAGTTACGTAGTAAGAAAACAATAATAACAGAATACGAATGGCGGAATATTTATGTCAGTTGTGGCGCGGTATTTGGTAGTGTGTTAATCTGAGACACAGTGCGGTGCCTAATTTTTCGCGGTACGAAGGAGTTATCATTTCTAACTCCATTTTCCGGTCACCCAGAGTCATGCAATATACCGCAAATTTTAAACTAGACAGTAAGATTTTATACTATGGAAACCCCTTCTCATTCGTTCGGTTGTTTTTGCGTGATCCCGAAACAAAGTGACAGACAATCCCAGCCTACTTACATATTTATAGCTGTGCAGGTATATATTCTATCCTTTTCAGTTCATCTCCGTTAATTCCCTAGATAACTTTTCTTCACTGCAGCGCAAAATTAGTGAGAAGTTTGGAGCGATTTTAATGATAGAACGATATTTCGTCGTAATTTCGTACCTCCATTTTTTCACTGTCAGTATTAGAGCTTTAGTCAGAAACGCCTATTCTTGGTGTAAAATAAAGTGTTCAGTTTTTTTGCTAACAAAAATGCTGTATACTTTTTTCAAGACGCACGCCATCGATAGCCACTATCGATTGTTCACCTACAGCCTAGTCGCGTCTTTGTGTTGTCGAATTGTGAGTGTCTGCCTTCACTACTCCTGAATCAACCTTCGAAAACCCATCTCCCGCCACCTATCACTCAACATGTGCTAGCCACTTAATCAACGATTGTCAGATGTGTTGTCCAAGTCAAAACAGAATAAGCGCATGAATGTTTAACTTACGCTAACAGCAAATGTTGACAAAGCTGTAGTCATTTCCCACTAATATTTATCTTGTATGTGGAGGAAGCATTCAAGGAAAATTTTTGATTAAAAGCATGACATATGTCATGAAATGTAGCAGAAATAACAGCAATAACATTATATTAAATACAAAAACAGGACCGAGTGTTAGTTTTGTTAATAAGTATAATTGATGGCAGCAGAACGGATAAAAAAGCGGAGTAGTAGTAGCCGATACTACCTTCGTGAAAATGAGAAACCTAGGATTCAGAAGGAAGTAGGAAGGTTCTAAAGCCTTTTGCCTTGAAATCTGGGTGGACGTAGGTTGTAATAGGTACACTGAGATGGAGGATTGATTCAAACCAGTAGAGAGGCTGTAAACAAGGGGAAAAAAGGTATGCAAAATGTTCTTCCGTCGTGCAGGTAAAATTTTCACTACTTTAGTGCAACTCAAATTTTTAATCTTCCCGTTGTAGGTCATGTTCGTCAATCAATTTGAAGTTACATTCAATTAATATTACGCGAATGCAACTGTCATTTGTTTAATAAGCAAGGGTTTCATTCTCACTGCAGGAGTGTTTTTGGTGGGTTTTCTTCCTTTGCATCAGGAAATATAAAACGATTTTTAAAACAATTAAATGCAAAAGAGAAATATATGTAAATAAAAAAAGTAATTTCCACCATACCTCGCAATGAGTACTTTCATGTAACTAAATAAAATATGTAACAATGACATTCTAGGTAAACTTCTGAAGGTGCTCCAGGAAACCGAATGGAAAGCAAATGGAAAAAATAATCCGACAGAAAAATACGATTCTGCTGCCGTAGTATTGATAATTTACACAAACGAAAAAAACACGGTCAATGGAGGGTTTCCCTTTTACAGTTTCCATGTTTTACTAGTGGTTGCAATACTGAAAGACCCAAATTATTAGGTGGAAACACAGGTCCATTAATTTCATTAGTATCCCTTAGATGTTGCCAGTTTAATTTTAACAACTTATCTTTTCTCTCAGCAATACGTCTAATCCCGTAACCACACTTGCTGTAAATTTTTTTTGCTTCATTCCTGCATGTATTATAGTTGTATCGTTGAAAATAATTTATATTTTTCATCCCAGTCAACGAATAGTCTTTCTTTATGATGTCTAAAAATCATTTTCTGGATAAACACACCGCAAATTAAAATCAAAATTGAGAAATTCCAACAAGTGTTCGCTAGGAAAGGTTTCGAAATTTCGTATTACGATTATCCTGCATGGGTTTTCATACGAGCACACAAACCCAATACACATGGAGGTGATGATACTTGAGTGGTATTAACAACAGTGTTTAAGAAACGAGTTTTAATGCTGGTATTTGGCACAGTAAAAAACAAAATAAAATTGTCCCAAAAATTGTTGATTTCATTTTCTAATATCTGTACAGCGACACCACACTTTATAGACTACATGAAAAAAAAAAATCTTTTGATATGTGGAGAAATTTAGTTTTAGTGTACTTTTAACGGAACTATTTTTGGATCAACTAAACACATATTTCTGTAAAAATTAAGCAAATATTATGTAAAAGTAGCAGAATTACGAAACTGTAATAAAATATAAAATTCTTCTAATGTAATTTCTTCTAAACAATTTAAATTGAGTGTCGTTATTGAGAGTACCCCTGTTGACTTTTTTATTAATGTGAATGAAAAATCAGAGAAATTCTGGTAGCTTAAATCCAGCGATATACATATTAATTTAAAATGTCTAAAAATAACATTGATTTTATTTTCTAATATCTATACAACGATATCTGGTTCGATTGAGAACTCCAAAACAATTATTTTTTTAATCCAAATATAAGTACGACAGGCTTTTTTAATTTTCAGATAACATTTTTACATTTATTTCTGTTAATCATTTTTAGTATTTTATTGATAATTTAATCTCTGTTTAAAAGCTATTTTTAGATTAAATTTAATTCGAATAGGTATATTAAATGCTGAAGAATAATAGTTGTCTATAACTGTTGAGTAATTGGCCTTAGCATCGCAACATTAAGGGAATATGCGAATCGTGACTATGACCCGCAGGAGCAATGGGTGTAAAGAATTTCAAATGAACCTGTGTATAAAACATATTCACACGGAAAACTGTGAATTGAATCAGTAAAAATCCGAATTCAACATCTGTACGTGTAAGTTTTTATGTAAATATCCACAGGACATTTCAGTTCATTAGGAAAAATTAAAGTGAATTTATTCCTCTGAATATCGCAACAAATAATAAAATTATAGCACAAGATAATAGCAAAAACAAAGTGCAGGAATGTGTAAATATTATCATGGTAAATACTCAATCAAAAAGAACTTACACTTCCAGCATTCTGGTACTATCCAACACGAAATACCGCACGTGTTTTTTCTGATTTAAGTGCTCTTCCCTGTTGTTTTGATTCTAAAAGCCTGCACTTTTTAAAAAAGAAATTACATTTATCTTTAGCACACAACGATAAATCTGGTATTCGTACGTTTTAGGTTTAATATTCAATAATCTTAATATTTTTGCTATTATTGTAATTACTGTCAATTTTTCCAAGTTTTAGAAAAAAAGACTATGCTTAATGAATCATCCTGATAGTAGAATTTACTTAGATTGTTATAAACGAATAGAGTTAATACTTTGTTAAATGTGAAAATTCGGTCAAATTTGAAACCAACGATAAAACTTCAAAACAATAATATTTATTGGTTCTAGAAAATATGGAAGTATTGAAACATACTAACGACAAAAACCTTACTAAATACATACATACAATATGGCAATATTTTTGGCATAAAAATTATAGTTGTAATCAATTGCCTATAATCAGTTAATGTTAAATGAAGAATTGATAACAAAATTTAATATTACAAACTCCAATGACCACAGGATCTATTATCTTATATCAACATATATGATAACCCAAAGTTGCGCATTAAATCTCTTCCTAAACCCAATAAAAAAGAAAATTGATTACTTGTAACGTCATATTTGTATCAGTAAAAACTCATATCATTGCCAATTTAATTTGCAAAAAAAAAGAAGTAAAAAAACTGTTTTGAATAATTAAAGGAAACATTAAAAATGATGGCTATCAGTTCCAGTATTACTCTTCTTAATAACTCATTAAGATAAGGCACTGAGGTTTTTTAGCAACTAGCTCTCCTTACTGCAAATTACGAATAAATCTATTTTCATATGGTTCTGTTTCAAATGCAAAATGTCTGTTCACGTAGTTATATTCTATCAACTCAGTTTACGTGACGTGGCCATTTCTATTTTTTAGGAAATAAGAATTAATAGAGATATCTTAATCCTAATCACTGTAAGTTTTAGAAATGTTAGATCATCTTTTTGGCTTAATCGCGAGGAAAGACTGCACACGACCACAGATCACCGGAAGTGACTAAGCAGATCAGTGTCGCCAACCGCCGCTCGCCGACAGAAGAAAAACGAAAACAGCTGCGAGTCGCGCCGCGCCGGCGCCGTTAGTTGGCGGAGTCGCCGCGGGGCAGCGCGGCCGGGCGGCGTGACTGGTGACGTCAGCGCCGCCGGCAGCTATGGCGACGGGGGAGAACAAGAGAGAGAGAGAGAGATGGTGGGGGCGAAAGAGGGTCGTGCAGGGAGGGAGTAACGGCGGTGACGAGGCGAAGGGGGAAGAAACAGAGAGAGGGAGAGAGACGGTGAAAGAGAGAGGCACGGCGCTCCAATCAGGGCGTCGCGAGGGGGGAGGGAGGGGGCGCCATTTTGACACCCGGAATAACTGGATTAGCGCCCGGCCATTACTGCAGTGAACAATTGCCGCACGCGCTCCGCACGCTAAAATATTCACGGCGCGGCGCGAGATTTTCGAGTAGGACCGGCCCCACCCCTTAAACTCCCCCACCCCTTGCCTCCAGCGATAACGTTTACTCTGTTTCGGCGCCGGCAGCGAATCTGCCTCCCTCTTTTTCTCTCTCCGGGCGACACACACATACGAACACCGTTTCTTCTTTCTTTTTTTTATAACCAGCGGCAGTAACAGTTTTGGCGGGACGAGAGGCAGACGAGGATAAAAAAACGTCGGGGGAGAGAAGTGCTTGAGCCATTCGCTGCGTAACTGCTCGGAAAAGTAACATAAAATAGGCGGTACAAGGGCACTTGAGGGCGGAGTGTGCGATGGGCATATCATGGTACTGGCTTGGTTGATTTTAGAGCGCTCGACGCATTCTATCGGCCGATAGTGCATTATTTTTTTCCCTCTACCTCAGGTCTGCCATATATACAGTGTCACTCCAAGTGTTATCTTACGTCTTGATTGGGCCTTAAAAGACGACGCATTCCGCCTTTTCGATTCCTTTCTACCCATAACTTGGCCTTGAAGTATCTTAGATCATTTGACACCTGATCAGTGAACCAGTTCTTGGCCTATGTTTGGTTTTTCCAGCAACAATCTTTTTGGGGACTGCCCACTGGACACTCATACACCTGTCTCAGCCAATGTAGATTTTTTTCTTTTTAACACAGAACGGGATTACAACTGCAAGTTAACCATTTGTCTGCATGTATTTTCTCTCGTTTCTTCATCTCTTTGGGTTATCTAGCCTCAGAACCGTAGAATAAGTGGTTTGATTTCTATACGCTATTCATTCGCCAGTAATTTCGTATGTACTATGTAACAGTGTTACAGAAATAGTTTCGGAACCAGAAACAGCGTCTATTGATATATTAGTGGTCATATGCTAGCAATATTAGTAGTCATTTTGGTCCATAATCGTCGCACATTTTGAAATGTACCTAAGGCATCAACGTTCAGTGTCTTATCGAAGCAGCATGTATCTCATATAATGGTTGTACTTGAGCAGATTGGGATAAGTATTCCTGCCTGATATAAATCACTAGCTATACTGTACCCAAGTGCTCCATAATTTCAATGACGACAAAAGCAGTGATATGCTTCCATACAAGCAGGCTTCTTGGAACATACAGACAATGTTGTTTAGCTTCGTTCGTGACATGTTGTTTTCTGATAACAGCTTTCATTTAATTCTTACAGTGTTCAAAATGGAAGTGGAGTCCAAACAATAACTATCGTAGTTTCAATGACGAGTAATGACGTCACGTTTTATTTTTATCCACAAACGCTCTGGTTTTATACTATCAGTACATCAATTAACATTTACCATTATCATGTGGAGATTTTTCTCTCAAATTCAGAGAGTCATGTTTTCAGTTTTAAAGTAATGTAAAACAAATTTAATGATAATAACATCAGTTGATAGAGTATCTGGTATCTTCCTTGACCCAATTCTTTCCAGGCTCTAATGGCCTTCACATTGACGAACCGTAAGGCTCTTAAGTCATAATGAAATAGGAATAGTTTAATTTTTATAGCAACTATTTCTTAATGTGATTTAAACTTTTCGTATCAAAATTTGTTAAAAAGCTTGTGTTATCACATGAGATGGTAATGGAAGTGAAGTTACACCTATTTTTTTCAATAGGGATTTATAGTACATTTCGGCTTGGCGATTCCTAAAAGGTTATAAAATCAGTTGGTGGCTTTAAAAAGTCTACGTCTCCAATATGTCAGCACCCTAAAGCATGAGGGATGTTTTTAATCCCTTTTGGATTTTCGAAGAACTGTAGCTTTGTTGCAATAATCAAGTACAACTAAAGGAAGAACGATGTCTTAATTAAGTATTGCACGAATAAACTGAAGCATCAAATAAACGGAAGAGAAAAATGGAATTGTTGAAACAACACGTAAATAAGTTATGTCTAATTCTGCCAACCAAGCATTGAAGACTGACTGCAAAGAATGCGAATAAAGAACAAATACTTTGATTTTTTTTAAAAAAAGAGGACATAAAAATCAAAGCGAAAAAGTCTTCAAAGTCGGATGCGAGAAAAGAGTGCAGGCGAGGGGAAAAATTTTTGTTTCGTGCATAGTGTTTCCAGCTAAGAGAACAAACCACGAGTAACATCACATGCAGCGTAGTCTAAACGTCTTCGGTGGAATAATTTTTGTATCATTAGAATCGGGAGAAGGAATTTGGCCATGGCTTTTTGAAGGAACTATTTCGGTATTTGTCTCTACTGGTTTCGAAAAATAACCTTGAAAAACCAAAATCTGTATGGTCGGATGTGGATTGGAATCTGTATCATCTGGAATTTCATTATCGATCGTTAGCAATTCACCTAGGAAGTTCGATGAGTAGAGTAAGGCTGCTGAATAATTGCCATTGCTGCATTGTACTTTCCTTCCCTGTTTCCTTGTGCGACAGATAAGGAAGTGAACTTACATACCAGTATTAATGATGAAATTTGTGAATCTCCATACTGGGGAAAGCAAAATTTCCTTTGGTTGTAGCTACGTACTCAATAGAAAATCGAACAGTTGAACTTTGCATTTATGCTGTATAAGTATTTTGCTTTCGGATAAGATAATAATTAAATATTTATCTGTTAAAAATAAACAAAAGAAGAATGAAATCAAAGACTGTATTAGTATAACATCTGAGTTGTACTTCTCTCGACAGTGAAATAAAAGGAACTCAAACAAGTGTGAATTAACAATTTAACTAGGAGATTCACTATCATATCAGTATCACATGGTAAAGCCAAGTAAATGTGTTTGAATTAACCATTCAACTCCAAGACATAAATAATTTTAATGTCTGTACTAACACTACAAGCATACTTTCACTTTAAATTGAAGTTCATCCTGTAACGAAATACCAGCAATCCTGGAACCAATTCATAAAGCTTACGATAGCATTACAGGTGAATTAATTCATTATTGAATTTTACAACAGCAGCTAAAAGTTAAAAAATTGTAAAATAGAAATGTCATTCATGAAACTATACGGGAACTATCGTGCAACAAAAAGAATACGAAAACACCCAGAAAATGAAATAGAAGAAGAACAAAGACTTAGCACTTCAGCTTTCATTCGGTGTCTAAAATTCATTAAAAAACAGGCACAACTATCAGGGAAAAAATAAGAAATAAATCAACAAGGTACGACTCTGTATTGAAAGAAACAAGACAAGCTCATAGGCCCATTGCTATCGTTCAATACTTTCTAGAAGAAATTTGTACCAAACATTGATAAATTCTACTTCATCATCTTCTTCTTCTCCTCCTTCTTCACAATTATCATCTTCTTCTTCATCATCATCTTTTTCTTTTTTATGGCTTTATACCTCGTCGACGTCTAGGTCATTAGAGGCAGGATGGGACTGGAGACAAGGAACGGTAAAGGAATTCGGCTATGGCCCTTTTGTAGGAAGCATCCCGGCATTCACCTGTAGTGATATGGGGAAAACATGGAAAACTCAAATTTGGATGCCCACACGGGGATTCGAACAGCCGACTCCCCGAATGCGAGGTCAGAGCGTTAACCACTCACCCACCACGCTCGGTTACTTTTTTTTCTTCTTGGTGTCCAGTGTTAAGCCTGTTGGCCTGTCACGTACGGTCTCAACCGTCTTCATGCTGGTCTTGAGGATTTTCCGAGGGATCCACTCCGTCTTCATCGATAGTACAGGATCTTTCCAAGTAGTTCTGTAATTTTTAACAGTTTGGAGAACTGGTTTAATTTTGGGTTGATAAGTTCACGAAGTAATTATCGACAGTTTCTCTGTTCCAAGTCATGATTAAATGTCTAATGAAACTCCAAACCCCCTTGCGCCGGACACGTTGTCGCAGGCAGCTAGAGTGAAGGTGCGTGCAAAGTGTTTTGCGGGTGTATTGTGCCGTGGAGTCCCGCGCCAGCCAGGCCTGTTCTATTGATCGGACTAAACACACACGCACGGCGGCGTCGGCGCCTTTGTTGTTAACGGCGTCGCGGCGCGAACTGGGCAGTGCCAAACGGCAGCCTCCCACACCGACGCTTCCTCTGGTTACAGATCAGCTCATCAGCAAGTAGAACAGCACAACCTTAGAAGACCTGCACATCACTCTCCCAAAATGATCACTCTAGCCAGCATTTCCCAATCGTTTAACAGATTAGACTAAGATCGCCACGGACCCCTTAATAATAATAACAACAATAGTTGGAAATTGGCTATTCTAGAAACGTCAATTGAAGGTTCGACTCATATCTAACACATTGTGGTCGGTGTTTGCATATTCTCACTCCTCCGTTTATTCTTTCATAGTGATTAATTTTAGGATAGATTCCTGGATTTCTGGGTGTCAACGGTCGCTAGGTTAGTAAACCCTGATCTAGGATGAAAACTTTTGTGCATCCTAACACGCGTTTCTATTTAAATTTAAGCCATTCTGAAGAATGGTTGTAACCTCCTGTATTTACTAATTAATTATCAGTGGTTCGAAGCACAGTTCAAGACCTACAGTGATTATTGTCATCTACACTAATATTATAAATGCGAAATTAGCTATGTCTAAAGGATGTTTCAGGAAGAATGGTAAATATTGAAGGAGGTGGTAGTATATACAATATTGAGTAAAAATGTCCATATAAAGAAGTGTCTGATTTTCATTCGTTTTGGAATGTTATAGCTACCAAGGTCGCCGGACCTTACGCCATTAGATTTTTGTGTGTGGGTATGGTTAAAAAACGAAGTGTTCAAATAAATAGAAACACAACAGACGAATTACTTGTTCGCAAAGTAAACCCTCCTACACTCATAAAAGTACACCGAGACGTAATCTGAAGAGCTACACGTACTGTTGGGAAGGGAGCTGCTAAATGTATTGAAATCGATGGTGAGATTTCAGAACATTGTTTTAAACTTTTTCCAAATTTATATATGTTTTTGCATTAATAAATTACTTCAATAAGTTACTTGTGTCCTTTTGATCATTTTCTGAGGTTTATTTTATGTGAAACATTCCAGCACGGATGTAAATCGGACACTTCTTTATATGAAAATTTTTACTCAATATTGTTCATACTGTTACCTCCTATTCCTCCAGAATCACCATGCATTTGTTACGTTTTCATGACTGAACGGCAGAATCGATCTTGATGAAATTTGGTAAGGAAATACTATGTGTAATTAGGAAGGACACATGATACTTTTCTCGGGATAAGGAACATATTTTGTTAAGAAATTTTGAAAAATAAAAAAATGGTGACAGACAGACGGCTAGAGTGTGTAAATCTCTGCAGTTTTATTTCGGTTGCTCAGGCTTTATTTTTCATGTACAGATACAACTCATTATGTTGTAAGGATGTGGATTTCCGCTGCAGCAGACTATTATTTTGTGTTTACCTAAAAGTTATTGGCATCAGTGCATTTTGTCTTCTATTTTGATATGCCTCGCAGGCGTAAATTAGATCTAAGGCGTAGCTCTAGCAGAACACGGGCAGATAAAGTTTTTAGAACCCAAGAATATGATGCTCATCCTGAAGAAATAAGACAACATCAAGCAAACATGTTGCAGACTAATTCAGTTCATGAGATAGGTTCAGTGGGAGAATGGTACGGTGATGACTTCTCCGTCATATGATCCTGACAGCTTTTTGGGACATCTTTTACGTAAGTTCAGCTTACTATACGAAATTCTAGGAATAAAATGTTATGTCCACCCGTTAGAAGTCGCGGATAACAGCTAGTATCCTTTAAATCCCAGAGGAACATAGGAGTTGCGCTGTGTCTTATGCGTTCCTACATCCTCTCGCCAGGTCTTGTTCATGGTTGCCAGTTTCCGATTGAGAAAAACATATAACTTATGGTAATCTTCGTCCTGTAATGATATTCCTCCAATCACCAGATCCACGAAACATTTATCATACCAGATCACGCTTCCTAAAAATTCTTTGGATACCTTCATTTTTACTTGAGATCTTAAGGACTTTAGCTATGACAGAGTTGAGACTTTACATATTCCACCTTTCTCTGGCTCTTGCGTCTGGGGCGATAAATGAAAGCTATTTTTCTGTTATTGATTCGCTTGAATACCCGTCTCTAGGAGATTATATTGGCTAATTATCAACCTGCTTGCTTATAAAAGTGAAACAGTTCGGTTCCTATACGGAAAGGTAGAGTTATTTTTTTAGGTACTTGAAATGACCTTCGCATCTGATAGTTTAATTTAATTTATTTAATTTAATTTAATTGCAATGGAGCACAGGCTCCGGTGGCAATTTCCCTACACAGCTATCTTCCCCCTATCCTGCACCCACCTACATTTGCCATCTACAAATTTTTTCTTTAAATTCCTTCAAAGTTTTCGGTAAATTATTCATCGTTTCTCTTGGTAACTCATTCCAATCCCTGACACCCTTACCTAAAAAAGAGAATCTTCCTACACCCTTGTGCCTGAAATCGAGTGCCAGCTTGTGGTCATGGTCATCTTTTCCCTTCCATGCACTACTTTTCATACCTACTGCAATATCTTTCCATGCCTCATCACCAGTATATGCCCTGTACACTCCCATGACCCTCCTCATCCTCCTCCTGTCTTGCAATGAATCCCATTCCAGCTCCTTTATCATATCCGTCACTGATTGCATTCTGCGATAATTTCCAGAAACAAATCTAGCAGCCCTTCTTTGCACCCTCTCCAACTCCTGTATTTGATACGTAAAATGAGGGTCCCATACTACACTACCATATTCGAGCAATGGTCTGACCAAAGTTTTGTAACCCAATTCCTTGACTTCTCTCGTACATCCCCTCATAACTCTCTCCAACAAGTGCAGAACTCTGAAACCTTTTCCTACCACCTGTCCTATGTGTCCTGCCCAGTTAAGTTTGTTATCAAAAGTAATTCCAAGATATTTGCATTTCAAGTCTTCAGCAAGCAATTCTTTCCCCACCTTATATTCATAATTAACCTTTTGTTTTTTATTTGTGTATCTAATAAGCTGACTCTTCTTTGCATTTATCTTCATTCCATGTTTACTAACCCAATTAGATATCCTGTCCAGATCACCCTGCAACTGTTTACAATCCTCTATCGTTTTGATTCTTTTATACAGCATTATGTCATCTGCAAACAATCTAATTTCAGATAGTAAACAGGCAACACAATTATTCATTAGAATAATGAATAGCAATGGTCCCAATACGCTACCCTGTGGCACACCCATTTTTACTTCCACTTCTTTTGATACTACATTTCCTACCCTAACTTTCTGTTTTCTACCTTTTAAAAATTCTTCTACCCAGCAAATCACTTTCTTATCCACTCCAATGGTTTTTACCTTATTTACTACCATTTTATGGCTTACTCTGTCAAACGCCTTAGACAGATCTAGTGCTACACTATCAATTTGGCCTCCCTTGTCCATTTCATCTGAAATATCTTGCATATATCCCACCAACTGAGATTCGCATGAATATCCTTGCCTGAAACCATGTTGCCTGCTTGAAAACCAATTACGTTCCTCACATATATTTCTGATGTGGTTGCATATCAATCTTTCCATTAATTTACCTATCACTGATGTCAAACTGATTGGCCTGTAATTCTCAACTCTATTTCTCACCCCTCCCTTATGTACCGGTACTACTATTGCACTTTTCCAGTCCTGTGGTAAGCAGCAAGTGTCTAGACTCAATTTAAATAATATTTCAAGATAAGGTACAATGTCACATCCGGCTATCTTTAAGATATCTGTAGTAATATTATCTTCACCAGCCCCTTTATGTTTTTTCAGCTTTCTTATTTCCTTCATGATTTCCTCAGGATGGATATCAAATTTTTTACTATCGTCATTTCTAATTGTGTTGTTAAGCTCGTTCTCCGAATTAGACCCTCCTGTTTCTGATTCATTTTCCCTAATGCTTTCTCTGAACCAGTTACTTAAAATGGTGTGAACTTTCTGTGATCAACCTGCTTGCTTATAAAAGTGAAACAGTTCGGTTCCTATACGGAAAGGTAGAGTTATTTTTTTTAGGTACTTGAAATGACCTTCGCATCTGATAGTGATTAAAATGGTGTGAACTTTCTGTGGTTCAGATTTCAAAGTGAGGGTTGGCAATAATCTGTCAAGTCGCCGCCCCATAAGAGCTGGAGTACCGCAAGGTTCGGTCCTAGGTCCGGTATTGTATAATCTATATACCGCGGATATACCAGCCCCAGCCACAGTACGTACTGCCCTATATGCAGACGACACTGCGTTCTTTACCGCGCACAGAAATAAAGCCACTGCAATCAGAAGATTACAAGAAGTCCTCCAGCAGACTGAAGCCTGGGCAAGACGTTGGAGAATAACTTTAAACTCGACAAAGACTCAAGCTATTATGCTGACCAGGCGCCTGGGGAAGCGTGACCGTCGGCAAAACCGCATGCGTAACCTACACCTAAATGGCGAAGACATCGAATGGACAACCACAGCTAAATACCTCGGCGTGATTTTGGACACTCGTCTAACCTGGAAACATCACATTGAGGAGACACGACGAAAAGTTGCAGCTAGGCTACAAGAGTTATACCCAATACTCAACAGGGATAGCTCATTGTCAGCCTGCACCGGCGTCAGTGTATACTGTAGCCTAATACGACCGGTGATTGAATATGCGTGCCCTGTATGGGGGTATGCATCCAAGGCCCAAATAAACCGTTTGCAAACGATGCAGAATAGATCACTTCGGCGAGCACTACATGTGCCAAACCGATTTCCCACAGCAGACCTGCACGAAGCAGCAGGTGTCCCAATGCTCCAAGAAAGAATTATGGAAATTACCAAATCTTTCTATAGGACATCACGAAAGTCGACTAACCCACTAATAGCAAATCTTGGCCAGTATTTTACTACCTTTGACAAACACAAAAGACCACTGTCAATTCTAACTAATAATTGAGAAAAACAAAGAGCAACAAAAAGGCAAACCACCAGTAAAGTGACTAAATCTGTAAGATTGAAGGAAATGTCTAATGACAACAAACTTCACCACAACTGCTTAACAAAGGAAAAGCAGAAAATGCTCACGGCGGCGGCGGTGGTTCAGATTCCACATTTACTACTGGTTCAGTCAAGACAGAGGTGGAATGCGCGGTAATTTTATTTTAATTCACTTCATTGAGATTGATCATTTGATCGTTTTCACCCTGCGTGGTGGGTGAGCGGTAACGTCCTTTCCTCTGCATTCGGGAGGATGCAGGTTCGAATCCCCGTCTAGCCATATAATTTTAGGTTTTCCATGGATTCTCGAAATAATTCCATAAAAGACCGGAGTGGTTCCTTCAAAAGACCTTGGCCTCGTTCCTTTCCTTGCGCCTCGGCATTGACGGAGAGTATAGCCATAAGAATAAAAAAATACTACTTGTGCTCTTCACCAAGTTTTAATTTAAACTTTTTCAATGATTGCGTTAAATTGTTCAAAGTATCCGTCGCTAACTTATTTAAAGCCCTGACGTCGTTTCCTACAAAATAAAATTTTCTTCCTCTCTTATATCTGAAATCAAGAGCCAATTTGTGATCATGGCCATATTTTCCCTTGGTCGTACTGCTCCTAATTATTTTACCGATTGAAATTCTGTAACGAGCGTTGATGGTGAACTGTAAGGATTGAGCCTCGCTTTCGGGAGGATGAGGGTTCGAATCCTGATTACGGATTTCTATACACTTCCATATAAAGTCCCAGGTTACTAATTTTTCCAGTAATAAGAGTGGAGATAAAAGGGTTTGACTGTGGATATATTTTATGTCTTGATGTTTGGCAGCGTGTGACAGTTTTTGTCTGCAGTGAAGTACTTGTAGTTGAGGCGCTATCCGCACCCTGGCGGTAACGATTTGCTGCCGGCACGCTGGTGGGTCGTTAGTCACGGACCGGGCGAAAGCACCCTCTGCCACACACCACGGTGTAAACAAGGCCTCAGCCACCAACTGGGAGACAGGCATTGGTTTTTGTGGAATCACGCTGCTAAAGATATGGCACCTTGTAAAGTGCTCAGAGGGATCTTAATAACTGACCATCAGCTGAAATTAGGAAACAGAAAATTTATGACACTGCGCATGCCTGAAGTAAAACTTCGGAAAATGTTCATGTAGCTTCTGCTTGAAATGACTGACTATGAACCGCTCAGTCTCCATGACAGCGAGCAAGTTTGCTTATTTGTAGAAAGTTCGAATTACGCAATAGGAGAAACCTTTTAATATCAAATTACGACTAAAAAAACTTTGTATAGCTGAGTCTATGTATCACAGGATATAGACCTCAGAAAAAGCAAAAAAAAAAAATAAAAAAAAAACGTGTACTGCGTAACGACTTTCAAAAATTTAGTGGATAAGAAAGTATGAAATGAACGTAATTTCCAAATGACAGTCGAGGAAATGTTAGGGTAAGACTTTGACAGACGGAAAAGACATAATATTGCTCTAATTTTAAGCATTGGTCAGTTTTTTAGTGGAGGAAACTGTCGAAGGTAAGAACACTACAGGGACATGAATATACACTATACTAGAATAGTTTTTAATAGGCAGGCAACTGTCACGGCAAAAACCAACATGATAGAAAACTGCTTTGATTCCATGCGAAAAAGAAGGCCACTACATCTTTCGAGAGTTCGGATAATTCTGAGTGGAATAAACACAACCTCACTCTTAGCAAACCCACTAAATACTTTTCAACAATCAAGTTGACTCGTTTTAACAACAAAAAACCTATTTCTTGAGTTTAATCGATGTTGGACTTCTCAAGACAGATTTAAACAAAAAATGATTTAAAAAGAGTCCGAAACTGTCAAAAATGAGTTGTTATGGTCAAAGATTATCACCACGTAGCTTGAACTGACTGAAATACGAACGAGAACTGTACTTGATCTTAAGGATTCACTCTGAAAAATTTGGATGATTTATGTTGACTTCGAAAGGACTTAAAAGTATTAAAAAAGGACATAGACGATCTCCCTATTGTAGACATAATAAAAATAAAAATTACGGAAACAATGTGAAGCAGTTTAATAGAGGACGCAGATTGTTATGAGTACTTGAAGCGAAGAGTTCAGCTGATTATAGAACAGATACAGAACTGCATCAAATCAGTGGAGAGACTAATGACAGAAAGAAATGAATTTATGATTTGAAAAATATTTCGTTCCACAAACGGTTCATACAGTTTGTGGAAGCTACTTTCTTTTTACCAAATGCAAAATTTATTTAACAATTATTTTTACACCGTTTTACTGCAGTCAAATATTTCTTGATACAATTATAATTCTCATAAACCATCGTCCATATAGTTGTCATTCATTTACAGTTCTAATGCTGCTTTCCAAAAACCAATTATCGCATCAGTCTGGTTCGTAGATTTGGGGCATTGCCAAAGCTTCTATCACTATACTGATAACGAAATGTTAAAATACACCTCAATGAAAGTAATTTAATTTTAATATTCTGCAAAGGATACAGATTCGTGGCGATTAAGTAATTTGTGATCAAAATTTTTCTCACTGCCATCGATTCAGACAGTTAATTAGCCATATCGATAGCGGAGTCGAACAAATTGGCCGTGAATCTCAAACTTGTTAACAGCCAATACTGTGGTCGAATAGCCATACCCGACACCTGCCTGCAACCTACTTGACCCCACGGCAGATACGACACGATGCTTCTTTGTTGACTTCATTGTAAAATACGAGACAGCAAGTGATTTTAGAATATGCAATGCTTGTCAAAGCAAATGTACCTAACTTAGTATAAAACATGCAGATCAGATATGATTTATTCACTTAAACAGATCCCTTCCGCAGCTATTTATATTCTCCTTTTCAGTTATACCTAATCCGTTGTCTGTGCCGTGGTAACACTTGCTGAATCATGACAAGTATTGACACGAGATGACTGTTGATATAATTATTACGGTGGCTGATTAGAAGAAGAGAAAAAAATTCTTGACAAGACTAAGAAGAATTAATCCAATATCTGGAATTTAAATCTGCGCTTGCTTTTAATAAATATTTGATATACATTGCCGATTCCTAGATTTTTTTTTAGATTTTGACCGAACATTCTCGTAAATTAAATCTTGGGTTTCTTTGTCTGTTTACACATATTTCTTTGTATCTCACATTTGTTCTTTTCTTTACCCTTTTTATTTCATGTCCTTTTTTTTACTTTTCTTGGTAAACCTAACATCTTATTTTCACTTAGAAAACGTTTCTATCCTATTCTTCATTCTCTAGTATTCTCTGATTTTTAAGATCTTCTACGATTTTTTGAAAAAATAATGTGATTTCGGTTTTGGAGTTTTTATACAATCTTATCGGATACATTATTTTTAAACAATCGTAAAATATTGCCATCGCTTTTTTATTTATTAAACTAATCAAGCTGCTCTTTATCCATTTTTTTCTGTGTACAGAATGAAAATGTAAACAATTTTTAGGCCATAGTGGTAGCCGCAATATTAACTTTCCGCTTTTGTTTCGTTTGCAGGCCTGGTTCCTCTCGAAAACCCCGCCAAGGACTTTTCCGCGGACGGCCTTGGCTTCAACAAGAAGAAGAAGAAGAAAAGGAGACACCGGTAAGAACAGAGTTGAATCTTCTACCTTAGAGATGAATGACCCACATTATTGTGTACAATCTGCTGGAAGGATACTGCTTACTACCATAACTTTGTTGCAATTTAGTTTTTGTTCAACCATAATTTTTTGCTTCCTTCAATTCTCTGTTGGTGAAAAAATGTGTGGAAGAATAGTGATCATTTTTTCAAAATGCATCCACTTCCAGATAACGGTCATTGAGATATTTATTCTGAGGAGTAATCCATATTCACTGTTTAAGTTTTGAAATGTAAGCTTTCGTCTGTTTTAAAAGGGATATAATTACTCAAAGTACGTTCGTATATTATTTTCTGATAGTTCATCTTAGGGAAAAACTTTTCATTGGTCAGTTGATTTGGTTGATTTACTCCAGTGCCCTACGACTGGCTCAGACTATCTTTTGTTCTTGAATCATCTGGCTTGACCTCTTCTGTTCTTGAATCGTTCTCAGACTATTACATTAATATGCGCATCGTGGGTTAAAGCGAGTACCGAGGATACTTGCAGGAGGGGGAACGGACAGTTAAGGGTTATTTACAATTAGACATGGTGGTAAGGAAACCTCGTTTAATTTGCACTAGAGAACCATACCACAATTATAGAGACGATGTACACACTTTATCATTATTCTTGGCCGCCACTGAAAAATTCTATCACTCTTATCTTGCACAATCCTACATCAATGTCGTCCTAAGAAACAGTAACTCTGGGATGACATTCATGTAGGATTGTGCAAGATAAGAGTGATAGAATTTTTCAGCGGTGGCCAAGAATAATGATAAAGTGTGTACATAAAAGTCGAGGTATCTCGTAACCCGAAAGCAACTAACAGAGATTGGCAAGATTCATGTAGCGAATAAGTATTCGGAGGCCTTGGTGCTTATTTGTTTCCCGTGAGTGAAGACGTAACACCAATCCATGTATCCTGGCTCATTGGTAAACTATTAAGTTGCGTGCTCGGCATTGCACGTGTTACTTGTACTTTGAATTGTCGATCGCCTCAATGACTGCACCACTGTAAAACCTTACACAATTACATGATTCTGATACTAAAATATTAAACTATGTGACATCCTGTTACAACATGTGTATATATAAGTTGGTGGTTAATTATTCAGTCATTAATTGAGGGACGTAATTGAGTATAGGATCCACAACCGGAAGTGTATCGAAAATGAATAACAAGAGACAAAATTTATTGACTTATGAAATATGTAAATCCATATTTAGTAGAGACAATTTACGATCTTTGAGATAGAGAACAAGGCCTTGGTAATAAGTTCTGAGACTCTGTTTACCTCAGTCGATTAGGGGTCTTTAATATCTGAATGGGGCTTCGCTGGCTGTAGTGATACCTGTCATACCACGAGGGATGTTCGTGGCTGGTGAGGAACCACCATGAGGATAAGCAGCATTACCCTGAGTTAGCCCCAACAAATGCAGCAACACAGCTGGGTAAACTTCAGTCAGAATAGCAACTCCAGCTCTACCCTCTCGAGGGGGGGGAGGATTTGGTTATTCATTGTCAAAGCAACACCGTCTCTCAGAATAGTACCGCTGTCGATATCTGCTTGAAGCAGGGTAGCCTGGATTGATTCAACAGTCCAGTCAAAACCGCCAGTTTCCTCAAAGTAACAAATGTCTGCAAATTTTAGTTCTTGTAAAAATGTCACTGGTTCGGCAGAAAATGAAAAGATGTCAAAATTTGCAGCGAGTCCCATTACCGCATGTACGAGTACCTTCAAAACCTGCCTCGGGCTGAATTTCACTATTTAAGAACTTTTTTAAAGCACTTTCCAGCTCTACGATGATTTTGTAAATATGTTTCCTATTGCTGCTTACAATAATAGACATTCTCGGCTAAGGAAGAGGCAGAGAAAACCGTTTGAAAGTGGAAAAAGAGGTAAATGAAAGATCACTCAACAATGATCATAGGAAGTGTTTAGTCGATAATGAATGCTGGCCTCTGCTTTTTCAGTTATTTCATGCAAATCCAGACGCATGTTATCTGACACGACGTTTCGCAAGCAAACACCTTGTGGATATAATCAATCATATCTATTAATTCAATAGATTTCCATATTGAGTGATCCATTTGGCAGGCACTATCTCCAAAGATATGATTTAGTGATACTTATTCTACCGAGTGATCAAGACAGATTATATCTCCAGCCATACTTCTCGGATGTGCATAAAGGGAACTTATTTCTTTTCCAGGACCATCTTCACGAGTTACCAACTGGAGGAGCTGGAGAAGGCGTTCAAGGAGGCGCACTACCCAGACGTGTACGCCAGGGAGATGCTGTCTCTCAAGACCGACCTGCCCGAGGATCGAATACAGGTAGGACTACACCCAGTGGTTATGGCAAATGCCTAACAGCACAGTCGCCCATGGAGACGACTGAAAGTTGATACTGGTAGACTAACCCAGCCTCTAGTCGCGAGTTTACAGGTTACTCTTACGAACTAATTCTTGGGACCTGGGTTATCTCCCGAGACAAAGTCTCGTATAGTCACTGATTGCCACAGTGTTCCACGGGGTTTCTCGTTTCCTAATTTGCCTTCTTCCTACCAACCTTGGGAAAATTAATTCATAATAGCTAGTGAGTGGGATTGGTGATGCTTTCGGAGATCTATGCGCTGAAGTGCTCAAGATGCCGCATTCAGCGCTAGGCTCCCCCCACTATCACCCAGAGGAGGTTTTTCTTAATAATTTGACAGCAACATAAATGAACCTGCGGAGGCATTCGGTAAGTTAAGCTTGGCAGAAATACCATCGCCGTTGTATCGATCAGAATTGATGGTCTACCAGTTTTGAGTCAGTACCTCTAAGTTAAGCTCCCATACAATACTTCAAATATACTTTCACAGCATCCTTGTTTAAAATACTGCTCTAGCAACGCGATAGGTGTCGAAATTCTCAATTTTTAAAATTATTTTCGTTACCTCAACATGTTAAATTTTCTCAGTTCTTTGTTGATATCGAGTCTCTTCGTATTTGGGAAGTTGTTAAGCAGAAGTTACGATTGTTTCATCTTATCGTAGTCTTTCAGCTTTGTTCAGCGAATGGCTCATTTTGGAAAGTTGTAGATAATGTTTTTCTTCTGAATACGAGTATCTACTCTGCATATGATATGGACAGTACAGAATAATTAATGGAGGGATTAACTTACAAAATATTAGTGAACATCGTAAAATTATTTACTGCAACCAAATTCTACAGGTTCATCAGCAGAGGAGGAGTTATTGTATATCGTAGGAATTGGATCGTCCTGATTTAGTACCTGAACTAATCGCCATAAGCATCCGCTATTCATTATGTAACTCCTGCTCAACATACCGGTCACTCTAACTTGGCGAGTGCGGTCGCTTCTACGTCATAATTTTAAGACTAGCCGTCAATACAACCGTGTTTAAATATCGTATAACTATTTCATAACCGCCTAGCGTCTACCAAGCGCAACAGAATGGCTGGTTGAGTTTAAATGACTTACGAACCAGCGATTTTATCGGCGGCTTCCTCAGATACTTTGTTATCGAATGCATGTGTGATGGCTGATTTTCCTGGGAAAACTTCTCTTTACATACCCTTCACCACTGTTGTCTTTACTTTGGTTGAATGATTGGAAAAACTAAAAGCTATTTTCATTATTATTTGCTTAATACATGTGATATCAGCATGATTCTGAACATGTACTGCTCCATCTGAAAAGTTCTGGGCTTCAGCCATAGAGGACGAATCTATCGACTAACTTCAAAGGGTACAGTTTGGTATACACCACTCTCTTGAAAAAAAAATTAAAAAAGGGGGTTCCCGAGACAATTTGTAACTAGAATTGATTGCAATTGTATTCCATTAGCCTCGGATCGGTTTCTCAAATTATTTGGACAGGGTCTAGATAACTACTGGTATATAGTTGATTTCGGTTTTCTTATGTTTCGTTTGCTCGCTGTCCTCACATTTCAGTGTGCTTAGATAAGGCAGGTAACCGTTCACACCACCATACGGAATCAAAGAATGCTCGAAGCGGAAATAGTGTGAACTCGCAGATTAATATAATGCTTATTCCAAAGAATGATCACTGGATAACGTATACTAAGATCCTGACATAACTGGTTACGAACTGTGCTTTAATTAAATCCTTATTCCAAACTAATAACATTATATCATTTTTTACAAGTCACCAGTAATACACACAGTACAGCGCCCATAACTAATTGTTCACGCACCTTAGAACCTTCACAAACATTTGGAAATTATATGTGAATTTATCTAAAAAACAGCAGTTCTTAGCATTGAGAAATTATATTAATAGATCATCCAGATTCATCGAGTCACCAATTTGGCATAGAAGAGTATCGAAAGAGAGATGAGCTAGGATGATATTTTACGTAGAGATGAGTTGTGATCGTGCCGCTTCTATCACATTGCTTCCCGGAATTTATTCGAAACGTGAAGCAGGAACGATACACCAGCATTGAGAGACCTTTCCTCTTTCGTAGAGCTTAAATACCTTTCAATGTAACAGTACCACAAATGGTACTGCCAACTTATTGACTTCAGTATATTTGTTACAAAAGCATGGCTTATGGGTGAAACTGAAAACCTTTCAGAGATGTTGTCTGCCTTTCCCTTCGAAGAGGTGTGACCTACGGAGCCAACCGAGACGTGAATGACCGCATTAGCATCCCCACTACCAATGGCTGCTATATATTGAGCTGTCAAGTTCCGTGTGATGTTAATTCTGTTTTTCCCTTGCTTAAAATATAATATCAATCCCTCTCGCCACATCAATAATACATTTCTGATTTAATTTCCTATTAACAACTCAAACGTAGCTAATTTTACACGATTCATGATACCTAATCCGCTGTCGTTGACATGGTTAAATCGTTTCTGTATTCCATAAGGTTGTAAATTATGAAGAGATCGTAGCAGAAATTAAATTACAAGAGGAACAAGCAGTGTTTCGATAGGGACGGTCAAGCAATGATAACAACTTTAGTATTAAGAGAATTCTGGATAAGAGACATGAAGTTAATATGCTTTCATTGACTTCAAAAAAGCTTTCGATAGTGTAAATGGAGGATTGCATCAAACCAGTCGAAAGACTGATGACAGCAAAAAAAAAAAAAAAAAAAAAAAAAAAAAAAAAAAAAAAAAAAAAAAAAAAAAGTGTAAATAGATGCAAATTGTGTGTCATAATGACCAAAAACAGATATCCTAGACATTTAATTGGAATCATCAAAAGTTTATGTAAATATAGATATATAACCTCCAGATATCCAAAAGGAAACAAAAGTGATAGCCAATTACGGTAATCGTCCAATTCTCTCAAAAATAGTAGCTGATGACATAGTGATTACAACAGGTAATACATTTTAACTACTTAGGCTGTGCAATCAGTTATGGCATAATGACACAGGGAAAAAGATCACCAGCTTCCCATCAGTATGGGACAATAAAGAGACAACTTCAGAAAAAAAACAAAAAAAGACAAAAAAAATAATGAAATTTAATAATATGATGGCTGCCTCAACTCTGCTGTATTAAAGTGAGTCTTGAATAACTGAAATAAGATATAAATAGTGAATTTCAGGATATGGAAAAGAGATTTCTTAGGAAGGTGAAAGACTGTATTATGCAATACCATATAAGAAATGTTGAAATTTTGGAAGAACTGGTAAATAGAATATAAACGAAAAGATAGGAACGGAAAATCGTGAAGGCAGCATATTGAAAGAATGAACGAAGTAAGGATTTCACTTCTGTCGATGAACTACAAATCAAAGGGACGTAGAGATGTTGGTAGACCTAAAAAGAAATGGTGTATGATTACAAAGTGAAGACATAACAATCATTAATGACTGATTCTCGAAGTGAAGAAGAACTAAATGTTGCAGTTCCTAAATATTCACGTCTTTAATTTCGCTGAACGAGATTTAGTATGGTTATATTACATGTTTCTACATGTTAAAGAAACAACAATGCTGCAATGACCCAAAAAAGCTAGTTGTAAAGGATTTGCTTTAGTCATTTGCGCTGTTGCTATAGGAGAAGACCAAAAATTACCTTGCACAAATCATATCTCATTCATATTTTCACACATGCTCTGGAAACATGCACATTAACATCGAAGAACCTAAGCCTGTGAAATGAAGTTTCTTGGAAATGCTCTCCAGAAAGCGAGACTTGATCATATAAAGAATGATGAGATTTAATCGAACCTAGAGTTAAATGATTCAGTGAAAGAAAGACTTGCGTCATCTGAACTTAAATCGTATTGGTATGTAAAAAGAATGGACATCACAAGATTACCGAAAGCTTATTTGTAAAAAAGGATAACAGGCAAAAGATCAGTTGGAGCACCAAGGAGAAGATGTATTGGCCAACTGAAGGAGGATATAAAGAGAAGAGGATAGAATTGGGGATCTGTTATGAACAAGGAAACTTTCTGGGGATCTGTTATGATCATTTTTTTATTTTTATTTTTATTTTATTTTATTTTTAAATAAAAAAAAATAAAAAAAATCTCTTATGAACAAGGAAACTTTCTCAGACATGGTACAATGGAAGATGATCATCTATAACAAACTAAACGGAAACACTGGAAGGTATGTAAACCACACCCAGAAAACTGGAGATGGTCCAAAACATGATGCTGTTATTGTAAACTCTTATAATAGGATCAGTTTCGCAATCAGAATCTATCGTTAAAAATATGAAAGCATTTAAGGCGGTTTGACAGTGGTTGTAACCTGGGTATATGACCCCGCCAGGGTCAGGGCTATGCTCTCCCTTAAGACGCAGGCTTACTTCTTCATTACGGTCGAGATCGCGGGGGTTGGCATGCCTGACGGCTGGGGGAGGCGACGCCAGGCGTCTTCTTAACAGACGACGCCCTCCCCCACCCCTGTAACGACCAAGCGACGAGAGGCCGACGTTAAGGCAGCTAAGGGAACGGCATCTAAACAGCACGGTCGACATCCCCATACACATTCGTCCCGGGCGCATTTCTTGCCTCTCGTCCAGCAGCATTCAAGTCTAGAGACGAGCAATCTCCATCAGAGTAGTTTCTTCAAAACTCGACGTTTCAACATCTGTCTCTACCGACGTCATCAGGTAATCCAGAAGAAAGTACAGTGACACATACTGTGACTGCCTAGCGACAAATGGTGCCCATACCCTGACCTCGTGCAATAACTATTTGAGCTCCTAATATCAATTAGACTATAATAAAATGACCATTTATATAATCGAAGGAGAAAACACCTTTTCGCCTTGGATCCTTCTTCCACGAAGGGTGCTCATTATAAGAGGTCTAAGGCAAGGGGATGCAGAGGTCACGTTTTATTAATAGTTTCTATGAGAAAACCTGCTATGGTGACGTTTGAATTATTTGGATTTCTGGCTTTTTCTTCCTTTCTTTAGAGCCTGCGTGCCAGTTTCAATTCCACATTTGTTATTTTATCCTTCTTTCTTACCGGTGCTCCTTCGTTATTGCGTTGTGTTTCCTCTTTCTCTCTTGAGTCTATTTTGCCCCCGATTTCTCCCCCTTTTTACCTTGGAATCCTACCATACTCAGTGTCCGCTTTCGAAAAGTCTCTCTTCCAATTGTGCCTTGTTTACTGGTATTATTTCGTTTCAAATCTTCTTTAATCTCTTGAGCCCATCTTAAAGCTGATTTTTTTTTCCGAAATTTTTTTGAATATCTTCCTTATTTGCCTAGTGTCATCCAAACATATTATTGTCATTTTTCTACTTGATTTTGTTATTTTTTTACAATTTTCAATATTTCCTCATTAGTTCCGTAGTTTACAGTGGATGCTAAATTTTCCTTATAATTCTAATTTTCAATACTTCGCGTTTATCGAGTCTATAATTTAATAATAGTCATTCACTTGCGTAGAGACATTGTGTCTTTTACTATTGTGTTACAACGTGTTATTTTAATGTTTTTAGGCAGGCACATTTGTTGTAGTTTTATATTATTTATGTTTCTTTACTGGATGTTAAATGGTGGAAATTTGCCTCATATTTCCTCTCTAAGTGCACTCATTCAGTACATATTGCTTCTTTGTAAGATATATAAACTCTTTTTTAGAGTAATCAATGTGTGGATTGGTTTGCAGAAGCATTCCATTCAAATCTATCTTCTTCGTTTCCTGCTAAGTATTGAACTTATATCTTCCATTATTTGTTGCACGGTGTACAATACATTATTCCATATTCCACGATATTTCTTCCTTCTGGACATCCCTTGCGAAACCGTTTTCATCAGGCTCTTATGGCGTATAAAACATCCAGATAATCTAGTTCTTCTATTTTCAATACCCCTTACTTTCCACTACTATCTGATAGACAAATAAATTTGTCGTTTCGTTGTTCCAGCTGATCTTCAATATTTGTCAATTACACTATTCTTCAAACTAGACAACAGCCTATTTTTCTTTGAAGTGTTGTCGTACATCTTTCACTCCCATGCCAACCAACTCACCAAACAATTGTTTTATTAACCTTTTTCTTATGCTCCCACTGAAGTTATTGATGGTTACAAGATATTTGATCTTGTTAAATGCTGTCTTCGCCTGGACTATCATATTTCTTACTCCCTGCTGCCTGTTCTGTCTTTTGTAATTCTGCTTCCCAAATAAGAAAATTCATCGGCATCTTTTAATGTATGATTATCCATTATTAATGGTTTGACTCTCAACTACATTTTTTTTTTCTGCGTGCGTTCTTGATTGGTACTATTCGTTTTTTTTTTTCGTTGCTATTCATTTAGTTCTGCAAAAATTCACCTACATACTAAAGTTTCACAGATATTTGGACGACATAAACTGCTTTCACACGATGAACGTTTGATGGAAGATAATTCATTTCCAATTTTTAAATTCAGATTTTTTCTACATTAAATTCGAACTATATCAGTAACACATCTAGTTCCACAAGGGAAAAGTAACAAATGAATCTAGCAACTAGTATTAGAAATGTGCAGTAAGGTTATATTAATTTGATGAACATATTTTTATGACGTTTTCACAGTTTTTAATCTTACTGTCTGACATGAAACCGAAGATATGTGTTAAGATGTGACCTCATCTGGTGCCGGCTTGGGAAAAACAAATCTGTTACGAAATCCAATTTTTTTTTTTACATATAATCCGGCATAATTTGAAAACTGTTGAATCAATTTGGACGAGATGATCGCAGCTTCAAACCTTACTTTCCGACTTAACATCAGAGGTATGCATAATCGCACTTCGTCTACTGAGTTTTTCACAGTTAGATAGCTTTGGATCTGGTCTAAACGTTGACACGCATATAACTGCATTAAAATCTCTTTGACAGAACGGAAAATTAATATATGACGGGGTCTTGCGTTCCGGGGACCGCGGTTTCAAATCGCCGTCCGGCCATCGAAATTTCGGTGTTTCAATGATTTTCCAACATCACTACAGGCGAATGCCGGGATGGTTCCTTCAAAAGACCACGTCCAAATTCCTACCCGTTCTTTGCTCCGAGTCCCTTCCCGCCTCTAACGACCTCGACGTCAACGAAGCGACAAACCAGAAGAAGAACGGGTGACTCAAATAGTAGCGATGAAATATGTGAACTATCCTAACCTGATATATTGGCTCTTTCTGTATTCAGTCTGTAACCATGAAACTAGGCCGCATTGTAGCGAATTTACTTAGACTGGTAATTTTCCTGTCTACTCTGAGAGAGGTTCTATCTACTTATATATATATATATTAGTAGTTCTCCAGTGAGGGATCTGAGGGTCTGAAAAAATATAGACACTTGATTATTCGCGACACAATTCGTAGGAAATGTTACAAAATTAATAATGATAATTTACCCGCCAGTGTGGCTGTACGCGTTGAAGCGCCACCACACTGAATCGAGGTAATAGTACCAGGTTCGAGTCCTGCACCCGTCCTGATTACGGTATTTACGCGATTTTCCGCAATCACCTAAACGAATGCTGGGATGGTCCCCAATCTCAGCCTCATAAACATTTCACAAAAAAGGCATTCATCATAGAAACTATAAGCTACGCGAATCCCATACAGCTTGAAACAGTAAACCTTCCCCTATTTCTGCAGGAACTGACAAAACCTGATTCGAACTACCCAGTGTAAACATCCTTGATTATAAGCCGTGATGAGAATCAAGGTTTTGGGTGGTCCGATAGGGTCTATTCGCAAATCATATACATTATTTCTACACGGTGTTTATTTTATTTTTCTATTTTCTTTATTTATTTATTTATTTATTTATATATATATATATATATATATTGTCACAAGCCATTTATCTCCCTTCATAACTAACCTAAATCTATAAATGAGGTATCATTTTACAGATTAAGGTATCCGATTTGGTTACACCACATTTCAAGAAATTAATTTTTCCAAATTCCGCCCTCAAAAGGCCAAAAATGACTATAATTATAAATTTCGTTTTTTTTTTTTTATCACGAAACTTTTATCCGTCTGGATACCTAACAGAAATCCATAAATGATGTATCAGTTTAAAGTCTTCGTTACGAAGGAATTTTTCGGAATCCGACCCTTAAAGGGCAAAAGTATCAATATTTCTACAACATGCTTTTGTGTCACGAGCCATTTATCTTCCTTGACATGTAACCGAAATCGAGAAATGAGGTATTATTTTAGAGATTAAGGTCTCCGCTTCGGTTATATCACATCATATTTAAGAAAGGAATTTATCTGCATTCGATCCTTAAAAGCCGAAAATATCATTAGTCCGTAACATTTTTTTTTTTTTTTTTTTTTTCACGAGCCATTTATCTTCCTTGATATCTGACCAAAATTGATAAAAGTATTATCATTTTCAAGATTAAGGCACTTAGGCAACATTATAAATTAAGAAAGAAATTTTTCAGAATTTGACTCTTGAAGGACAAAAGTAATAACTGTGAAAGTCGCTCGTGTGAGACACTTCAGTCCTTCACTGGCGTCGACTTTTGTTACGTACACTAAACAACTAAACAAATGCTACAAATGAGGTGGTTCTTATTTCATCCTATTACAATCCACCAAGCTTACCATTCATCGTATTTGCGAAATTTTCCCACGGATCATCTAGTAATAAAATAATTATAAAAAAGTCATGACAGAGATCTTCTTTGGTTCATGTGGACAAAATCACATAAATGTATAAGAACACTGTGACTTTCTTGCCTGTTGCCACATAACATTTGTGTGGTTATGGTCTATGACCTAGCTCACTGTAGTCATTCCGTTATGTTGGACACACCGCGGTACAGTGGCTGGGTCCAGTGCGCATGCGCAACTTTGCGGCTCGATACGTGATCGAGGGTGGGCGCCCTGTTATCCTGTTAGCAAGTTGGCAACACTGGCAGTAACTGCATCAATACTGCCACTACACCGGACTGATCAACAGCTCACCGCGTCGGGACCATCTCGAGAAATAAGCCTGGCGTTGGGATCACCAATTTTTTTTATTTGGGTCTCGTCGACTTATATACCACTTGAAACATAATACTATAATTCAGTACTTTTCTTCGTCCCTTCCCTGATGGCATACCTTTGTTCGTCTGACGTCATTCTCGTCTGTTATAAACTTGGACGGAGGACCTGAAATTTTGTAACTTCAGTCAGTCTTCCAAAGCCTACTGCGATGTTGATGATTATCTTGAATGGTCTTGAGTATTTCCAGATAACCTCCCTTTTCTTCTAGTCATCCTATGGTGCTCTTTAATTCAGAAATAAAACTGAATGTTTTCTCGATCATTTTACAGTTGTTCATTCTGTATAATTCTTCACAAATTTTTTGTCTTCTTCGATTATTAATGTGTCTGTAATTTTCTCTGTATTCTTTTACAAATTTTGACCAACATTTGTGCAAACCAATTTCAGATAGTTGTTGAATGTGGCATAATACAAAAATTCCATAACTTTCATTCTGTTTATTTTTGTCATAACTCATAAGCTTCTTGACAGATCTGATTCATTCCTCTGTCCATTGTTTTCTTGTACGTTTGCTACTGCCCTGTCCAAAAATGTATTGTTTTCAATTGTAGCTGGCGATAAATATTCTCGCGAAAATATAATTCTCTGTACATGGAAACAGTCATAAAGTTCCATGTACCGCAGATTCCGCTAGCTTCGCTCTATACAGGGACAACACGAATACTCAACTTTGTGTTTCAGATAATCTCAAATTTGTATAAATATCTTATCTCTCCTTGTATGTCTCCTGCTAACAATTTGATACTCCCTTCACATTCGTTTATATTATTCTTCCATAAACATCCATTTTCACTCACTTTTGCATCTTATTTTAATAGCAAACCTATACTCCTCATCTCATGTCCTCAGTTATATGTGTGATATTGGGCAAAGCTAGTTTCTCTGCACAGTTCTTTTTCCGTATACACTCTCGTGATAATTATTCCAACCCCACCATTCTAAATATGCGACCTTTCTTTTCTCCTCATTTTGTTCGATTCTTTCATAAACATGCCTTCTCGAAGTTTTCTTTTTTGCTTCACCAGTTATTTCCAACGGTATTTAAATATATAACCAAATTTTCATTCTTTAATTTCCATAATTTCTGATATTTACAAAACGTAACCCTCAATACCATCAACTGCTGTGCTTCTTAAAAATATTTTTAGAACTTTTTTTTCTAATCCTTACTTGTTTTTTTTTTTTGCTGAATAATCATTTTTCGTTTCAAAAAGGCTAATTTAGCTCTGTAAATTTTCCAATCTTTATATATCGTGCAATATAAACATCCTCCCCAATACTCTTCATAACTTATATTCTTTTCTTCCTAATTACTATTCAAATGTTTCGTTCAAGCATTTTAAATAAAAAAAAAATGAAAATACATGATTTACGTACATTCTCAGAAAAATATCACTATAAACATCGACGTGATAATTATTTCTCTTTAACTTATTATCTAGCTGTAGATATAAAATTGTAATTTATAATTTTAGACCACTGTAGTATTTCGTTATAGAAATCAGTTTTACATATTAAGTAAGGAAATGGTCTATGAGATAATAATTTTATCTGCCTGTTTGTCCGCACATAATGCCTCAGATATTCCTAAATTCATCACATCGCAGGCACTACTGCATTCTTCCCCCCCCCCTTCCCCCAATCCCTTGTATAAATTTCATTACTTGTTTGGGATCACCTCTTCCATTTTATTAATGGCTACCCCAGAACTGTGTTTGTGATCCCGTTATAACCATAACTTCATATTTGCCAGGAAATATCTTCTTTTATAATGCTGACGACTCGTGTAATTGCTTTCATGCCCTTGAAAAAGAAAAGCAACAGAAATAGAAGTTTTTATTCAAATCGCCCATGCTTTTGAGAAACATATATCGGTGTTGGTAATGATTTTACGAAGCTTTAAATCTTTTTTCATTTCAGTTTCTTCTTGAAACTTTCTTTGTTGTGCCACATATGAATTGGAATCGTATTTAGTTCGTTTTTCACAACTTCATTATTAGGTAGCGTATCGGCCTCCTAAATTATTATTTTGTTTTCTGTTAAAGTTTAAAATTGCCATTGACTGTTTTTGTTCTTAGTCAATATTTACAGGTTAAGACGATTGGCTCAGATTTCCTTGCAAAAAATTTTTAATTAAATGCATTGCTAATCTTCTTATTCTGTCAGATGTACTTAATCATCTTCTCTTCGCAGGTTGTACTTATCGCTAATTCTTATGGTTGCATGATATTTAATTATCCAGTTTCATTACTTCTGCCTATTAGTATCTTTTCAAGTTATTAACAGTTTAACATATGATGAGATACATGTGGCAAAGCAGTTTTGTGTTTACCATTTTGCGCTCTGTTTGGTAGCGTGAATAAAGTGATTCTACACAGCCTCGAAATGTCTGGGATCAAAAATTCGGAAATTCATCGAAATATGGAAACAGAAATTTAGAATAGTAGAAGTCTTCACGTGTATACTACCAAAAAATTATTATTATTTTTTTTACCTATGACGTTTTGACAGCTACCTATGCGGCATCTTCAGTCAATAGTAAACTATGTCTTTCAAAGAACTGCTAGCTAGTGTACGATCCCCTTTGTATGGCCTCGGATTATTCGCACAACCTCTGTTATACCCAGTCCAATCGATGCCACCTTTAGTAGCTTCACTACCGAACAGTTTCCGTAGAAGCCAGCAACACATCTAGAGCGCATTTTTATTTTCTTCCAGCATAGTGTAGACTAACATAGCAAAATCAAATACTGATCGAGCACTCAAACAGAATTTAAGACATTATATATGGAGCACAGCTATTTATGGTAGCGAAGCATAGACTTAAAGGATACGGAGAAAAAGAAATATTGAAGCACTTGAAATGAAGTTCTGAGAATTAAGTTGACTGATGAAGTATGAAACGAACGTGTTTTGGAAATGATGGATGAGAAAAGAAGTTTGTTGGAGAGTCTGTAAGAAGCAAAGAAAGGATGATTGGTCACATTATATTGGTAAGAAATGCGGGGTTGGTTAATTTGTTAGTGGAGGTAAGAAAACTAAGATTAGAATCAAATCGTGCGTCGCCGTCTTCCCGTGAAGAAATAGTGAGAAAACACAACATTTATTCGATTAACTGGCCAAGGAAAACATCTTAATATATAACTCCTAAAACACCTCATTCTTACTAGAAATTTTTTTATGATAGATCATTTGCATCCTTAAGCTATGAAAAATATTTTTATAAAGGAAAAATAATATTTGTCTCAAAACACAGAAGTAACTCAGATTTTTAAATACATTGATAAAAAAAAATCCAAATCACCGACGATTATACACTGAAGAGCCAAAGAAACTGGTTTAGGCATGCGTGTGCAAACACAGAGATATGTAAACACTACGGCGCTGCGGTCGGCAACGCCTACATAAGACAACAGGTGTCTGGCTCAGTTGTTAGATCGATTACTGCTGCTACAATGACAGGTTATCACTATTTAAGTGAGTTTGAACGTGGTGTTATAATCGGTGCACGAGAAATGGGACACAGCATCTCCGAGGTAGTGATGAGGTGGGGATTTTCCCTTACGACCATTTCACGAGTGCACCGTGAATATCGGGAATCCGGTAACACATCAAATCTCCGACATCGCTGCGGCCGGAAAAAGATCTTGCAAGATTTTTTTTTTTTTTTAATCTGCTTATTGTCTAACAGCGAGGTCTTCAGAGACGAGGAAGGATGGGGGGCAAGGTATGGGAAGGAATTCGGCCATGTCCTTTGAAGGAAGCATCCCGGCATTTGCCTGCAGTGATTTGGGAAACCATGGAAAACCCAAATCTGGATGCCCGGACGGGGATTCGAACCGCCGTCCTCCCGAATGCGAGGCCAGAACGCTAGCCGTTACACCACCACGCTCGGTGATCCTGCAAGAACGGGACCAACGACAACTGAAGAGAATCGTTCAACCTTACAGAAGTGCAACCCTTCCGCAAATTGCTGCGAATTTCAATGCTGGGCCGTCAACAAGTGTCAGCGTACGAAACATTCAACGAAACATATCGACATGGGTCTTCGGAGCCGAAGGCCCACTCGTGTATCGTTGCTGAGTGCACGACACAAATCATTACGCCTCGCCTGGGCCCGTCAACACCGACATTGGCTGTTGATGATTGGAAACATGTTGCCTGGTCTGACGAGTCTCGTTTCCAATTGTGTCGAGTGGATGGACGTGTACGGGTACTGAGACAACCTCATGAATTCATGGACCCTGCATGTCAGCAGGGGACTGTTCAAGCTGGTGGAGGCTCTGTAATAGTGTGTGGCGTGTGCAGTGGGACAACTGATACTTCTAGAAACGACTCTGACGGGTAACATGGCTCATCACCTGCAATCATTCATGTTCATTGTGCATTCCGACGGACTTGGGCAATTCCAACAGGACAATGCGACACCCCACACGTACAGAATTGCTACAGAGTGGCTCAAGGAACACTCTTCTGAGTTTAAACGCCTCCTCTGGCCACCAGACTCCCCACACATGAACATTATTGAGCATATCTGGGATGCTTTGCAACGTGCCGTTCAGAAGAGATCTCCACCCCCTCGTAATATTACGGATTTATGGACAGCCCTGCAGGATGCATTGTGTCAACTCCCTCCAACACTACTTCAGACATTAGTCGAGTCCATGCCACGTCGTGCTGCGGCACTTCTGCGTGCTCGTGGGGGCCCTACACGATATTAGGCAGGTGTACCAATTTCTATGGCTTTTCAGTGTAGATTAAATGAAAGGAAGCAGATTTCAAAATTAATTAAAGTTAAGCAAAAATACCAAAACGACAAAAACATATGATGAAGCGGAAAACATGAAAGTTACAAACATAAAACTTTAGTCCTTAAGGCGAAGGTTGTTTGGATTCTCCTGAAGGAAGCGTATTATATCAACATGTCAGAGAAAGTAACGCTAATTCTTTTCCTCCGGGACCCACAATTTGAAATGGAATCTCTGGCGTAGATCATATAAACACAGTTAAGTCCGTAAATATGCCTGGCCATAGTATTTGATCCGGGGACATTCAGTTTATAAAAACGAGCGCGTTATTCATTGAGAAACCATACTTCTCTGCTTCTAATTTATAGATTACAGATTTATTTGATGTTATTTTGTCTCTTGCAAATAATTCTGCACAGTGAGGGACGTATGATTTTAAATTGCACACTTGAGTGTGTTTGGTGCAGCCACTCCATACTAACAAACAGTAGATGCGTTTTCATTCGATTTACACAGCAAGTTTGCGTTTCTGTTACTGTCATAGCCCATATTCTCTTTTGGTGGTAAGGTCTGACTGGCTTTTCGTAAACATGACGTAATCTCCATCATTTCACCAGGGAAGCTCATCCGAGATTTTCCTCTCCATCATTACTGAGTGATTCAGAAATTATTTAGCTTCATATTCATAACAGCTTCAGTTTCTGACTTAGAGAATTGTCCTGTAGTGGTTGTGTAGTCACTAACAGATTTATAGCAATTCTGAAATGTTATTTTTGTTATGTTTTCAAACAAGTGCTGATTTTTTGCGCTCTCTCTTCTGAATTAGATGTTAACAGGTAGAGACATTGCTGAAAAGAAATGGGAAGGAATTCGGCCTATACAAGCAACAATTTCGTCAAGTGACAGACAGTCGTAATGACAATGGCAAAACCGCCAATAAAACCCTCGAAGGCCTTAAGTTTTCAGCTTACCCACATGATCGATTTTATAGCTCGTTTTAGCTTCGATATCCAGTGAATATTTTGTAACCTTTTAGGGCTTGTGAGAAATGTCAGTCGGATGTCTTCTATTCATATTGGAGCTGTATTGTGTTTATTTCTTTCCGGTATTCCTGCTGATATTTCACAATTCGTCTTACTCGTCTACTTTTCCTTCTTATATTTTCTGACACCAAATTCCAACGAAATACTTGGACCACCAAAAAATTTAACGCCTCCCTGTGTTCATTTCGGTATCGGTTTTCATCATCAGGCGTTCTTTCGATCATTTGCCGGTCTTCTTGATAAAAACAAAAAAAATAAACAGAACGTGTTTTTTGGTACACTCTATTAAGAGTATTGGTTTTAAAAAATAATAATCACAATTTGCTTCCTTATCACCTTCATCAAGTTCCACTTATTGGCAGCTTGTCATTCCTCAACCTGTCTTTCGAGTTAACTTCAGCTACCACAGCCATTTAACGAACATTTGGCGTCGCAATATGCCTATTTGTGAATTTTTTCACTGAATACGAATTTATATATAACATGAAACAGCTGATAGACATCTTCTAATTAAGTCAGTGTTCATGTAAAACATTTTTACTGCATTGTTGATTAAATTAATTAAGTTGTACACTCCGCTGGAACTTGTGAGCATAACTATTTTTCGGTCGATGTATCGGCAGACATGAATATCACAGATTTTTTTTTTTTTTTGCTGTCGTCATTCTTTCGACTGGTTTGATGCAATTGTCCATCCATTCCTATGTTGTGTTAACCTCTTCATCTCTACATATCCCTTACAACCCACGTCCTAATTTATCTGCCTTCCTCTACAGTTCTTACTTTCGACTGTTCCCTCCACTAACAAATTAACCAATCCAACATGTCTCAAAATATGCCCTACCAACCTCTCTTCTTTCTGTAAACTTCTTCCACAAACTTCTTTCGTCACCCATCATTTCCAAAACTCGTTCATTTCGTACTTTGTCTGTCCACTTAATTTTCAGGAATTTCACATTACGAGTAATACAATCTGAATGTTAACGTCTGTGTTCCCTCAACATTACTGGTGAAATTCTTTAACTAATTCCAAAAAAACGAAGGTTGATTAGATCTTCCAGAAAAAGAGATATTATCCTCAGGTGTCAGAGGTCAGATGGTCAATAATAAACCTAGGGATTAACTTGGAACCGAAACTATGGGTCACAATGCTAACTCTAACAGAGGTAAGGGTTAGATTATTTCCTGACAACAGTATCTCGACTAGTTTGATGCAATCCTGCGTCTCTCCCTATTCCAATCTAATCTCTTTATCACAACATACAAATCCGAACCTTCGGAGTCAATTTATTCTCATGCAGGTATTCCTTTATACTATTCCCTCTCTAACGAATTAATCAATTTCACGTGTAAAAAAATGTTATACACCAACATGTCTCTTTAATTTCTGAGACTCTTCCTCAAATATCTTTCTGCCCCCTTTATTTCCAAAGCAGATTTATTCCGTATTACATCTATCCACCTAATTTTCAACATCTTTTATATAGCACAGAGCTTCAAATTTAATTTTTTTTCTGGTATTTCTATAGTTAGGGCTTCGCTTTTATGAAATTTTGTGCTCCTTACAGGCAGTTTGAAAACATCTTTCTCGTTTCGAGATCAGTGATTGAAACTAAAAGATGTCTCTTTTAAATAAAAACGTTTTTTTTTTTTCTATTCCGTGGTAGTTTCAAATTTACTTCTTTCAGGATTTTTATGCTTCTTTCTTTACATCTGATCCTATTTTTACGTGTTTCCCATTTCTATTTCCGTTACCAGCTTCTCTGTCCCTAATTCCTCTCTCTATATTCTGACCATGACATTCCGTTATCTTTATCTGTAGACAGGTGAACCATGACCTTAACAGAAATTTTTCATTCACTGCTTCCATTGTATAACATTGTATTATTACTGGTCTCGTTCAAATACTACAGAAATTGTGATCAGTAACACGTAAACTCAGTTCTGGAATGTACTGCAGCAATGAATTTAGTGGACACATTGGCTACTTATAGTCGCAATGGCAGATATGTAATAGTGAAACTTGTAGTGCTGTCGTAACCACATCACAGCTACAGCAATGCCAGTCCTGTTGTAGTCCCTTGCAGTCTCGGACAGCGCCACGGCACCTCGAGGCAGGCTATTGGCCGTCTGGCGAGGAGTGGGGTGCGCTGATTGGCCCGCCGAGTCCTGTGGTGGGGGGATTCGGCCCCGCTAGGTAGGGGGCCAACGCGGAGGGGAATTGGTTACTGGACCAGCCGAACCCTGCTAGACTAACTAACAGCGAACCTGTAAGGCGACCTGGTGACAAAGTTTCTGTAAGTCACTCTGTCTTGGTTGGAGCTGCAATTTAGCGTCGTGGTAAACTCAAATGCAAGACAGATGGCGGGCGGAAATAACTGTGGGCATTTACATGACATGTATTGGTGACGAGGCCTTTATAAATATTGCTAGAGGATTTAGAAGCAGCATGTTGAAAGGAAGACAGAACTATGATATTAAATTAACAACTGATTTCATGCATAAGGCAGTAGGAAAGTGTTCATTTGCAGGACCTGGAACAAATTATCTCAGTTGGTATTGAACAATATAGCTCAGACAATCTATATATACTGTATTTATATATAGATGAATGTATGTATGTTTGTTTTTTCTTCATACAAATCAACAATTTTCATTAGATATCGATGAAACTTTGCACACTTATCCTTTGAAACAAGGAGAAAAATACTGTCTACATTTGGTTGAAAAATTGTCTGTGTAAATAATACATGTTGTCTAATAATTTCGTAAAAGACGTGTTGGATATCTAGGTCTCTGTACTGCCTTTCGATACAGCGGCCAGGTAGCTTAGAGGTTATAGCGCTTGCTTACTCGTGTTTTGATCGTGGTCTCCGGTTCAAATCTCCGTGGAGGCAAAGATTTTTAAAAATTGTTTTTGACCGTTGGTTATTCGGATTGAATGTTAAACTGTAGATATCACAAATTTAGGGGTGCAATGCGAGGCAAATCTTAGGTAATCTTGCAATGCTGTAGGTGTATACTTTTTTACTTAATATTGATCCCTCAGAGGTTATTCTCTATCAGTGTGTGTGTGATCTGCAGTAATAATACTATAAATCATTCCGTGCGAATGGCGGGATGCTTCATTCAAAAGGCCATGGCCACATTCCTTCCCGTTCCTTGTTCCCTATCCCATCCCACTTCTAATGACCTCGACATCGACGAAGCGTAAAGCTATAAGTAAAAAAAAAAAGGAGAAGTCACTAGGCGTAGTTTCCATCGCAGTTAATTAGCAATGATAGTGAACAAAGTATAAGTAGCTAAAATTAGTGACTGCACCGCGATCTGAATCAAGTTTTGGAGATAGCGTATTTACGTTTTTCACCATCACATACAATATACTTATTTTCTTCAGTTCTTATAATATAAGCAAACTAAAAAAGAATTATTATTACTAATGAAAATGCGAGAGTGAGCTAGAGATTGAAGGAGTACTGGCGACGGAGGAAAGAAGCTCAATAGAGGAAATGAAGTTGCGAACTCGCAGTTATAGACGGCTGAAACAAAAACAAAACAAAAAAATATGCATTACATACTGTTGACGAAGTCTTGTTTGTGTTGTCTTGTTCCAAAGCCATCGCACTTATTATCAGAGTATTTTTACAATGCCTTACCCGACTCCGGGAGTAGAAGGTTACCGTTGTTGATGTACCCGCCACGGGAACTTTCTTGGGAATAATAATTTGGGTGGCGTCGCGTCGTTGCCTTGCTCATTGTGTGTACTGTTTGTATAGTTGCAGGTATGGATGAACGTGACAGTGTGTGTATTCAGAATACAGTGTTGTTTGTGATTTAGAAAATGAGACATAAAGAAGGGAGGAAACCGAGTGCCTGCCCATTCAGGCCTATTCTTCCGAAAGAGATGTGGGAGGTCGCCGGATTTAATGTCCTCATCCCACTGATGATTCGCCATCAACAGTTTCATATTCCGTCATTCCGTACGCTCTGCGGAGATGTTTGGGATTTAACCCAGGACTGAATTTGTTGATTAGGAATCTTGCACCATTACATCTCCTACCTTGCCGGACAAATCCTGAAGATGAAAAATTCTTCCAGTAAACAAATCATGTATCCACTCACAGATCTGTATCCGTATAGAGGATCGCTAATCTACTATATAATTTCGTAAGGTCACCCACTCACCTCAATAGCTATTGGCTGGAGAACGGTATCACGTGTCTGCCTTCGCTCACAACAACCAGAGATACCATTAGAAGAAATTCGTGGATTTGTCTACAATTTAATAACTAAGCAACTGCTTTTTTTATAAATTTTGCGGCTGAAACAACGTGGATCTGCTTTTCAGTAACATGTTACTAATTAAAGCAACTTAAATTTTAAAAAAAAATTAAATTACTCATAGTCTCTGCTGTAACCACGAATGCCAATTGTCATTTCGGCTTAGGATAAATTTCAGTTTAATTACAACTTTCACTAATGTTGTTGCTTGACTAAAACTTATGCATTATGGTTTAATTGTTTTTTAGGCATTTTACTGACCACTTTCGTTATTGGTCTTTATTCAAGTTCGCTGTATGTGAGTTATGAGGTTATTTTAAGTGGACACCAGACCAAATGTGTCACCGACTCGACTATTCTTGCAACTTATTTCTGCGGAGTTGTAAAACTGTTTGATAATATGGAATGTGTATTAAGTTCTCTAGCCGTCACAGATACTATGACCAATGTTTACATTATGTGTGTTTGCCCAGTCTCAATAATAAACAACGCGATACTTTCGAAGCATACAGGTTTTTTTTTAAAAATTTTGCAGAGTGATCCTTAAGGGCCAAATACAAGTCAATTTCGTATTTAAGAAAGTTCGAGTGGATGACCTTTGAAACAGTTACACGACTGCACGATAGTTCCTGTCCGTGTTTAATACCTACCTCTCTATTAATACTTCTGAGTTCTTCAAGCTCAAGAGATTTCATTCATCCTAAGGGTGGAACACAGGTCAAGCTTATATTTGGCCAGATCAGATCAACATGTCATAATGTTTCATCCAAAAAGCTGGATCAATTCTAGACCCGCTTAATAACAGTCACGGGCTTACACTAGTCTTTAAATAATGGAGGCAAATTCGTATCACACCCCTTCAATCACTTCTCATAACGGAAGTCATTTGTGTGAATTTAATATCTATCTGCCACTACTCTGAATTTCCTGTACTAATATACATTTCTCTCCATATTCTCTATTTTTCTTTCAGTCTACCACACCTTCCAAACAACAGAACAACCACTTGTACAGTAATGACGCCTGCCACATAATCAACGAATCCAATGTTTTGATGCATTTGAGCAACAGGAGAGCAGGATACGCACATGGTTTTTCCAAAAGACTTTGAGAACCACCTAAAACCAATGCGCAGATTTTCATGTTAAAAATTGCCAAGTGGACAATACCAAATTCCAGAGTAATGTTTTACTGCACTGATCTAATGAAAGAACGTTATAGTCTAATCTAGTGGGAAATCGTGCAAGCTTAATTTTATTCTGGGTTCCATTTTTATTTAATTTGTTTTTCACGACTTGTCGATGCCGAGGTCATTAGAGCTGGTAATGGACTGACGGTAAAGATCCGAAATTTTGTTTTCAATTAATTATACCGGAATTCACTAGGAGTGATTTGGAGACAGTACGAAAATCCTAAATTAGATGGATGGACCGGAAATTAAACCAGCGTCCTTCCTAACACCATCGTGAAAGGAGAAACGAGAAGACGTTCACAGAATTTGCCTAGATGATTAAGGATAGTCGATTAAACATGGTTA
Source organism: Vandiemenella viatica (assembly GCA_031002005.1). Classification (NCBI taxonomy): domain Eukaryota; kingdom Metazoa; phylum Arthropoda; class Insecta; order Orthoptera; family Morabidae; genus Vandiemenella; species Vandiemenella viatica. The sequence continues at coordinate 52,835,109 of CM061918.1, read as the reverse complement.
GGCAGACGACATTACAAGTGAAATTTATTTTCCCCAAACACTACAAACGATCTCGGAATAATGATTGAATACCATTATTGTTTTCGTTTTTGGATGCTAGACGGTAATGATGGTATTACAATCCGTTTGATGGCTTTAAGATGCAAATAGTCTACCAAACGATTTTTTCCCTTATTGTTTGTTTGTCAGAGCATTAGGCTGTTAGGGAGTAATTGTTAAGAAATACTTGTGGTGCAACAATGATCACCTTCCATGTCGCTCTCTACTACACGTCACACGTAAGTTATCGGTTCTCCGGAGAGAATGTCGAGGGACTTAAATGACAGCTATCGTTTAGTGATTAAATAATGACGTTTACTTTCGCTTTTCTATTAACATTGTCAACAATTTGCTTCCGAAAAATAAATTGTAGATTCCTACAATCTCTTGCAACGTCTTTCAAACAAAACTCCTTATTACTGCCGACAGTGAAATAATTCCTAAATTTGGCACACAGAAAATAGGACTACTCTTCTTAATCGGCCGACTATATCGCTTAATCTGTCTTTAATCACACATGTCTCTAACTCTTTTTTAACGCGGTTTATTAATACTCATTGCATCAGACAGCGTCGTTCCTTAACTGTTCTAACTTTCCAAAACCCCGCACGTAAAGATTGTTGCGCAAACAAATCTCACGTAACAATTAGAAGAACGGTTCCGCACGTAGTTAAATTGAATTTTCATACTTTCCCTCTCCTGCGATTTCGCGGTCTATATATATCCTTTCAGCCACATTCTCGTCAAAATTGCGTCAATGACGGAACGGTTTCATTTAACGTTGCCCATCGCGTTCTTCCAAACAATGAGTTGATCACGCATTTCACGATTCTTGGCGCAACATTCCCCCACCTGTGTATTTTGCAAGTTAGGTTTACATCTTAAATTCTGCCAAATAATGCGTATTATTAATGCCTTTGATACATTGCGACGGCTCGATAGTAATAATGGAATATAAGCTCATTAGGATTCATTATTCTTCCAGTGTATCAATTTCTAGAGTGTATTGTTGCAACTAAGTATGGGCACATGGATTTTTTATTATAATTATTATTTATTTTTATTTTTTAACTGCTTAACGTCTCTTAACAGCGAGGTCTTTAGAGACGGGAAAGGATGGAGGGCAAGCAATGCGAAGGAATTCGGCCATGGCCTTTTGAAGGAAGCACCCCGGCATTCACCTGGAGTGTTTAGGGGAAACCATGGAAACCCCAAATCTGGATGCCCGGACGGGGATTCGAACCGCCGTCCTCCCGAATGCGAGGCCAGAACGCTAACCGTTACACCACCACGCTCGGTGGGCACATGGACACCAAGCACGGACACGACATTAACAAAGACATAACACTTTAACACCCATGCCCTCGGCCGAACTCGAACCGGTGACCTTCGGCACGCAGAGTTAGTACTGTAGCCTCTACGCTACGGAGGCCTGCTTGACCAAAGTTACGACAATAGTATAATGAAATATTCAACTGTCAACACATCACCAGGAAGAGGAAAAAATTGTAACTTCATTCCTCCAAACAATACGATGCCGCTCCTATCCAAAATACGTTAAATATTTTGACCGTGAGAAGTCGCTTACCTTTAAGTGGATACCAATTCCGTGGACATTTTTATCTTAATTTCTAACCTTCTGATGGTCACATCAAAATAAAACATGTCTTATTCTACTTCTGACTCCACAGGCTGTACATTCTCCGAAAAGTCATCTAAATCCTGCTTGCAGTTCTTCCGTGAATTTTGATCAACGAACATACATAATAATTTAAATTTTAAATTCATTTCTCAGCGTTTCTACACCACATCAGAATGATACTGCACATTAATTCTGTTATTATTTTTTTTAACTGCTTAACGTCTCTTAACAGCGAGGTCTTTAGAGACGGGAAAGGATGTGGGGCAAGGAATGGGAAGGAATTCGGCCATGGCCTTTTGAAGGGAAGCATCCCGGCATTTGCCTGGAGTGATTTGGGAAACCATGGAAACCCCAAATCTGGATACCCGGACGGGGATTCGAACCGCCGTCCTCTCAAATGAGAGCCCACATCGCACATTATTTCAAATTATATCAAAATCCAACCAGTAGTTCTTCCATAAATCACCTTAAATAAAAAAATGGATACTAATTTGTGAAAAGTTTTATATTAAATTACTCAGTTTTCTAAATTCACATCAAAATTAAACATATTTCATTCACGATGGCAGTATGTGTTGTACGATATTCGAAACGCCATCAAAATGCAAACAGAATTTTTTTGCATTAATCAAGTTCGACGAAAAATGGATACTAATGTGGGAACTAATTTATTTTAAATTTCTTATATTTCCGACTTTATATTTAAATCCGTTTATTTTACGTCCCAAGGATCAGGGCTTGTGCATTACTCAAAACCCCATCAAAATATGAGCAGTGGTAATTGTGTGTATCCTGTTCATCCAAACACACTACAGACATATATAATTTTTTGTTTAGAAAAAAAAAAGTTGATTCCTTTTTTGGTTAAATTATTAACAGAGCCCCAAACTCATTACAACGAAAATATCTTAATTGTACAGACTGTATTCTGGTTACTGTGTAATAGATAAACAATAGCATGGTAACTGACGAGGCATTTAGCTACTGTCAAATTAACAGCAACAGTTGACTGTTAACAGTCAGTAGGTAAGACTAGAGGGCAGCCTGAGAATTTCGTGATTGATATTCGATGAATAACGAGATTGGTGGTTTGTAGTAGAATGAAAGAAGAACTGTTCATTTATAGCAATTGTTTATTTGTCAACTAATATAGGTACAGAGCAAACAATTAGAAATAATGAATTGTTTCTCTAACGGAAACAGAAATATCCGAAAAGCTCCTTACCCTAGAAAGCACACACAGTTTATCAGTATCTCTGTGACATGTGTTACTGCAATTGGAAGGTAATTCGATCACACTTTATCATCGACGAAGCCTGGCAGCTTAACTCCGAGCTGTCGTATACCCGTGACCATAACATTTCATAATTTTGCCATTTAAGGGTTGATTTTCGAAAAATTCCTTTCTTAATTCATGATGTTACCAAAGCTGACAACTTAATCTTTAAAATGGTACCTCATTTATCAATTCTGGTTAAGGTTAAAAGGTTCGTCACAAAAAAAAACACAACAAAAACATCATCATCATCATCATCATCATCCACAACAACAACAACAACAACAACAACGACAACGACAACGACAACGACAACGACAACGACAACGACAACGACAACGACAACGACAACGACGACGACGACGACGACGACGACGACGACGACGACGACGACGACGACGACGACGACGACGACGACGACGACAACGATGACAACAACAACGACGACGACGACGACGACGACGACGACGACGACAACGACGACAACGACGACGACAACGACAACGACAACAACGACGACAACGACAACGACAACAACGACAGCAACAACAACAGCAACAACAACAACAACGACGACGACGACGACGACGACGACGACGACGACAACAACAACAACAACAACAACAACTTTTAGAAACAATATATATGATTAGCAGTTGAAAGATAACACCGATGCAACTGTTTAATTTATTTATTGTTGCGTCGTACTCGTTTCACCTCTCATCGAGGTATCATCAGCGACGAATATGCGTTACAGTTTTTATGTACAGTTTTATATACATTTGTATCTTATTAATTTGTGAACATGAGATATTTTTATAGCTGAATTTTACTTACTATTTACATCTGTTAATATGGTATGCAGCTGCGCACTCCATTTTCTTACCCAAAGCACGTTTTGCTTGTATCATATTTACAACATTGTGCTTTCTCATCATTCAGTCGTCTGTTGGGGCCAGCTGGTTCGTTTGTTTCTTGTCTCTGGTTGCGCTTTCACGCCCTTCGGTTGTCCGCTGTGGCACCTGTGAAAGCGCACCAGAGACAACACATAAACAAACCAGCTAACAGACGACTGAATGATGAGAAAGCACAATATTGTAAATATGATACAGTAAAACATTCTTTGGATAAGAAAACGCAGATGGGCAGCTGCATACCTTATTAACAAATGTAAATAGTAAGTAAAATTCAGCTATAAAAATATCACATATTCACAATTTAATAAGATAAAGATTATATAAAACTGTATACAAAAACTGTAACGCAGATTCGTCGCTGATGATGCCTCGATGTGGGGTGAAACGCAATAAATAAATTAAACAGTTTCATTGGCGTTATCTTTCAACTGGAAATTAATTAAGCAACTGCCGAAACATGTCATGCAACAACATTGCATCAATATATATGATTCTAAGTGAAATCTTATCCTCTATAAATGCAGAGGAAATAAGTCAACGAATCAATTGTTTCCAGTTAAGTTCTTCACTAAGAAATATTATCCTCTATATCCGACGAACACAAAAGTCTAGAAGTTCGTCTGCAACGCAATACTTCAATTAGTCAGAATTTTACTCAATAAGATAAAGCTATTGAAATGTGTTTCATTGCAGTGGGCGTGCTAGTATTACCAGCTTCTTTGCTTTATATTTTGAATGGTGCAATGTGGGAACCGGCCCGTGCCAGTTCAAACAAAAGCCTGCGCCAAGTTTCACATTTTCACGGTAATTATTACTTCTTCCTTTTTTTGTCTGCCTTTCTCGTCCACCGGCCGATATTCCGATAATTAACTGAGGCTCCGCTGTCTTGTTCCACCCCCTTATTAACGCAGACTAATGAGTATAATTGCAGTGCGCTAGCCTTGATTTAATCGCAACAATAACGCCACGGTGGCGACCAAAAGAAACAAACACACAACTTCGCCTTTCACCGGTCTGTGAGAAACGGCGAAGATGTTTCGACGTCAATGCCAAATCATCGTCCGATCTCACTTCTCCATAAATGGCTATACAGCTTAGCTAAGAGGCCAGAAATCATTTCTCCGTCCCCTTTTGTATCCATTTATACAGAAATGTTCCAACTGTTCTTTCATCACAGTCTAATTCTATATGTCTTATTAAGGACAAAAACACTGTGTTCAGAAATAACTTATCTTCATTATCTGTCTCTCCGTGGGTTTGATGCAATTCTAAATCTTTCCTTGACCTCAACTGACCTCGTTACCCATCCAAGCGTAAAAACTGAACTATCACTTAGAAATAGCTTATTCTATGTGTTATTGTAAAGTTCTTCTGCAGGATTTCTATTAATAGGGTTACCAATTAGATACATCTCTAGTAATCACTAACTTTACTGCCTCTTTTAAAAATAAAAAAAAAAAAATACACAAAATGAAGAAAATACAACCCAAAAATCAAAAAACCAAAAAGCAACAGAACGTTTGTAACATCAATCACCACTCTACCTACATGTAAACAGTAGAAATAAAAACTCTATTAAAAGCACTAAAAACAGAGGTGCCTCTCAAACATCAATCACTGCTTAAATATTTTTTTAAATTAAAATAACGAGGAAAATACGAACAAAAATTAAACAAAATCAAAAACAAAAAATAAAAAAGACTTAAAAAATGAACAAACGAAAATATAAATAAAGACTCGATAAAAAAACACAGATGCCTCTCAAACATTAATCACAACCGTAAATATATTTTTTAAACCGAGGCACATACTGTAGGTACAAAACTAAAAACAGTAACAAACAGGATACAAATAAAAAAACACATAGTGCTTAGGGAGAGATTAAACATTTTATCACAAATTGCAAGACAGTGAACATACTTCAATCCTGAAGAAAGATCGGTCCCTGTATTCGCCTGGAGTGATTTAGGAAATCATGTAAAACCAAACCATGGATGGCCAGACGGGAATTTGAACTACCAGATGACAAGCTCGATCGTTATAGTCCATACAACCGACATCGACCCAAATATTACAACCACTCACAATAATACTATGTACAGTACACTTACAACGCCTGACGATGCCATAATGCTCAAGACTGAAACGTGTTTCATTAACAAACATTAATAAAAACCATTGTTAATAACAGGTGCTTAATTTCTAAACATATATGAAGTAATTAAGAGGATAGGAGGATCATCTTAAAAGTTGGTTTTCCACGTCTAAATTCAGATGTTTCCTATTCTTTACTATGCTGTAAGCTGGGGCATAATCAACTATTGTTTCCTCCATATTTTGGTCACTATACACGGAGGCAGATGGGTGAGTGGTATTGGTCGTGCCTTACTTTCGGGAGGACTGTTAAGTTCCCCTTCTTCTTTAATTTAGGTAATTTACCTTAGCTCCTCTTGATATGTATAATCTGCCCGTCTTCAAGCCGTAATATTAGCTGCAGAAGCCAGCAGATTATTTCAATGCACAGCTCAGAAACAATAAAATGTAGCGATATATATATATATGACATGAATTCTTTGAAGAAACACTCGAAAGTACTTTTTATTTATAATCACTTGGTACAAGACACACTTCTTTATATTCCGTTTTATTCAACCATGTGCCAGCTATATCTTATATTCTCGTCCATACACTCGCCATATTCCCTTCTTTCCTCTATCCAAAGATATACATATCATAGATGACCACTGTCCATAGATATTCTTGCACTTTACTATACGCTTATCTTTTTCTTTCTATCATACCAATTTAACACATTTGTATACACAACACAAGCAAGACTAATATCTAATTAATTTTTTAACAAAATTTATTCACAAAAAATAATGTAAAAGACCTTGTCACCTTACAGGACGCAGGTTCAAATGCCCTTCCGGCTATCCAGATTCGATTTTCCACAGTTTTCCAAATTCATTCCAGGTTAATGCTGTTATGATTCGTTCGAAACGGCTTGGTCGAATTTCTCCCTCGACTCTAACGATATCGACATCGACAAAATATAAAGCCATGAAAAAATAAATCTTTATCATACAACTTCTTTCTGCTCTATTCCAGATTAAATACACTTTCTCCACCTGTAACACATTGAAAGTGTGTTTGAGGTTGTTAATATTCTAAAACGAACTAAATATTAATATACTCTGTTTTTGCAAAGGTTACTGGCAGCCCAATATACCTTCAGTTAACGAATGTTGTTGGGAATCTAACCGCAGTTGTATTGACACAAATGTTTGTGGGCGCGGAGAGCTATAGAGCGAAATACTTTGACTCTTCGCATTTCGAACCCGGGACCAGTAATTAAAGCCCCGCCGCTGTGGTCAAAACACCAGCAACATGGCGGCGCCCGCGGTAACCGTATCCGCTTATTACCAGCCACTGTGCGTTCGCTTGTTTGTTGCCCGGTTTTACTTTAATTACGCCGACTGGAGCGCTCCAAGCGGCTCTGTTACACAACCTTTCTGCCCGCTTAATATGCGGCGAGGGGCTATCGGATTAACCATTACCATATAAAACAACCGCGGCTACCTTAACGAAGCCTTATTTCGTTTCCTCGGGGGTGGAAATTAAGGGATGGCTGCTAATATTGCGTACAGCACTGGCCATCAGTTGCTGCAACCATTAGGCTCCGAAATGCAACACGTATGACTGCTATACGGCATCCATTCAAGCTGCATCTCCTATTACCGTTGTGAGAGAACCGTAACGCTGTGGCCTCTCATTCAAGCCGAAGTAGAAGTAGATACCCGGCCATCCAGGTTTTGGTTTTCCTAAATAATTCCAGATGATAGCCGGGATGGTTCCTTCAAAAGGCCATGGCCAAAATCCTTCCCATTTCTTTCACCAATTCCTTTACCACCTCTAGTGACTTCGACGTTGACAAGGGGTATAACCATTATAAAGAAATAATACATCTCCCAATTTTTAAGCGAAAGTTGTTATGCAGTGATAGAAGTAATTACACTGTTTTACAAAAGGTAATTTAAAATTCTATTACAAGATACTAATACCAGAATAATTTCCCGATATATTAGTATATCCTTTCTGATAATTCATATCATTCAGTATCACTCAATGCGTTTAAAACTGATACATGATGTTATAATAGTAATATGGAAGCCACCGATTGATTGCAATACTTGGAGCCGATAACTAAAGAAATGGTAGAGGATAAAATAACATCCGTTGAATGGTTTGCATCCAATATCAACGAAGAAAAAGTGTAGTAGATACAAGTGCCGTTAGTGAAACAAAAGTTGTTGAGGACGGCGGTTCGAATCCCTGTCCGGGCATCCAGATTTGGGTTATCCATGGTTTCCCAAATCACTCCAGGCAAATGCCGGGATGCTTCCTTCAAAAGGCCATGGCCGAATTCCTTCCCATTCCTTGCCCCCATCCTTTCCCGTCTCTAAAGACCTCGCTGTTAGAGAGACGTTAAGCAGATTTAAAAAAAAATGTTGTTGTTCATATGATTAGCCAAAATACATTGGATTTTAATACACGGTTCTCACAACTATAACAGTCTCCTTACCTAAAGCAAGTACTTGGGAAATAGCTGAGAAGTCATATTTTATATAATTTTGATGATTATAATAAATACATATTCCTTGAAAATGTAATCCACAAGATAACTTCATACGTGCTCTTTCTTTCACAGTTAATAAAATGAAAATGTGATGAGCAGCAATAAAAAAAAGTTGTTTGGAAATAGCTAGTGGAAATTTCCATTAATTTTGACAGATTATACATAAATAGTCGGCAGTCCTGTATAAGCTGTGTATATTAACATGAAATGAAGGTAAATGCCAAAGAAAATCGGGTTGTTAGGTACACAGAATGCAAAATAAAGATTCTTTACAATTATAACAAGACGAAGGATTTGCTTATTGCTAATATAAGTATAAATATCCTTACATAACATTTGATAGTAAACTCTGTTTGGCGGATGATAGAGAGAAGTTTTAGAATGCTTCATTTATTATAAAGGATAATGAAGGAATTCGTCAGGGAAGTGATGCAATTGGCATTCGTATCCTGGTCAGACCACTATTCGACTACGGTGGTGTAGCATTGTTCATCAATGGTATCAAATACAGGAGTTAGAGAGGATGTAAAAAAGGACAGCTACATTTATTTGTAGGAAATTATCGCAGAACACAATCGGTAAATGATATGATAAATGAGCTGTATTGGAAGTTCCAGGAAAATAGGAGGTGGGTGAAGATGGTGCTGGGAGTGTACAACACGTATATTGGAGTGGATGGATGTTGGCCAGGATGGATGTTATTAGACGAACTAGGTCCTAGTATTTTTTGAAAGAAAACAAATTACCAAGGAACTTAATTTTAAGGAGCGGGAAAATTGTCTTTTGTAGGATGGGGTGTGTTGGTATGGAAAAAACTACCAACGAAAACGCTGAACAGCTTATGTGAAAACTAAGACAATTTAATTTAATATTAAGATCGATTAAGAACAAAAGCATATAATTGGAGAAACTGCACTCAGTTATTCAGGGTAAGAAAAATTCATTAAATACAAAAGTAGTTTCGCAGAGAAACTGGTACCGGGGCGTTTGATCTATCGTAATTAAATTAAATTAAAAAATTCATGAAAACATCACTGTCTCCACATTTCAGTCAATTGATGATCGATGATAAAGGATCTTATTCAGTGCAAGCAGGGAGAATATTGGATTACACTGAGCTGATGCAATGTTGCTGTAGCAATCTGAAGAATTCAAAAATTTACATACTGTACAGTGAATAACGTATCTTTAAAAATTCAATTCAAGTTTCGTTCTTAACTGATTCATATGAAAATACTTAACACACCTTTTATCTTGAATGCAACGGGTGAGAGATGCAAACGGAGATCATTCCCGTGGGTTTTATTCACGAATCGCAATATTTCGAGGGAACAGCGCATTTAGCAACCTAGCCAATCCAGCAGTCAAGATTAAGACATTTGGGAAGTGTATGTAGATGACAATGTGAGTTTCGCTACTTGTGATTTATAATGTGTATATGTTTCTACAGTACTGGAGTATCGAGACTTGAATTCTTACATATCTGTCGCAGCGAGAAGCATAGTGCAAACTTTACTATCGCACTGGCATGGCGGATAGAAGACTGCCCCTAGCGTGTAAGCAACCATGCGCTACAAGCTGAAGCGTTCTGCTGCTTACATGACACATGTTCCATGTATTGAAACACACATGACGCCGAAAATTACACATAGTCCCCACAACATTCGACAGCCGTTCGGGCTGATGTACCATGGCATTCTAAAGGGCTCCTCGTCGAAACAAACAAGGAAATGTATAAAAATTGTGTGTTACAATTTTTTTTAATTTACAGAAATACGTCTCCCGCTTTTTTTTAACACGTCGATGGAACACCTGATGGTGTCAGAGACTCAATCAGACGTTATTTGATTTGGGACCAGGTGGCTGAAGTCTCTTTTATCATCTTTTAGTTGGTCAGCATATTAGGAGAGTGATTGCGCACAATCCACAATCAGGAGATATTCAAAACGTTTTGGTTAAATGCCAAACCTTTATGTTGTGAGAATGGCGTCTGACGTTATTCGCTGTTGGTAGTGATTCGTCTGTCAGAACAGAACCTTCGTTTTATTCGAAAGAGAAGACATGACTCTGTCACCACTAGTTTTACCCTATTCGTTCTCTATTCTTCATAGACACAAGGGTAGTGTTAAAAGTTTTCTATCTGGTATAGTGATAACATTTCAATGAATTCATTTTTATTTTTTTTGTTTTGATGTGTTGGGTTTCAACTTTCTACGTGATGTATTTTTCTCTACACATACGACAACTAATAGCAAGAATTAAATGTGAGACTCACTGAATTGGTTAAACTGGTATATCGTTCATGAAATTCTTCATTTTCGACGACTTATCGCCAATGTGAAAACAAAACCTGAAACCTCAGATGAGAACATATGATACCAGGCAATCTGCGATTGTTGTCGTTTGACATTACTGACTGCATAACCATATAAAAAACGTTAATGTAGACTTTACTTCAAAATGAAATATTAAAAAGCTTTTTTACAAGATGTATTTGTGAAATGTTGACCAAAACCGAAATTTTCATCAATGTTTGAATCGTTTTATAAAAGACTATACCAATATTGTTGTGGATTGTTATTACGGAAGACACAAGGGACCACACCAGCACTCTAGAAACGAAGCAGCGATCAAAACAGAGCGTGGAAGGGGTTTTTATGTGAAAAAAGGGGTTATTTTTATTGGTTACCATTAAAATGCTAAACCTATGACTGGAAAATATTTCAAAAGTCTACTGGAGCAACTAGATGATAAAATTTGTGAGTATAGATCTGGATTACAAAATGAAAAAATCTCCAGTCCAGTACAGTGAAGAATATGATGTTGAAATTGTTTTAACATCCACCCTACTCTTTACATTTGGATACACTGACTTTCCCGTCCTTAAAGATCTAGAGACATTTCCGGACAAAAATTTTTTCATATAAATGGAAACATGCAACCAGGCATACACGAGTACTGCTCAGCCCTTACAAAATGGCAAAATATTCATTTCATCGAACGAAGAAAATGCATTGAACTAAAGAGGTTTTGAAATAAAAACTGGACTTTCTGCTGAAAGGTAGTAAAGGTTCACATTACTCTGGTAAAACCGCACATCATTCTAGCAACACTCATACAATAACGATAACGGTTTAGACACTCTGAAGATATAAACTTTGCGTCCTACCTCTGTCATCAAATCAACCTTTTAGTTGAAGGCTAAACGTACATAAAGAATTCCCGCAGAATAATATTAATAAAGGTTAAGCAATCGATGAATTCATTTTTACGCTTTGTTTCTCTAAAAGTGTTGTTTGTTTCATTAGTGAAGTGTTGTGGCTGTACTCCTGTTCCGCTGGATTTTTTTTCTACCGACGGTTTCATGCCTTGTCAATGTCGAGGTCATGGCATTTTTAAGGGAACTATATCTGCATTAAAGCTGAGTGGGAATCGGACGCTTGTTCTCCCGAATACGAAGCATTATCGTTACGCTTCAACCACAAAAATCGGTTTTGAGATCGTGTTTTAAAAATACTCTCCTCCTGGTCCAAAGATCTCCAGATGAATCTGAGAAATTTCAGCCCAAAAAACCCTTCAGATGTATATTCAACATTTTTTTGAGCCACATTAATGAATTTTATGAAAATAAAATCCTTTTTAATGGCTTTCTGTACAATTCAATAAGTTTCCTCACTTATTGCAGTAATATCAAGAATTTTTCTCGTTGTTATCTTGATTGTTCGGGTTAAACCACGTCAATTTATCAAAACCTAACGTTTCGGCCATCATTTTGTGGCCTTCTTCAGAGGACTGACATTGACAACGACCGCGGAAGTCTGCGCACCCACTTGAGTTTTTCTCGTATTTTCGTAAGTAAAGTCTTAAATTTGCTTTTTGTTTACGGCGTGTTGCTCATTCTCAACCAAACGTGCCTGTGTACCGTTAGAAACTACGGTACGACCTTCACAGAATATTCTAGGCCACTTATACTTTTGAGAAAACGAAAGTGCATCATTGTCCAATTGTGCGAACGAGCGAGCGCGGTAGGTGAGTGGTAACGCTGTGGCCTCGCATTCGGGAGAACGCCGCTTCGAATCCCCGTCCGGGCATCCAGATTTAGGTTTTCCATGGTTTCCGCAAATCACTCCAGGTGAATGCAGGGATGCTCCCTTCAAAAGGACATGGCCGAATTCCTTCCAGTTCCTTGTCCCCAGTCCCATCCCGCCACTAATGACCTAGAAATCGACAAGCCAAATGTAAGTAAAAAAAATAGTTCAATTGTGCGCGCAATAAGCGCCGATTTCTGCTTGCTTAATACCTTCATATACTTACTATTTACGCGTTGTAAAATGTTTATAAACTCACTGTGCCCTCACAGACTTGCAGAAACAAGTGGTAACATTCACGAAGACAATTAACTAATATCACTTACTCGCTGTTGCTACAGTAACAAGCGTTAAAGTTTTCCGCGCATATCTAAAAAGTCCCGTTTTTATCAGCTCTCATAATTACTCATAATATGTAAACGTATCCAAGAATCAGATTTGTCCAGGTAATATCAGCAATGATTGGTGCGTTGCGTACCTTCCAGTAAGCCGCGAAGCAGATTATTGGCGTTCAGGCGGAAAGGGAATCGTCGTGATAACAGAAAGCAATTTTGTTGATTTTCAAACTGGCGGCACTCAGCGAAAATGTGGGGGGCGGTATCACGTCCTCCCATCTGCGCCACTCACGAATTAACTGAATAATTCTCGCCTCAAACACTGGAGTACGGCAGCGTTCGGACAGAATTTCACCGAATATTACCGGAAACGGCAGGCACATTTTCCACTGTGGTTAACGTTGTCTCCAGCCGCCAACAGACCAATTTGCGGCAATTTCCGCCGGCAACTGTTTTGCCTCATTCACGTATTCAGCTGTGTGTGCTTAAAACACTCAAAGTTCTTTAAAACTATTTTGTTTCAATAAGAAACTTCTTAACATATTTATTTTTCTGTAACATTCCCACATCCTTTATTGTACCACAAAACAGTAGGATGCATGAAAACGTCACTCACGTACAATTCTTCAAAATACTTCTATCTATCAGAAAATTGTTCAAGAAGTACGTTTTCTTCTAAAGTTTTTTGCATCATTTATTGCACCAGAAAACTATTGGATATTTTAAAGGTAATTCTTACGAAATTCTTTAAATATTTTAACGAACTAAGAATTTCTTACAGAAATATCTTTCGCTCCACGATTTTCTCCAATTTTTAGTAGACCACAAAACTGTAGAATAAATAGAATGTCAATCGCGTCAAAATTACTTAATAATTCTTGATTCCCAGCAGAAAATTCTTCACAATATTTTCCAGTTATCTTTTCCACCCTTTAATATATCACACAACTGCTGAATAAATGAAGCTCTCATGAAACTTCTTAAAAATACTTGATATTAGGAAACTTTCTCAAGAAATACCTGCATATTTTGATAATGCCTTTTCCACTACTTTTTGCGTCACAGGGTGCTAAATTTTTGAAAAAACTTCATTCCGATATGAAATATGTATTCCTAGTCATTCTTCCACTCTTTATTGTTTCAAAAAACCGTTGTGTGCAATAACATCGATCCTTTCAATTCCTTTAAAAATATCGAAATATTTAACATTTTTGTAAAATTTCACGATTTAGTGTTAAAAAAAATACTATCTTCAATAAAATTAAGCCCAAAAACAAAAATGATACTGTATAGAAAGATGAAAAAGAATTCCGATCGTATATTCAATTTCAGATCATCCGACCACTAATATATGAGATTTTTCCTTGAGAAACGAAGCATACCTTTCTTTTTGAAGAGAATTTTATTTTTATTTGGGTGGCGTTGCTTATTAACATTGTTACCGCTGAAATATAAATCAATTAGTCTTTTTATATACCTGTTATACTTCATACATCACGTAGATAAAAAGTAATCTGCTAATTCTGTATCAAATTTTAGCATATCTAAAAATTATAAAATTTGATGTACTAAGGCGCCATTAAAAGAATTCGAACTAAATCAGATATATATCTTATCTGTCAAGGGATATTAAAATAATCACCGGAAAAACGATAATTACCTAATAAAATTAAATAGTGACGGTTGCTTTATTTGTTTCATGCAATCCTCCGTCTTTTCATAGTGGGCAAATTTCTTCAATGCCACGTTCCCATTAATGCATACATATGCTTCACATATGCTAATCTTTGTCTTCATCTACATTTAGTTTGTTTTACTATTACTTCCACCATCAAATTAACTAAGTCCACATGTTTTACCCATTATTCTGTCTTTTAAGACTCTTCAACAAACTTGTTTTCTCATCCATTATTCCCAAAACAGTTTAATTTTGTATCTTAGCTGTCCACTTAATTTTCAACATTCTTCTATAGCACCACATTTCAGATGCTTTAATCTTTCGTCTTTCTGGTATCCGTAAGGTTCAAGCTTCACTAAATTAAAACTGCTGTCCTCCATATATACAATTTGGAAAATTCTTTATTGGTAGTATTATCTGTCAATGTTGGAAACTAAAAGCTATCTCTTTTTCAAATAAGCTCTTTTTCTCAGTCTATATTGCTTTTGAGTGATAAATAAATAACGTTAAATTGCTGTGCAATTTACGGAAACAAAATTGTACATCATTCCTCTTCATTCATTTGACTGATTTTCGTAATCGTCTATAGTTCTCAAATTCTAACACAAAACTTAATTGTCTGTTTATACTGTCAGCTTTAAGAATATTCTATAGGAACCGACGAAAATAAAATTGACAGAAAATATTGATCAAAACATACTGCCATAATTAGCATTTTATGTCACAGAAAACGTCAAGAACTAAATGTATGGTACTGATGTACTATTTATAACGGAATTTTAAACCGAGTTGTACATAGTGTGAGTTTTCTGTCATTGAATATCAACCATGTTTGGGACGAATTATAACACACTAAGCAGTGAAAACATACAACATATTCATCAAGTTTTGGAGACTAGCTGCTGTAGAAATACCGACATTTCCGCTTGCTAAGCAGGAAACGATGAAGACACAAAAGTTAAACGACTTAAAGATTTCGCAAACTACGAATCCAATTTAAGCTCCAATCACGGCAAATTGGGAATCCCTGTGTCTTGCCACTGCACACCTCAACATCATCGATTTCTTCCCTAGCTAACTTTACTTTCTCCATTGTGTGGTAAAGTACCTATAATATATCCACTTCTGAAGAGAAAAAACAACTGTATTAAAACAAATCTGATACAGTAATAGCAGTTAGAATTATTGAGAACTGATATTATAGCTAAATTGCGATAATAATTGGTTATTTGGTGAGGAGAAGTCAAAAAATATATCATCTATTAGAGAGGGTGAAAAAGGATGTACTATAGCACAGGGATACAAGATATTCATTTAACTTATGCGTTGAAACTAACGAAACACAGCATAAATAGCATCTAATGAACTTTTGTTAGATAGTTTATTGCTTTTGGAATGCAATATTTGTAAGATCTCTCTTCTTCAAAAAAACAACCTGGCTACTTTACACGGTGGCTTTGATGTAACCATAGTTATAAATCAGAATGTTTAAGGTGTGAAAATATTACAAACCTGGTTTCAAAAGTTCTCCTCTCCTCCTCCCCTCCTCCCCCTCCCTCTCCCCCTCCCCCTCCACTCCATCTAAATCAAGTGCTTGCTAAAAGTGCATTGAACTCTATCTTTTCGTAAAACAATTAAAAGCCGATAATACGCATACCAAAAAAGAACCGTACAGTCAATTTATTAGAGGAACTCCCAGTAATGAATCTTGCCCTCAGCAGCAAAAATGACGAAGCATTTGGCTGCTTTAAGCAAAACAAAGTTACTTACTTTCAGCAAACGCTTATAGATAGTACTCTTATAAAACTGTATTTATATTAACAGCAAAAAAAATGTTGTAAGATTTTCCATACGTTTTGACCAAAGAAACAGCTTTCTTGCCATATGAATGTTCTGCATAATTTTCGTAAACTAATCTACCTCTCCCCCTTTAGCAACTCCAGAGGGTCTTCTGTATTCCATTCATGTTGTAGGTCGCACACCACATTTCAATCTTTAATCCATTGCCGATAATTGATTTGATTTTGAGACGTCTTAACTTTTCTACAAGCACCTGAAAGTCATCCAACTTCTCTGTCAATATATTCATAACCAGTTGTTACCCACTACCTCGTATGCGTGGATTTTCATGGCTAGAATTGTATACATAAAACTGTAAGTAACATAATAGGTGTTCCAAATGCACTTTGTCGGGATAATATGACAAGGAAAGCTATCACCAACCCGTTCTACCAAAGAAACGGTGTTATGAAGAGAACCAATTTGCAATATGCCTAAAAATAGCAACAAACTAAGTGTAAATGGGGGGGGGGGGTTAACTGTGGAGACCAACATCCACAGTTCCTTCCCAGATTTTTAAAGTTGAGTCTCTACATGAAATTTATCAACAGATCATACACAAACTGACTGTGAGAGAAATAAAGCCTGAGCAACTTATATAACACTATATAGATTTACACACACTAACCATCTGTCTGTCAGCGTTAAGTTACTTTTCAAAAAAAATTGTCAAAATATGTTATCTATCCAGAACAAATTATTCTGTGTCCTTCCTAATGGTATATAGTATTTCGTTGTCAAATTTCATAAAGATCGGTTCAGCCATTTAGTAACAAACAGACAGAGAGATAGAATTACTTTGGTATTTATAATATTAGTGTGTAGAAAGTTACTTCCCAAGCAGTTAAAATCGTAAAGTTGTTACAGCACTATAACTCTTATTCAGATATGAAGGGTAGGTGAACGAAATACGACTTATCAATTTCTTTTTTCCCAGAAGAGACATATCAAATGTTTTATTTTATTTTATTAACTTTTTCTACAGAAAAAGAAGTATTCATACATTAAAGTGTGCCATGGAGGTAGATGGCCAATTATATGTACGCGTATAAAATTTCATAATTCTTTTGCGAAGATTTATACCAACGGAGCAGCAATATTTGTCCTTTTGTAAGACCGGAAGAGCAAATAAATATTAAGATGTTAGGAAGCAACCGGAAGCGACTTCCCCCGGATGCAGGTACGCCCCTCCTGCGCCCCTCTCGCTGCCAACTTGCCTTCCCTTCCGCGTCGACCCCACGGCCCAAACTTCCCCCTCATTAGTAAACACAAGTCGCATTTTCCTCCCATTACATCATTAGCGTCATTAAAAAAAAAACTGTATCCACCGCCGCGCGGGAAGGGCACGACTGCCCCCTCCCTCCCCCTCTAACAATACGTCAGCCCTTCATTAACCGAACCTCGCCCGGCGGCCGCCAGAGGCGCTACCGGTCGGGGCGGGGAGGCGTCTGCGCAGCTGGGTGATCTCTGGTCAGAGATCGCGTGAATAATGCATGGCACGCGCCAACGCGTTGTTAAAAATACGCCCACTTAAATTTAAAAGGCCATTAACGCCGATCACGTGAGTTTGTTCGTGTGATGCAGCTTGATTGTTGCCCCCCGTAGCGCCAAAAGAGGCTGAGCAACGGCTGGAGGGGCGCCAATTTCCAACATGGGAGTTAACATTTTGCACATTCACGCACACGGCAAATTGCACAAGGGTTTTATTCGAATTGTATTACGGCTGCAGTGACAAGAATAAAGCGAGCCATAATGAAAACCATCAGATAGATTTCTATTAATAAAAAGGCGCTTACATACTGAATTTTACTTCGGTAATAAAATTTCGTTTTTTTATGAATATTTAATTAATTTTTTCGCACACATACATTTTTCTCCTTTCCTGTACCCACTTACTTTTGCCCTTTACAAATTAAAATTTTAAATTATTTTAACGTTTTCGTTAAAGTATTCATAATTTTTCTTAGTTGCTTATTCCAATCCCTAACCCCTTAACTACGAAAGAAAATCTATCCACACGTTTGTGCCTGAAATTGAGTGTCGGCTTGTGGTGACGGTCATCTTTTCCTTTCCATGCATTACTCCTAATTCTTACACCAATATCGTTCTACGCCTCATCACCAACAAACACCGTTTACACTCCCATGACGCTCTTCATCCGCCTCCTGTCTTCCAATAAGTCCCATTCCAGCTCTTTTACGATATCAGTTACTGCTTGCGTTCCAGAGACAAATCCAGTAGCTCTTCTTTGCACCTCCTCCAACTCCTGAGTTTGATGCCCAAAATGTGGGTCCCGTACTACACCACCATATTCAAGCAATAGTCCGACCTAATCAACGCCGGTTTTTTATTATTATTATTCTTCTTTCCATTTTGTAGGCAGCTATTACTTTTGGGATCACCTTAATTCGTCTCCTGAGGTTGTTGCTAAACAACTCTCCCAGCTCAGATTTTTAACAACACCTCATTCTTTCTGATAGGTATATTGCCTCTTGTTCTTTTTACCGTCTTTTCTTCGTCACTTCTGTCTACATGTTAATTACAATTTTCCGTTCTTTCTTTTACTATTGTGATTATTTTTGCAGTTTACATTATTTTTTATTGACAAAATCTTAGCAAAGATAAATAAAAATAATAAAAAAACAGCGAGGGTTTAAGGTCAAAACCATAGATTCGCTGTTCATTTACAGATAAGGACAATACTGAAAGTTTGTTTTATAGATTTGGCTCAAGCTTTTAAGAGAATCATATTGCAGCAACATGTTTTGAAAATATTAAAAGAAGGAGTACATTACCAAATAATAATTTTAATTCAAGATCTTAATACAAAAATTGCCACTCAAAACAAGGTTAATGACATTTATACACAGCTGGAAGCCCGAGAAGGGTTTCTCAAGGTTAATGACCATTTATGTAAATAAATGTGTATAATATCAACGAAAATACAGGGAGATTAGCTAAAGCCGTACTATTATCAGATGGATTACAAGCATAATAGAAAGGAGACCAGCAAATAAATGGAGATACAAAATAGTAAACAGCTCTTTAAAAAAAAATTCTTTCGCCGAAGTAATTTTCATGACAGAGGATGAAAATTATCTTCAAAGACTGTTATAGATTTAATGGAGAAGCAAAATACAGATTATGGTCATAAACATGGAAAAGCCTATATTCATCACGATATTAAAAAATCTTGTACGAAACTGTAGAACAAGTTAACAATAAATTTTAATGAGGAAACCAAAACGACAACTATAAGAATTTGTACAAAAAGTAAAAATCAAACAAATGAGATAGTAGGTATATCAGCCTACTTGGAAAATCATATATAACGCAATAAAAAATAAGTGTAGGAAGCAAAATTTCAATATAGTAAGTCACTAATCTACACAATAGAAACAAAGCAACTATTAGAAAGCAATGAAATTTAAATATTAAGAGCAATAACAGGAAGATGTCAGAACGAAAAGATTTTTGACAGTAATTTTTATATTTTTCTCCGCTCTCCATTCTTTCTAACAGTGGTAATTTATTTCTGCACCTTTGTTTTCAGTAATATCCCTCATATTAACTTTTCGTTGGTTATCAGATTTACTTATTTTTTCTAACTTCCATAACCATACTATTTCCAACCAAATTTTAATAATTATGGCTATTACTAATAGTGAATGTGTATGATATAACATTGGAGATTGTAATTTTCTGTCCCCATGGCTACCTTTCTGTTAAGGAGGGTGGAATTATTCAGACAATTTCAAATAAAAAAATATCTGCGTATCTCTACTGATGAATTAGTTGTCCGTTTTTAAAGAAATAAAATAATTGAATATTTTTCTCAGATGAATGCTAAGTTGAGTAAATAGTTTTGCACATGTATATCATTCGTATCGTGAAAAGAAAATTCTGATCCAAAATAGACATCAGATATTTGATTATGCTGTAAAGGGATACAAACTAAATTTTAAGTTAGTGTATGGCATTCACAGGCTGGAAACTAAAATACTTTAGTTCCACTTGCAGCTTAGCATCCATTCTATGTATTTTCTTTATCATTTCAATTAATTACGAAGACAAAACATGCAATGTGATGATGGATAATTGATTGAAAATTTTATTTAGTCCCTTTTTCACATATATTTTCTGCACTAAAATAATGTTAATAAACTTTTAGCCAGTTCTGTCTTCACCTAAGAGCAATTTCCACACTATATAGGTGCATTATCCTGTATTAAGATTACTTTTAATGTATTTAACCATCTATAAAAGGCCGCAAACAATATATCTTATTTATTTATTTCCAGTTATGTATCTCTCGACTGGTTGGATGTAATACTCCATTTTTTCCTGTGAGTAGCTAACTTTTTCATCTCAGCATACCCCATACAACGCAAATATGCGTTTCATATTCTCTAATCGTTGACTTCATACGCCGTTATTTCCTTGAACTGTTCCCTCCATTTACAAATAAACAAATTCCCATGTCTTCTAATGTGATCCACCAGCCGATCTATTCATTCTCTTTAACAAACTTCTTGACTTGAATAACTTTTCTTTCGCCGGCATGTCGCCGGTTCGAGTCCGGCCGAGGGCATGGATGTTTAAGTGTTGTGTGTGAATGTGCTTGTCATGTCCGTCCTGTGTCTAGAGAATTACTTGAAAGAAACTATACACATGGAGAAATTTTAAAACACTGGATGAACTAACCTCATATTTGAGCTGGCTGTATTGCCTAAGGAAGCCAAATGCCATTAAAATAATATAAAAACTTTTCTTTCCATTATTTCTAAAGGTCATGCTTCACTGTCATACTGTACTCCATATATAAAGTTTTAAAATATTCTTCTTGAGTCATGTTAATATTTCTATAAATGAGAAAGTTTTGATTGATGTTTGGACTATTTGCCTCAATCAGGCCTTATTTGCTCAACAGATTTCAATTAAAGTTAGCACGGAGTTGGTACATAGATTGAATAGTAACATAGGATAGTTTTTATCTCGAAAAAAACGAAAAGATCCTTTCAAAATTGTTACTGTAAATTTGCATTTCACCAAAGAGATTCCTGCTTCGTAGACGGTACTGCCACGCTAACTCTTTCCTTCTTACGTAAGTCGCTTACATTGCTTTCAGTAGTAAAAACTTATGGCATATCGAATGGCGTGTTCAGTTTAAAACTGCAAAAATGGATGAACTAATAGTTTCTGAGCAAGAACTATAAATCTGTTCTTAACCTTAAAATTTTACTTAGTTTCAGGTAACTTGCATGTAGGCATACAGATTGTGGAGCTGAAAATATGTGGTTATATTCCTCAATGTGACAAAATTTTGTTAAAGTAGATATTGGTTGTTTTTACTTAAGTTAAATTGACGGTACCGTTTTCTTTTATTTTAAGTGATTTTGTGATCCGTAGAAACATTGAAGGTTCACTCATAACCCAAATCAATCATTTAATATGTTTGCATATGTTTTATAAAATCAACCATAACCTACCAAATGTACTAACTGATCCAGAGACATTCATTTTCTATGACAGATTGAGAAAATAAGAAATCTATAATAATATTATTAAAAACCATAATGAAGAAACAGTCAATTACTACCTTAACATACAAATATCTTTTTCAAAGCACAATTACTTGATCGAAGCGACATGTTTAAAAAACTAAACCAATATCCAAAGAAGAAATGGTGTCCTTTTATAAAAATAAACAGTAATTTTAAGAATAATTTTTCATAAATGTCAGCTACCCAAAATAAACTCGTGCGACTACAAAATACATATCTCTGTAAATTTTAAAGTGATTATTTAAAATCATCTTACAATAGCAGCGCGCGATGAGTGTGTTTATAAATGGGATTAAGTCAAAAGTTAATTGTAATATCTTTGACAGCTTCAAGCCAACTGTTGCCGCTCTGTCTACATAATTATTTCGTATCCAATTATGGGAGTGTGCCCTTTAAGTACTATACCAGATACCTTACGAAAAAATCGAAGTTATGAGGAAATGAATGGTTCAAATACCCTCATTAAGTTTGGTTTCGTATCATTCATATTAGTTAAAATATATGATAAAACTTAACAGCCGAAAAAAACGCCAATAAAATTTTACCTTGCGATTCAATGATCTCCTTCACTTGTTTCCAATTTTTAATCTCTATTTACGCTGCCAGGCTACCTTTAGATATCTGCTTTGGACATCAGACTTGAAATTAAGGCTACTGAAAATAAAATTAAAAGAAAGAAACGTGAGTGGTTTTTTATTATTATTACACAGAATTTAATACGAACATTTAATTTCATATTTTAGCGAGATCAGGTCATCTTGTCATCACCTTCGATCTCAATATCGGTAACTACAGTGCACCATATTCAAAACTCAGTAAGGGGCTTAGACATTTTGTCCCTAAAAACAGGAAGTAATCTAGAACAGTGTATGAAGAATAATTACCGACCTACACCCAGTATGGTAATATGTTGACAGAAGGCATTTGTATCGCTTTCATATATGTGGCTTACTCAAAGAGGTCACAACGCTAAATTCGCGTCTGGTCCAGGTCACATTCTCCACACATGACGCCTCATATTTTCTTTTCTTTTTAGAACCTTGTAACGCGAGGGTT
>CM061918.1:52701051-52811036 GCA_031002005.1 Vandiemenella viatica | reverse complement strand
TAGAAATTTCTAAGTCGACTATTTGGAAAGTTTTAAGGAAACGCTTGCAACTACGTCCTTACCGTTTACAGTTGTTACAGACTCTAAAGCCTGCAGACCATGGTTTACGTGCCAAATTCGCTAACGAAATGTTGTTACATGACGATGAAGATTTTCTACATCATGTTGTCTTCAGTGATGAATCGACCTTTCACCTCAGTGGACATGTTAACACTCATAATGTGCGGATCTGGGGCTCAGAAAATCCTCAAGAGATCGTACAAGTGCAACGAGACTCCCCTAAAATCAATGTTTTTTGTGCCATATCCCGGCGGAAAGTTTACGTACCTTTCTTTTTTTTATGAACCGACTGTAACGGGTAATTCTTACCTTGATACACTAGAGCAATGGCTCTTCCCTCAGTTGGAACAATATGAACCAAAGAACTTCATTTTCCAGCAAGATGGTGCGCCACCTCACTGGCATAACGAAGTACGCGGTTGGTTGAACGTAACTGTACCTGACCGCTGGATTGGCCGCAAGGGGCCCAATGTCAGAGCTTGCTATGCGTGGCCTCCACGTTCACCTGACCTAACGCCATGCGATTTCTACCTTTGGGGTTTCATCAAGGATCGTGTGTATGTGCCTCCGTTACCAGCCGACCTCCTTGAATTACGACAGAGGATTGAAGCAGCTGTTGCAACAGTTACTGAAGACACACTGCTCAACGTTTGGGAAGAACTCGGCTACAGACTTGATTTTTGCCGTGTGACAAATGGTGCCCACATAGAACACTTGTAAGCTTGTATATAAAACTGTTTGAGTTGCTCTTTCATTTGACATATCATTTATAACTGTAAGGATAATGTAATAAATCTTATAAAGCATTAAAACCCCGATATTCATTTGTGGACACCCTGTATATGCTTTTCTTTTAGTGTGCTGGCAGTTCATTTACTCGTGGGTGCTAAGCAGAATAGAGCTGTTGTTAAATAACGCGAAAATCTCCAGTCATTGTTGGTTGGACAGCGGAGGCGAGAAGCGTGACGTCAGAGTGTGATAGACATGGTACATCGTGACCAAGAATAGCGTTTTATATAGATATATTTTATATATGTCTTAGTTTACGGTAACAGAGCTATATACGGAATCTGAGTATAAGAAAACATCTACATTGAATGAATATAAATAAAGAAAAATCAATTAATAATTAATATGTCGATTTATAAGAAACACAAACATTTTGTCAGTGTTCTGGCAATTCATTTCTTCCCAGTTACTTGGAATTGTTGTTAAATAACGTTCATAATCTAGATGTTGTAGTAACATCTATCCCGTCTTAGCGCGACAGATATTGTTTTTATTATTATCGCCAAATTCCAGTGGAATTTATGCGTCAATTACAGTTTCTCAACACACGTAGTTTTGGATCAAGCATAATTTTTATTTTAAGTCATTTCACTGCTGAGAGATTCTGCTGACAGTTTATTGGCCGTACCGGAGTGCGGTATCTACTTGCCGCCGTGACAGCCGTTTGACTGGCCGCTCGCTCGATCGACAGCGCTCAATCTTATCCGACGCGTCATCTTCTCCGAGGGCCGTGACCGCTAATTTGTCCGTCAGCGCCTGCCACCGGGACCTGGTCATTATTTAGTTTCCAATTTGACAACCGGAGGGCGGCGAGCACCTGTCCAACGACCAGTGGCGGGGGAACCGAGCCGCGACCACGCTGACCAACATACCGGAACCAAACTGCTGCAAACGCATCTCCACACTTCACCAGATCTCAACTGTAACCTACGGAGTCGTTAAATCAATTAATGACGGACACAATAGGAACACATCTCCCAGCTAGTTCTCTCTCTCTCTTTTTTTTTTTTTTTTTTTTTTTTTTTGCGCCTCGTCAACGTTGAGGTCATTAGATGGTGGACGTGGGCATGAATTCGGTTATGACATTTTAAAGGAACGTTCCCAACATCCGCCTGGTCTGAATCGGGAAACCATAGAAATCCGAAGTATGGATGGTCTGATGGATATTCGAACCCACGTTCTCCTGAATGTCAGGCCATTTCGCTATCGCTCACCTATCACCCTTGATCCTGCTAGTTGTATCACAAAGAATATATAATAGTTATTGCAAAAGAAGATGTTTCACATCGACTTTCGTTCTAAAGTTCTGGACGTATTTTCGTGTCCGGAGCCTCTGCATAATCATGAGTTATGTGCAGATCTTTGCTCTACCCTCTACCCGTCCGGGTATCCAGATTTGGGTTTTCCATGGTTTCCCCAAATCACTCCAGGTGAATGCCGGTATGCTTCCTTCAAAAAGGCCATGGCCGAATTCCTTTCCCAGTCCCCTCCGGCCTCTAATGACCTTAGCCGTCGACAAGGCGTAAAGCAACAAGTAAAATAAAAAAATTACCTTCTACCAAGCAACAGTACTTTCTTTCCAATTTAGGACTCTATGTAGCCAACAGGTCTTAAGCCTCGAACAGCATCTTCTCCAACTATTGTAGCGACAGATGTAATGTAAAAGGATTTAGAACAAATTTCTTCCTTTCTTTTTACTTTAACACCTCGTTGACGTCAAGGTCATTAGAGGTGGCAAACGACTGGGGGAATGGAACTGAAAGGAATTTGGCCCTGGCGTTTTGAAGGAACCATTCGTTTGGAGTGATTTGTGGAAACAATGGAAAACCTAACCTAGACGTCCGGACGGGGATTCGATCCCGCGTCCTCCCAGATGCGAGGCCAGAGAGTTACCGCTAACCCACCACGCTCGGTAGACTTTTTCGTCCCCAATTTAGCATTTGTAGAAATCCAGTTACATTGTAACAAAAGTGACTTACGTAAATGAAGAAAAGAATCATCTTTTTTACAGCAAGTTTGGTACTTACGTTATTTGGATGCACCTTTTAACAATATAATTTCTGAATACACAACTAAAATTAAAAATTCATCTTGATACTATAATTCCTTTCACGTGTTGAATGATCTGCTTTCTGGGCCATTCTGAGACACAATGCCCGTAACTTCCTTCTGTTGAATCCTCCAAAGAGTCTCCTACCGTTGAGCAACCGTTGAGCTAGCACTGTCGACCTTAATCTTTGGTAATTAACTCGATGATTCCTAAATAGAGTGCCAAAATGTCACTTTATAATCTCAGTATCGATGTGGAATCCATCCGAGTAAAAAACATAACGAATAACGTGTGAGACCAATGTCCTCTGCTGTTGGTCACGTCAACCAGTGCAGCATAGTGGTTAGAGTGTCAGCCTACGTGTCAGGCGAAACTTTGAGGCCAGCTGCGCCCGGAGTGGATTGTGTATTTGTGTGTCGCCTACAACAGAGATTGGTTCAAGAAAAAACTCGCAGAAAATTTAGAATGGTCGTGCCTGTAGGTGTGTGTGTGAATGTGCGTAAGGGCAATCCTCTTACGTTTCTACTATCCACGAGGATCGAGATATTACGCTTACTTATGAAAAGAATATCCAGTTCATCTGCAAACGCAAGTGTAATTTGTTTGACAGGCTTCAGAGATTCACTTCCTGTTTCGATGTTTGCTGATAAGATTGGACCAAATTCTTAGGAACTAAAATTTCTGCTGATGACCAAATCAAAGATAATATCGGAGGCGGTTACGAACTGTCCGAAGTAGTTTTGTTCAAGAGACGAAGTATCAAACATTGATCAACTGCAAAGATAGAATTTTCTGAATTTTCACACTGGATCAAAGAACAACAGAGGGACTAGGTTCGAGTCCTGGTCCCCGCGTATCGGCTGTTCTGATTGCGATTTTCGTGTGGTTTTCCGCAATCGTCATGACATGATGCTATGACGGTTTCCGTCTACGCTTCATAAACTTCGAAAATAAAAGTACACTTATCACACGCAAAACATAGTTTCACGTTTAGCAAACAGATGGCAACAAAACTTCCTTGCAATGTATGTGGAAAGTAACGAAATACTATCACATTAATATTTTCATTGTTGTGCATGGTTTGGCTCTGCAAATGGGAAAGAGCACGGAGAGCGGCAATGTCAAGAAAACCTGCCTCAGAGCATAATAATGATGATGATGACAAGATTTAACATGATGTGAATTCCTAAGGCTTCAGCGCCGTCTTTGTTCATGATTAATAGATTTTCGGGGAATGCCGCGTTGCTTATCTCATAATCTGAACTTTCTGACGAAGGCTGTAGGATGGCAGCAGAAAAATCAGATTATGAAAAACACAACGCGGCATACCCCGAAAATCTATTAATCATGATGTGACTTGTTAAAAAGAAATTTGTTTTTGTTGTTGGTTTTTTCTGTGTTTTTGTGTTTTTTTTGTTGTTGTTTTTTTGTTTTTTGTGTTTTTGTGTCTTTTTTGTGTTTTGTGTGTGTGTGTGTGTGTGTGTGTGTGTGTGTGTATTTCTTGGAAAAAGCATTCATTTATGGACAGTGGTGAATGCTATTGGCAAAATGTGTGTCATAAGTATTAATTGCGCTGTTTGTACCAAGTGCTAGTAAATTACTGACGATTATTTACAAGTCGACTACAAAGCGATGGAGAGCTTTGTTGGACCAAACCACCGGCAAAAGTCAGTCGAGAGATGCAGCACGGAGTGCTCCGATGAGCCTGCTGTACAAATATTGTGGCTGCGGCTTCTGTTAATTGAAAGCTGTGCGGTTATTACTTTTAGGACGCGTTTCTCTCCTCTTTTTACCCCCGGGACCATTGTGGGAGTCGAATCGCCGGAAGTGACGCAATTGTGACCGAGCAATTGAGCACATCACCAACAACAACAACCACAGCGACAACAGAGACGCCTGTCGGCAGAAATAACAGGGAGTCCCTCTCCGTTGTAACGATTTCCGGGAAATGTTAATACGGCCACAATTACCGTTTCTTGTTTGCAGTCGGTGGAGCGGACAGAAATAGAAAGAGAGAAATTAATAAGATTGAAGACGTCCGTCGCTTAAAGACAAACAGGCGAGCCGCTCCTGAAACGAGCAAACAAAAATACCTGCCTGGGGGGGGGGGGGGAAGGTGGGACAATGGCTGCCTTCGGGGAAATGAATTAAGATAATCCTTCCCAGAAACGGGCGACGATTTGTTTAACGCGTCAATTGTCACCGCGGACAATGCAAGCGATTAGCGTTAAATTCACCAACACAGGTATTGCCAACTTCTACTTAAGACATTTATACTGGAGCAAAGACGATCAGAAAATTATTGCCTCACAAATATACAATGCGTAAAGTTTATATTTTGGCGTTTTTTTTTTTAAATCTACATTTCATTTAAACATTGTGCAAACTTATTTTTCAGATTCCAGAATGTAAAAGTATATATTTTAATTAGATATTTATTAAGCTTCACAAAGGTCTTAGCTTCAGTGGCATACGTGCAATAAACTCATGTTTTGACTGAGCCGAAACTGACATTCATTGGCTCAGCACCTAATACCGACGAAGCTGAGTTCACTTTGTAGCAACCAATTAACGATATCTCCGACTTGTTTCCGATTTACGGAATCCGCCGGCACTGCAGATCGCAGCTACTGCCCGTCTATTCTCGTTCAACCATCTGACTTAGAATATTTCTCGGTTAGAAACCAAGATTTTGCTCGCATTACATTGCGTGAAGCAATAAGAAAACCTGTGTGATTCTCCAATCCTGCGCATCCCTAATCTAGGTACTAGGAAGCAGAAGAAGGACCGAAGATGTAAGAAAACAATGGACGCTTCACAGGTCTTAAAGAAATTAGTGAGGAAACGATTTTAATGAAAATACAGCACTCCTACCACAGGTATACGACAAATAGTGACGTTACAAGTACACATATATTCCACCTAACTGGCTATTTTTTGATTGATTCGTCATAAATAGTTGTTGGTCGCGTACGTATCAAATTTCGATAAAATTCCTGTAGTTATGTTGAAATAAATATAGACTATATATAGCCAGATCGTCTGTCCCCCGTTAGTACTATAGCATATCTTAAAAATTTTCAGAGCGCACTCCTAGCATCAAATAGCGGACAAGTACGTATTTCACGTTGTCAAGACCTTTGACACCATAAATTTATTTTTTAATCTGCACTCATCTCATTCTAACTTTTAGAGTTTTTGGAATGTACTTTTGGTTTAAATAGGCAATTAGTAGGTCCAAAGGGCTGGTCTTGGACAAAGTAGGCTTAACGTGCCATAATCTATCTGTTAACTATGAACCGTGTAGTCCCATGACCATGTGTAAATCGTGGACACGCGTTTAATCCTAGAAAATGCTTTCTACAGTAACATCAGTGGAGATACATGCATCACATAAAAGATCTGTATTATACGCATTACAGGACATCTTGTGAAACTCTTTCAGTTCGTTGGAGTGCAGGAAGGATTAAAAGCTCGTGACTTCAATGCATAAAATTTACAGCTACATCCATACTCTGCAGTCCACAAGTATTGTGTGTAGCAGTGGGTGCTTTGCACCAAAAGGAGTATTTAATTTGTTCGTTTCAACCCCGAAAATCACGAGGGGAAGAAAAGATTGCATATTAGTATCAGTACGGCATCTTATTTCTCTAATCTTATCTCTCCTGTCATTGGACCTAATTAGGTTGGTGGACGAAGTACAGGGCGTTCGCCGGGAAACGCAACCCACTGTTAGCGCTACAAGGAAGAAACTGCTCCCGGCGAGCGAGCGCTCAGTTTCCGGCATTGTTCGACCGTCGGCCGCGGACTATTTCATAATAATTACGCTTCATAAACTTCAGAAACTTGTGTGCTAAGCATTTAAATGTGACGTAATTCATTAGCTTACCTTATAAAAGATGCTGGAAGTGTTGACCCTCTTGTGTAATGCACATTTCACATCTTCTGAACATATTTCGAGACACACGCTGCCCTAACTGACTTAATGATTTTTTGGGTGACTGTTCTAGTCGAAAAGCGATATCGTCAATTTTCTCCTCTGTGAGAATACGGTTGACCGACAGTCTCTTTTTGTTAAAAAAGAACCCGTTTCTCTTACTTTTTTAACCAGACGCAGAATTGTTGATTTAGCTGGCAGTAAAGCGCCAGGAAATTCGCGACGAAATTTACTGCGACACTTTTTAAACGACTTCTTCTTCACATATGTATCGTAGAGAAATATTCTTTGTTGCAAACTGTAACGTACCATAATTTTACTCACACTCAAACACGGTACAGATTAATAAGAGTATGAATCCCCAAACCAGCCAAACCGCAAAGAAACGTTTATTCACAACACTGATTAATAAGAGACTGAAGTCACAAACTATCTACAATGCAAAGAAACCGTTCTTAACAATGTAAGGGTCACTGCACTGCACTGTTGGGGCAGCGGAGGTGTTAAACAGTGCGGTGATTCACGGTGCTGTGTGGCGGAAACTGCTGGCGCTACTGACCGAGCAAGTTGCCGACGGCAACAGACTGGGAGGGTAGCGTTTTCCGGCTAACGCCCTGTATTACACCACACTCGTAAAGAAGAAATTTGCATGTTGGTCATTAAGTTCAAAAGGAACCTACGACGGCTGTCTGCCAGACAATCCCAGGCAATGTATGCATTTATTGGTAGTCACGAATCGAATGGATCTTCCCTGTACTTTCTCTATCTTGTCAGCCAATTCCTTGCGATAAGGGTCCAAAAGTCCACAACAGTAATCCAAATGCGGTCGCACGATAGTTTTGTACGCCATTTTCTGTGCATTAGCATAATTTTTGTTTTCACTATACAAGCAATGAATTGCATTATAGAATTAGTTTTACCCACGACGGAAATTATATGCGGGTCCCATTTAATTTTGCTTGTACTATTACGCTTAAATATTTCAGGAAATCAACCATAACGGAACTCGCGAAAAAACAGATTCTTTTTGCAGTGCACTTTATTCCCGTTTAGTGTTAGTTGCCATACAGAACACTATTCCGAAATCACATCCAGATCGCACAGAATTTCCTAGCTACAGTCAGAGCAGCTTACTTCCCTATAGATAACTGCATCACCAGCGAACAAATGCAGATTGTCTCCGAGATCGTTTATTGAAATTAAGAAAAGAATTGGTCCTGCTACAACTCCTTGAGAAACGATCGAAGTAACATCCAGATTAGAAGAGGTTTCACATCAACGACGAGATGCTACGATCGACCATCTAATAACAGAGTAATTCTTACATCTAATTTCAATGTCTAAAGTTATTAAGAGGACTCTTTGAAAGTGCGTCCGTCAAAAAAAAAAAAAAAAAAAAAAAAAAAAAAAAAAAAAAAAAAAAAAAAAAAAAAAAAAAAAAACTTGAGCTCGTTTGAGAACTGGAATAAGAAATACAGAAGAATTTTGAGTTAGTTTTGTAAGGGAATATACAAACTAACGGATACAAGTACTACAAGATGATGACGTGACAGAAACGACTGTGGAGGACCAGAAGTGATAGAAGGATCTTGAACAACGTAGAAATAAAATGGAGGGTAAAATTTCGAGACACGCTGTATGTTTAATCTCGTAATATATTGAGCAGTGATTACTATGTATATAAACGCTCATTAAGCTGCAGAAAGCACATAATTAGCTATACATGTTCTGTCGACTGTGTGGAGATGATGAGTTTTCTACAGGAGACGAAAAACTATATTACTCTACATCTTTGATCACATCAGAAGCAAGACAAAATTAAACCTAGTGTATTTATATATATATAAATACTATTGCAGCCTTCTTTATACATTAAAATCAGCGAAAACCGGTATGAGTAATTCAAATAGAAGATAACGTCATTATTTTGAAGACATGTAGTCAAAATTAAAAATCCCCCTACAGCTCTTTAAAACTAAAGCTTTAAATTCAACAAAATGTAGGTGGGTTTAATTAAAAATCTCATCCGAAAACCATGTTTTAATAATATCTAAAATTATTCAAAAGGATTCAGAAATGTTTTGTGAAGACACAGTATTTCGTTTCCAAGAGAAGCACTGGCTTGCTGGAGTACTTATATACCGAAGTATTTGCACTTTGTTATAAAAGGAGATGGAAGCTAATGGACACAATTATTAAGAGGCTACACTGTAAACGATTCTGAAATACCAGAAATGATAGAAGGATCTTGGATAATTTAGCGGTAGAATGAAGGTTGAATTTTTAAGACACACAGTGTAATTTAATCTCGCAATTTAGTGGGCAGTGATAATACTGGGCTACGTTCATAAGCATTGATTAGACTGCAGAAAGTACGTGGTTAGGTTCATATGTTTGCGACGAATGTTTGCGGACGATGAGTTTACCACAGGAAACTAATAAAAGTATCTCAAAATATACACTTCTTCCTACAATGTATTCACTTTATATACTGCAGTATCACCCTAAACAAAAGAAGAAACATCCGTTATGTTTGGTGACGACGGTTATGTACATATTTCTATGTAACAGAATTCACTTTAAAAACAATCAGTCAAGATCATCATTCGTATTCTCAAACTTTCTTTCAAGGGGTATACTGAAATCAAACAAAAAAATTAATTCAACATAGCTTACCGGGTATTGGAAAATTTTTGAAAACTTTTATATAACGTAAATTTCACTACATTTTTACCACCATATTCATGATATTCCTTGTACAATGATACGTACAATTTTTCTGCAAGAAAAGCGTTGTGTGTCAACGTAGCGAATTTGTCAAAATTACTCTTTCAGTTAATTCGTCTAAAATATAAAATTCAAAAAGTATTCTTGTAAATTTTCTCACCAATTGCTTCGGCCATAAAAGAGGTCTAATGGTACTTTTTAAAATTATTTTTCACAAGAAGCTCTTACAAAACGTGAAAGAAAAACACCCTCGTTTTAAGAGTCAGTGGACTACCCGTTTCTATTTTATACGTATGAAGATCAGCAAAAGTCAATTTTTCATTCAGACTCTTCATTAAACCACCGATAATTACTTTCATACCTGATGATTTAAAAAAAAAATTACACTATAATGTTAGTTAAAATATAAGTAAAGTTCAGTTACAAAATTTCTAAGTTGAACAATTTAGTAGTTAAAAGAGTGTTACAAACGAAATGACATAAAGACAAACAGATGGCTACATGAGTGAAATTTCATTCTGAATGTACGAAATCCCGAATCAGATTCTATTACGTCTCTAAGATATAAGGGCACTGTGATGACTATCTACCCCAACATGAGGAAACAGCTTTCTATAATCACACTAGAAAACTACGTCAGGACACGAAAATTGATCAAAATTGAAATTAATTTTCTAAAGTCTGTTCTTACAACGCTGACAAACTTCCAAAATACTGGATGGTTACAAGACATGGGAATTACGTTACTGAGGTTAATCAAACAAAAAGAGGAGGAGAAAAAAAATAAAAAATAAAAATAAACAGAGGCACTGAGAGGAAATTTTTAAAAGTATTTGAAACAATAAATACGCGTCTCAAAAACTAAAAGGAAAGAAGACCAGAGGTTTTCCTTTGACTGAAGAAAATCTTGTGATGTCAGTAAATAGCAAGAAAACAGAATTTACGCCAAGGAAAAGAGTTTCTTAAGGTCGAGTAAGGCGTAGAGAGGAAATGACACGACAAGCGATGATGACAGAAGAGGAGAATTGGGAACAGACAGTAGATTAAAATGCTTGAAATGGTAAGTACACATCCATTGCAGAAAGGAGGAGAGGTGAACAAAAAGATGTAACCTGATAGGCAACAAACAAAAAAAGAAGATTAAGAAAGGATGAACCTGTATAGGCCAATTAGTTTAAAACAGAATAAAAGCTGGAGTAAAAATTTGAGTAATGGGGTACAACGCCAATTCAAGAGTAAGATCATTCAAATGAATGTTATTAGAATGGGAATACCTTGAAATGTACATGAATCGCTGATCGCTGAGGACTATTGAAAGGGAACTAATGCCAATAGGAAGAAAATAGTTTCTCGTAGAGAGTACAAAACTCTCAGTAGGCAGCGAAGAATGAAAGAGATAGAGACACCCTGAAAACAGTCATTATTAATATGAAGTGACGGATGGCATAAAACAGGTCTGTAAAAAATCCGATCGTGAAAGAATATTTGAATACGCACACAATACCACCTAGTCTAGGGACCAAACAAAACAAAATGTCCCCATCACGGAGACAGCAAACATTACCGTCACAGGTTTTCCCCCAAATTTTACGATCATGCAGCACAACCCAAGGATTATTGTTAGGAAAAGAATATTGATCTCGAACTTTTGCCTAGACTTTGTGTATCTGTAACGTTACAGAATCATTTTTAATGCTGTGATAGTGGTTACAATGTCTGTCTGTCAATCAGGCAACCGAAAATAAAGATTGCTGCAAGATAATATTTTTCTCTGGCGATAATGTCAGTTTAATCGAAAAAGGATTCATCTAAATATTTGAAACTTAAATATGCTCTGTTTTAAGCTTTTTTCCTTGCGGTAGCTGAACCTTTCTGTAAAGATATTTCAGATTTAAGTATCTTCCAACAAATACCAATGAAAACTTTGTTAGAAAAACCAGATATTCTAATAAAAGAACATTCTAACATGTATTTTCAGTTTGCTATGATCTTCACCTGCACCTGACAACCACAGTACTGAATATTCTACTAGAAAAAAGATATATCTACCTTACCGACAAGCAACTGGGCCCGTGTTTACCACGCTTTGAATCGACAGTGAAATTTTGGGTCCTTGGAACTTCTGAGAATATACTGCGTCTTTCTGCTTATTTCGCAAAAAAATCTGTTACTTTTGAAAGAATAAAAAAATTTCTCCAGCAAAAAATTTAGCGACAGACAAAATATGTCAAATACAAAATAAAAGTTATATCCTCTTGACTGCTTTTACAGTGAAATTTATTTTTCGGTGACTGAAATTTTCATGGAGGTAGTCTCGATTGCCGGTCTTCTGGTATTCCGAATGACTTTCTAGTCAATCGACCACCATTGCAATAGGAGAGTGAGACATATTAAAACCTTAAATTTTTTTCAATTATTGCACAAGAGCTGCAATTCTTCGTCGCTTTTCAATATGATCTTCCCCTCACACGATACAAAATTTTCAAATTTTTGCTACAAGTTTAAGATTCCCATTTGACTTACGCTCGTACAATTTCTGCACTTAGGTCATCTACACTAATATTATAAATGCGAAAGTAAATCTGGCTTTCTGTTTGTTACGTTTTCATGACTAAGCAGCTAAACTGATTTTGATAAAATTTTACAAGGATATAGTAGATATCATTAGGAATGATATACCTTTTTCGGGATAAATAACATATTTAATCATTAAATTTTGATGACTAACCGACAGACAGGCGGATAGCATGTGGAAGTCTGTGTAATGATATATCGATCACTTACGCTTTTTTTCTCTTGCAGTTAATTTGTGGGACACTCTTCTCGTATCTTACAGCTTTCTGTAACCAATTCTAGCAATAAAATTCAAATTCTAGGTATACGAAGTGACGGATAAAAGCTAGTCAGTATCAAAAGAGAAGTCAAAACTTCAGGCCGATATTATGGAGACTGCATGAGGTTAGTTCTCACCCGTGCTCCGTAGCGGTACGCTTAATATCTGGTACACACTCCTAAAATTAATCCGTGTCTGGAGCGTAAGGTATTTTCTTTCTGTTGTGGCAGATACTTACCCGTGGTCTACTCCCCTCCGCAGACTCCGAGACTCGACTGGACCGCGTTGACGAGAGAGGCCCCGGAGCGGAAGAAAGCGGGTGGCAGACCGGAAGAAGGGGCAAGAAAGGGTTGCGGGGCGTGTCGAGGAACCCAAGGCCCCGCCTCTGTTTGCAAACACGGCACCCGGGCACAAAGCCCGTGGGCGGGGTGTCACGGCCAGGTGTCACCTTCACCTGGTGCTGCAACACCTGGACGGCCAACGGGAGAACTGCGACCCGTTACCTCCTCCCGGACAGATGGGGTTGCTTCCGGGTCTAGCCGTACCTAGCACTACAGCTGATACGAGTAATAAACCAAACGGACCTATGAACCGTGAGGACGTTACCATCAAGTATATTGATAAGGAATCACAGATCTGACCATAGCCTTCTGAGCTGGAAGTGAATGGCGATTCTAAAGAAATTTTGCAACAGACTATAATATTTGTTAGAATTCATTGCAACGGCGGAAGGAAACAATGAACGAATTATCAGAAACAGTACACCTTAATTCCTGTTTTTTTAATTGGTTTTTGGTTGTTGTTTTAGCACAGTGGTTTAGTCAGAAATGGAGATGATGTATATCACCCGTTTATATCGATCTTTAATCTGGTCGAACAGCTCCAATGTTGAAAGAACTTTCATGCCATGCTAGACCAAAAGATGATTATGGAATCACGAGAATAGTCAGTAACCAAACCACATAACTAATGAATAAAAATTAGGGAGAATCACCACTACCCAAACCACGAGGATCATTACTAATCAAACTACGTGAAACGACAATAGCTAAAAAACATGCAACCAGAAATTGGGGGAAAAAACGAGACTCATCAGCAGCCAAACTAGGAGAATCATCACTAACCAGACAGTCAGAATCAACAGTAAAACAATAGGAATCATCAGTAATCGAAGCACGCGAATCATCAGTTAGCAATCCATGAGAATAATGACTAACAAACCGGGAATAATCCCAACCAGTGACCAAACTATCATAATCATCTTGAGAATCATGAGAATTATCAATTACCAAATCACAAAAATGATCGGTAACCAAACTATTGGAATCATTAATAAAAAAATCACGACAGTAATCGTTAAGTAAACCACGAGATTCATTGGTAATCAAACAACACGAATTATCTGTAACCAAATTACAATCATCATTAACCAAATTAGCGGATCAAGAGGATCAACCAGAATCATTTACAACTATCAATAACTAAATCACGAAAATCGTATTTAAGAAAACCACTAGAATGACCAGTAAGCAATTAACGAGAATCATCATTAATAAAACACGAAACACATTAATGGCTAAACAACAAAAATAATGTGTAACCAAACAACGGAATCATCAGTAAGCAAACGGCGATATCACCAGTGGCAGTATTAAATCCATCCCCCTCTCCTGTCTACCTTGCCTCGGTTACGTAGATTTGTGAAGACTGAAGAGAAGAACAGAATCGCTAAGTACGTATATTGCTAAGTATTACTTCGTGAGGTAACAACCATAGTTCAACACTCAACAACTTTTGTGAAATCCGGGGCACCATCAACAAAGTTCGCACCAACTAGTAACATTTGAAATCATCATTTCATCTCTGAGCTACGCAATAATCAGTTAAACCTCCCTTTGAGAATTTGAAGCAAGCAGAATAGCTTGTACTTAGAGAGAGCACCGGTATGTTATTGTCTGTACCTATTCAAACGTTTACGTGACTGCCCCCAAGTGAGCAGTTTCAAAAACAAATTTGCCTCATCATTATAAACTCATAGTGGATGTTTGATGATGTCTATCATTATTGAAAAAAATTATATAAGTGGCTAGTACAGATGGATCTACATATGAAGAAGACGGTGGGGTCAGCCTTCGAACAATGTCTTTTTACAATTCAATACCCGTCAAGATTTCATTGCAATTATACACCAGCAAACTTTCCGCTCCTACAATCATGTGTCAAATTTGTTTTAGGGTGTCAGTTGTGGTGACCATACCAAATACTTCTAACGATGTGTGGACGTAGACACGTAAAATTAGGGTATCACTGTCCAGTGACGAAGTACCTGCATGTTGTGAACTCCCGTTGCCTACCATACAAGGACTAAGTGGAACACGTGTTTCTTAACTCGACTCGTTTCCCGACTAGGATTCAGGAGATAAACTTTATCTACCCACTCCACTCTACAAACCATTGAACTATGTATAAGAATATCCTTCCAGCTTCTTTGTCCGCCATCTTCTCCCAGTTATAAAGATTTCGATTTTATACTAACAAAATTTATTTTGAATGATGGAGAAATCACTGGGTTTGGTACATTTTCTGTAAAAATACTTGAAGTCAATGCATCTATAAGTAGGGGGAGAGATCTACTTTTTTGGATAATTTTACGAAGATGAGTAGACACAACTGAGTTGGAATATTATACACACAGACTGTAAAATTTGTAAATGAATATGGTAGAGGATTACAGTAACGAAATTGAACCAAGTGGTTACTAATTGCTAAGTGAAATGAAGAGTTTACCTAATGAATGGAAGAAATAAAGAATTTTTTCAGACTTTTATAACGACTATGCACAAATATATTTGAACTACTATAAAAATATAGATAAGACATTAAAGTTTCCTTTCGTGAAGGGACCTGTAATTAAAACCATTTTTAATTAACTTTTATAGGCGTAATTTATGTTTATAGAAAATTGTTGCGAATATTTATTTTTATTTGATAGCGGCTGTTTTTTCCTAGTGTAGATGTATTATAGTACATATTACACTTTTCCTTTTTTTTTTAATTCTTTGGTTAGTTATTTTTGACATTATACGATTTACTTCACATAAATTCAATTTTAATTTACCATCCGTTCGTTAAATAGTCATTGAATTCTATTAATTAAGTCTGTTACGAGATAGAATTCTTCCTGTATAACCTGCATCACACACTCTTGAAGTTAGATTTTTCTTATGTTATTCAGTAGCCGTATGCTGCCACCTTTGTATAGATCTCTCATTAAGATCAGCCTTAATATTTTAGTTCCACTTTCAGTCATTGTTGTGATTCACTGCATTTATACCATTATAACTATGTAAGAGTGTTGCCTCTGTCTGTCCCTACAGAACCAATCTGGATGTGGTTTTCACGGTTCTAAAGTTCGCGGTCCAGCTCAAAATCTGTGATATATTTTATGATTCTACGTGACCGCAGAATTCCTGCGTACTGAGAACAGATAGGTGCCAAAGATCATACTCCATCGCAGATAAACATTCCTTCATGAGATACCAACCAAAGATCACACTACAACAGAAATAAACACTCCACCCTTTGGATTCTGTTGATATTGTTTTTTTGGCTCTATAACTTTGAGTATTTATTTTTTTCAGTTTCCTGAAGTTATGTTGGAATAAAGTTATGCTAATGAATACGCGTACATGACATCAAAGATTTACAGTAAATTTATGATAAAGATGCTACCTGACAAACAAGGAAAGTAAAAGGCAAATGTTTTACTACCCACACCAATGTCGCACGGTGAAGAAACTGGAAAAATGTCAGTTCGTTTTTCATGTCTTTAACAGTTGAGAGTACGTATATTAAGAAACTATGTAATAAACTGTTTTGTACGCACTATGTTCAATGAAATTTATAATGGTAAATCCCTATTTTATCTAGTACGATACGACACTCGGAGGCTACAATCTAACTGTATAATTCTCCTACAATTTTATAACTACATTCAAATTGCAGTACTGATGCTGAAAGAGAGAGTTTTTTCAAAGTGTTTATACAACGATTCAGTGGTCTGCAAGCTGAGTGGTTAGGGCACCTGTTTTTAAAAGCTCGGGGTTCTGTCCCAGGTTCAGATCCCGGTTGGGCCAATAGCTTTTTAAGAGTTGTGTTTGATCATATGAGCACAGAAGGACGTTCTGGGATTTGAATTCGACGTAATACTTTTGGTGACAGATGAAAGAAATTACCCTTTCTACCTCTGACAAAATGGTCACCTTCGGGAGGATCCAACCAACCTTCGGGTTGTGGAATAAGTTATCTTTTTTGCGTAACTTTTCATATTGAAAACGACGTAGTGACTAGACAGCCATTTAACTGTCTATGATCTACCCTCCTAGCGACACGGGGAGCTCCGTAATAAGCTAGGAAGTGCCACATCACGTCCGGCGAAAATGACTCGTCATCGACGCGCCCGGCTCCCCGCTGCGACTAATCATAATCGCGACGCCTCTTCCAGTCACCAATCAGCGAACACTCCACAATTAATTTTCCTTCCCCCATTTTTTACCTCCCCCGTCCATTGAAGGGTTGTGGGATGCGGAAGCCATTCACACCCTCACTGCGAACAACTCGAAGGACACAATGACCAGAACCGTAGCGACATCTGGCCGCTCAGAAAGCTTCACTGCTTAATCGATGGATTTTAATAAAAATTAAGTGATACGTATGCTCACCACTGTTTTAATCCATTTATTTTAATTCAGTTTACTCTGTCATGAGACATCATATAGCGAAAATATGTGTGTTTTTTTTATTATTTTATCCAAATTTAGATACTTCTTTTCAGTGTGTGATTTTCAAACATAAGTTGCAGTAGTCTTTTTTGCTATCTGATAATAGATATTGTGGCTACTAACTAAGAACCTCTCACAACGCTCTCTTCAGCTGAAACCAACGCCCATTTTTGGCAGATTGGTTTTTTGCTACTATCCTTAGACGGTTTTTTGTTCTTCATAATGTGGAAGAAGAATTATGGACGAGAAGCGGTTAACCGCGACTTCGTACTTGTGGATTTAGAAGTTTATGCTAGAGTTGGATATAGCTTACTGTGAGTTACGTGTACACAAATTAACTGCGAGAGAAATAAAGCCTGAGTGAGCAATATAACATTATAGAGACATACACACGCTATACGTCTGTCTGTCAGGATATTTATCCATAAAAATATATCCTATGTCCTTCGTAATGTAACTTAGTGCTTCTTTGTCAAATTTCATCAAGATCGAATAAGCTGTTTAGTAGTGAAATTTTAACAAACATACAGAAAGATTTATTTTCGCGTTTATAATACGTATTAGTGTAGATGCGAAGCAGTGTTTTCACGATTTATTCTTTTTCTCGTTTCTTTATTGAAAGCAGTTTCGTATACATTCGTTCGCTTGATTATTCTAGTCATGCAATTTCTATCCTCTTTTCTATCGTTCCCTCCAAATATTTTGGCCTAATTTTTTTTTCACTGTTTTTGACTTCCTCGTCCGAACAGAACTGTGATGCAAAACTTCGCTTGAGTGTGGCGAGGTATCAAATATAATCTCTAGATGTTCGTTGTAACTAGTGTAAAGACATTATCAGTAAGTCTTTAAAAAAAAAAAATTAACCGAGGTGCATAGGGAGTCATAGAAAGACAGGAAGTGGATGAAGAAAATGATAGGGGTGTATGACGCATAAATCGCCGACAAGTCCTGGATACATGATATGAGTGAAGAATCAGGAATAATATGAGGAGGGAACAGAAGAAATTCCGATGTAAGTAAACTGTCATTTAATTTCAGGATTATCGGAGCATTTAGAGGAAATTGATTCTGTTTAGCAGGTGCTGAAAAATTTACGGCACACAATGAAAGGAATTAAAGAAACAATTTACAATACTGAG
This sequence comes from Vandiemenella viatica, assembly GCA_031002005.1. Classification (NCBI taxonomy): domain Eukaryota; kingdom Metazoa; phylum Arthropoda; class Insecta; order Orthoptera; family Morabidae; genus Vandiemenella; species Vandiemenella viatica. The sequence continues at coordinate 52,792,720 of CM061918.1, read as the reverse complement.
ATTTTGATGAGTAATAAAGTTTCAAGTGAGTTTAAGATGAATCATTATTAATACTGATGACAGCACTGCTCGAAAAAAGTGAAAGCTTGTGAAGTTTTCCAGGAACATTGTTGAAGGAATTAAAATACTTTTGTGCATTTATTTTTAAGAAAAGGCAGTTAAAGGTTTTAAAGTTCATACAAAATTATGCATTAAAAAAGCAAAGTATGTAGTACATGTGGGGGAATGATGTTCAACTTTTATCACAGTATGTAAACATAAATTAGTTATTTGTTACTAAACCTCAATGAAGCTGTTCTATAGTTGTGGTCGGGAATGTCTGTCATACCTTTGTATGGACCCAGAGGAATCGCCGTAACTTGAAACTTGATGACCCGATCTAACATTTCACAAATGAAATGTTTATATTAACAATCGTATAGCAAAAAAATTCGCGGATGAAATATGATGATTTGCGAGGTTGGTAGTTTATAATAGATTGATTTCACCTGACGTATCCTATTCTGCAGCGCTTCCCGGGAGACGAAACTGTCACAGATCTCACCGGAATACAACTAAGCTGAAGAAGAGACACAGTTTATCAATATCTCTTTTATGTGTGGGGCTGCCAATAAGCGGTTCCGCGATCAATCGTTATCGACGGGAACGAAGCCTAGCGGCTTGGCTCTGAACTGTCTCACACGCGTGGCCTTGATAGTAATCACTTTTGCCCATAAAGGTTCAATTTTAAAATTTCTATCTTAAAATATGTTACCAAAGCGGAGACCTTCATCTTTAAAATGATATCTCATTTATCCATTTCTGTTAGGTATGAAGAGAAATAAATGGCTGGTGACAGGAGAAATATATACGATTGTGTCATAAATTTACTGTTGCTACTGTCTTCTATGTAGAGACGAAAAGTAAGCAGTTTGCAAGCGGGTACAGTGGATGTCTGCTTACGTTCTAATTCTTTCGACTGGCTCATTGAGACGGCTAAAGGAAGAAAAAAGCGTAAAGAGGAAGAGGGGAGGCTACAAAGGGGCAATAAAAGGCAGTAAGAGTGGCAACTTGACTGCGCTACAATGGACTGCGAAACGAAAAGGCGCCGGAGGAATTCGGAACATCGCATCGCCGGGGAAGACATAATGAAGCAGTCAGCCCCGAATGAAATCCCACCCTGCAGACTGTTACCTTGGTGATGGAGATAACAAATGTGTCAGTCCGGGACAAGGAAATGTGCTGAGTCACAGGTTATGAGACAAAATTGTTTTGGGATATCTACCTAACCGGAATAATAGATCAATTTATATAAATAATTAAACCTACGATAATTTTTGTTACTTTTTATTTTCCACTGTAAGAGTTTCAACACTTTTCAAGGAGCATCTTCTGCAGCTATTTGTGACGTTAGTGCATTTTGTTAGCTTTATTTACCTATGAATACCATATGAAGTGCAATGGTTACTATTTTCACCTACATGTGTTTAACGGCTCACCGAACGCTCTGGCCTCACATTCGGGAGGACACCGGTTCGAATCCCCATGCGGGTATCCAGATTTTAATTTTGCATGGTTTCCCCAAATTACTCCAGGCAAATGCCGGGATGCTTCCTTCAAAAGGCCTTGGCCGAATTCCTTCCCGTTCCTTGTCCCTAGTCCTTCCCCGCCTCTAATGACCTTGACGTCGACGAGGCGTAAAGCCATAAGCCAAAAAAAAAAATCACTGTTAGTTCTTTCGTGTGGTTTTGAACTGGAACCTAGTTTCAGGGTATTACCAACTGGTTTTCGTAATATAGGCTATACATTTTGAATAATGCAAGTGAATAGTGTGTAATTGAGTTGGATGGGATTTTGAGATGGTTTGTTTCTATGTTACTCAAAGTAACCACGGATAAGAAGGAACTTAAGACTCACCTTAAACCTAAACAAAACATACACTCCATGGAATACTGAAATATACAGTCTGGTGCATTAGGCTACTACTATTTTGCCATACAATGAAGATTTTTTTTTAATGGCATTCGGCTGCATAGGCTACAATGTGATTGTAATTTACTCTTCCAGTGTATTGTTGCAAGTAAGAATGAACACATGGACACCAAGGACGGACAAGACATTCTCACAGACACAACACTTAAACACCCATGCCATCGGCCGAACTCGAACCGGCGACCTTCGGCACGCGGAGCTTGTACTGTAGACCCTACGCTACCGAGGCAGGCATGAAGATTTTTGAGCGCACAGTACAGCCAAGTACTACGCAGCAACAGCACTTCAGTTGCGAGAACTGCATTTGACTTAAGTCTTGAGGGCCGAAGACAACGAGGGAGGCCCCAGAAACACTGGCTAGATACCTATAATTTTTTTTTGTTTTTTTACTTGGGGCTTTACGCCTCGTCGACGGCTAAGGTCATTAGAGGTGGGATGGGACTGGGCACAAGGAACGGGAAGGAATTCGGTCATGGCCTTTTTGAAGGAAGCATCCCGGCATTTGTCTGGAGTGATTTTGGAAACCATGGAAAACCCAAATCTGGATGCCCGGACGGGGATTCGAGGCCGCGTGCTCCCGAATGCGAGGCCAGAGCGTTAAACACTCACCCACCACACTCGGTCTGGATACCTAGCGAGAAGACACGCGACTATTCTATGCCTCCCCTCAGGATGCACAAGATCGGCTGTTATGGAAGAAGTAGTCGAGTAAAGCAGACTCGGAATGCAGGATAAATGCTCGCAAGAAGAAGAAGGCAGCCTCATGCAGTTTGCACGTTCAGTTTTCAACACTAAAATATTACGGTGGTGCTTTCGGGCGCGTCGAAAAATGTTACGAAAAGCTGTTGCTCTTACTGTGAAATTAGGTCGGTGTGGTGCAGTGTTGTGCTGTAACTAGCACTGAAAAGAAACTTGTAATAGATTCAAACATGTTCGAGTTCAAAACTACTTGAAAGAACAAGCGCTGACGCTGAGACAGAACAAATATGAAGTAGAAACACATGTAACTAAAAATAATACCGATTGCACTTCTTTGTTTTCATAATCAAACTGTAGAGGAAGACAGATATTGGAATATGCGAAGCAGATAATTGAGGACGTGGGATGTAAGGGGTATGTAGAGATGAAGCGGTTAGCACAGGATAAGAAGAGATGGAGGATTGCATCAATCCAGTCGAAAGACAGCAAAAAAAGAAAATCAAATTTAGCTAAAAAATTTACCAATGTCACACAAATATCCGCAGAAGGTACTCCAAAAAATGGGATTAAATACGTATGACAAAAAAAAAAAAGAACTTTTATTTTTTACTTATAGTTTCAAGCTTTGTCGATATCCAGGTCATTAGAGGCGGGACCGACTGGGGATAGGAACGGGAGGGAAATCTGCAGTCTTCTTTTGAATAGAACCATCGCACCATTAGCCAAGAGTGACTTCGGAAGACCATGGAAAACGCAAGTCTGCATGGCCGGATGTGAATCCACATTCTCCCGACAGCCAGGCCGACTTAATTCATGAGCACTAATGTTCACAGGTCCGATCCATCGCAGACATCCATGCGATGGCATGAAGGAGTCCAGTGCACGTTAGTTGATTCGTACCCCGTTGGTGGAAGCAATTTCCAAGATCAGTTGGCAGCAGAGTGGGAAAAGGGGGTAGTGCACGATTCTTAATCACCCCATCATGCACCAGAGTTCTGGGTTAATTCCCAAACTTTCCCACAGTGCGAATGTAGAGAGGGCGTACAACACTGTAGTTGGCGACTAGTACGTCGGATATGAGGAAGTTTAATTTGGAGGCCCTTTGGTGTTTTTCGGATCTGTAGGGATGTATGCGCCGTCATCTGTTTTACTGTTTTCCTTCCTTTATTGCCGTCTACATAATAGCCACCACAGACTTTCACACACTTAAAACAACACTACGTCACTTGAATGAAAGGAACCGCCCATGCTGCCTCCGCGACAAATCCTAATATACATCCTACCATCCAACATAGCCGCTCAGGACTGTTTACAGTTTAGCCGAGCAGATTAGGTAGATTAGGTACATGATGGTCAGTGGGTATAACAACCACCAACTAAACGAGTTATCGTCGAAAGAGAACGTTCAGAATGGACCCCAAAATCCGTTCTACTTGCTGTTAGAAACAGAGAAGCCAGAAGGAAGTTGAACATCAACTGGAGGGGGCAACAACTACTACACTGCGATACACCTAAATATCTAGGAGTAAAGCTTGATCGATCTCTCACATTCAAAACCCATTGTGAGGATCTGAAACTTAAAGTATCTGCCCGGAACAACATCATCCGGAAACTTACAAGTACCTCCTGGGGAGCACATCCAAATGTGCTTCGTACATCTGCCCTGGCACTTAGTTTCTCTGCAGCAGAATACTCAGCACCAGTTTGGCAAAACTCTGCACATGCTAAGCAGGTTGATATAGCATTGAATGATACTGGTCGCATTCTAACAGGTTGCCTAAAACCAACTCCTATTAGTAAAATATACCAAATCATGGGTATAGCACCACCTGACATTCGTAGGAAAACAGCTGCAGAGAGGGAGAAGAGGAAACAAGAAACAGACCCCAGACACCCTTTGTTTGGACACGAACCTCAACCCACAAGGCTGAAGTCAAGGAAGAGCTTCGTACAATCAACTACAGCCATAACATCTTCTACTGGAGCACGCCGTCTAGAACTATGGCGAAATTCGTTGCTTGAAGAACAGTGGAGGAACATCAAAGAGGCACCGGCTGCGGGATGTAATCAGCCATATGCTATATGGAAGGCTCTAAACAGATTAAGAACTGAAGTGTCCCGATGTAAATATAATATTAAAAAATGGGGTGACACTACTGAAAACGATCTATGTGAATGTGGTGAGCTTCAGAACCCACAACATCTTCTGATATGCAGGAATCTCCCTGAAACCTGCAATATCGACGACCTTTACAGGGCAAATGAGAAGGCTATCAAGATTGCGGAATTCTGGTCACATTCTATTTAATTGTGTTTATAGTTTAATATTTATTAATTAATGTTATTTGTTTTTTCAACTTTTTATGTCCTGGACACGAGAAATAAATAAATAAACCAAGCCGTCTCAGGTACCTCTATGTTTATACAGGGAGCAGAGAGGCGAATAGACAGTTGAACCTCCATCAAGTCATCCCATAGTATGACCTACATAACCCAGTTAGTGGTGTTAACTATCACCTGTCACAGAAGTTTTTACAAAAATTGTGCAGTGATATGTCATTACGCATCACCGTAAGGATGTTAGATGAGTATCGAAGTTTTCTCAACCGCTCGCTCTCTAGCATATCTCTGGTAGGCTCGCATTCCGCCAGTGTCTGTAAGTTGTCTCTGGATTCATCGAAAGTTGCTGTTGTCTACAACACTGCGATCCCATTCCACAGGCCGTACCTCTGTATGGACACAACGGTCTGCTCTGACGGGTAGACAATGAGAGGACGAGGCAAGGGAACATGACCTTGAGCCGCCAGCTGTGCGTGAACAGGGTACAACCCTTTAGTTTTAGCTTGTAAGCTTGCGCGTCACGAAATTTTTAAACGGTAAGAAAAATTTCTCATTTAATGTTTATTGTTAAATGTTTATTGTTCCAGCAAATTTGACTTTAAGCTGAAATTTGAGAATTTGAACTATCGATTGTCACTTTTTTCGCTAACATTTGTAGTGCAAAGTAAAATGGGAACGTGAAATCATTTGTCCTGGACTCAAATTCAGATTGTTGACTGGCCATTTGGGCTATGGTGCCGGATAAGATGATTACGTAGGCTCTCTAAGCATATCTTAACTTTGCGTCTATCGCAGATGGTTGAAGAGTTATAACTGTTCACAGTCTTAGCTCACTGGCTCTGCGCTTCGGAAATACCATGATTTTAGGTGTAATTTTCTGTAGATAGCACCACCATGTCCAAAAATGTACGCCGTCTCGAAGATAGCTGTGGATGTCATTTATTCCAGGTCGTAATGAAAAATAAATCTGCAAAATAACACCAGAAATTTATATTTGTTTGTAGAGAATGGTGGCCACTAGATTTTCAGAAATTTTACTTTTCGTAGATGCGGACTGGGATCCCCATCTATGTAGGCTACGATGACGAGAGATTTCCGGATAAAGTATTAAATTATCACCAAATACTTCACGAGATATGAGAAAATCTTTAAATTACGAGTGCAACGAAATACTTCTTCGGCCAACCTATTTAGGTCGCAATGACAGGAGAGATAAGATTCGAGAAATAAGATGCTGTACTGATACATTTATGTGTTCTTTCTTTCCTCGTTCTGTTCGGGATTGGAATGCATTGAATTAGGATTGGTGCTTAGAACCCTCTGCCACCCACAGTATTTCTGAATTGCAGAGTATAGATGTAGATGTAGATGTAGAGATAATCACTGCAATATTTACACTCCCACTTTCTTCCGACCTTTCAACCGCGGTGTCGTGTTTCTTCAGGGGTGTTTTACGCAGAAGCTTTAAAAGACGCAGTAAATTAGTTTTTTCATCACGACTCCTTCCATAAATTATGATTTCTGAGATTGTTGGTTTAACTCATTAAATTGTACTTACATCTCTGGCTCAGTGCTGTGTGTTTCTTGCGTTTCGGTCGCAACCTGGCGCCTACCTCATTAATGTATCAAATTCTTGTTCAGAGCACACTAGCTTGAAGCAGCCCTGATGAGGGTCCCAGGTGTGGACCGAAACATTGGCATTACCATAAAGAAAGATGCACCACTGAATCAGAACGTTAAGTGTAATTTTACACAGTGGCGTCTGCGAAAATAGTGAATTTTTTGTTTAAATCGTATTTTTGTAATTTTTCTGCTCGTGAAACGTAGACCCCGGCCGAGTCGTCTGGAGTTGAGAGGCCTTCGGAACTGGAAATACGATAGAAGGAAATAACATTTCGCTCGCCGGTAGAGAAACAGGGAATTGGCTCTTTTCCGATCGGGTCCAATCCGATTTATTTGATTTCAATTTTTCGCCAGCCCGCCGCCCGGCCCGCCGCCCCCCGCGCCGCGGCATGACGTCACCGCCAGGCTCGCTATTGGCCGCATTATGCGCCCGCGCGGCTCTGATTGGCCGAATCCCGCGCCTCTCCAAAAGGCCACTTTGGCTCGGTAATCGCGTCTGCTGCCCGCCGGACCGCGATATTGGGTCTCGGGCAGATTGGCTCCCGCCGCGCGCGCCCAAGAACTACCTGCAGCCACGGCTGCCAACCTGACCAACACCTGCTCTCGAGTCAACATGGACAGGTGTTATCTTTGACAACTATGAAATACAAACAGAAATGAGAAATTAGAAAAAAAGAGAATCAGAGAACGTAGTGGTTGTATGCGAAGTAGATGCGGCTTATGTAAGAATCAGACAGAACGTTGAATAAATGAAAATACGTATTACCATTAAACATTCCGTCGATTCTGTGCAGTGTAGGAGTTAGCACGCTTACCTCGTATTTTAAGGATTGCCAGTTCGAGTCCGGCCTCCGGTTGGGGTGGTTTCAATTAAATGTTGTCCTCGTCTTTTGTTGTTCTCACTAGCTACTATAGCACCTCACAATTACACGAAAGAAGAGACCAAAGGCCATTTTTTTAAAAATGTTTTGATGGGAGGCCTGCATAAAGTTCAAAAGAAGGAGATAACTGGTATAATTAATATGTAGGACACTGCACGACTGGATTGACTCGAAGAAGAGTTTTATGGAAAGAGAGGGAGATGTTGATACATATGATGTAGGAGATTCCGTTTAAAAGTTGGAAATCAACAGAGCTTTGAAAGATTTAAACTCAAATAAAGCACACTGAATTTATCGAATTCTTTCGGAAATGCTAAAATATTTAGGGGTATAAAGAATACCCTTCAAACTGATCCAAAAATTTATGTCACAGTTGAGATTCAAAGGATTATTTTTTAAAAAAATATTAATAAATCTCGACACTCTAAAAAGAAGTACAAGCTGATAAAAATGACGAAAACTTGGCTTAATTGGTTTCACAAAAATACGCGCTTCGAAATTAGTAGGTATGATAACGCGCAGATGAATAAAAGGGAAATACGGCATCATAAATGAAAATCAGTTGGAATTTAGTAAAAATTTAGGCTAAGATTAATATTAGCAAGTCAGATCAAGCATAGCTGAGATAAACTAGAAAGCTTTTCACCTTTTTATGGTCTGATAAGAAGTTCACAATTTTAAAGGAGTCTTATGTTGATCGTGTATAACTGGCAATTTGTATTAGAAATAGGTTGTAAATAATAATATTGAGAGATAAGCATCAGTAAAAAAGGTTGGGAGACATTTCAATAATCATCTCCTCTTATAGTCGACGTGTTTGTAGAGGAAGCAGAGAAGGAGGAACAATCGATATATGCTCCAACAACTTACTGACGACATTGTCCTGTTTGCAAACAGGAATAAGGACACGGAGAAATTACAAGAAATATGAGTAAGATAATCGTGAAAAATTTAGAGTAAATATAAAACAAAGCTTGAGAAACCTAATGAAATATATTATTAAATATAAATATAACAAAAAACCCGAATTTATAGGGAATCAGATAGAAAAACAAAAACTGCGGACAAAATATGGTGAAATCAACAGGGTAAAACAGTTTAAATATCTAGGCGAAATCATAGAACCAACAGGACTATAAGGGAAAGCACAGGAAGCAAGAGTACAGAAGATGAAGACAGCAATGGGGTTAGCACAAAATATTTACAACAAAAAATGTATTTCAGACAACACCAAGATAAGACATTATAACACGGTAATTAAGACAGCAGTTACATATGTAAGTGAAAAATTAGCAATGAACACAAAAAAAAATCAACAGAAAAAATCAGGAAAGAAGAAAGAAAAATCATCAGAAAAATCCTGGGACCCAGAGTGAATGAAGATGGACAGTACGGACTTCAAACTACAAAAACTACAGAGAAAATATCAAACATAGAATCAGACATGAAGAATAAAAGACGGAAATTTTATGGACATCTGAGTAGACTTCCGAAGCAAAGAATCTCAAGACAAATTTTAGAATACACACAAACAGTAAAAACAACAACCACATGGATGAAGGAGGTAGAGAAAGACCTGAAGTCTGCAGGCATTGCTAAGGGAGACGTCAGAGACCAAGAGATTTGTAAAAATAAAGTGAACTCATGGGAAGAAAAAAAAGGAAAAATCTAAATGCGTCTGGACTGCTGAAGAAAAGAAAACCGCCAGTGAAAGGATGAAAAAGTATTGGTCCGACAAGAAGAACATCCCAAAGAGGATCTGAACGCATCCAGTTAGGATTGCTTATCGTTCTCTATTATGGGGACATACGAATATAATAATGTAAGATAAGCACAACCCGCCTGTTTGACTGAATGCTTTAAGGCGCTACACATTGAATCCGGGAGGTGCAACGTGACAGGTTCAAGATGTCAACACAGACTTTCCTCCTCGAGGTAAACAAAGCCAATGTGAACACGGGCAGGACACAAGTAATTTCCCCCTCTCATTATTCACACTGGCCACCTGTGTACTACAGTGAGCCGGTGATACGTGCTACTTAGATGGCGGGGTCTAAAAAAAAGAGGGATGGAAAATATGTATCTCACCAAATAATGACATTGAGTTGTAAATAGAGTAATATTACTTCTGATGACCGAAGTCAAAGCCAGGTTCAAGTCCTGTTCCCCACATACCTGTCACCCTGATAGTATTTAGGCGATTTTGCGCAGTCATCAAGTCAAATACCGGGATGGTCCCCAACCTCCGCCTTATAAACTACCCATCTCACAAACAAAAGTACACATATCACGGAAAACATAAGTTACATGAAACGCAGACAGATGACAACACATCTGCTTCGCCACAAGACTACAGCAGACCTATCAAGTCTGTAGTCGATCAGATAAATGCTTTCAAAAAAAGCACAAACCTCTGGAAAGCGCCGTGACTGACCTGCAAAAGTAGAAAAAGTCCGTAAAAAATAACGATTATGTAAGGTGTATAGGCCTATATTAGTGACACTGGTTAGACCGTATTAATTAACTCATTACGAATTAGAGGGTTTGCGGGTCTATATAAGCGGGTGCCTTATGTTTGGTGCTCTAAAACGTAAAGTTCGATGGTCTGTGGTCTAGTAGTGTGGTTGTTGTGGAACCTCCAAGGAAAATATGGAGAGAGTTGAGTTGGTTTTCGGCACGTGCATGATATGCTTACTGAATGCACAATATAATTCATTACTGCTGGCAGACAGAAAAGATGTACAGAAATGTTGATGAAATCAAAGCAGCTAAAACTAAATCTGATGATTAACGTAAATAATATTTCTGCAGGCTGTCCCAGTTTAAATTTTAAGAAGAATTTAGAATAAATTTTGTCAGAGAGCCGTATACTTACTGTAAGCAATATTGGAAACCAACCAAAGGTATAGTTTAATTCTGTGCAGTGAATATCCTATTACAGTTCTAGCATGAAAGTGTTATTGATTTTTCTTAATATTATAAGTACCCATAATGTGCTCGGTTACTGATCTAAATAATTAAATTAAATTTTATCATTATAATGACAAAAATTCATGGAAGTGAATGTTCTACTAAAAGAATACCAGGAAGAAGGAAAATTAATGCATTTCACATGTAACGATGTAGAAGAACGTTGAAAATTACATGGGTAGATAAAGTACCCTGTTTTGGAAATGATGGGCGAGAAAAGAAAAGTTTGTGGAGGAGTCTGATAGAAGGAAGAGATAATATGGTAGGTGCACATTTGAAGACATGCTGAATTGGTTATTTTGCTAACGGAGGGAACTGTTGAAGGAAGAAATCGAAGATTAAAATATATGAAGCAGAAAATTAAGGATATAAATTGTAATTCAAAGCTCCTGGTGCTATTGTCAATGTATATACCTACCTTCGTTATGCACTTCAGCTTAATTACAGCTCATATTTTTCTGAATCGTTACAAAGAAACAGGTTTATAATCAAATGGATATAGTCTTGGTGTGTTGATAAGTCATTGAATCTATCAGTGCGAGCAATATAATATTTCGTTACTATTTCTTGGTTGGTTTATTACTTTCAAGTGGGAATTACAGTGGAGAATTTTTGAGTAAACATTAAACCCCTACCCTTAGTAGAGTAACCTAAAATTTTCCAGTTGATTTACTTATTTATTGATCGTATGGCAATTTTGACACTTTTAAGATACATTGGAATAAAATATACATATTGCATCTTTGCAAGATTGCAGACAAACATGTAGCTTATTAATATAGTCTATCGATTCCTGAGTTGCCAGCAGGAAGTCCACACCATTGTAAGACCTTATCGTACATTCTTCAACACCGATGACCAATAGTTTGAATCTCTCCGCATTCGCATAAGGGGGATGATTGCTTGCCCCACTTGTGCAGGGGGTGTGCGCATCTGCCGTGCTAAATTCTGATCTTGTTGAGTGTGGACCAAGTTTTACGTGTTAAGTCGAAACCAGCTGGTTAGTATACGAAGCAGTTTGTTTGGGGATCTAACTGTGTGGACAGTGGAGGGTATGAAGTACGTGTAATGTTTCTAGAGTTCCGAGATGGACTTGTGACGTGGTGATGGTTGTCCATGCGTCGCGCCTGAATGTCTGAGTGGAGGTCCAATGCAGCGGACCGGAGTGCGTATTGATCGGCCCCGGCTTGTTATACAGGCCCGGCGAGCAAACCGACGCCCCAAGGCAAACGTGGGTCAGGACCACACGGTGTGGACGGGCCAGCTCTCAAGGGTAGTTTCGTCTTAGCACAGACAACAGTGGATTCAGTATGACAGAGGCTCTTGACATTGTAACGTGATATTTTATCTAATGAACAGAAGATTCTGAAAATAGTGTTTGCTACGAAATTTCATGTTAACAATTATCAATTTTAGCTTTAAAGCTATAAATTTACAAGGGAATAATTTAGTACGTCCACATACTATAGTACCGTAATAGAATATTGGAGTTTAGTGACAAATTGGGACAGTAAAATCCGAAACAGCGAGTCCAAGATTCATTTCCCAGTGCTCCGTTCCATGCTTAGACTGTTCTAAGACTTTCCGGAAACGAGATTAATGGATTTTTTTTTTTTTTAAAGTAGTACACACATACAATTTTATGACTGCTAAATATAGTTCACATGATACCAGTTTAAGATTTTTTGCTTGTACCGAGATAACCGAACTTAACTGAGCTTAAATCATGATATTTTGCACAAAAACATTTATTACATATATGTTTATAACAAATAAAGGGAAACGCTAGTAGGTGGATGGTGGTAGATCACCGTATTGCAATACTTGATCTTGGGTGTTTGTATCAAAACTCATTTTCTCACCTCCCCCCTTTTTTTCTATCGTATCGTCTGGAGTGACTTCAGAAAACCATGGAAAAACGAAGCCTGGAGGGCCAGACTAGGATTTAAACACACTTCCTCCAGAATGCGATCTCAGAGCATTACCGTTCACCGTTCACCCACCACTTTCGGTCCGAGCGTGGCGGGTGAGTGGTTAATGCTCTGACCTTACATTCTGAAGGACGCCGGTTCGAATCCCCGTCCAGGCATCCAGATTTGAGTTTTCCATTGTTTTCCAAAATCACTCCAGTTCAATGCCGGGATTTTTCCAGATCAACTATGAGGTTTGTGGAAATACCAATTTGATTCTACATCGATTTACTTGGGGTGATCCATATCAAATATGGATGTGGATGAAACTTGCTATTGACGCTCCTATACATGTATCGCCGATCACAGGAGCTCTCAGTATATAAGCACGTACACACTGTGCTTATCGACTGTGGTGGGTGAGCGGTAACGCTGTGGCCTCGCATTTGGGTGAAAGTGGAATCGAATCACCACCCGGTCATCCTAATTCCGGATTTCCGTGGTTTAGACAAATAACTCAACGTGAATCCTGGGATGGTTCCGTCAAACAGCCATGGCCGAATTCCTTACCGTTCCTTGCCCCCAGTCCTTCCCTGCCTCTGATGACCTCGACGTCGTAAGCAAAGAAGAAAAGAAAATATATTAAGACAGCTACACTTAAAAAACAGATTATTTATTACTGTGGATCATCCAGATAAATAAATAAAAAACTGTAAAATACAAAAAAAAGTATGGGATCATTTTGGAAGACACATTCATTAAGAATGGCACTTTTGAGTGTAGTGAAATACTTCTTCCACCAACCTATTTGAGTCGGAAGGACAGGAAAGATAAAATTAGAGAAATAGGGTGCCGGACTGATTCTTATATGAATTCTTTTTTCCCTCGTACCATTAGGGATTGGAATGCACAGCAAAGAGATTAGCTTTGGTGCTGAGCACCCTCTCCCACCCACAATTTTGTAAATTGCAGAGTATATATGTAGATGCAGATGTAGAACTAAAACCCAGCTAGAAATGTGAACAACGTCGAAGGATTTATTTTTTCATAATTTGTATATTTTTTCTTCGTAAATAATATTACCTATACACATCTGGTTGTATGCCATATTCCTCCCCTTTTGATCAATAGTCTAGATTTTTTTATAAATGATATGCCATCTAAGAACAACTGTTGTTTTTTATGTTATAATATAATAACACTTGTTTATAACAACACTTGTTTCATTGGGGTATGTTGAGATGAAAAGGCTAGCGCAAGATAGGAAGGGATGGAGAATTGCATCAAACCAGTCGAGAGACTGATGACAGCAAAAAAAAAAAAAAAAAAAAAAAAAAAAAAAGAACCTTGTTTGTTTGTAGACCTCATTTTATTTAGAAAAATCTAATATAACCTACGTTTCGTGCTGTTTTGACTATAGCATAACGCTGGGCTCTATTGTATTTGTCTGTAGAATAAAAAAATCTGGGATAGCAAAAACTCAGCCATCCGGACCGTATTATGAACAGTGATTAAATATAGGTCCAAAACTGGTAGTCAGGACTGACAACCTTAACATACGGAAACTTAGTACCATGTCATGGGGGTCAGTAGATGCAGATATCGTGAAAATACCACTGGACTAGTAGAGACATCAAAAATTAAACTAGAACCCAACCAAAAAGCGATTTGTTTCTGGGATTTACATTTTAGAATTTCTGTGCCCCGTTGCAGTCGGTTCGTATGGCACGATTTCAAATATATATTGAAATATCCGATCGGAATACGCGCATAAAATTACCGAGTCTGAGTTCGGGAGGACCCTAGTTTCTACACTTTTTGATCTAAAGTATCCGAACGTCCCTATGTAAAGCGGAACTGAACGCTAGATGTCAAGACAGGTATAAAAGGAGGCGGGAGATATTGTGTTGTCAGTATAGGACGCCGTGGTCAGCAACTACCTCACCCGCAACTTCAACTCAGAGGTAAAACCATCCCCTGGGCATCAACTGCTCGCTACCTTGGTGTAACACTTGACTGTAAGCTGACATGGCGAGCTCACAGCAAGGACATCAGGCAGAGGGTAAGTGCTTGGCTCCATGCTCTTTACCCGCTACTTAAACGGAAACCGGTTGGCACCACACCTAGGAGTTGCCATTTATTGCTCCTTGATTAGGCCGGTAATTGAATATGCTTGCCCCGTCTGGGGTTACGCTGCTAATTGCCACCTGAGAAAGTTGCAGGTGCTGCAAAACAGAACACTGAAGCGGGCACTACATCTGCCCGACCGTTTCCCCACTGTCACAGTCCACGAGGTGAAGCTCATTGACAGATTCCAGCAACATGCCTATAAATTCTACAGTGCAGCCCACCACTCTGCCAATCCACTGGTCAGTTGTCTTGGCGAATTTGAAACTGCCGCTGACAAACATAGCAAACCACCAGCTTTGATGCTGAGAATGGCAAAGATCATGTGTTTTCAGTAGAGAAGCAGTAGTTACAGCAGAATGGGTCAGTTCCGGAGAGGTTTTCGAACGTGGGCTAGCCGCTGGACGTTACTTGATTAACAAATCCATCAGAGATATTTCAGTCGTTCTAAGACTTCCCAAGTCGACAGTTGGTGACGTCATTGGAAACGTGAAGGAACAATCACAACTAAGCCAAGACTAGGCAGTTCTTATTTAATGACGGACAGGAACCGTCAAGCATTGCGGAGAGTTGATGGGGAAAAATCGCAAGAAATCAGAAGGAGAAATCACTCATTAGTTCCAAAATACTATCAGTAGTCGAGCCAGTACAATAGCTGAACGTCGGGAGTTGAAAGAATGAGTTACAAAGATCGATATTCTACTTATAAGTTAAACATTTCTATAGTCAATGATAAACGACGCTTGAGGTGGTGTAAACAGAGACGCCAATGAGCAGTAGATGGCTGGAAACTAACAATTTGGAGTGATGAATCCTGCTGTACCCTGCCACAATCCGAATTCCGGACAGTATTATCTGCCGTCATAAAAAGTGCTTACAGTGAAATATGAAGGAGATAGTGTTAAGGTATGGGGTGTTTTTGTGGTTGGGGTATGGTACCCTAATTGCACTATTTGGTACCGCGTACGGCCGAGGACCAGTTCGGAGACGATAATTGTTTGTATCAACATGACAGTTCTCCCTTTTTTATAAAGTTGCATCTGTGAGGCAATGGTTTGCAGATAATAACATTCGTGAAATGGATTGTCCTGCACAAAGTCCCAAGCTGAACGCAGTGGAATACATGGGATGATTTAGTACGTCACTACCTTCCTTGGTTTCAGCTCTTCAGAAAGATTATGCTACCATCTCTCCACAGCTGTTCAGACTCCTCACTGAAAGTCTGCCCTGCAAAGTTAACGATATCATAAACGCAAGGGGTGGACTCAACCAATATTTGAGTCTATAATAGAGAACACGTCTACTTTCAGTTTCAGATACATGTCCAGGTACGTTTGTGCAGATACTGTATATATGAATGCAGAACGAATCTATCTGCCTCATTTGCACAGTTGTTCTTTAATGTAACAGCAGATGATGTCTGCTGACGGCAATTTGGTAGAGCTGAAGAAGACGAGGCCTGGAATAACCTAGAACCTAAGCAAAGAATTGGGATCATTGAATTTATCGTTAGGATTAGACCACAGGTTGCATCTACCGTTGCGTTCATGCATTAATCTGTAGCCACAAGTTCACTAGCCAATCCAGTGAGCACCTGCAAAAAAGAGCTCTCTTCAAAAATGGCAGAACAAAGCGGGGAATGACTATTGATTAAAACCTCTGTCACCAGACCTAATTCTCGTGGATTAAGGAAGCCACACGAAAGTAAAGTACAACTGTCGATAATGATTATCCAGTCTGAGGTTGATATCACATACAGCCATACTACTGATCACGTTTGGAACAGTATGTTTTAAAGTACGCGACATGATTCTCTCGTATCTCATCCGCACTACAGTGACCACACATACCGTCTCAATCGTCCACACATACAGATTTCCTGATGGCCCCGCCCCCCCCCCTCCCCACCCTCCCGCCCCCTTCCAATTACATTTCTGCAGGATATTCCTGTAATCTGGTAATAACTTGTATAGTAAACAACTACTCCCCGATAACGGATGTGAAATGCACTCATTACTATTAGACTTAACGAATCGATGAGAACAATGATACCCTACTTTTTTTTCAATTATTTCATTGCGCTTGTACCGTATGGGGGCGTGAGGTGAAACGGGGGGGGGGGGGCGGCGAAATCTCACCGAGGGGGAGGGGGGGTCAACGGAAATCTCAAAATTTTGTTGGACTGTAGAGCTAAAAAAAAATGTCAACGCGAAAGTCGATTTTAGGGGGGTATTTCGTCGAAAAGCAGGGGTATAACTGGCTTTGGAAGGGTGAGACCTAAAAAAAGGTCTCAAAAAGATGCGAGGGTGATTTGTAGGCGGGGGGAGGGTCTCACCAAAAAGGGGGGGGGGGTCGGACCAGAAGTTCTCACCAGAGGGAGAGGGGTCCGGGAAATCCGGAAAACACCTCACTTAATTTATGGAATCCCCCAATGCAAGTGAAATCACATGATTTCAACTGAAATTAAAGTAACATTAAAGTTGTTCAAAACTTCGAATATTTTATGTCAGCTAGTTCCAGAAATAATCATTTGGAGAGAAGCCAATTTTTCACAAATCCTTTGGGACCAGAACTTTCCACAGATTGCTTACGTATCTATCAATATAAAAGGATACTTTGGTCACTGTGTCACCATGCTCACAACGTTGGCGTGACGCGTTCGCTCTTCGTTACCTGAGTAATTGCGTTCAGAGATGTTAGTGCAAAACTGAAGTTATGGGTGATATTCAATAACAATTCTATTTAGATAATCAACCGCCAAGATATAAATTGCCAGAACACCAAAAAAAGTAAGTATTGCGATTAAATTAACATATTAATTATTAGTAGCTTATTGTTCATTTATATTGAGACATTGTAAGTGTTTTCTTATACACATTGTCCAGAGATACCGCTATTACACTAAAATAAGAAATATTTACCACATTAGATCGTTTGAAAGGTTATGAGAACTATTTAATAACAACTATATTTAGTTTCCAGGAAATGAATGGCCACAACTCTACGTTCAGCCGACTAAAAATCATTTACATTCATGTATACGTTTCCGCTATATACTATGTCACTGTTATAGCAACCTCAAAGAAACTAATTTCCAGAACTCTTAGTCATATTTTAAGGGAATAAAAGTTAGTCTTCATATTAAACCTACGTGCTCCCCACTCTAACATATGGGCTAAAGTTGTCAAAGTGACTTCAAGCCGAACTTAAATAACGACTTCAAGCGGACTTAAATAACAAAGGTCTTCATGTCAAACCGAGCATGATGCTGAGAGGTAACGCTCGGAATTGACAACGGGAGTTCAAATCCAATTCCTGCCAGACAAAATTCGGTTTTCCGTGGTTTCCGGAAATCATTCTTGGCGAATGCTGGCCGGGATGGTTGCTTCAAAAGGGCACGGCCGAATTGCTCCCCGTTCTTAGCATCCATCCTCCCCTGGCTCAAACGATCTTGACTTCAACTAGCGGTAAAAAAATAAAAAAATAAAAAATTCAGGTCAAGCATCCAACAGATCAGATGGGAGAAATTCAGAAATGAATAAATCAGACTGTCAGACTGCAAAAAGCGCTGTAGAAATTATAGGAGAATGAAGACTTAAATGGTTTGATCAGAAGAAGAGAATGGCGGCCAATACACTATCTAAAACATATTTTGATAAATCAATAATTGGAAAAAGACCAAGAAGAAGAGTACCAGATAGTTTTTTTGTAATTGCTTACGCCTCGTCGACGTCGATGTCATTAGAGGTTAGAAGGGATTGGGGACAAGGAACGGGTAGGAATTCGGCCGTGGTCTTTTGAAGGAAGCATCCCTACATTCGCCTGGAGTGATTATTCGAAACCATGGAAAACCATAATCTGGATGCCCGGAGGGGATTCGAACCCGCGTCCTCACGAATGCGAGGCCAGAGCGTTAGCCACACACCCACCACGCTCGGTCCCAGATAGTTGGATGAACCAAGTACTAAAACACCTGTCAACACAGGATCTAAAGCCTAGGTATCACCGTCGGTCGGTTCTTCTTTATAAGCATAGGGTAAAGTGTTTTTTGAAGCCTATAGATGCCAACAACCAGACCACCGATTAAGTGGAGCAAGTTATCAAGCATGGTGATCACACAGAAAGAAAATTCATGGAAGGAAAAGTCTAAGACATTATGGAGATAAACTTTAGTGTGGACAGGATAACAGCAGAGATTGAAAGGATTTAAAGGGTAAAGAAATTCAAATACCTTAGTGACACCATGCAAGAGAAGAGACTAGGAATACCTGCGGTGGGTGATCGGATCTGCGAAATGGAGAGCTTATGGATTAACGAAAAACATCTCTAAAAAGAAGTGCATCTCTTGGAAGGCCAAACTTAGGAGCTTCAGTACCGTAGTCAAAACAGAATCCCTGTTCGCTAGCGAAAGCCTCTCCATGAACTACAAGCTATAAAAACTGTTTGTATTAGAAAGAAGAATCTCGCAAAAAATCACGGGTCCAATCCAGACTTATACAGGTCGGAAACTCCGGAGCAACAATGAAGTCTACAAGAATGTGGAGAAAATGACGGAGACCATAAAATGAAGGAGGTTAACATTTATCAGAACTTGAATAAAATCACACAGAAAAGGATATTTGACTATCTACGGAATAACGAGATAACTACAGCGTGGAATAAAGAAGGTCGTAAAGATCTGGAAAGCTGCAACATCCAAGAGGCCCAGATGTTAGACAGGAATACGTTTTGAAACGTGATCAGTAATTTTCAAGGGTTTCAAGGCGAAAGGACGGCAAAGAGACTGGAAGGAGACAGGCAGCAGGACAGTGCACGCATGAAGGAGTACTAGAGTAAAAGGATAATAGACGAGAAGAAAAAAATACAAATTATAGCACATTTTAAAGAGTAAATTCACAAAAAAGGCAAAAGCAGAATTGTGTCATCAGTACTGACGACGAAAAAATATTTTGCTTTGACCTAAACCTAAATCTGTCGTTGCCTTCTTCAAATTTTAGCCACACAAGAAATCATTGTCATAAAATATTTGACATTTCTATAGCTATACATTTGTCCGAATGATTCAACTGTGCTTAGCAAAAAAAGCTAGGGTCCAGCATCGAAAAAATAAAGATTTTAGTCTGTTCATTAGTTTTAGAATTATAATGAAATAAACCTCTGAGAATGCTGAAGGAAGATTTTGGACTAAAAATAAATCGAAGCAAGACAAAATTGATCAAATATACCAGAAATGATAGCAAATATAGTGGATTAAATATGAAAATGGGGTCGGACACAACAGGAGAAGTAAGTGAATTCTGTTACTTGGGAAGTAAAATTACAATTGATGACCAAGCAGGAATGATATTAAAAGCAAATTAGCATTTGCCTTCGGAAAAAGAGGAATCTTTTAGTTTCAAAGATTGATCAAGAACTTTTCAAAAAATCTATGTGTGGATCACAAAAAAAAAATCGATCAATGCAGGAATATACGACGAGCCAACATTATATGTTGTTGACGTATAAAATGAACGCACAGTGTACCCTCTAAGAAGAAGGGGATGATACGTGGTATCGAGGTAACAAAGAATGAACAATCTTCTATTAAGGGATAGTCGGAAGTAGGACGAGACAAACGTAGTATAGTTAATAAGTAAACTAGGAGTCTCTAGCCAATACTGACGGAGATTGTTTGTGATAGTTACAATAATTTTGAAATCTGCAACACACGGATTACAATAGGCTACCTTTCACTTCAGAAAGCACGTATTATCTCCCACAGTATCGGTTATGAACACCGTACAAAAAAACGAAACGTGAAATATATTTCTACACTGTCACATCTTCGATCTTTATTAAACCAATCACTTGAAATATCGCAAATCATCCTCAATCATTTCTCTGGCACCGTTGCGATCGTAGTGCAGATAAAAAGTTAAAGCTGCGGAGCAAAAAGAGAAATTATTTCCTTCAGCAGCGCAGATAACCAATTATCGTTTGCGGAGAGCAATTATGTCCATTTCATCGGGCGCCCGCCTCAATTAATTCGGTCGTCAAGTTGTTACCTTCCCCCAATGCGTCTCAACCCCACCGCCTCTAATTGTATTTTTAAGCGAATATTATTAACTCTTTTCCGGGCACGTAGAAAAGGCCGCTTTATACGTAGCCGGCGGTAAAAAACAGCGCCCGGGAATAAACTCTTTTTTTTATCAGATGCCGCTAGCGGAAAAAAATTGGGGATGAATTCGCAGAAAAATAAATTACGTTTTATTAATATTAATTTTTTCCCCTCGTTGACCGTCGTCTGATAAAATAATAATAATAAAAAAGTTTTTCCCCCTCGCGGCGACAGACCAATCAAAATAAAACGGCGATGAGAGATGTACGGTTGTGTGTTTCATTATTATTTTTGTAGCGTTTAGCCGAGCGTTGGGGTTTTTTTTCGCGGCGCCGTTGGCAGCGCCAGTGCCCGTTCCGAGTAATTGCTTTGGCCGGTACGTCGCAGAGGGGCCCGCCGCATTTCCGGACCAGTGGGCAGTTTCAAAGTGTTTGTGCTGCCGCGGATAGCCAGTCGGTCGACCGGGTGCAGGCCGGCAACATTACGGCGAAAAAAAAAATTGGGTGGCACCCGGGTGAGGCATCTGCGAGAGCGCGCGGAGAAAGAAATTAGTTTAAAAGATTTTTGCCGCAAATCGGGCTCCCTCACGCGTGCGCCGGGCCTGGGGAGATCAAAGGGGCGCGGTTGGCAGACCTGGGCGCACAGTGGCTTGCGGCGCCGGCGACCGCAGGACCTTTAGAAAAACAACTCCGCGGGAAAAAAAAGGCGCAGGGGGTGTGGGGTGGGTTCTCTGCTCGTACCGCTAATAAATCTCTTCTCGGAGTGACTGAAGCAGGCGATACGCGATCGAAGTTAATATTTCGCCACTGACGTGTGGAGGGCATATTAGCGGAAAACTCTCGGCGGCTTCAAAGGCGAATTGACGGCACGCGTCGCTCTAATCTTTTTTAAACTGCTTTTCTTTCTCCGCCAAATCGTTCGACGCTCATTACCAGCGACTGCTTGTGTGGCCAGAAGATGCAGTGATTTTGGTCAGCAGCGATTGGCAATACGTTTGATACGAACTTTTGCAGATATGTGTAATTTGCTTCCGCGTCACAGTGGCCATCCTGAAAATACTCGCTTGACGAATGTTTAAAGGTTTTCTCTTGTATATTCAGAATCTCCGCACGCTCGAAAGGAAAAGCAGGCGTCCATACGCAGGGATACCAACTTTGATTCCGTGAATCTTGCCTGTTATTTCTAAGGAAGAAAAGCTGTGAAAGAGAATTCTCTGCTACTGTCTAAATAAAGGAAAAGTCCAAATGAGGGACTCTTCTTCTATTTTTCTTAAGTTCTTGGAATCTTAGTAAAGTATTTGATAAAATCTGAACCATAGATATTCGTTTTTTCTTTATTTCCTTTTCAGTCTTCTACCCAATTACATTACGATACTGTGTTTATTGCGAAGAAAATAAGAATATCCTATAAAGAGATAAACTTAGTAGTTGTTTTTGAAAAAAAAACATAAATATTGGGACTAGACTTACGATTAGAGATCTTGGAAGAAAATAATAGCTAAAACTGCCATACCACCTGGACAACGCTTCATCAAAACCATCTATGTACTAAGCCGGACTCGAATCGTTGTCCCATAGAACTTAAGGCCAACCCACAAGCCACGACTCTGCTGTAGGATAAAGTATATATATTGAGTTCTGTTGCTAAATAAATTTTTTGGCACTACAAATACTTTTGCTCTTAGCTATACTTGGAATGTCTGTGAACACCAAATCACTCCTAGCGAATGCCGGGATAGTTCCTTCAGCAGGCCATGGCCAAATTCCTTCCAGTTCCTTGTCACCAGTCCTTTACAGCCTTTAATGACATTTGTGTCGAAGAGGCATAAAGCCATAAACAAAATAAAGCATGTGTGAGTAATGATTTTCTTTTACAGAGGCATATTCCCAAGTTTAAAATATGTGAATATGTGTAAGATGAACGTGGTATGTGGGCGGTAACGCTCTGGCTTCACGTTAGGGAGGACGAGGGTTCGAATCCCCACTCGGTTGTCCTGATTTTGGTTTTCCATGGTTTCCCTAAATTACTCCTGAGGAATACCCCTATAGTTTCTTTTATAAGGCTATGGCTTAATTCCTTAAGTACAAACATTGGGGAAGGTAACGGGAATCCACCCCAGTTTATCTTCCCAAGAGAGCTCCCATGGAGGGCTACAGCCACCATGCTAATGCCTATGCCTTGGTAGTATCACAAGAAGAAGAAGAAGGTGCTGTGCCATTAGACAGTGGAGTTGCCTGTTTCAGTATTTCGTCTTTGTTGGTAGTTGTGCACCTTTGGAGCAATGAATTCTGTGCTTAGTTGCTGTCGTTCATTAGTAGCTTGCTTGCCAACCGGTATTGCATTGAATTTTTGACGATAACGGTAGCTTAAACATAAAAAGTGAAGCTGATATATTGAGTGAAGACCTTTGGAATACTACATCCGAAGGGTACACCTCGTACCTAGAGCCCAGTGGAGAAGATGTTGTTATAGATCTTGTTTGAAACGTATCGACTTGCTGTTGGC
Source organism: Vandiemenella viatica (assembly GCA_031002005.1). Classification (NCBI taxonomy): domain Eukaryota; kingdom Metazoa; phylum Arthropoda; class Insecta; order Orthoptera; family Morabidae; genus Vandiemenella; species Vandiemenella viatica. The sequence goes on along the minus strand of CM061918.1, from coordinate 52,769,597 downwards.
TGTAGATGCTGTCACTAAGATTTTACCCGCTTGTTAACAGCAGGTGCTTGGCGTATCGAGACCTGGTAACGAGCCGCACTCCACCTCAACGATCTGATTAGCAGGAGACTCTTCAGCAGCAGGTAGCTGTCAGGGGTGCCAACATCGTGTCAACAAAATGCACCAGACAACTTTACTAATATGCAACGAACACACGAGCTTCTTATTCCATATCATTAACCTATAAGTCAAATTTTGTAGATCAGACTGCTCTTCACCAAAACTTAACCATCCTCATCGTCAAACAACTTTTCCTCTTGGGTGTCTTTCGTGAGATATTATACCATAATCATCGTCATTCGATAATGGAACATCTGATATGGTTTTTAAACCTGCAAGATTTTTTTTTCATCACTTTCCCCATTTCAGTCTGTTGATTCAAATATCCCGATTCAACCATCGAAGAAAGTTTAATTAACAAGCTCCAAGATTATTTATAGCTAGTGTGAGCCGGTGATGGTGTTTTTAGTATAGTCACAGGTCTAGAAAATTTCTGATTTGTAAGCGATGACAGGCTGACCTGATCTGGTTAAAATACGAAGTTGACCTGTGTTTCACCCTAAGAGTTCTTTCTGCAAAGTCTGAGTAAAATCTCATGCGTTTGAAGGGCCTTAGGAATGACAGTGGAAGCATTAAACACAGGCAGAGGCGATCTCGCTAAATAAGTAAAGATAGAGGAGTAAACAAAGTAATGACCAACGTAAAAATCAAAGAAAACGCAGTTAAAAACTCACTCATGTTTTTTCTTTTAGTGTATTAACAACAAGTATGTTTATCAGTGTTAATACCTACATGCAAACACAAAATCCATATGATACAGCTGATGCAAAAATCAAAGCCATTAAAATTAGAACCAATGGAAAACTTCATTGGATAGAGAAAGGAAAATAAAAATATTAAAAAAATGTGATAAGAGATTTGAGGATTGATATAATGTAGATTCTATTAAATTCAGATGATTGTTATGAAAAATTTGCTTTTACCTATAACAAATAACAATTCCTTTGGTTGGTTATTGTTAGGCACGATTAAAAGGGTGTCAGGGATTGGAAGAAATTACCAGGTGAAGTGATGAATAATTTACTAAGAACGTTTAAGGATTTTAAAATTTGTAAATCGGAAAAATGGGGGAGGAATTTAACACTCCAATTATGAAAGAGAACTTAATATATATATATATATGAGCAGGGGAATTGCCACCAGAGTGTTAGCTCCTTTGCAATTAAAATTAATAATAAAAATTCCCCATAATTTTGATTACGTTTACTTAAGAAAATACAGACAAGAATGGAATGAAATAAACCAAACTGAAGCAATATTTGAAGTAACAAATTAAGAGTTTGAACAATGGAGAACTTAAGTACGACATTTAATACACAGGCAATCAAAAAAAGGAATTCCATAATTTTGTATTTTTTCTTTTTTTAAATCTCCGTTCTACCCTCTTGTTTGTTTTTATTATTATTATTATTTAAATTTACCATAGCTTTCACCCATCTTTAAATTTTATTATCCTATCGTTTATTGTTATTAAAATTTTGTTTATTAATATTGGAGTTACAATTATCTTGTGCCTTACTCTTGAGTGTCCTCTATCTTGGAGATAATTGCGAGTAACATTTCTTTGTTTCTTTTTATTTAGTTCGTAATCGACCTTTCGTCAGGGTGAAATAAATAAATTGGAGAATTATTTATACAAATACTGGAAATGTTTGTTCAATCACGGGTGGACTGACCTACAGTCAGAGCACAAACAGATGCAGAATGCAACGGAGAAGTTTAGTTATAATCAACAATTTCGTGGACTACGCTTTTCCGTCTCCAATATTAACGATGATCACCTGAGTTCACTATTGTATTAAAAAAAAATTTGGCTCCTTCTATGTCGTTAACAATTACATTAGTCTCCTTACGGAGAACTGGTTGTGGCGATGTTGCTATTTCAGTACCATATGTGGGGTTCAATACCACAATCAGGCCCGCCGCTAGCTGTTTGAGCGCCCGCGTGCAATACCGATTATGCCGCCCCCTGTCTAACTAGCCAGTGGTGGATTTAGGAAATTTCCGAACCGGGTCAGAAAACTGTGAGATTGCCGCCCCTTCAAACATTATTTGCCGCCCCCATTGTTGCCATTCCGAGTGTCGCCGGCCGCCCGAAGCAGCTGTTGAGCTAAAAAAAAAAAAAAAAGAGGTCGCCCCTTACATAATACGCTGCAAATTTCGTCGCGGCGACAATGGAGTGGCAACTATCGCGGGGTGGCGACTGTCGATCGCTCGTTTTGCCGCCCCCCCTCGATGTGCCGCCCGCGTGCGGCGCACGCGTTGCACGCCCGCTTACGGCGGGCCTGACCACAATATCCAATAGTTTCAGACAAAGTTGATAGATGTCATTGCAATAGTGTCACTTACTGTATGAAATGCGTTGGATTCACTTGTCACTGTCAGATATTCATTCAAAGTTATAAAAGAAATTTGGTTTTAATTAAGAAAGCCATCCAAGTTAACAATGTCAAAAACTTCTCCAAAATAGGAGAATCATTTATAAAGTGTCATTTAACGTTATGTAGGAAACGTTCTAAAGACACAGTAAAGTTATTTATCATGTCTGCAACTGAATATACCCTTTACTTTGCGCCTATCTTGTTGAATAATTCCATTTAAAACCTTTCTTTATCAGTAGCTATCGTTCTCTAGTAACATTGTTGGTAATTTATAAATTAATATATTATATCATTAGATTAGATTTTAAATTTTCATTATTACCCTATGTAAGTACAATTTTGGTGATGTGGAAACTGTAATATTACTAAGTATTGATTGTTGGTGTGTTACTTAATATTCAGGTAATATATATTCAATATCCAGTTTTAACTAGAAGTACGAAAAATTCATTTTTAGTACTGAACATAATTTCCAGAGTTTCTTATTAATTGTAAACATTTTTAAATAGTTTCAATAAAAATTCATAGAATATATCAATGATTATGAATAATTTTGAAATTGTGAAATGAGTTCTGCAGTAAAATTTTTTTCTGGATTTAAAGTTGTCAGTACATTGAACAAAGAAACTCTAGTGAATACTATTCCTTTCTTTCAATTGACAATGACGCAACACTTGTGGATGTTATATTTGTTCCTAGTATTATAGCTATAAATCTCAATATTAAGACTGAAGCCTTCACGGTTTTCCACTACGATAGACAGTAGGGAGTATAAATATATAGTGTGATAACATTTGAAGTGGTCATAGTTCACTCCCATATTAATAATTATGAAAATAAAACAATGTATTTAATTATTTGTGTTAAGTATCACGAATGTGTGATAACAGTCTTATTTTATGAGTCTCTCTCAGGCAATTAGTAACTGGTCGAGGAAAATGAAGAATTATGAAGTAAAGAATGGAAAAGATAAGAGAAAGCGTCGTATAGTGTAAGAATAGGGTGGTAGCCTGGATGAAGCTGCAGAAACTGTAAAGCAGTTAAGTTGGACTATAAATGAAAAACCTTGCGGCGGTGGAAAAATAAGTCAAGCAGGCGTACACGTTATAATTAATTTGTGATGGATTATCAAACGTTGTGAAATAAAAGTTGTGTTTGGCTTAACATGCAAAATTATTGACGGAAACTTAATCGACGAGTATCTGGTTGTAAAAGAGTGGGAAAAAAGACAAGATGGTATAAACATTTCTTTCAGATATTAGAAGAGGAAGAAACCAGTAATTTTTGGAATATATAACCCGAGAACTAACATCATAGGTCAAGAGAGTGCTGGAAATGTTCAGTACACGGCATATGTTGGTGATGGGGCTTGGAGGGATATTGGTCAAAGAATTAGGAATAGTGCATGGAAGGGGAAAGGCGACCATAACAACAAGCTGACATTCGATTTCATTAAAAAGGGAGTGGGAAAATATTCTTTTGTTGGTAAGGATGTCATGGATTGGAACAAATTACCAAGTAATGAATAATTTACCAAAAACGCCAAAGGAATTTTCAATAAAATTTGTAAATCGGAAAATTAAATGGGAGAGGAATTTAACATTCCAATTATATAATATTAAAAAAATATATATAAGGGTTCATAGATGATTAGGGAAATTACCACCGGAGCGTTAGCTCCACCCCAATTATAATTAATAATAATAATTCTGAAAGGAGGTGTAAGATGTTCTCATCCTGGCTAAAAAAGACCAAAACGACATACTAAGGTAAAAGTAAATCATTTATATTAGTCATAATTTTTTTTAGGTCACAAGCCATTATCTCCATAAATCAGGTTTCATTTTAAAGACTAAGGTTTTTTTTTTATGCCGCCAGCCATTCACTCCCCTTAATGCCTAACCAAAATTGATAATTGAGGTGTCATTTTAAAGACCAAGTTCTGGCCTCGCATTCGGGAGGACGGCGGTTCGAATCCCCGTCCGGGCATCCAGATTTGGGTTTTCCATGGTTTCCCCAAATCACTCCAGGTGAATGCCGGGATGCTTCCTTCAAAAAGGCCATGGCCGAATTCCTTCCCATTCCTTGCCCCCATCCTTTCCCGTCTCTAAAGACCACGTTGTTAAAAAGGGACGTTAAACTGTTACAAAAAAAAAAAAAAAAAAAAAAAAAAAAAAAAAATAAAGACCAAGGTCCTCACTTTTGTCACATCATATATTAAGAAAGGAATATTTCGGAATACGACCCTTAAAGGGCAAAAGTATCATTATTTCTTTAACATTATTATTATTATTATTTTTTTTTTTATCACGAGCAATTTATCTCTCTTTATACCTTACCAAAATCGATAAATGAGGTATTATTTTAAATATTAACGTCTACATTTAGGTAACATCATACATTCAGAAATGTTTTCTGGATCCCACCCTGAGATGGCAGAAGTAACAGTTATCAATGTAGTGCATACGAGACAGTTCAGGGCCAGGCCGCTAGATAGCAGCAGCACATAACGCAGAGATATTAATTAACTGCTCCACTAGCGTCGACAAGAAACCGCTGGATAGCATTATCACTTATCACAGAGACATCAATGAACTGTATGGGTTTTTTTTTTTTTTTTTTTTTTTTTTTTTTTTTTTTTTTTAAATAAACAGGTTTTCGGATATGTTTTTCTGTTACGGAGACATTCCTGTTTTGCAATATATCTCCTATGTAAACATTTTATTCACGAAATTTTCTCACGGGCTATGATGGCAGCAACACTTTTACCACAAATGTGTATATTCTTTGTGTATTTTGTTCAGGTTAGTTGTACATATTCTGTCAAGGTCAGTGATAGTTTGTCAAGCATATATTTTACGCGTCCAGACGTTTTTCCTGATTGTTTTGTAACATGTTGTAAGTATTTTGTAACGTACATACCTATTACACGAGGCAAATAAACAATTGCTACAAATAAGGCGGTTCTTCTTTCATCTTATTGCTAAACACGAACCTCTTTATTCATCATATTTTACTAGCGAAAATTGTAGTACGGGTTAATAATAATTAGCTTAAGGCATAGTTATCGATAATAAATGCTTGATTGTTGCGTATAAAAGTAAATATAGACGAGACGTTTTTTTTTTTTTTTTTTTTTCGGGAAAGATTTGTTGATTGGTATCCCATGTTTATGTCAGCATAGTTGGTATACATTGTAAGTACAGTACAAATAAATTTCTAAACAGATTTCTGTATGATGTCTGTGGGCTTATTAAGCAAATAATTCTGATGGTTTATTGAAAAGAAATGTTCTGTTTATCTAGAGGAGGTAATTACTATTTAAATAACCGAGGTGTGGTTGTATTTATATTCGTATCTCGGAAACAACAGTGTTCTTTCGTTCTAGTACCAAAGTTATTTAATGCCGTTTTCTCTTGACGATAATTTTAATCAAAGCCAAAGTCCTGCACAGCGACGGCTTAAAAGATACTACACTTTATCGTTTACAAAGGATGCTCTTCGCCTCTTTCATCTTTTCAGCGAACGAAAACGGGAAAAAGTTGTATCACTAAGGGAAATGAGAGGATTTAACTATATATTAATTATGCCTGTGGATGTTTCTGAGACGCTATTCAGTCATTGTGCCGAGTTGTGTCCACTCCAAACTAAACTAACGCGAATTGAAAGAACAGTCATTGTCGCAACAGGCAGTCTGTAAAGATAAAAAGGTAATTGCTTCAGAATTTCGTACTTACTTTCACAGTTTGAGGAAAAAACCGGCATTGTGTGTTTTATCTCGTGTTCTGTAGCAAGTTGAATTGCTGGGGGTATTGAGATATCGTACAATTCGTTCGTATATCTTTGAACAAGCGGTCAAGATGTAATGAAAGAAATAATTAGCTGCTGCTTCGTACTAGCAGTTTTTCTTTCCGGGTTATTAAAAAACATTCCGCGAGGCCTAAAAACTCATAAACTTGATATTAGTCTAAGATGCTAAGGAAGGAACGAGATGTGCAAAGAACGCAAAGTTAGTAAGCATTACTGTTAAAGAAAAGTGTATGTTCTCTTATCTACATTAATAAACCTTCAAGTGAGCTATGTATGTTTGTTGTCGTAACCCTCAGAAACTACTAACACGATTTGAATCAGGTTTTCATTGTTTGAAAACTTGTGGTCAAGCTCAGGGGTGGCCAACCCATGGCCCGTGGGCCGCATGAGGACCTTCAATATTTTTGTAGCCACTTGAGATTCATCACAATTTTACAAAATATATTTATTTTGTAATGGTCAAAGTAGTGAAAACCAATGTATTAAACAAAATACATTATTTGTGCATCCATTTGTTCAAAAATTAACTGTCGAAATAATGAGAAAAAAGTATTTTATTTTAAAATAATAATCATGTGAATATATGACAGATATATCCTGTTTTATTTATGAATTTACAGTTATGAGTTCGAAGAATAATTAAATTATATTCACTCCAAAAAATCTCTAAATATAGTGTGGGGATATATAATTTTATATGCGGCCCGCGGAATTATGATGCATTTCCAATGCGACTCCCAAGATCATTTGAACAACTGCGGTATATTTTATAACCCTGAGTGACTGGGGAACGGAAGGAGAAATGATAATCTGATTGTAACGAGAAAGATGGACGTCACACTGCATCTTATCCTCAAAAGATATCCACCATAGATCACACTACATCACAAACCAATGTCGTTTTTATCTGTGTCTCTTTGGTTATTTATTTGTTCAGTTTTCTGAAATATTGTAGGTTAGGATACACAGAAAATAAACCAGTCTGTTAAATATTAACTCTAGAATAAATAGTAATATTTCTTTACGGCGCAGGTGACAACGATACTGAATTACAAATCTCACAAAGAATCCTATCCACACCATTCTGCTTACTTTTGAAACTAATACTTGATTGCAGTTGTGTAAAATATTTCCTCTTCTTATTGAAAATACTAATTTCCATGCAGCTTTATGAACATTTAATTAGTTAATTTCACAATTCTTCGAAATTATATTATTTTAAAATATACAGAAAAAGAAAATAAATACATATAGCTGCAGAAATATCTAAATTAGGAACGTAGATTTAAAAAAATAATAAACTTTTGGTGAAAATTTGGGGACTAGATAAACGTGCACTATGAGGCAGTACAAACACTGAAAACCGCATCAAATCTCGCACAGTGATTGTAGAGATATCGATAAGAAACCATTTCGTGACGACGTGTCGTGATGCATCAATTGTTGCCATAACGAGTTCGTAGCTTAATCTTTGGTGCACCTCCAGAGAAATTCTAAAGAAGAAGAAAAAACAATGAAAGGATGAAGAAATGCCTAGAGCAAGGAGAAGAAAATAATTCAACAAATTTTTCAAAGTAGTGTACAGTTGGCAAAAGTTCAAAAGAAGAAGAATAAGGAGAAAAAAATGGAATATTGAAGAGAGCCAGTACCAGAGAAGTTTAAACAGTTTTCGACATTTATGCACGGCTGTACTTAATTTATTCGTGAAAACGTTGAGTTATTTACAACAGTGGCTCGGAGACTCGCATGGAAGGGCTTGAAAATGGTTGCGAGTTCTTTGGCTGAATATCGATCAGCACGATATCTGATGCCAATACAGAGGGAGGTACCGCAGACGTCAAAGAACTTTTACTTACAGTTGCTTATCGCGATGAACGTCATCAACTGCCGAGATCAATCCTCCAGTTAACTTTCAAGGCGCTTTTCTATTTTCCTTACAGGTTTTCCTATGTGTATCGTCTGTAATTACGCTCAGAAGAATTCAGTTTAGTTTACAATGCTTACTTCTACTCTATACTCATACCACTGTAAAGAAAGCACTGCACTGTATCAATACATTTCTTATCTTAGTATTTTTTTCCAACTTGAATGGCTATATTTTTTGTCACTTCCAGCTTTACCATCTGCATCCTCTAAATCACTATTCTGTATAGTCAGATCAATTTATTCTTTCCAAGATATTTGCATTCGTCCTTTTTACCTCTTTTCCTTTCGAGTAGACCATCTTTTGTCTGACCATAATTTTCACCAATACTCATCACACTGACTTCTTTCGATTCTCTCTGTTATGGTTCGTTCCTTTTTGACCTGTTGTTTATTTCTTAGTTTCTTATCCTATCGCATCTTTGGCACCCGGAACGTTCTTCTAAGATAGTCCATTTTTCAGTTTTTTTTCTTTTAACTGTTTTTTAAGTTTCCAGCTTTTTGCAGTTGATATATATATAAGTATTTATTTTCTTTTATCCGAGCAAATGCTTCAGAATTTTAATACTCACCCTTCCTTGGATTAGTCCTTTTCTACGTCTTTCTTACATGCATAATGTTCCAACAGATTTTTATTGTTTACACTCTTGTGTAATTATATTTTACGTTGACATGTTGTTTCTTTCGTACTGTTTTTATGACATTTATAACCAGACTGCATTTCAGAAATTATTGTAATGGTTTTCGGATCATGTGGTCAATATATTCGTAGGAGACCATACAGTTTCGATGTAAACAGAAAAGGAATACACAAATTATAGCGATATGAGTGTTATCAACTTAAAGAAACCGTTGTAAGGCCGAACAACTAAAAAGGAAAAAGAAATAGATAACAAAGCTACTGAAGGATGACGGTAGTTGTAGTGGTAGTGGTTATGTTGTAGTGTTAAATATTCGGCTAAAGACATTCAACTAAAAAACAGCAAGAACCTATCCTATGCGCCGATTTGGAGAAACATGTACGGTAGATTATTTCTAATGGAGCAATATCAGGCTATAAAATCAGTAATTAAGTTATACTGTAAAACAAAAAATTATAACAAGACGATCCCTATGATCCACTATATTTAAAAATCTATGTACAAGAAATTCTTAGATAATGGAAGAAAAAGTATAGTAAGTTAGCTATAGAAATTGATGAAGAATTCTCTTGCTTACAATTATTTCATTATTTGGTGAACATGCTTCTCTAGATATTGTGAAAAGCTGAATCCCTCCTTCGATGACTACATGAATAATGTATTTTTGTAGAAATTCAGAGTAAAACACCCCTTTCTGAATCATTAAGAACGCTCACCCAATCACAAATATATCTGAAAATGGACAACCAACACGCTTAAATGATGTAATTTTCTCGAATCGTGGTGAATACCCTCACTGTAACGATTTCTAGACCGTAATGAACAGACTATAGTCCTCTTTTTTAGAATTATTTAAATAGAATATAAGAACTGTATTCATTATAAATTTTTTAGTGTTTTTTATATTTTTCTTCATTTTATTTTAACTATATGTGTGAATGGGTTGGAGACAAGCAACAGGAAGAAATTCAGCCATGACCTTTTGAAGGAACCACTCCGGTATTCGCACTTGGAGTGTTCTGGGGAAACCACGAAGAACCCAAATCATGATGACCTGACGGGGATTCGAACAACTGTAGTCCGGGATGGCAGGTACAAGCTCACCCATCACGCTCGGTAATAAAGCAAATTTAGCAAAGAGCTATATACAATTGATGCTACAGGTAACTAGTACGGTTACAACATGTGCAATGTGTGAACGTGGCATTAACGTTAAAGATATTTAAAACAACGCTGGCAGTTCATAATATGTAAAATAATAACGTAATGTTCTTTTGAACAGGGGATAGAGCACTGTGCGTTACATGGTTTCCTGAGCATGATGTATTCTTTAAAAGAGTCCGTATCATCAAGTAACTATCATAAATGGTTAACCTAAAAAACGGAAAAGAACCAATCTAAATGTCAGACTTGACGGAGATAGAGTTGTCCATACGGGAACGAGAGACTGGAAAGATATGTTGAAAAAATTATGTCAAACACTGAAAGTGAATACATGTGTAACCCAAAAGTTGGCGTATAAAGAAATTATCACTGGGGCAAATTCTCCATCACAATTAATAATACGATTATAAATTTTTTTTGTTTTATTTGAGAATAGTCTTTATTAACTCCGAGAAAATCTTTTTACTAGCTATTTTCTTAATTCGGTGATTCCTCTACTACGTTGATCTATATTATTCGTATATTTTAACGTAAAAAAATTCAGAAAAATATTGCATCATTGTAAAATTTAACGAAAATAGAAATATCACGTTTTTATCAGATCTTTCCCGCATTCATTCCACGTTTTCCGAAAAGCATTTGAGGTAAGATTTTTCCACCACCCGTTTGATACAAAAATTAATATAAGGTATAGTGGATCACATTAAAATTAAATCCGAAATGCCACATACAACTAATAATATCTAAAAAATTAATTACTTGCTACAGTATATTAATGAGTCTGACTTCTCATAACTTCATTCTTGCAGTTACAAGACGTTAAAATAATAATAATAATAAAAAAAAAAGAACCACACACATTTCCATGAAGTAGTTATTTGCTTAGTTCCAAACCAACGAATATCGGAATACAAATTAAATTGCCTTATGTTGTTTCGAGTTTTTACGGTTATCGATTGTTCATCTTGGATGTTATTACCAATCTGTGTGCGGGATTGTTTTAAAAATCTTTGTTACGCATTTGTTTACTTTAAGAGTATATTATCATGTCTTGCTTCGTTGTTGATATAGAATTATAGGATGTAACGCAGATTTCAAGCTAAACTTTCAAATCGTGAAAACTCATCTAAATTGGCTCTGTAGCTTTTGCTTGATGCCGTTTCAAACACATAGACACGTCCCTCTACACATTTACATATACAGAGTGAAAGGTAATAATATTTTCCGCTGTAACTATCGGTCAAAACTGTATACAAAACTTAAGTTTTCGACATATTGTACTTAACATATGTTTATCCAAATTAGCTTTCTCTCGGAAAATAGAATGGGAAAAAAACCAATAGAGATAAACCAAAATGACTTAACATACTTCGCTATTATTTATGACAGTGAGAAATTTCAATAATTCAGATCCCATTATTACTGTATATTAACTGTTGCCATATTTACGACAGTGGTTGTTTTTTATTAGGCATTAAAAGGTTAATATAAAACACTTGGCTAGATATGAAATTTCATATCTAGCATCCTATCGTTTGATGTTTCAATTCCATTGTTTCTAGTATTTTCACTGCTATGATAGTTTTTTGTTTGTTTGTTTATATCTTAATAAGTTAGACAAAACATTATTATTTTTGTGTTTGACTTCAGTATGATGGCCCATACACCTCCACTTATCGATAACAGAAAATTTTTCTTTAAATTCTTTCACCATTTCCTTTAAATTGTCTAATATACCCTTACTAATTTGCTGCAGTAGTTGACTATCTTATCCAAAATTCCTGAAAATAATTCTCTCTTCCTTTATAATTCATATAAAAATCAGCTGGCTACAATAAAAGAAGAGTATCATTAGTCAAAAGCATCGATTAAAACTGATGTGAGCGAAGGTTGTAATCGATCCCCCTCCAGTGTTCAACCAGTATACAGAAGAGGTAGCGAATGAAGTGGGGAAAAATGAATGTGGAAATAGGACTGAAGGAGAAAAAAATGAATCTCCTTCAATTTGATGATGATATTTCCCAATCAGAAGACAAGTGTAAGCATACGGAGAAGTTTCTAAACGACATGAACAAAATAATATGAGAAAAATGCACAAAATATACATCATATGAAGACAATATTAATAAAATTGAGGAGAATTATAGCAGAAATATTAACTGTAAATATAGATTCTTATTATTTGATAGTTATAAATCAATGTTTATTGAAATACATATTTTAAGACTGATCTAGGATTAAGTAAGATGTTTATGAAACTGTCTGTATGGAGTACAACTCTTTTTGGAAATAGAGCTTCGACTTAGTAAATACCAGGAAGAAGGAACACTGAAAGATCTGAAATGTGGTGCCATTAAAATTTTTTGAAAATTAAGTGAATAGATGAAGTGACCGAAGTTTGAAAATGACGCGCAAGGAAATAAAATTGTGTAAGAGTCTCACAGACAGAAAAGGCATGGTGGATTCCATGCGATGTCGATTACTTTTTTAGAAAACGGTCCATGGGAGAAATTATAAAGGAAGACAACACTGGATGTAGGTTTTAATGCGTGCATTGAGACGAAAGTATTAGGTCAGTGTACGAATAGAAGGAAGATTGCATAAAAGCAACAGTATGAAAGAATAATACAGGGCGTTCGCCGGAAAACGCTACCCTCCCAGTCTGTTGCCGTCGGCAACTTGCTCGGTCAGTCGTGCCAGCAGTTTCCGCCACACGGCACCGTGAATCACCGCACTGTTTAACACCTCCGCTGCCCCAACAGTGCAGTGCAGTGACCCTTACATTGTTAAGAACGGTTTCTTTGCATTGTAGATAGTTTGTGACTTCAGTCTCTTATTAATCAGTGTTGTGAATAAACGTTTCTTTGCGGTTTGGCTGGTTTGGGGCTTCATACTCTTATTAATCTGTACCGTGTTTGAGTGTGAGTAAAATTATGGTACGTTACAGTTTGCAACAAAGAATATTTCTCTACGATACATATGTGAAGAAGAAGTTTAAAAAGTGTCGCAGTAAATTTCGTCGCGAATTTCCTGGCGCTTTACTGCCAGCTAAATCAACAATTCTGCGTCTGGTTAAAAAAGTAAGAGAAACGGGTTCATTTTTTAACAAAAAGAGACTGTCGGTCAACCGTATTCTCACAGAGGAGAAAATTGACGATATCGCTTTTCGACTAGAACAGTCACCCAAAAAATCATTAAGTCAGTTAGGGCAGCGTGTGTCTCGAAATATGTTCAGAAGATGTGAAATGTGCATTACACAAGAGGGTCAACACTTCCAGCATCTTTTATAAGGTAAGCTAATGGATTACGTCACATTTAAATGCTTAGCACACAAGTTTATGAAGTTTATGAAGCGTAATTATTATGAAATAGTCCGCGGCCGACGGTCGAACAATGCCGGAAACTGACCGCTCGCTCGCCGGGAGCAGTTTCTTCCTTGTAGCGCTAACAGTGGGTTGCGTTTCCCGGCGAACGCCCTGTATATATATATTCAGTATTATATTTATAAACTACTAGTTTAAACGACCGTCGGAAATGACGGATAACATCTATGTTGATAGTAGGACTTGCTTCTGAATTTTTTTAAGCAAAAACGAATAACGATATTTTTTACTGATATTTTTCTTGATATGAACAAACTTTCTCCTATTAGATTCTAGGAATATTTCGCTTGGATGTTATTAAATAACTGTATTTGATTTTAAATGACAGACATTTTTATCATTGGAAAGGTTTCTAAGTAAAGCGTAATTTCAGAAAATAATAACTATTATTTATTTGATTGATATATTTCACGACTACCTAAATTTCGTGTAATCTTTCTCTGAGTTTTTATTAAGATTTCCTGTTACTTATCACCTATCAACAAATTCCTTAGGTTATGTTGCTACCTGACTCTACAAAGCATTCAGCGTAGACATCGAATACTCTTTACCTTACATGAATTTCTGCTTGTAGTCGTTGTAAAAAACATGAACCAATTGTAACACTGTAAATTTTTTATTTTTGTCCATCGAATTTTTGAGGAATTGCTTCCATAACAGAGAATTGCCTTTTAGCTAACAAGTAGTTACATTTTCTTTTAACAATTGCAAATAAAATCAAATTAGATTATTAATTTGAAATTTACGCTTGCTGTTAACGGTATAAGTGCAATTAAAATCAATGCGGTTATTCATTTGAAATTTCCTGGTTAGCCAAACAGCGCTGTGGTGGCGGATGGTGTAACTAACAGTTCGGGTAACATCGGACTCAGCGAAGGTTTCCGGGTTATTGAGTTGGCGTCCAGCCCTCAGGGTTAAACACATTGTGTTAAAGTGTATTTTAATGCTAATACTGAAAATTAATATTGTGCGCATGACTAACGATCATGCCTACGATATAAAGAGAATTCTACGCAAAACTCAGTTGCTTATTCCAGACGTATTAATCGGTTATATATATTCATCATTTGGGAGTAGTTTTACTAGAAGGCAGTTCTCAAACGAATTAATTAATGCAAACTGGCGAAAACATTTTTATTTTGTGTCGCCCAAGTTGTATAACATTACTAATGAGAACGTCGGCGATGTAATATCTTCCGTTTTTTTATTTCCTTTTCTCAGATCCCTCCCGTCGCGTAATTTGTCGGCCGTTTGGCCGATGATATTTCTGCGGCCACTATGTAGCTCGAGGCCAGACTGGGATTGCGCGCCCACTCTCGTAGAATCGCCAGTTTCATTTTATGTGCCCTTGCGTTTTGCTCTTCATTTACACAATTCGCCCTTCAGAGCGGACGAGAACACCACGCAGCCCAAGGCCACAGGGTCTATTAATTTTACTGTCCTCGCACAACATCTGTAAACTGTTTTTGTCCCCCAAACATTTTGAGATTTAAACTGTAGAGTCGATTAAATACGAACGACATTTTAAAAATTCTTCATTAGATTATTATACAACAAAACAAAAAAGGAACTATTTTTCTAAACAGCTTTCACTATTGTCTATATTTTCAACCATAGTGGCATATATATATATATATATTAAACTCGTCTTTCAATAAGAATTATGGACGTAGTACCACTTTGTTTCTTTTAAACCCATATGCTTTTTTGAATGATCTAAAAAAGAAATGTTACCCTTAGGAGACAAAACTAGAATGTAGGCTATCAATCCAGTGTTGTCGAGTATTATCATGGGTGTTATGGATCAGAACTTGACATTTATTAGACCGATAGGCCTATTTAAATTTGCCCAAGACATCACAGTAGTACGCAGGTAGGGATGTATGTTTTTGAATCTGATGTTGTATTTACACGATCGTTACGATTTGATGTTCGCTATGGCACGATGAATGAGAATAGATACTACTTTCCGATCTTCCGAAACAAATTATGCCACTTGTACAGTTGAAATTTCGAAAGTGTATAATTGCGGAACTTTATCCTCGCTTAAAAATCCCTATCTTAGAAACCCAATAATTATACGATATGCAATCAACTTCCTATTCACTTATCATAAGGAAACGAGTGTTGAGACAAGCGTACAGTAAATGTCGTAGCATCACACGCATACCAACTATCTATACTAAATTCCATCTTGCCCCTGTGGCGACTAAATAATTCCTCCATGTCAACAGTCAAACCCAACAACTTGCATTCCATATTCAACTGACTACCACTCGCGTATGTCATCCTCACACATTTGTAATCGGCGAAATGCAAGGTAACATCAGCAATGAACTTATCTTTCCTCTTAAGCGTCTTGCCTCTAGGAGAAATATATGTATACAAATAAAAAGAAAAGAGGAAGCAAATTCTTTACTTTTCAGATTTGAAGGCAGGATAAGAAAGAAATGAATACCATTGTACGGTAGTTCGGTTTAAAAAAACTTCAATCCCAAATATTATACAATTGGATTCATCTCGTGTTTTGTGTGTTCGTCGCAGCCATTGTGCTTTCAACTTCGGTAAGTGATGGGTTTATTCAAGTATATATATATATATATATATATATATATATATACGTTGCTCAAAGACTTTTTAGTTTTATTAATATAATATATACATAACTAGCCTGGTAACCATTTCCTTGGTTTATCATTTTTCCTGTTTCCAATAACTCTGTATTATAACATTTTACCAAGAAACCAATTTTCGAAGTCCTGCCACAATCGAGACTTGATTTTTTAGTATCACGATATTCAAACTGTACCGATTTTGGTATTAATAAATTGAACATCTTTTTTTGTTTCCTCGGGGTAAATACGTTAGTATTTTTTTCCTCAGATTTCCCGGTTTATTGAAGAATTATATTAGATGCATTTTAAATTTGGGGATCAAGTTCTTTAGATAGTGAGAAAAATGTCAACTTCGGAAATATGTCACAAAAAAAGCAACTATTAGAAGTTCTCTTACATTTATGTCCTAAGTCCTATTTATTTTCTATTAGCATGAAACTTAGTAGGTATTTGTGGATTAAAAAAATGTAAATAGGAATAAAAAATAATTCCAATAATTAATACTATTAACGATTCAAATAATTTTAAGTGCTCTTAAAATTATTTTAAAAAATAAGCTATTTGACATATTTTCGGATTCAAGGGTAATGTTTTGAAGAAAGAATTCATAAGCAATAAACATACAGAAAAAAAATGCACCCTACATCGCGATCTGAAACAATTTTAAAATTTGTTAGTACGCATATGGCGCAGTCCCAAGTTTCCTCGAGATACCTCCTTTTGACAGACTGAGGCTTGTGCACAAATTTTACGCATTCTCATAGAGTACACTCCAAATTAATTGGTAATAAGAGAGAACGATATTCACACCGTAGACAGGGACCGTCCATAAACTACGTTGCTCGGTCAACGGGTGGGATGGGCAGGTGGAAGGTCAAGGTAAAAGCCACCTCAGTCTGCGTGGGCGAGCAGAGTGGTTAAGAAAAGGCCGAAAAGACGCCACGTAGTTTATAGACGCTCCCAAACTGCTTCTAAGTCGGACAGAAATGATGATTAGAACTTAGTTTTTGGCAGTTCATTTCTTTACAGTAATTTAACTAAAAACAGTTGTCATTAAATATTGCTGATAACCTCAAAAACGAAGTTACGTTTTAGATATTCCTTAGCTTATTCTAAATGCGGTATCTCTGGAAAGAGTATAAGAAAACATCTACACCTAACGAATGTAAATAAACAAAAAATAACTAATGTGTTGCTTGGACGAAGTACATACTTTTTTCAATTCTTTCAGTACTGGCTCATTTGTTTGTAGTTGCTTGAAACTGAATATAATGTTTATTAAATAACGTTTTGTAGTAACATCTCTGGACTTTGTTAGTCCAGTAACGAAGTCTGGGCGCGTGATATCGCAGCGTTACAGACATTGTTACCAAACTGGCGTTTTATGAGTATTGATTATCTTCGTAATAAGCTATTCCCACTCCATAAACTGTAATTGAGTATCGGAATCTACCTATATTATCCCTCAAGTCACACATCTATTTGAGATTACTTTCCTATTTCTGTAAAATGAATAACCCAAAAGCAGTTTCATCTGTTATGGATAGACATGTTCTAGACCACTTAAGACAGGTGCGAATACTGCTGTACTGAAACTTGTCTAGCCTGTAACGTAAATGTAAACTAGAGCTACCGTATAAAATAATCCCGTAGTCGATCCTAGATCCTAGTTCTGTATATCGTTAGAAGAACATTGGAATAAGCATTCCACCAGACGTATGTTACAGAGCGAATAAAATTCACAGCTTATTTATTTATTTATGGTATAAGAAAAAGGTATACAAAAGGTGACGAAAAATGTGAGGAATTAAGAGTAAAATTATAGGAGTTAATTACTTCAATGATATGGGGTGTCAAATTGACTCTGGAATCCATCAGTTTATCTCAGGAATCAAACATTCGATTTGCGGAAAATGTATAATTTCCTGGTTTGACAATATTGACTTTTTCTCCGTTTCCCGGTTAAAATAACTCTAGAAGAATTCTCTGCTGAAATTTAAAGTCTATTTGGTTTCATACAATTGTCCATTTCTGTCTACAGGTAATTCAAAACATTCTCCGAAGTGCCCGCCAAAAACTGTATGCAAATGTCATCTACATGCTGAAGAATGTGAGTATTGATATGGATGATTGTTTCCAAATCCCATATAAAAAGAATATACAACAACGGGCTTCGTATGTCACTTTAGGTAAGTGGATGCAGTTACGCCGAAGGTCAGTAATATTGTTGTTGATATATAAATAAATAAAAATATTTTTCGAATAGTATAAATCTAAAAAAATAATGAAAACGGTTGTTTTAATCCTGCACTATATTAAATTTTTGCCCGTACTGTTGTAGTTGTTTTCTAAGTAATCTGAATGAGCAAGAGTGACATTTGGAACAAATTATCTAAGCAGTTTTTCGCAAGTAGATTACTGTTACGAAGTGAAATATCTTTCGCGTACACTGCGTTGCTTTTGAGCTTGATTTGATACGATTCTAGCGCCATCTACCGGTTCTTGTTACTACTGCTTAATACGTGTTTCAGTTCAGTAAACTGATAAGAATAACAACATGACTGTCGATTCACTGACGTTACCAAGTGTAGTAGGCCTCCATGGTGTAGTACTGAGACACAAAGACAACATGCGCAAAAAAATAATTATGAAAGTAAGTACGAAGGTAAACTTAAGAGTGAACAGAATAACACCAGACTGGAGAAAGTTACAGACTTGAATTGTAAACCTAATGAATGAATTCTGGAAATTAATTTCATATCAGTTGCTTAGCTATTATACTGTGCACATAACATGTAAATTCTAATAATATCTCTGGTTACTGTTAATTTGTGAACGAAGACTGGCATGTGACGTCACCGTTCTCCAGGCAATAGCTAGTGAGCTTACGAAATTATTAGTATAGATGTAGTTTGACTTGCTGCTGCTCTTTGGCGTCCATAGCGGTGACGACGTCCGGGGCAGCTAGTTCGAGCAGCCGGCCGCCTGACTGCGCTGTCGGCGTTGCTGGTACGGGCGGAGCCTCGCCAGGTGGCAGCACGGCTGCGTTTCTCTCTCGCTCGAGCTGCCTCTAATTAGCAGCGGTGGTGTGAATGTGTGTGCGACTCAAGTGCGAGACAATCTCCGCGCCGCGTTCCCTATTCACCGCTCCAGGGAACGGGACAGGGAGGGGAGCGAAGGAAAAGAAAATACCTCTCCATGTTCGGCCGCCTCGCGGGCCTATAGTTCGCTACCCGGCCGCGCCCGTAGCGCTGGCGCTGCTGATTACCTGCTTCCCCCGGGAGCTGGTTCGCTCAAGAAGGGACCCAATTAGGGTCTGAATGGGAAGCGCTGAGACGCAGAACGGCATAACGCGAAAGCAGGGGGCAGTCGGTTCCTAGCGCTCCCTCGATATATCAACAAGGCAAGCAATGGAGGCGACGTGCAGCCCTAGGATCTAACAGCGTTAATAGTCCGTCTCATTCTATCTAACGGGACTGCGATCTTCAAAAGACGTCAGGAATTACACCCAGTGCGGCAGCTTAAATGATCTTGGTGATAGGGGAGAGCCATATAGACAACAGAAAACAACTGTGAGGGTTGTAAATTCAAGTGAGATTACGGTACAGTAACTGAAAATGAATAAATGTAAATTTATAGTAAAATAAAAGTTTGATATGATTGTAAGATGAAGGAGAAATAGTTTGTTATAGACATGAACTGCAAATACCTGGGCGTACTATTTGATAGTCAATACAGCTAATATGACTCACTGGGTAGGTGATGGGGGGAGCTTCCAAACTCTGAAATCTATTTCGAGACTAATGCAGAAGAGATGTACAAGGAACTTGGGAAATGGAACACTACATCATTGTTAATATCGTCTAGCATGTGACACATTATGGGGAGTTAGATTGGGGAGTACCGGAGAATATTCAGGTTTGTTTGTGGAAATTACTCCAAAGACAATCAGTAATTGATATGATGATGGAACTAGGTTGTAGTCATTGGAATGTAGGAGATGGGTGATGATAGTTGTGCATGTGTATAAGGCGTACATTGGTGATTAGGTCTGCATAAATGCTAGTACAAAAAGTGCGAGAAGAATGTGGAATAACTGCATATGACTATAAGTCAGCAATAGATTGCGATCACAATGGATTGGGGAAGAGCTAACTTGTAACTAAGGTGATAGGGACTGCTGTAAATTGACAGTGGAAACCGTGAACGAATTTAAAGTGAAAATCCGTTTAGTGCAAAAGTAAAGTGACAATCCGTTACAGCATTAGCGCTATAGCAATTAATGATAACTTAAAAACTGCATCCTCACAGATCAACTTTTGGTCTTTTACTGTTGCAGATATTTGAAAATGTTCTAAGACTCATATCAGATGGTATTGAAATTGTAATAGGATTTGCAAACAACACCAACATATCTTTCAGCTATTAATAATAAATTAAAATCCTTACCCTTAGGGGCCAATTCTTAATCCTCTGTTATTTCTATATACATACAGTTAGGTAATTAGCCGATTAGCACCATTTTTTCTTGAAGTTTGGTAACTGAAATGGAGTAAGACAATAGCATTTGTCTCGTATAAGAAGGTATCAAGGTTACCAAGAATTACCTATGTGAAATATTTATCATTACTGTGGAAACAAAGTGCAAATGTAGACATAACAACAATTTCTGAAAATTAAATTACAATATCATAACTAACAATGGATGTTCCTGTTATTGTAGTTAACAGTGGAAAATGTATGTGTTTTTTGATACAAAGTAAACTAATCAGTAATCTGTAGTCGTTGATATTGTTGGTTTAGTGTATTTCTGTTCCACAACCCCAAGATTGTCCCACATTGAAATTTTTCTAATCTAGTGTAATCCAGTATAATCTTGTATTAGACGAATGATTCAGTTCAATCCTCATCTCTGTTTGTGAAGAAAAAATATAAACGTACGTTGTTATTTAGATGTGAAGTGAGTTGAACAAATTCGTACTTGAGGCTAATGACGGTATGAAATAGACTATACAATGTCGGGCATATGTCACCAGAAATGTCTAATCTTCCTGATGCGAAGTACGTTGGTAACTTATGAGCACAGTCAGAAAAATTCTTTGCCTCGGCGATTGCTGGTGATGCATATTCTTCTAAACCGTAATGGGAAATCAGTCCACAAAACGTCTGGAAATTTATATGTTCAGTAAAAAATTAAGGTCACCAAATATTTGTCAAATTTCACGCTTCCTATTTTGCCCTGAGCATCTCAATCAATTGCCGAGGCCGAAAACTTTTCGATCAGGGTAATACATTCAAGTTTTTTGTTTGTTTGAGTATACAGACAAACTTCTGGCATCTTCCATAAGCACGAGGCGTCAGCCACTTATCTTGGAAGATCAGGAAGGTTATCTGTGAACAATGATAATAGGAGAAACTTTACATTATATGGTATTCGAATGACGTCATATAGCAACTTTGGAATAATAAATGTTATTTCTAACTGTAAGCACATTGCAGCAACATTCCCATCAGACAGTTTCTATATTTAGTACTATTAATGACGAATATGAGTCATACGCTACCATAACATTTAGCGTTTATCCAATGTATGGAAGAGAGAAGAAGACGATAAATGAATAAGCTGATGCTTCTGAAACCGTAATTAAATCTTAATCACCTCTGGAAGACGTGTATTTATCGACATGTGATACACATATATTTATTACTATCACTAAAATTTGCTCAAAAGTAAAACCTAATGTTTTTTCTTTTTGTTATTAGTTCACATGTCGGTGTAATACCTCTGAGTATTTTGGTCATTCAAGTTTTTTCGTAGTCTCTCAGCTATTATTTTAGAACACCGACGATAATTCACTATTGTCGTTCTGTGGTTTTTCATTCTAACCACTTCTTTTTTCATTTGTTCCTTTATCGATCAGAACATGTACTTATTCTCCTATCATCATTCAATTTTTTTATGTCTGTATCCTAAATTCTCTCTGATAATCAACATTTTCCTCCCATTTCCAAAATCTCATTTCCCCTGTTTGTGTTTTGCTCTCATTGTCTTTTTATGCATTATTTTTTAACTGTTAGATGCATCAACCGTTTGTATGCTTTTAACTAAACCTATTACATCAATAACACACTAATCAGACACATTCCAGAAAACTTTTTAATCTATCATAACTAATGTTATGACTGATGACGTATGTTTGATTCGTTTTGAGTTTGAAGCTTGTGCTTTGTGCCCATATCCACGAGTGATCTGTTCTGTTCGAAGAAAACTATTACACACTCGTGATACACCACTAATATCACAATTTCACAAATAGTCTCGTTACTGGAATACAGACACTCATTGGATGAGTGAATAATGAGAATTTACAATTTTTTCTCAGTGTTCAATAGATATCAGCCACAAAATTACATGGTAATACTGTCAAATAGATTCGCAAATCATTTCACAAGGGCTACTTAAAGGTGTCCTAGGTGATTGCCAGTAAGGCTTATTTTACAAGAACAATTTAGGTATGGAGAATAGTCAAATTTCTTGAGTCATGAAACTAAACGTGTGTAGCTGGACCGATAGAGAATAAATAGGTTAAATGGTAAGGTCTTTGTCTTGGCATATATTGTCAGACGTAGAATAATCGTAACAAAATATCATAAAATGAGATAACTACAAGAATTATACAAAATTAATTTCTGCCTTGTTTGGAAATGTAACTATCTGGAAAGTTTGCACATCTGATGAGCATACATAAGGAAACGGGAAATACAGAGGAAATGTTAAAGGATGATTGCTAACGCCGATTTGGTATGTGAATTAGAGGATAAAAAATCCTTACTCACTCTACAAGTTTGCTACTACAATGGCAAAATTCTACAATATGAGTTTAAACCTGACTTTAAGGGAAGGTACCGTACGGTTTTCTCTAAGGTAACGGTTGCACTGCCCTCTTACATAAATTTATTATCAAATAAGAAAATATGACATACAGTATTAAAGCAAAAATATGTAGAGATTTATCTACTTACTAATAATTGGATACTAATAGCGAACTTTAAAAATGATCCTATCCCGTGCCAGGAAACGTATACATGTTTCTTATGGTATTACATACCGCATCAGAACAGAATTTAATTGCCATGGAGCCCATGTTTCAATGACAGTTTACCCGCACACACATTTTCCCTATTTCTTGTAGTCATCTATTTAGCCTTCTACGATAGTCAATTTTAAATTTCAGTACTTGTGGTAAGTTATTAATTACTTTTCTTCGTAATTTATTCCAGTCCTGGACTCATTTACCCAAGAAAAACAATTTTCACACTCCCTTATGCTTGAAATCGAGTTTCAGTTGAGGTGATGGTCGTCTTTTCTCTCATTTACAACACTTCTAATTCTTCCATGACTATCTTTCCATGGCTTATTGCCATTGTACGTCTTGTACACTCCCTGCACTTTCTTCATCATCCTACCGTTTTACAATGAATCCTATTCAAGCTCCTCATCACATTGACGGAGTTCACAAATAATTTTCAGAGACTAATCTAGCAGCCCTTTTTTGTACCTGCTCCAACACAAAATTTGGGTCCCATACTACACCACCTCATTACAAATGTGCTTGATAATTTCCTGGAATCAGCATTTACTTGAACGAAAACAACAATTGCATTGTCATACTATGGAAATTAGAGATTAATTTCGTAATATCACGAACAAGTAATTATGTTTAAAATAACACAGCAGAGCAGTGTTTTGTTGGTTTGTTTGTTTGTTATTTGGTTATTTTGGAATATAATTAATACTTGCTTATCGACTTGAGGCGAACAGTAAGAATAAACGATTTTAGAAACCTGGGATTCTGGCTATCGAATCTGAATGAATTCGAAATGGGGTTTTTTCGGCTTTGTCCGGTTGTTTATTAAATAGTACGAAAACATATGTGTTGCTATCTTTCTTTGAATAGTGTAATTTATCATTTGTATGATAAGTCTTAATTTCTTGTATTTTAAATTATTTTTTAACGGAATTTTGGTACAATTGCAGCATGCACCTAGTTGGCTAGCGAAAACAGTCTAAAAGTCATAATATTGACGAATGGGTACGTTAGCTCCAATATTTGTGTCTCGCCATGGGTGAGTTCCTTAACTTTTGAATCGACAATGATAGATAGGAAAAGGATTTGGACAGTGTACATGTTACCACCCTGTTGGTGTAAAAAATAGACTATTTTGATCGCATTAATTTCGTATTCTAGAAGTATGGGACACAATATCGATCCTTGTGGTAGCAGATGCGCTTTTGCTCTTAGTTCAGTGTTGTTTGAGGGAGTCTTCTCTACGTCTCCACCAGCACTACAAAACATGTGTCTGGCGAAAATATGTCAACAGGTCTGCTGAGATAGTGCGAATGTGGTGATGAATAATAGAGACCATATCGCGAGGCAGTGCCGATCTGGCGCTTCGGTGTTCAATACGTGGCGTGGCCGTGCAGTTTATTGTTCGCGAGCACGCGAGCATCTGTCCGAGGTGACGCGGCCGTCGACCACGCCTCGCGAGAGGCGGTGACGGCGACGACGCAGCTGTCGACGCCCGGTGGCGCGGCCCAGCTCGGCTTTCAAGCTGGCAACGGGCTCGCGCGCCTAAGACAATGGCTGCGTCGCGGGAAGTGTGAACCACCTCACACCTGCCCCTTTGTGCCGCATAAAGCCTGCCTGTCACCCTCTCACTACCTGCCCGGCCCAGGGGCGTTATATAGCCTGCGGCCAGTCTCGCTCGTAAACAAGAACACCACAAGGATCAATGCTGGCTCCATTACTACTCGGACAAGTAGAACGGGGTGGTTCACTAACTAACGGGTTACACTGATTTCTCCGTCTCTGAACAGTTCTGTTATAAGGACTGTGGATAACCTGCTTCTTAAATCCAAACGACGGCCGGAATTTTGTTGTTACCATAAGGATCAATGTTGGCTCCATTATTACTGGATTAGGGGATAAATGGTGCAAGCTGGGTCACATTTGCCTTATATAAATGTTACTCTTTTCTTGTGCAGACTTGATGCGTCCTGCTCTATCATTTGCATTTATTTAGATTTAGGCCAGTCTAGATATGATAACAGTCGGAAGCACACCTGAAACACAAGGATGGATGTTTGTTCCGTCACTACTGAAATATCAGATGGGGCTAACATTACATATTGTTTTGTAAATTAAAAGTATTTTATCGTTCCCACGATATAAAAGTGGTGTCGCGTTGTTTCAGTAAACTTAACGGTTCTAGCCAGGAAATTTCTGCTGTCTTGTTATAGGCGACCTATCACAGGAATTATTGTTGGGCCCATTACTTCTGTGGTAGGGAACTTAAACAAGGATAACACTGTTGTTATCTTGAATAAGACCAATCACGCTCTTAAACAACAGCTGTAATTGAGTCAGCTAAGAACCAACGTAATGTCGAGTATTTTTACATAATACTGGAGGAGTAATGTATGGGTACGTAAACTGGTGCGGAAGTTAGATGACGAAAATTCCGCTAGTTTATCTGGTTGTGTCTGTTACCACAAGGATCAACACTGAATATGGAACTGGGACCAGTAATACGAGTTGGTTTACAAACTTACGGAGTGTGTTTTTGCCATCTAAAAGCTATGCCCATTCCCATTCAAGCAATTTTACAGCCATTGCTCGTATATTTCCGATGTATGAACTGCGGCGTGCCATCCCAATAAACAGAAACTCAACTTGAATTTCGTCTGCTGTTATAAGGATTAATATTGACTCCGTTCCTAGTATTGTACATAACCGGAGTGAATAGTACAGAGTGATACATAAACTAAAGGTGTTGTCTACTATTGATGATATAAAAGCTATGCAACAATTATTTGTTTGGTCATGTAAACATCGGTCAACATCGATCCTAAACACGAATAATCGCAGAAGTTGTGTCTACTACCGCAAGGATCAATATTGTATCAAGTAGTACAAGAATATGGAAGGGAAGTGTAGAACAGGGTGGTTGTTAAACTTAAGGGGGGACTTAATCGTTTTCAAGATATAAAATATGTGCTACATCGATTACACATACTTAACTGACGATGTTTTAACACTATGGTTATATACACATCGACCACTTTCATGCTTAAACCCAAGTAACAACCGATAACTTTGTTCATTTAATACTGTGGTATGCAAATAAATGGGTGATTTTGTACATGGAAAATCATAACTGGTTCTGCTACTGTAAGGATAAATCTTGTGTACCTGATTCTTCACAATGGAACGAGGATAATTAATACAGATTGATATATCATGCAAAGGATAGTTCCATGTTCACAAGCTGATACTTTACCAAGTCGGTTTCACTGACATAAGTGTTATTAGTTGAACAACAAATTTCCACTGCTGGGAACAAGAAGAGATGGAATCATGACTACTACCACAAGGATCAATGTTGGTTCCGTTGCTTCTCTGATATTGAACTGGAACGAATACTTTAGTCTGATGTCTAAACTAAAGATCCCATGTCATCTCCAGTATCTAAACTCTGTTTCGCGTGTCTAGTGATGACCGAATTATTTTTGCTTGAACTCTTCTATTTTGAATGATTCATGTCTGTGAGAATGCATCACGACACATATTGAGATACTACCTGTGAAAATTAGAATATTGTCTGATGCGAAAGGATAGCAGTTTTGAGAAACATATAGCTTTTAGATGCATGGTAGAACATCTCGTATCAAGAACGTCTGTATCAAGAGCGATAAAACATAAAGAAACACTCCTCTGTATAGTTTACTTAGAAACACTTTTTATAGGTTATCTACGACAGGAACATGCTACATTTGATTTTTTAAATAGAAGATCATCAAATCACTCGCAAGTTCACTGTATTTGTTTACCTCAGTTAAATCATAACTGCAAAATACCCACTTTGTCTAAGATAATAGGAGATATACAGTAAAATCCTATTGAATTATGAAACTACAAATTAATCAAAACTGTGTGTGTGTTTAAGATCAGATGGTAAGGATGAAATCTTTAACACAACGATAAATGATAAGACACTCTTATTAAACGCAAAAACACTACATGAGAATGTTTCTAATAAAAAATATGAATATATGATGGATTAGTAAAAAAAGATGGCATTGCCTTTTATAACCTGTAAGAAAAATGGATGAATAATCAGTTATGAGGACGATATAATAGAAAAAAATATATTAATAATTATGTCACTTGTTAAGATACCACTGCTCCTCCGAAAATTGTTAAGGGTGAGATGAAGAAATATAAATAAAACAAATTTTAGAGGAGGTTTCAATAAAAGTGCAGAAATTATAATTGAGTGGAGAATGGTGATGGTTGGAAACTGGTCCAAAGACGCTGCTAAGTGATGCGTGTTTGATAATAATTATATTGCAAAGTAAACCGTACCTTTCGTCCTGGTTACTTTTGCATGTTCCGCTACGAGATCTCTTCGTAGAAGTGGTTTTTATATTTTCAGTAACTGCATATTATATAATACTCCTTGGTTAACTATTTTCTGTAGATTCCATTTAGTTAGCCGTGCCAAGTTGACAATCGGTTTTGCTTGTTCTCCTTGACAACTGATCGTTTATGTTCCTGTCAACTTACATCTACATTTATAATTTTGCCGATGGGTTTAGCTGCTAGATTGTAATTCAACTTCCATTTTTTTCCAATTTTGACTGATTTTCCACGCGGCACGTCTATTTGCAAGCGATACTAGCTCTCATCAAACAGAGAAATACGTTGTTTTTTTTTTACGTTTTTAAGCTTAGAATTTTCTATGATAGTATCTGATATCTACAGATATCATCGTAATATTTATTTCTGTTAGAAAGATTTCAGATTTCTTCATAATTAGTGCCTTTATTACCAAATTTGCCAACTCAGGACGAGAATTTACTTGAATTACTCCGCACAAGTGATATCGTAAACTTATTATAGCAAATTTTAAATAGTATAGAAAGCAATAACTAAATAACCTAAGAGACGAAACTATGTTTTCAGAGAGTGTACAAATGGTACACATAAACCATGCAGGAACATTACCACAGGTATCAATTTTTTTGCCCTGTTCATTTCTAAATGCGTGGAATGCATGTGGCACCAATTTTTATTTTTGAAGGCTATACTACTGAAGTGAGGGGAATTTAAGAGTGAGAAGAAAGACTGATGAGAAATCGATGTCTGTAGGGTTGGTAGTCGCTGTTGGCTTATTGCTTGCGGGTTGGTCTCTGTGTCCCGTTTGCGCCTAAGTGCCTCCCTCACAGAGCCTATGCTCATCCCTCGCACCTGTGTGCAAAGCGCTTTGATGTCACACAGAACGTTCCAGGCTACACTTTCAAGTCTCGGGAATCGACAAACGCGCACACGATCAAAAAACTTCCCTGAGCGTGTGTGCGGGGAGAATTCGAACATCTGCCACGCACACACAGACGAACAAGCTGGTCAGCGCAGGCAGACTTCGTAACAGTCCCACAGTATTTCTTTGTTAAATACTCATTACCATTAAGCGCACAAATAACCACGTATTACAACAAATATATTTGTATCTATGTGGTTTTTTTCTAAACCAACTTTTTTTTTACAAAAAAAAAAAAAAACTTTCAGTTTGGAAGAAAAATATACAGGCTGTACATACATTTCCACAGAATAAACTTCTGTGATCTTGTAAGGAATATAAATCCTGAATTTTATTCAATGAATTAATGCAATTCATATGTTTACTCCAAAATACACAGCAGTGTAGGCATTGCGGAATCCATACTTCATCGCAAGTAGCGTGTATCATATTGTTGGATCCATAATTAGCTTGCAGTGGCAGTGTAGGCATTGCGGAATCCATACTTCATCGCAAGTAGCGTGTATCATATTGTTGGATCCATAATTAGCTTGCAGTGAATTCTTTAACACCTTGATTTTATCCTGTGCTTAATATCTGAATATTGGATTTGAAGCTGGCATTCTGTCACTGTCATGATTTAAACTTAAATGAACTATGGCTAAATTCAAGTTTACTGACTGGGGCCTTTTTTATATATACAGGTTGCGGCAGGAAGAATGACCCATTTTAAATTGCGCGCTACAGTTTGACACGGCTTCCTAGACAGTTGATGTTGGTACCACTGTGTAGTGCAGTTGAAAGCATTGTCAGTCAGTATTGATTGCACATCGTGCTTTTGTGATTGAAACATTTTTCAAATGTATGATAGTGTGATACAAACGCAGCGTTTGTTTCGGCAACAGTTTAACATTGGTCGGAATGATAAAGTTCCGTCCCGAAAGACGATTAGGAGATGGGTCCAACAGTTTAGAGCAACAGCATCTGCATCAAACAAGACGCCCCCTGGTAGGCCACATACGGTTCGCACACCACAAAACATTGCACGAGTAACAGCTGCTTTAGTGCATAGTCCAACGCGATCAGTTCGTCGGCATTCGCAAGTCCTTAACATATCAGACGGAAGTGTGCGACGGACGTTGCATCTGGATATGAAGTTCCATCCGTACAAGCTCCAAGTGGTGCAACAATTATTGCACAGAGATCAGCAGGTACGTCAAGCTTTCTGTACACAGCTCCTGGAGATGATCAACACTCAACCCGATTTCCTCGACAATTTCATGATGTCGGACGAGGTCCATTTTCATCTATCGGGCTATGTGAACAAGCAGAACTGTAGGTACTGGGCGCCTAGAAATCCCAACCAGATTCACGAAAAACCGCTTCATAGTGAAATAGTTACTGTGTGGTGTGGCGTTTCTGCGCAGGGTATTCTTGGTCCTTATTTTTTTGAAAATGATGCAGGTCATTGTGTCACTGTAACATCGGATCGATATGTTGTTATATTGCAAGAGTTCGTACTGCAGGAAATGCGCAATAAAAATATCCACGTGCAGTCGTTGTGGTTCCAGCAGGATGGCGCAACAGCGCACACAGCCAGAAGATCCATGACAGTCTTGCGCGAAATGTGTCCACGGCATCTCGTTTCTCGCTTTGGTGATGTTCACTGGCCAGCCCGTTCGCCTGATTTATCGGCGTGTGATTATTATCTGTGAGGATTCCTGAAATCCAAAGTGTATGCGAACAGGCCGAGAACTATTAAGGAATTGAAACACAACATTCACGCCGAAATCGAGGCAATAACAGGCGACACCCTCCATAAGGTTATGGCGAATCTGCGTGTTCGTGTCGAAGCTTGCAGCGTCAACAACGGTGGACACCTGCAGGACATAATTTACAAAAAGTGACTTGTGTAATAAATTGTATGAAGTGTTCTTCCAAACAGTACACACTAATAATGTGTAAGTGTATTTATTCATACTTAAATAATATGTGTAAACTGGGTCATTGTTTCTGCCCCACCCTGTATATTCAAGTTTGATCCATAATTTCTATCAGTTTATTTTTCAGTTTCTAAGCGCGATCTATCAATCCTTAGGATATTTTTGAAACCTTCAGTTATTAAATTTTATTTCATTTGATATAGACTACAAATCGCGTTAGTATCACGGCAACAACTTGTGTTTTTACTGCTAGGAACGCTTATGTTAAGAGTCTTGTCCCTCTTGGTGTGTGTATGTCTCCTCAGATATTTTGTTTATTAGCTAGGAATGGTGTGGTAGCTCAGAGTTTTAGCAACTCACATTGAAAATTCACGGTGCTGGGTTTGAATCCCTGTGGAGCCGGTAATTAATTTTTACCTGTTCATATGTATACTTTTAGTGGTTTAAAATTGGACGTAAAACTGTAGATCCAACAACGACAGTGGAGGAATGCGTGAAAAAACAAAACTATAATATTTTATCCATGATGGATCAGTGGAACTCCGTGACTGTTATATCAAAATTGATGGTAAAGAAAACAGCAACCAGTCACATTTGTAAATATGTTTATTTCACCATTACCGGTTTCGGGCAAAGTTGCCCATCATCAGATGGTTTGCATTAACTTCACATCTGCAGATGCTGAAGTTAATGCAAACCATCTGATGATGGGCAACTTTGCCCGAAACCGGTAATGGTGAAATAAACATATTTACAAATGTGACTGGTTGCTGTTTTCTTTACCATCAAAAAACAAAACGTTTTGCATCAGATCCAAAGGTCATACGAATTTATTTTACTTTGCTTGTAACGTGTATGTAATACCTCTCTTGACTGGAACGATTGGTACCTGTAATAATTAGTACTGACGCATTGATTGATTAATTGCTTAAAAATTACTTACTTACTTACTTCATCAGACACACGAGCAATTTGACAACTGCTCCTATCTTCCTAAGCCTAACCATCCTGTTATCTTTCCAGCGTACATGGTAGGACATTTTCGAATGATGTTCCTGCATTTTTTTTCTGTTCTCAAACGTTATGCGCCATTACATTTTACCTTGTTCTTTAACCATGCAACCATCTCCTTTTAGGAGATCTCGAATCCGGTATGACGTGGTTTCGAATCCCAGTCCAGCCATCCAAATTTCAGTTTTCCATGGTTTCCAGAGATTAAACAAGGTGAATACCGGGATGTTTCCTTCAAAAAGCCATTGGTGAATTCTTTACCGTTCTTTGCTCCCAGTCCTCTCCCGCCTTTATTTATTTGGACGTCGATGAGTTGTAGAGCCATAAGAAGAACAAAAGTTCTTGTCGGGGAGTCAGTATACTGTAAGTGGTCTTAAAAATGGCATAAAGACTTAGCAATTCAAAGACACTTAGCAATTCAAAGACAAATGTTTGGCCATGTTAAACGTTTGTAGGAACCTCGAAAACCAATGCAGTGTCCAAGGAATGACAACAATGATTGAATTACATAATTAGTGCTGTGTTAAATGTTTGTTCCGCATTCCCAGTAACAAAATTTTGTATCATAATTATGTCAAAAGTTTCCTGGCTGCCAAATACAAGACATGCTTTGAAAATGATCCACCAGGATTCTTTTTTTCTTTTTTTTTTTTTTTTGCTAGGAAACGAATGATTTCACACAAATAAAGACACACACTTAGGAAAAATATTACTTTTACAAAATTGCTAGACTTATAAAGTTACAATTACAGGCTAAGTCAGAGTAATTATAATTTATTCAACAGCATGATCATCCGAATTACAGTTATCACAAAAGTAAAGCAAGTTCTCTGCAAGCCTCACGAGCCCAAAGCGTACAAACTTGAACCTATTTCTCATATAGTTTACATTTTGAACAATCTTCATGGCACACCAGGCAAAAGCATTCCTCTTCATCTGGTCTATCTTTTTGATATTAATTTTTGTGTATGATAGTTTTTATTATTTCCTTAAGAGGGAACAACCTTCCTTTGACCTCACTGTTTTTCGTACCTTTAATAACCTTTTTCAATGCTCTCTCATTTTTCTTTTCCGATTGATCGCTTTTTTTCTGCATGTTCCTTTTCTGTTCTTATTGCTCTAAGATTAGACGAATCCGTTGAAATTGTGGTGCTCCTTTTTTCGCCTTATTTGTTTGTTTCTTTTGTTCTGATTTTTAGAATGGCCTAATATTTCAGGGCTTAGGCCTGTGAGTGGAAATTTGGCTGTGGATGAGGATTTAGTGCCAAAAGGTTCATCATTCAACAATAGCATTAAAATTGATTGTGGGCCTACGGATTCTTTAGAATATCCAGCCTCTTCCCTTTCCTACTCTCATAATACAAAATGCATCTCAGCTGCATTAGACTTACTTCCAGCTGCCCCTGAAGGTGTCACCTTTTTTGGGTTCTGGATTTGTGTTAGGCGTATTAACTGGATCTTGTCTATGGAGGCATATAATCTCGGTCTGTGAAAATGTCATCATTTGATGACCCAGTTTTAGTGTTTGGTGTACATGCCAGTGGTAACGCATGGTTCATAATTCTCTGTGTAATGTAAATATTCATAGTGGAACTCGCTAAATTCGCTGAAAAAAACACAGAAAATGTATCGGGGTAAGTTGGCTCATTTAGTCAGCTAGCCTCTTCCTAACTGTGCCAACTAACCCCAACACGTTCTTGTCTGTAAAAGTGGCTGCCGTAATGGTGAAACGTGAAGTAAATGAAACCAAACAAAAACGTAGAGACAGTAAGTTACTACATCAAATGCTGCACTAGATCACAGATAATAATTACAGCAAATCTTGAATGAAACAAAAACAATGGAATCATAAAAAAATAATCACCAGCGCAAAAGTCAGTCTTTCTGCAATAAAACTTGTGCTGTGACAGCGATCGCTCTGAAATTACAATGACTGATGAAAAGAAGAAGGAAAATGCCACTTGATTGATGGCGATTTATAACGATGAACTCAGAAACTAAACGGACTGTCAACTAGCCTGGTTTCCCCTACTTCAGCCACAGATTCCTCCCGACTCTAATGAAATGACCGTCGACCGCCGTCAATCCAAATAAAAAAAATTTCAACTGAAGGTTTTTTTAAAATATTGTAGTGCATACACTGCCGTTTGATTGCAGCAGCTACTCTCGACAGCAATAATATACAGTTTTATTCATTTATTTCGCATGGCCCAGCAACTTATGTAATATATATAACGACAAGAACATTCACAAAGTGATGTCCAGTTGTTACAGCCATTCAATGAAGGAAGTTGTAGCACTGAAAACGTCTTCAAATGGTCCATCATACTTCCTTAGAGGGCATTCCTTGATAATATGCTCAACACTCTGATATTATGCTCCGCAGTCACAGGCCGGTGAATACTAAAGACCCCACTTATACACCATGGTGTTGCATTTGGCATGACGTGTTCTTAGTGTATATAGTTTGACCCAGTGGTCTTTCTACAGGTGGAATCCCGGAAGTGGGATCTTTAATATCTAGATGTTCCGCAGATGCAGAATTCCATCGGCATTTTTCCTTAACATCAAAGTCAAACACGTCTTACCATACTGGGTTTCTGGATTTAAGACGAGTGGTTTGGGAGATTCTGTGGATGGTCAGGATGGTGTAGTTTTATCCACTCACGTGGCGTTTCTTCTTGGCGTCTTAAATCTGGAGGTGGTATGTTGCAGATCAGATGTAACCAATGGACTGTGGTGGATTTTACCGTGCAGTTATTACTCTCATACACCTATTCAAGTGGACGTAGATTTTTCTAGTGTGAGCACTACGTTGCCACACTGGAGCACAGTACTCAGCAACAGGGTACCCCATGGTGAGAGCGGTTGTTCGTAGTGAGCCCGCATACAGTTAATTGCGAGAAACATGTTATAAGATTAGTGGGTGATGTTGATACAGGAATAGCTATGCCAATCTGTGGTTCGCAGACCACTGGTGGTCCGCGAAGGTGCTACGGGTGGTCCGCAGCCAAATTGTTATAAACCTATAAGAGAGTATAAGCCATGTTCCCAACTAATTTAAAGGCAACAAAATTTCTGTGACCAGGTAAAAATCTTATATTTCCAGGAAGTGAGCATACGATATCGTTGTTCCTTCTAATTTCCAGTTGGCTTAAAAAAGAACGCCCGTTGGTTTAAGAATTTTGTTAATGGTCATTTTCTGAGCGTCTTGTTGCAGGAGTGAAGGAAGGCGGTAAGTGTTAGGTTTGTTAACTAACGAGTGATGCACTAAAGAAAAATAAAATGTGTTGGGTCTTGTTTCTTTTATTTTATTTTTGCATGTAGGTCGATGGTTTCGTATAATATTCAACGTGCAGTAACATGATTTTTCGTTTGGTTACCAATATATAGGATTAGGATTTTCAAGAGCAAAACAATAGAGAAATATACATGAAAATATGGCCTTAAAAACGGGTAAATATGTCCTAAAAATTATAAAATATGACGAAACATTTAAGTTTAGTATACATGTATCTAGTAGTGTCGCTTTCACGTAGACAGCGTAATTTGCTTCCGTGCTCTGATTGTACTATAGGGAATTTAAATTTTAAATTATTTCGTTGAAGTCACTTTAATTTCACATACTTCACACAAACGAACTCTTTCATCTGTACTAAAATACTCCTCTTCAAATTCCCTTACGTAACTTTGTAATTTCGTACTTTCACAAAATTTTCTTTCCGGAATGTCAGTACTCACTTATCCACTGTAGATTTACCAATGACTGAGGATTATTTTCAAAAGTATTTCATTGACACATACGCGGATCAACATATCCATGCTGCTGCTGCATCGTCGAGATTAAAAGGCGGGCGGGACATTAGCGTTTAGAGAGTGACAATAATGCTTAACTTTAATTCTTGACCGGTGAGTTCTGACAAATTCAGTGAAAATTAGTTTGGTTTTTGCTACAATGTATAATAGGAGTACCATTCATGCATAATTATCTTAATTTCTTCTTATCTATAACTTATAGTGAATTCCCGGTACTATTAAAAAATACCAGATTTTTCCTCAAAATATGACCATAAATACTATCGTAATAAGACCAAAACTAGTAAAATGGCCTGAATATGCATTTATATGCTACATAAAATACATTTAAATACAATCAGAAACGTTGAATCAGTGTTTTACTCAGCATTCCAGCTCAAAGGAATGCAACAAAAAAATAAGACTTGTCTTAAAGATCCGAACCCATGTAACATAAGTAGTGTGGTGAGTATTTAATTAACTTTTAATAGTTCGCTTCAAGTTTTACAACTGTGTTTTCGCAGGAATTCTAAACCTGATTTTAGATTTATTATGTTTATAGTGTACAATAAAATATTTCCCAGACGTTAATAATATAAACATAGTTTAAAAATTAGGCCTATGTAAGTTAGTGGTCTGCGGCCTTTCCTTTGTTTCGACAATTCCCTTGTCCTCGTCTTTATAAAGGCTAAGAAATACTGAGTTAAAATTTATCGAACATTATCTCAGCCGATAACGATGGTAACCATCCACAGCTTTCCTCACCTCTAGTTGGTGTGGTCAAAATGTGACAGTTGAAACGCGATTTAAAGTTGTGCTTCACGAGCAGGATTTTGAATGCTTAGAATTTCGACTAACACAGATTCACAAAATGGATTGCGTAGTGCTGAATGAACAAAGTAGGCTACTACACTACTACAGCAACTTCAGAACCACTCGGTTCTGATGATTACTCTCGCAGTTACTACTATGCAAAAATTATATTTATAATTTTATGTAACATGTACATAATAAAACTGTATTAAGTGCTTCGTTGTTTCAGTATCTGGATATTAGGTGTGGACTGCAGCAAGTCACACCCTTATTAAAGACATATAAAGAATCCAAAATAGAAGTTTTTATATGATCTTACAAGTGAATAGATATACTAGAATAGACGACCTTCATTACCGGATGAATGTACCTAAAATACACACAGCGATATTCCAGCATGCTGAGAGGTTCCACGCGAATATTAAGAAAGATAGAGATAATGTAGAAAGCTTACGAAACGTCGCTAATTGTATGCGAAAAAGATGGCACCGATATAAAGTCCCCTTAAGCATAGTGTTCCAACCTGAATAAAATAATGTTTAATCCCAAACCCCATCAGGTGTTACCCCTGTTATGAGGTTTCTCCTCCAAAGAGAACAAACAATACCTAACACACAAAAGAAAAGCTACCAAAATAAGCGGGGCTTGATAGAACAAACATGACACACACACACAAAAAATAAAAAAAAATATCTAGACATTAACTAAATACTTCACCACTCCAACGCTTAGTATTTGTAGAGATTAGGCTGTTGATGCTTCGTAACATTATATTGAGTTATTGTTTCCCTTCATTGTTTTGTATAACCGATGTTTATAATCATTTCACTAGCTTATTGGCCAAGGTTGGTTGCATAACTTACAATGCTGTGTAAAGGCCAACTTGAAACTACGTGACTTAGTATCATTACATTTGCTAATGTAACGTTGTGACAAAAAAAAAAAAAAAAAAAAAAAAAAATAAAAAAAGTTGAGGGAAAATAGTGTTAAATTAAAATTTTTACTCTCACAATAATAATCAATGCAATTATAATTAATTAGAATGGTTAGGTCGCTACAACTTTCTAGTCCTATTCTTCCAGGAACCAGTGCCAATTTTTCCCCATACACTCACAGCATTCTCTTCGCCCTCTTCATATTTTCTAATGACTGCCAAAACAGTTTTTTCGTCATTTCAGTTTTATCATAACTTCTGCAAAGCCGATCCCGGTAGAGTAGCATGCTTGGTTCATGTTGCGGGTTTCGAGACCGGTCAAGGGCATGGGTAGTTTTAATTAAGTATTATATGCGTCTAGTGTCGTTCTTACTAGTAAGAGAAAAATAATCAAGCTGATGCAAAATGTACGCATTGCGCTGGCTGTGTGGCCGACATCAATATATATATATATATATATAGTTCCGCAAACAATTATATTTTTGATTCACCCTTGAGCTGTCAGTAAATAATTTGCGCCGTCCCTTCCAACGCACATTCTTTATATATATATATATTGTTTATTGGACCATGAATTAAGGACAAGTGAATATGCAATCCTATAACCTCTTATATCCTTTTCGCCTAACAAATCATTAATCTCTCGACTTTGGATTTTCCATTGGATGGCAGCTGCGTTTGTGGACCCAGGTGAACGGTTAACGTTCTGGCCTTGCAATCGGGAGGATGCCGGTTCGAATCCCCGTCCGGGCATCCCAATTTGGATTTTCCGTGGTTTCCCCAAATCACTCCAGACGAATGCCGGGATGCCACCTTCAAAAGGCCATGGCCGAATTCATTCCCATTCCTTGTCCCATCCCGCCTTTAATGACCTCTTCGTCGACAAGGCGTAAAGCGAAAAATAAAAAAAAAGTTGACCCAGAGTGCGTCCTCTATGAAGCTTTTAGACTGCCTGGAGAATTTTCGATCGTCTGTGGAGAGATGTATGCATATCTGAGAGCCATACTGTACATACAAGGGACAGTGCAGGCCAATTCAGTTATATGTTCAGATTCTAAAAGTGCCTTGCAGTGTTCCCAAAGGCAGATGTAAAAATTACCTAGTATATGAAGTAGGTAGATAACTTCGTAAAACCATAGACACGGGAACTGAAGTCAACCTGCAGTAGGTATTAGGCCACGTGGGAGTGACAGGGAATAAGTTTGCGGATATAACTGCCCGGCGGCAACTTCATGTCCGTAATATCGAGAATTTCGCAGTGCCACATACGGACCTCAGGTTTATTCTCTCTTCCACGGCTTTCAACGAATGGGTTAAAAAGTGGTGCGATGACAGCCAAGAAAAGGGACTGTGCTAGCTTTAAACCTTGGTACGATGAACTTGAGCTTCACAGGAACGCAATTACGCTGTTCTGCAGGCTGAGAACAGCGAATACTCTGCTAAATAAAAAATTCTTACTTAAGATTCTGATTCTTCATTTTGTGAATTTTGTCATGAAGTGGAAGACATCTAGCACTTCTTGCTCAGATGTAAACTCCACTGCGTGACTAGAAGAGCTCTGTCTGTATGACATTGTATCCCTTGTGAGAACTCTCGCTTCTACCAACAAAAAGCGATAAAATTAATTTATTTATATATTATAAAAACTAAAGGGGTTATTTAACTGGTAGCGTTTCTTTACACTGTATTTGACTATATTAGGCCTCGGTTAAAGCCATAATAAATAGATTAAAAAATATATTTTGCGTATCCTCTACCATTTATATGAGGAACGCAAAATGTGGTTCGTGTGTCATGTCACCATACTGAAACATTATCCCGATTGTCGGTTCCCAGCCCATTTCTCCTGCTGATTTTATATTCTCGTTTTAGCCGTTATAACAGATGACGGATTTTTAAAACTTTGCCTACAGCCTTCCTAATGTGCAGCGTGAAATTAAGTATAGTATGAAAAAATATGATGAGGCATCTACACTTCGTGTCATGCAAACCAATTTATCTGCCACCTTATAATCATGAAATAATATTTATCTTTCTGTCTGTGTGGCTTACAACCTGACTCTGATCGGCGTTTGTCTTCATTATGTGTTGGCAAACTCCCGTATGTGCCCATGTCGTCCTGCGACTTTTCACATTCCTATCTCTTTTTAATCCTTGTGAACAGCATTACGTCAATCGCAAAAAAATCTAACTCCTGACTGGCAGCCAGCAACAAAATCAACCAGTAGTGGTTGCAATTTACTACGGTTTGGCACATTTCACTTTCCTTGGAATTTTTTCACAGCACGTTCATTTTTTGTTTATAGCTTTACACCTCTTTGACGTAGAGAATAAACCTGAGGTCCGTATGTGGCACTCTCTGGTGGGAAAGGACTGGGCGCAAGGTACTGGAAGGATTTTGGCCATGGCTTTTTGAAGGAACCATCCCGGCATTTGTCTGAAGTGATTTAGGGAAACTGAGGAAAATTGTAATTTGGATAGCCGGACGGGTATTCGAACCCACATGCTCCAGAATCCGAGGCCAGAGCGTTACTGCTCACCCTAAACGCTCAGTATCATGTTTCCTAGGCCATCTCCTTGCCTCCTACCTCATAAGATTTCGTTCTCCGAGCAGTACATAGTTTGATTCACGCCAATGTCTTTATCTTGAAATGAAATTTTGAAGGGTGCCCAGAAAGTCAGAAAATCAACGTATCAACAACGGGCAATGTCGTCTGTATCTCGTACCTTGAGATCGAAGGAGCCTACACAACACCTGATGCAGACAACAGAGTTAGCTGTCTAGTTTCCTAGATTCTGCTTAACTTGACACCCATAAAGAGCACATTTAATCATTGAATAGCATAAAATCTCCATTTAAATATTGTTTTTAAGCATATTATAAACTGTTGTATGGGTAATTCTGTCAAATCCCTTATACATAATCACGGTCCATTTAACGATTTTCGTTATCACGCAGTGGACACTGATATAAAAATATATTTATTACTATATTTTCGCAAATCCAGAGATTTCAGTAGTGACACCTCAAACAGCTAACCAATTATCCATCCAAATGCTAACTACGATGGTACATATCGTTTGTATCAGTCTATTGAACGAAAATATTGAATCCCAAAGACATAAATTTTGCTTTAATTTAAGGGGTTAGCTTAATATATAAATTTAAAAAATATATATTTTATTTATTTTAGAAAAAATCTCTCAGCAAGATGAAATCTTGCAGCTATACCAGAATTTTATTGTTATTTTTTCAGCAGATGTTAGGCAGAATCCGGTAAAAAAAAAAAAAAAAAAAAAAAAAAAAACCATACGGACCTTTATCTTGAAATATGACAGAAATTAAAAAGAATTACTTAACAACGTTTAGGCCGTTAACCACAAAAACCTGTTTGCGGGGCACAGAAGCTGACAGCAGAAAGAATACAAGAAATCTTTCGTACAAGCGACGAATATTTTCATCTGTTATCTCTCTACAAATGGTTCTAGCATAAATCTGTTAAGAATTTCTGTCCTACGTTTTTATGACAAATATAAGTTGCGAAAAGAATGAAAAATTCCCGTTGTCGGTTAGGCATACGCCATTGCTTTTTATTATTATTTTTTAACCATCCCGGAATTCCTCTGGGGTGAAAACTATGGAAAATTGAAATCTGGATGCCCGGACGGGGATTCGAACCTGCCTCCTCCCGAATGCGAGGCCAGGGCGTTACCGCTCAATTACCACGCTCGCTGCCAAAAGCCTACACAATTGTGGGATTATATTTGATCAGACAATCTGTGTTCCAGGATTTGACGTGCCTAGGCGTCTTCGGTGTCAACTGAGTAGATTTTGCACAGGTCATGGAGGAGGCAATGCAATCACACATGGGTGTGGTCTCCGTGAAGATGCGTTGTGTGACTGTGGTGGTATCCAAACCACTGACCACATTGTGATGGACTGTACAGCAAGAATATTATCTGGAGGCTTCTCACACTGCATCAAGCTGGACCAGCTGCCAGAAGATGGCTTGAATCCATGATTGACATGCGATTTTTTGTACTTGGCATACTATAATAATAATAAAACCAAGCTCGCTGACAGTAGACGATGAAAGTATTCTTGTTTTAGTATAGGTTTTTAGCACCATAAAAAGAAGTTACGAAAATATTTTATTTGAGACATTTAACGTGGAGATTCATTCTGTTTCAAGTTTTGCTTGATGTCATTTTCCTATTTTCGAATAACTTTCTGAATAAATCTGTGTGTTGTGGATATTACAATTAAGTATATTTTTCTATTAGCAATTAAAAAAAATATCGAAGCGTAAATGTTTGTAATGTGGTATCTTTGTAATATTTACCGTAAATTAAATTCCACAATTTGGATGGAGTATTAATCTTTGACGTACTGGTTTGTTTAAGGTTTCCTCGTCTTCTAGCCTACCATATTTCATAAAACTGAAGAAATAGGTGGCCAAAGTTACGTAGCCAACAAAATAATATTAACAAAATCGAAAGGGTGAAATATTTATCTATGTTGTAGCATGATCTTTGGTGCGTATTTCTTAAAAGAGTTTTCATTAGAAATGCAGTGTGATCTGTGGCTCTTATCTGTTATCTGTAAAAATGAATTATCGTTTTTTGCAATGTTCGTCGGACTCGGAGAGTGATACAGTATACCCCAATATTAAGCTTGATCATCAGCTTTTAAATCCAGAAAAATTGCCTTTTTTTCGGCGCTGTGTAGCAGAATCGGTCCTTAATCAATAAGTGATCAAGTATCCAGAAACCAAACGATCGGTTCAAAAATATAATTCACGAATTTATATAAACAAAGTGTGAAAGTAGGGATGGTTGCAGAGGCAACGAACAGAGCAGCGGGTGCAGTAAACAAGGGAACTGCCGACAAGAGTCCTGTAGTCCCCTCCTTACTTCCTTCCTTGAGGACCTCCTCCACCAGAGGAGAGTCCTTCTGCGTGCGGACAACAGCTCTGCACAGTTGCTAACTGGCCCCCTCGCAATGAGCTCGCGGGAGATCTGCACACACTGTGCGAAAACGCAATACGAGACAAGATAGGTACCAGGGTTGACCCTTGAGGTAGACACTTCACCGTGAAAACAAAATCTTACGACCTAGCGTAAACTGCAGGAGTTTTAGGCTTAACGGCTCGTATACGTCGAGGTCTTTAGAGCCGGGGGAAGTTTATTTTTTTTGGAGGGAGGGTTAAGAAACGGAAGAAATTCGGCCTTGGCCTTTTGAAGGAACCATTTCGACATTCGCCTGCAGTGATTACAAGAAACGATGAAAAATACAAGAAAGAAGCCGAAACTACAAGTAATCCTTTATTAATATAATAATGCCATGTGGTCGTATTGAGCTGGTGACAGGGTTTCTATTGCCCGCGCATTTCGCCCCTGTCGTAGCCGCCTATCCCTAAACCCGGTAGTCTAACCGTAGAAAAAAGGCTGACAGTTTTACGTGGAATCCGTACCATGGAAGCGTTCTGGCGTACCTCACGTAACACAGCAAGCTGCGCCAGATATAAAGGTCGGGTTAAGGGTCTATGAAAATCCCCGCCCAAACAGGGATTCGAATTAAGGACATTTTGTTTCCCAATAACACACCTTAAACACTGAGCCACCGCACCGCTCTGAAAATCCTGTTGTCTCTTATACCACACTGTTGTACTGGACTATATAAAGAGGGAAGACAAGTAGGGTTAAAAATAACGGGACGGTATAAACTCAGCAGTACGTAAGTTGACAGAGAGTTTGATGACAGCACCAAAAATGTCTGATGGTGAATAACGTGATATGAAAATCAGCAACATAGTTCTGACAGAGATAATTCACATTAATTTCAGTTATTGGCTGCGTTCAAGATATTTCTGGAAAATTCTAATTTGACAAAAACGCAACTGGATGGCACATACTAGGCAGTTGGTATTAAGGAGAAGAATTTACTGGAGCAGATACTCCATTGCAATTACTGGCATTTCAAAAGACTGGACGAAATTTTTTTTAGGTGCTGAAAGCACATCGGGACTAAGTTTAATCAGAAATGCAAATAAATAAATAAATAGTAGCTGTTACTAAATGTTTGAGTAAGGAGCGATGTCAGTAAATGACATTCACGTGATATAACTCAGGAAAACAATCACTGAGAAGAGAAATATGGGCAGCGCACATGAGTTATTGATGAAAGACATGGGATTAACAGTCTAACAGATTGAGGATACATCAGACTTTCCAGAAACAAGAGTAAATCGTATTATGAGAGACTACTTCCATTATCCATAGATTTTCGCCTCATAGATCGACCTTAATAGTGGTTTTTGATTTTTCGCGACGTCGAAATTAGCAATGTGAGTTATCAATGCTGATATGTTGGAATCGTTTTCGTTTGGGTCTTTTTTTTTAATGGATTTTTGCATTTAGGTCTTTGCTTGATAACAAGTACTAACTGTTCCGCTGATCCCAAATTGCTGTAATAAATAATATAAATCAAG
Source organism: Vandiemenella viatica (assembly GCA_031002005.1). Taxonomy (NCBI): domain Eukaryota; kingdom Metazoa; phylum Arthropoda; class Insecta; order Orthoptera; family Morabidae; genus Vandiemenella; species Vandiemenella viatica. The sequence goes on along the minus strand of CM061918.1, from coordinate 52,726,234 downwards.
TACTCGAAGATAGATATATGTATACAGGGTGGTGTAATTGTTTTCCCGAATATTAAAAAATATTTAGTTCAACACAGAATCGTGATTTTGATCATTAATTTTAATTACTCACCCCAGGAATTGTTATTTAGAAATCCGAATGGTTTGGTCGCCAGATGGTTTGTGCACCTTTAGCCCCTAAAGGATCATGTGTCACTCTCGAGAATAGGGAACTGACTGAGCTATTGGCGTCGCCGATGAAAGAGGATCAATCGAATTTGACGTCAAAAACCTGTGCCAAACACGTCTGTTGTCGGTATGAGTGACAGGCGGAAGTCAAGCGCCATATGTCCTCCAGCTGACTTCCGGCGACGCGGAATATACTCCTCTTCACCAGAAACGCAAGTCTGAAAATTACCTTGGCCGCAGCTCTGTAATGGTATTGGCGTATAATCCAGAGATATCAAACAAAGTGTGTGTTTAGGAGATCGCCTAATCCCTGCTGTCTGAATGCTCAGGTTTCGGGACTAGCATTCGCAAGGACGCGGGTTGGAATACAGTCAAGTCATCCAGACGATAACTTTTATATGGCCGTAGGTAAAGACGAAATCAGTTTATGATCAACGAACCTTTCAGTCAATATGCTATCTCCCATTTTCCGTCGGATTTTATTTAATTCAAATCGATTTTCTTTTAGTAAAAACTATACATTCATGCCCTGATACTGTTGCTGTAGTTGTGATAAATAATCTAATTTAATTGTATTTTTTACTATATTAATTGCACATGAAATTGAGTGAATATCACACACGGAATCTTCGAGGAATCCTTATTACTTATCGCTGTGAAGCATTCCTCTCTGTTTTTGATGTTCTCTTACATTGCGAAGCCATATTAAAGCACATGGTGGCTCGATTTTTTCACAGTTTACACAATGGAAATAGTTTTCTTTGTTAACTCATATTCGACAGATTTACATGTAAAATATGTGAGTCGGTAAACAGTTCATACCCTCCAATAGGATTACGTTAGTTGGAAGCTGAATTAAGCTTACAATTCTCAATAGTTAATTTTATTTAATTTAATTGCAATGGAGCACAGGCTCCGGTGGCAATTTCCCTACACACCCATCTTCCCCCTATCCTGCACCTACCTACATTTGCCCTCTACAAATTTTATCTTTAAATTCTTTCAAAGTTTTCGGTAAATTATTCATCATTTCTCATGGTAACTCATTCCAATCCCTGACACCCTTACCTAAAAAGAGAATCTTCCCACACCCTTGTGCTTGAAATCGAGTGCCAGCTTGTGGTCATGGTCATCTTTTCCCTTCCATGCACTACTTTTCATACCTATTGCAATATCTTTCCATGCCTCATCGCCAGTATATGCCCTGTACACTCCCATGACCCTCCTCATCCTCCTCCTGTCTTGCAATGAATCCCATTCCAGCTCCTTTATCATATCGGTCACTGATTGCATTCTGCGATAATTTCCAGAAACAAATCTAGCAGCCATTTTTTGCACCCTCTCCAACTCCTGTATTTGATACGTAAACTGAGGGTCCCATATTACACTACCATATTCGAGCAATGGTCTGACCAAAGTTTTTTAAGCCATTTCCTTGATTTCTCTCGTACATCCCCTCATCACTCTCTCCAACAAGTGCAGAACTTTGAAACCTTTTCCTACCACCTGTCCCATGTGTCATGCCCAGTTAAGTTTGTTATGAAAAGTAATACGTCTTTAATTAGGATAGCGTCAACCATCAGTTAAACGAAATGCAATTGCTTTCAAGAGATTATTTAACACCGCAAAAGAAGCTTCACCCAAAATTAAATAAAACACCCAATCCGTCAACGATGTACGAAATTCAACTGATTGTATCTCGGTAACACCGGATGCGACAACAAGTGGCTTAAGAGTTTCAAATCCTATAGAAATTATATAGTTATAGTTAAAGAATCCCTTTTTTACCAAATCAACTGAAGTTTTCCATCAAAGTTTCATTTTTGATCGATGTGACAGCCTACAGTGATGAGGTAAACAAATTATCTCAGATATTTTTATGGAAAAATCGATCTAGCATTTGGCTATCACATCTGAGACTATGACGTAGATTTTAGATCTAACTATTCGATCTTAAGTGGAAACAAAAAGTGAGTTAAGAAACACAGGGAGAATTTTAAATTGAGACTCGAAGATGGTAAAAACAGATGGATCGCAGAATTTTATATCCAAAGTAAAGGGGTAAATAGATGACTAGGCAAATTGCCACCAGAGCATGTGCACCATTGCAATTAAATGCAGTCAGTCATTATGGAAATAGAGGTGACTATGCGCTTGGTCGTTCACGGACAATTCACCAACGGAAATGAAAGAATTCCCGGAAAAATCTCTTCACAAAGCTCTGTTATCTCGAGTAAACTTGCTTCTGAGGGTTCTTGAAACTATAAAACACGTTCTCACTAGTGATGGTAAACACTTCCCACGACACTGGTGCTTCCAGTGAGCGAATTTGGTACTACTACATAACGTGACGAAACGTTGAGATATTATGCAACAAAATGACAGTTCACTCGTTTCTGTAAGTTGTATATAAGCTTTCGAAGTAATTGTGGTGGTGTGTGGAAGGTATTGGTTTTATTTCGGTGCGAGGAGGCAGTATCGATGCCCAAACGAGCATGCCCGCCGCCCTGTGTGGACCAATTATATTCTTCCGCGGCGACTGGTCATCCTTGTTAGGCGAGGCGGTCCGAGACGGAATAATAAGGCCGGCGCGGCAAAGTGGCTTCATTTCGGGCCCGCTCCGGCCGACCGAAATCGATAGTCGCGCTCGTTCGAGCGACTCCCCGGGAAACCGATACCCTGGGGCGACTGCCTCCCGCACTACACGTGAAAAATCTATCCCAACTACACAGCCACCGCGTATTACATCGTCACTTGGCGAGAGGCAGTAGTATTTAATACTATCGAGATAGTAGATTAAACCGATTTTTTTTTTTTAGAAAAAAAATCGATTTTAACACGTTACGGGAAGTGATGTTTGAGAGCAGTTCTTTCCCTTAATTATCGTGAACGGTGGATTTTTAGTCATAAAATATTTCACCCGTATGATATTTTTGTACCAATTTGTACCAGCAGAGTTTTGTTTGAACTTACTACTATCATTATTAATTCACGAATCAAATTGTATATCTCAGCGTTTCTTAACATTTTTCAACTCGAGGACCAGTAAATTGTCAAAAATAACTCTATAAACGACTAACTTATATGCACCTATTTTTTTTACCTATGTTTATACCATTAATCCACTTTACTAGTCGCTAATGACACAGACGGCGAACCCTTAAAATCAACATTTACAATAAGTCCCTCATAAAACGGTCACTAACCCAGTCCTAAAATAAACGCCAGTCTTTTTTATGCTACTTTAAACATATTTGGTGAATAGATTATTATAGTAACAATCCTCTCATATTTTCTTATTCTATTAGATTTTCGTTGAAATATTCATGGCTTATAGAAATTTAGGTTTATATTTTATATTGGTATGGAGCCTTATACAGAACGAGTACTGTATTAATTTTACGTGAACAAATTTTACTATTTTTTTTTACATTGTTAATTCAGTTGGAATTATATTTTTAATATTCTGCCTGGGGATCTGTAACATCTTCGCGGTCCACAGACTGAGAAATGCTGGTGTATCTGATTCATTATAGTGTAAGACATTCACCACTGAAAATAAAATTAGGTATGTTAACTATTTGCAAATTCGGGGCTTCGCACGTGCATTGTTTGTTCGAGATCAGCACGATAAATCGGGTTGTTGACAGAATATTTTTGTCTTGCATTGTTTAATAACAAGACAAAACTGCCGTATGCTGTAAGTAGTATGGTCTACTACCCACTGTGTATGGTCAGTTTCGTTCTAACAAAAAATGTCAAGAGAAAACAATGTAGCCTACAACACTGTTTTTAGTTGTGAAAGAACTTACAACGAAGCGAAATTATAAGATGTTTTGGCATATTTCGAAGTGGAATACAGATTCGTGGCAGAACTAGAGAAAAAACAGCAATAATTGCGAAAGAGAATTGTCGAACCTTTTTTGTGTCGCTTGCGTAAGCTCCCGACCACTTTATTTGTCACTTTGTATGTTTCTTTTTGATTTCAGCCATCATGTCTCACCAGTTTGATGCAGATTCAGTAGTCGGGCTAATTGGTGATTATCGTCCCATTAAATCTCTTTTGGACACAAATAAATACATTTTCTGATCTAAATCGACTTTAAGGGTGCAACGGTGATGTCAAGACCTGCGATTCTAAAAACTCGTTCTTGTCTCTGAAAAATTATTTTTTTTGTTGCTCTTAGACTCTGAACAATAGATTTTTGGTTTAAATCGATCTTAAGAAATATCCGACAGTGATTTAATTCAAGAAATAGAAAGTCAGGCCACCCAGTCATGACCCTAATAACTAACACCCTGGACAATGTACTCAATAACCTACCTGAACTAGTCTACGATCTAGAAACTATTACATATCCTTGAACAAAAGCAAAAAAGGGCTGTGGATTTATACCTAACTATTCGTAAATATCTTCAACGGGAGAAATGTAAAGTTCTTCCCGTGCATCCTTATTGCGAAAAACACCGAGCACAGTTATCTCTTTCACTGACGTTAAAAAGATCATTTCACAGATTTTAAAATTCAATAATGTCTTTTGTTTCATGTAACCACCCAGTTTTCACTCCCATGTAATGTAGGCGTTAATTTATTTTTCTGTTTAAATGTTTGTATTCGTAAGTAAAACCATTATTTAACGTATTTGTGGCTTCTTAGTTTAAACACCTGTCAGAACAGAAGTTCTCAGATGTTTTGCCATTATAATTTTCAGTCTGATTTCATATTAAAAATAATAACTTTATAAATAAAATCTAGGTCTATAAAATAAATGTTGTGGTGAATTTTATTTTTTATTCCTCAGGCGCATTTCACCCTTGTGGTGTGGGGCATCATCAATGGCCCGAAATGCGTCTTGGGAATAATAAATAACATTCACCGCAACAGTTGTTTGTAAACGGAATTTTTATTTATAAAATTTATTGCTCGGTAACTGCAGAAAAATGGTCTATAACAATATTAATATTATACCAAAATTTCGATTTTTGTTGAAAAATTATATTTTCCTTTAGCTTGGTGTGAACAGTAGTCATTATAATTGGTAATAAATGAAGACAGTATTAATTAGACGATTTTATTATTATTATTTTTTATGTGAAACTTTTTTTTATCCTTGCATGAGACACGAATAACATTTCAAGCTGTCATTAAAATATGTACCGCTTATTGAAAACAAGTATCGTGTAATATGCCGTTTAACCCGAAAGTTGACAGCCGAATAGATAGAAGGCAAGTTATGGATCATAGTGATCACATTTAAGGACCATGAAAACATCGTAACAACATAACTTAGTCTTAGTCTTAGTTAATACTGTAAATATTGGTCATTCAAGAAACAATTACGGTCGAAATTTTTTATAGACGTTGTTACAATGATTAAGTGCAGAAAAATAAACAATTTCAATATTATCTTACTTTTATGATTATGATCAAACAGGTCATCGAATTTGGACTGGAACCTAAACTCTACACTTGCCCCTCCTGCAGGCGAAAAATTTTCCAAGTAGCACTCAAATCAAAGTAGTTATATTAAACTGGCTGGTAATGCGTGTTTTATTATTACATTCAAACAAAACTTGTCATCGAATATAGGCCATAACCACTACTTTAGACTTGTCCCTCAGACACACGAAACTGTTATAACTGTAAGCAACACCAAATGTAATATTATAGAATTAATTAGACAGTAAGGCAAAGTGTAATGGAACTGTATGCCAAATTCCTTGCATGCAAATATTTTGTACAAATCTCAAAACACTATGTAATCAAAAATTAATATGTAGGGCCTAATTTAGTCACTAATATATTAGGCTGTGTAAATAAAGGGTAAATAAATAATAATAATAAAAAACGCCAAAAACTTTGCCTAGTGGCACTCAGATCAAAGCAGTTTAACCTTAAAATTTGGGATAATACATGCTGGTACACAGTTCCTAAAGAGAGCGACTTTATACCCCATTTATAACTCGTATGATGTCCAATGTAACAACAGAACATCTGATTCCATCAAGGAATATACTTGCATGCAGATATCTTGGGGTCACATGAGAAGAAGAAGAATATACAGATTAAAAAACACATTTCGGTAGTCATATGTTCGTATAGTGATGTCCCGCAAGCAGTTAGAAGATTGGTTTCTCATTTACAGTATCTTACCCCCTTTTTTTCGTAGGCAGCCGGCTTATCGCTTTACATCTCGTCGATATTGAGGTCATTAGAGGAAGAAAATTACTGGGAACAAGTTACGGGAAGGAAGTTGGCCCTAGCTTTTTGAAGAAACCATCCTTGCATTAACCTGGAAAATCACGAAAAACTGGATAGTCGGACGGCTATTCCAACCCGTGTCCTCGCGAATGTGGGATCTAAGTATTTCGATTCACCCACCATGCTGGGTATTTTCAGTTTGTATTAGATAATTTCATTGCAATAACTTAGTAACACATCTGTCCTGTTACATAATTTACAAGCCTGCGATATCAGGAGACCTTGCTCGATGGCCGTGAGAATTCTCAATGTTTATGGCAGACTTTCGATAAGCGTCCATGTTTTTGTGGTAACGGTGAATGAATTTTTCTTTAACGTAATTTGTGTAGGATCTCCAGCGATGGAGTGAACATCGAAACTGGGAAATTCCATCCTGCAGGTATTGCCGCGGGCTAATTACTGTTTTCGGTTGCAGAAACCCGATTCCCTCCGCGTGTGTTTCCGGCAGTTGGTCAGGAAATAAGCCGTCAATAGCCGACCGACCCGTCAGCCTTTGTGGCGTATTGCGTTTCAGGCCGTATTTACCTACACCACGCCATTCACGGCGCAGCTAGAGTCTCGATTCCGAGAACAACTTATAAACGTTTTTTGCCTAGTTCAAGCAGTAGGTTTTTCTGTCTGTGATGCTGAGCACATTGTTTGGGGGCATCCACAAATTACGTGAGGTGTTTTCCCGGATTTCTGGACCCCCCCCCGCCTCTGGTGATATCTGGTCCGTGGGAACCCCCCCCCCCTAGAAATCGCCCTTGAAAATACCCTCCTAAAATCGACTTTGTCGCAAATTGTAGACTTTTTTTTTTTGCTCTACTGTCCCCAAATTTTTCGCAAAATCTCACGAGAGATTTCCATAGACCCCCCCCCTCCCCCTTGGTGAGATTTCGCCGGACCCCCCCCCCCCCCTATTTCACCTCACGTAATTTATGGATGCCCCCTTTTCATCATTAGGGAAGCGAAACTCGTGCAACCACTTCCCAACAAAGGCACAACCAGGAGAACGTGGCAAGAAAATACTTGATATTTTCGATAAAGTATTAATTAAATTTATCTCCTGAGATTTAGATAGATGTATCAGCGATGCATAATATTCACAAGTATTACAAATCACTGTCAATTGTACAGAAAGGGATAACATTTACTGGAGCTTCCTTATTCAATGTCTTACCAACAGAAATTAAATGTTATCTACGAAAACCCAACTACTTTAAGTCCAAACTGAAAGAGTTTCTGCTTGAGAACCCATTTTACTGTGTGAAAGAATTTTCTTCTTGAAATTTGGTAACTAAGAATGACTGCTAAAATAGTATATATGGAAAGGGAAGGTGACAAAGTTGTCCACAATTGCTAAAATGATATATGGTTTTTCTTTCTATTGAAACTTTTTACAAATGAAGTAATTTGACTGTTTACAAAATTTCACTCATATATAGTAACTAACATGGGATAGCATGCTTTCAAAAATTGCTGTGAAAAGTTATCGTACTAACAGGTTTTTAAGTAATTGACTGCTTATGAGTTGTTGGTAATATAATTGATATTGTTAATAAGTGCGTGTACTGTTCCACATAAATAGTAACTAACATGATATAATATGTAGTTGTAGATTACAGTGAAACTTATTGTGGTAACTGGTTGGTAAGAAAATAACTGTTTATTAGATGCTGGTAACAAGTGTATACACTGTTCCACATAATAAGTAGTAATTAACTCGGGATTGTATTTGTAGATTACAGGGAATATTGATTATACTAATGGGCTGTAGCTAACTTGTTGTCAATGTATAATAATATTATCAATTATATTGTAATATTGGCATTATTAATAAGTGTGTGTACTGTTCCACATCACCAAGATTATGGGATCAAAGTGAACATATCTATCTATCTATTGAACACTGAACTGAAGATCACACCATTGAAATTGCATCGACTACAGACACGAAATGATATTTAGATTTTTTGTACGATATTAGATTCATTCAAAGTTTTCTTTTCAATTGGAAAATATTTTTTAGCTGTTACTAACATTTTTACCTTCTTCTTTTTTATCAACTGAGTCTGATGAGCAATTTCTTCAATGGCGATTTAATCAATTTGTATGGATAATTAATATGACACCAATGATACTGAATTTATTTCTTATTTATTTATCCGAACTCATTTTACTTCATTATTGAAGCATTTTCAGCAGTTCTACACCCTCATTGTTTAAAATTTTCTTGTCTTTATACACTACTAGCTGTTACCAGCGACTTCATACGCGTGTACTTAGAATTTCATTGCCTGAATTGGATATAGAAATCTGTCAGTAACGTAAGATTTGTTTCAAACAACACCGAGTCGGAATGATATGATAGGTAAGCAATCATTATATCATTCTACCGTTGAACCTGTCTCATGAATAGAATCAATTACAAACATATTTAAAAACAGAAAAACAATAGGAGGTGCGGGGATGTGGGGGCAGGGGGTGGTTTAACTGATGCCAGCTTTATTTCAGCTTGGTACTTTCTTCTTTTTTCAGCATGAGCATCAGATTCTTGGGTTCTAATAACTTAAGCTGCTCGTACTCTTCAAGAGCTGCACCTTAGCCCAGATTTACGCCCGCAAGGCATGTCAAAAAAGAAGGCAAAATACACTGGTGCCAGAAACATTTAGGCAGACACAAAGTAATAGTATAGTGCAGAGCAAATCGACTTCTCTTTGTCCAAAATGTCCTCCCACCTGTACTTCATCGATCTGTGGATCAACAAGAAAGAAGCATTTCACATAGCTCAATACTGAGAAACTATTTTCGGACACGAAAAAGTAAAGTAAGTAAGAACTCTTATATCAACACACAAGAACAAGATTTATGTAATTCATCCTTAAATTCAGAATAGGATGAAGGGAACCATTACATTTCATCTGTTATACATAACACACTATTGCTCATAGCGTGTGAAAATGATCCAATGTTGCGGCTACCTAGGCGTTATAATTTTTTTTGTGCAGATAACAAAGGTCAGTGGCAATGCATTTCATACTTAAGAACCTATAAATCTATATAACTCGACCGTCATCCCATTGGCACTGAGTGAATGCTGGAAAATGATTACCCGTCAAGGAATAGTAGCAATATTGTAATCACTAACTATAATTTATAACCAGTCGCTAATTCTATGAAGAATATTACGTCATGAAATAAAACTGAAGTTTTGATTTATTTTTTTTTTTTTTTTTTTTTTATTATTGTATTTACGTCTCTCAACAGCGAGGTCTTTAGAGACGGGAAAGGATGGGGGGCAAGGAATGGGAAGGAATTCGGCCATGGCCTTTTGAAGGAAGCATCCCGGCATTTGCCTGGAGTGATTTGGGAAACCATGGAAAACCCAAATCTGGATGCCCGGACGGGGATCGAACCGCCGTCCTCCCGAATGCGAGGCGAGAACGCTATCCGTTACACCGCCACGCTCGGTGTGAAGTTTTGAAACAGTAAGGAACGACATACAGTTAACATATTTTGATACATTTTGCGATACGAAAGAGGCGGTTTGAAAGTTGTAACTGCACAATGAAATCATAAATACATGAGATTCAGTGGAATGTTTCGAAGTATTCCAATCACAAGTTCAAATCGTTATAAAGTTAAAGGAAACCATAAAGCGAGAATGTTTTCTATTAGCTTACCCCGAATCTAACAAAAAATGTGTTTGAGAAGTTGTATGGAATAAAAATGATTTTAAAATGTTAGGCATTTAAGTGTTAATATTGGACTGTTTTGAAGCCAGGTAGACTGAAATGGACACTGAGATTTTCTTGGATTTTGTTTGTGTTCTCTTTTGTACAACATTCAGCAAGTGAATGGGACACTGATAAGTACGTTTACTAACTGAATTTGGACAATAATTTCATATACTGAGGAATGTGATGGACGGTGATTTTTTTAAGTGATTTAGCTAATGTTATTTTCTCTGCTAATTTTGAATTGAACTATGCTGTAACATTTGATGCGTTTTGAAAAACGGTTGGTGTGTGTCAGACAAAGTGTTTGAACATTTCGACAAATGAAAAAAATGTTTGGATCATCGGAAACATGTTTCAATGAAACATAAATGCTATAAAAGTTGTGTCAAGGAACGGTATTAGTTAAATTCACTAGCATCTTGATCAGAACTGTGAATTTTTAATTGCCAGATTATGTGCAAAATTCCTCTGAATTTGTTTATCCGAGGTAGTAGCCTGCATGTGTTGAAAGAGGAGAATTGGGCCATTCCCATCTAAAATAATCCACTAACGTAGTGGTTTGCTCACAATTGGCTTACCATTTCCAAGGAAAATTGAGAGCTTACCAGATTGGGGATGTAAGTCTTATAGATGTGTTGGTAATTATCGCCAATGTCACAGAAAGATTGACAATAACAGGGAAAACAACCAATAGCCAAAGCAAAGTGAAATATTCGGTTTAAATAAACAGCAAAAAAGTTGAATTAACACATCTTATAGATGAACACATTGACATCGCCCAGTATAGCGTATGGGTTTCCCTTTCATAGTCAAACAGTGAACGCCAAACATATTTTATTTTGTAACAATCAGCAGCCCATGTTACAGTCTAGGCAGAGAACATTTCTAGGTCAGGGTAATACATCGGAAAGTTCAAAGAGATGCAGTTTCTGGTCTCCGTTGCTTTGTGATGTCCAATCATGATGTCTCTGCTGGAAGAAGAAAGCGGTTTTACAGCAAGAACCGGAAAGTTGCAAAAACGTCTTGAGTGAAGCCGGAAGGCGTTTACCGTATTATTGCAAGGCGTGCAGTGTCAGTGAACCCGGAGCGACGGCAACTGGGATGTGAAGAGGCGACAGCCCGCCGGAAGGAGAGGACAGCGAGATTGGAGCCAGTTTCCGTGTAATAGCACGGTGCGAAATAGAACAAGGGAACTGGCGGCAATCGCCGTCTCTGAAAAGCGGAGACTTCACTGAGAAAACGGCCGTCAGAGCGTCGAACCGGCAACGCAGACAGAATCGTCATAAGGACCATATTCCCAAACTTTCTCTCCAAGATGTGAACGGAAAGTTTCCTGTTCCATATCTTTCCAGATAATTTCACGATTTTAGCATGTGTACAGAAACTTTTTCGACTAGTGATCTGCTTGGCCAAAACTCAGTCAGTGATCCAACAAGTTCCATCTTGGAAAGGTATTCAGTGATCCTCGACCACAAGTAGCTGATGGTGGTCCGGTTGGTGTCTGAAGGTCAGACACAGTGCTAATCGCAAGTTAGAGGCTTCTTAAGTTTGGCGGAGACGACAGGAAAGTGACTGAGCCGAGGAATGACTGGTTGGTAAGTAGACTGGGCGATTTCAATGAACAGTGAATACAAAGCAAGAAAACGTACGCGAAGCCAATCACCAAAATCAACAACCTGTCGTTTTATCAGTTGATATTTACACCCGGTGCGAGAAAGAATTATTTCCATTAACCGAGTAAATATTAGAAACTATCCTTCTGTAAGGAGTTATTAAACGTAGCACAACATTGCCGTGATCATTACATTAAAGAATATCTGGAAGACATAGAGAATATTTTCTTTTAGGTCACCGAAAATCTTGAGTTCTAAAGTGTTCACGGCTGTCTGATCATACGCTAATGTACACCAGTGTTACAGAAGACAGTTTCCCAAGTACCCTCTACGTTACTAACTGTTGTCTGAATAGTCAAGTAGTTTAACGGGTTCCACTGTAGCAGCTGTTTTAGCCATCAGTAATATGAATACTTTACTCCACTCTAATGATTAAAGCAGCAACCTACAAACCTTGTCGTCCTCCTATTTTACTATGCTGATGATCCTTAAGCCTATGGCGAAGACTTTTTAACCGAAACTAAAACACTCATTTAAGTTTGGCTTGCGGGGTGTTTCCTACTAGACTTTGCCTTTCAGAAACACATGTGTCGAAGACGATGGTAATAAATGACAGAGATATTCAATTAATGTACACTATATTCATCTCTGTTTCTGATGGCAAATGGACCGACACGCTCTTCAAACGAATGTGGTGGAAATATCAGATGTCCACTGACATATCTGAGCAGATAAAACTTCACCGAATTCACATCAACAAGATGGAAGAATTACTGGTTTATATCGTGCTAAAGAAAAGCAGAATATCACTGACCAAAAGAATCTTCCGAGAAATGAGAAATATTTTAGTTCCAAAAATTGATCTAGGACCCAGAAAGACCTTTTTTAAAATTTTATGTGTGGAGGACAGCACTTTATTAATATCAGGAAGAACTCGAGCATTTTAAATATAGTGCTATAGAAGAATAGCATCAGCGAAAAGAATCTTCTGGAAAATGAGAAATCTTTTAGTTTTAAATATTGACCTAGGACTCAGAAAGAACTTTTTAAAACTTTATGTGAGGAGCACAGCACTTTATGAATATCTGAAAGAATTGAAGCATTTTAAATATATTGCTATAGAAGAAAGCTGAAAATTAAATTGACACATAAAATACGAAATAAAAGTGTTCTTGAAATGATTGATGAAGAAAAATCTTTGTGGAAAAGTCTTCCGGAAAGAAGAGACATGACGGTGGGTCATATTCTAAGGCATGTGGGGTTGGTTAATTTGTTAGTGAAGGCTACAGTTGAAAGACTGTATAGGGAGACAGAGGTTAGAATATATGAAGCAGATAATTGAGGGTCCAGGTTGTGAGAGGTATGTTGAGATGAAGAGCAAAGATTAAGATAGGAGGAGATGGAGGATTGCATCGAACCAGTCGAGAGATTGATGACAGCAAATAAATAAGGTCACATTGTTTAACGTTTTTAGACGGTTTTCTGTAAACACGTTTACGCAGTACGATTAATGCAACCTGGAGACTACTGGTGACGTTGCATGCCTCCGTTAAAAAGCGCTAGAACTTTAAACAGCTACAGGATGTATTGGACGGTATAACTGGTCAAGTAGGCCAAAGAGGAATGAACATACATACCAAAAATAGTCGGTTTACTAGGTACACAGGTAGGGGAATAAACAATTTATACGATTATGCAGTGAAGGAGGAATTAGGTGTCAAAGATATAATGTAGATACCTTAACATAACGTTCGATGAAACTCAGTTGAGCAAGATATATTTGGGAGATGCTAGGAATCGAAGTTCACAGTCGATTAGGGGAGGGGGAGAGGGGTTATGAGAGAATGAACCATAGTATTAATCGAACTGGGATACAACAGATTTTTCAGACCTTTCTTTGAATGTGATGGGACAATTCGGAATCAGCAATATGGATATCCAGCATGAGTCTTCCAGATGTCGTGATGGAGTGCAGAATCATTTGTCGGCTAAAATTATCATACAACATGACCTTGACTTTCTAACATGTGAGTGGGAAGAGAGCATTATGACCACAAGTCAGCTTTCGATTACTCAAAAAGAGGTCTGCAAAACTTTTCCTTCTTGGGTAAGGAATCAGCAACAGCAGCACTCTATCGATGGAGATACCGAACAATTTACATCGAACTCGAGGAAATGGTCAGACTATTGGTCCTCCACCCAAACTGTAAGAGGAAGAAATTTCTCTTTAATCCAACCCGACCTACCAACAAAAACCTGGTATGAATCCCAAAAAATGAGTAGAAGCCAAAAAACATGCATAGTTCGTATGAGAATGGGACATGGGAATTTCCCAAGCCACCTACACAGAATAGGAGTAATCACCTCCCCCTATTGCCCAAAAGAATACGAAGAAATAGCCGACTTAAACCATGTCATATTACCATGCAGTCAATATAAGGCTTCTCAAGACAACCTTTATAAAAACCTAGTTAAATTAAAAATACCCTTTCCAACTTCAGTGACTACACTCTTGGGAATACAAAGACAGGAGGTATACGAAGCGCTAGCCCGATTCCTTCACCAAGCCGATATAAAAATTTAGCAGCAAAATATGCAGAAATCCCCCTACCACCTCGCAATAAATTCAATAACGAACAACTTACCCAAATCAAGTTTCAAAATTCCCCCCCCCCCCCAAAAAAAAAGAGGTCGTATAAGTGCACAGATACCTGCTCCCCTACTACCAAATACTAGTCTCGTAACTTCACCAGACGATCCATCACAAACCTGCCCCCATCGATTACTACAAATATAAATTGTATTTATGTAAAACTAGCTATAGTTTCCATTAAGCTTTTTTTAATAAAATAAATAAAAAAAACGTATAAATGATTATCAATCTGTAATGGAGAAATGCAAGAGAAAGACACATTAAATGTAATAAAAGTGTTGTATGTAGCCAGGACGCAATAAAATTGTAAAAATAGAGTATTTAATAAGAGTGAAATATGTAAGATTCTTGAAGGAAAACATGTAACTGTCAGCTGGTCCAATTGGCGCAAGTCATCGACCATTAAATAAATAAATAAAAAAATTACATCGAAAACAAGAGGAATTTCAGTTTAAGTTTTGCGTAATGGTAGGGTAGTTGTGTAGGTGAACAGCCACGGGTCATAAGCTCCATCAGAATAACAATAGAGTCTAGGATGAAAATTTAATTTCTTTTAGACGACAAAGTTTCGCTTACTCGTCGTTCTTGATGTGGACGCCAGTAAAAGGAAGGGAAAAAAGAAACAAATATTGCTGGGAACAGTGGCGCGATTGAAAAGCGATTGCTTCCACGCAGGGTGTTTCAGTATCATCCGACTGATAAAGTGGAGGTCCTCGCTCAGTTGATCGCCAACTGCAGTGGCTCCGGAGCGCGTTGACGAATAATCCCGCCTAATCGGGCGCCCGCTAATCGGTCTATAAATTTATTTCGAGCCGCCGGCCGTGTTTCGAGAGGTAAACGTTATGTGGTGGAAGGTAACAAGCAGACAAGGCGGCCATTAGGCGACTAACAGCCGGCTCATTCGATTAATTGGTCGAGCTGATTGCCGGCAGGTCGACGCTCTAACGAAGGGGAACACCGCGAATTACCACCGCCCACCCTCGGCCCGTAACAAGTAGAGAACAAACGAGCCACACTCTCCAGATTACTGTCATCTTGCTGTCCTTGTTACAGCGTCTCACGTCTTGCGTCCTCGTCCGAGCCGATGACATTTCGATCCGCACATGGACTGTCTTGATTAGGCACTCCCGCGTGGCAAAACCGCTTTGAGAACTACTGACTAACTTGCTCATGCAATGTCATGTAAAGAAACAACACCAAGAAGTGTTGTCATATTTGTTATGAAGTCTTCACGGATTGATACGCTGTGAAAGCCTTCGTTCTCACATATTTGTTATGCTAAATAAGGACTTACCTCAAGGAACAGTACTAATCCCAATATTATTTGATATATACGTGTTACATCCAGCAGCTACACTTTTTAAAATGTTTTGTTTGAACTGTTAGTTAGGTGCCCATACTAGTTTATTCAAAGAGGCAACAAAGAACTTTAACATTGTTCAGAATAAGACCTTACCTTAAGGATCAGTGCTAGTCCCACAGTCATTTGATTAGTACAACTGATATCTATGGGCGTGATAGCCCGTGACAGCCTAAACGGTTCTATTTTATGGATGACATAATAATGGACGGTAAGTTGAATCAGATCTGTCATTCTAACTGAGGAATTACCACAAGGATCAATTTTATTATCAATTATTATTTGATTTGTACATGTTACATCGAACAGAGACACGGTTTATAATGTTTTGTCGAACTGTTATGTAGGAACTTGTAATAATTTATCCAAAGAGACAACCAAAAACTTAAACCAAATCTTTTCTTCCGATTAAGTTCATGCGTGAAGGATCATACTAGTCCCACTGTTATTTCATTTCTACGAATAACATCTATCAGCGTGACAGTCTAAACGGTCCTGTGCTCTAGATGACATAATAATAGACAGTAAGTGTAATCATCTCTGTTATTCTGACTAATGATTTACCTCTAAGGAATAGTATTATATCCAATATTATTTGATATGTAAGTGTTACATCGAGCAGTGACACATTCTAAATTTTTTTGTCGAACTGTTACGTGGATACTCATACTACTTTATGCAAAGAGGCAAAGAAAAACTTTAACGAAGTCTGATGTTCCCATTAAGATCTCACCTTAAGGAACTATACTAGCCCCACTATCATTTGATTTGTACGAATTACACCAGCATGATAGTCTAAACTATCCTGTCCCAAGGATAACATAATAAATTTGTGTTTTGCCCCGAATACTCAATATGAAATCATTAAGTCTACATTTTCTGTGCATTTTCTGACAGCTCTGAAAGAAGAAAGTAAGTTATATTCGAACCTGCCATAATCTCATTTAAAAATTTGGATAATGTTATATGGCTCAATCATACGAGTGGATGGCACATTTTTTACTGTTCAAAAAATGGCATGTCTCGAATGCGCGGTGCTGTGTGACAAACTCTTTTATAGATCTAGAATTTTACTCCATTAATTAGCTACTCATGTGCTGTTATATAACAAAAATGGAATAAATGCCCCAAGTCGTTTAATCATATCTGTTGTTCTAATCGAGGGCTTACCTCACGGATCAGTTCTAGCATCAATATTATTGGATATGCACATATAGCATTACTCAATGAATGACTAGTGAATACTAAACATCCTCTACACTATTCTGAAAACACAATCCGAAAGAAGTAAGTACACTTAATAAATTATATTCTGCGTAAGTTCCGGTACAGAGGTAAAATAGGTCGGTGCCTTTCGCAGAGAAGAAATCTTTTAGTCATGAATTCGTCAGATTATCTCATAAAATATTATAGGACACAGTGATTCAACTTGATGACCCTTCTGTTATGATACTCACTGGTCTTGATCTTGCTCTAATGTATAGAAAAATAGTACAAACGACTAGAACTTTGTTCTGTTGAATAGATGTTCATGTGACAATATTTAATGTTGCCTTAAATAATCATTTATTTCAAACATCAGTCCCAGCTCCAGTATGTTTCAATTCATATGTCTTATATCCACAGAGTATACGGTCTAAAACGTGTGCGACATGGGTAGTAAAAATAAATCCACTTCTGATGGCTGAGACTGTTGCTGCACCGTGTTGGTGTCCTATGCCTGATAAGGCGTAATTGGTTCAAGACAAGAAATTTTCATCACTGGCATGCACGGTATGAATGGTGAAGGCGCACGATTCACGATCACCAGATTGTGTATAAACGTACCGGATTAAATCCTGTAGCTCTCCGTAGTATTCAAGGATTGAGTGCTGATGGTGATTCGTTCGTCGGATTGTGACCTAAAACTCGGCGAACGCTTTGGTGTCTTTTAGAAGAGCAGAAGTGAATGGTCACATTCTGAGCTTTACTCTATTCCTTCTTTCATCTCTCATCTAAAGCACAAAAAAAAAGCTCTACAATGAATACACACACGATCAAAACATACAGTAACACGAACGATTTTACAATGGGAATGACAACTGAAACATCCCTTGGGTTCATATTACCACAAAATTATCATAGACAGTTAAAATCCTTCATAATAGCCACCTATGACCGAATACCGGGTAAGCAACATACATTCATTTTAAGTTAAAGCGTACACTTTACTGAATATTCAGTTTGGAGCAAAGGTTACGCTGTAAAAGATTTACTGAAAATATCCTGGTAACTTTTGAAATAAATAATGTATTTTAAGTGAAATGTTTACAAAGGAAGTAAGTCAAGCTCAATGATAGTATTATATCAACAGAAACAGAGATAAGTAGGGCACTGTCGTTTGAGAAGATGTCATTTCTGTCCCCAAAATTATTTGCCTTTGTGACCGACCGTTTGCAGCTCGGGGGGCGGGGGAGGGGGAAGAATGAGTAAAATCACCAAATCTGTTATTTGAATTATTGGAATACCCCAAGGATCAATCCTATGTCCCACAATGTAATATTCGAGGGTACTACTCGTATGAGGAGGTATTATGTCCTTTTTTTTTAAGAAGAGAAGTTTTTCTCGACTATCAGCTTGCTATCCTCGTTCACCATTCCCCTTCCTTTCACTTCGTTGTGATAAGCAACTAACCTGATGAACTTCCAAATTTTCTCCGCAGATATCGTAGGAAGTGCTACATCATACAGCAAGAAAATTTTTCTGCACTCATTATTTATACCAATTTAATGCAAAACTGCATCTCTTTCTTCCATAAGCTGATCTCTTCATCTCAACGTACTCATTACAAACAAAATTGCAGTTATTTGCTTAAGAATACAAATAAAAAGATAAATAAAAATAAATAATTATGAGTCACTTGACTATGTAGAATACCAAATATTAAGTTGAGGTAAAGTGTTGAATAATAGATAGAAGACATTCGAATCGCATCAGTGACAGAATGAATTTGACAGACTATACAGAAAATCGGTGGGTAATATCTCAGCAGATAGAAAAAAAATTATGGAAAATATGAGCTTAAGAAAAATCTCAAAATTTTGAAAAGAAAATGTTCATTATGATAACCATATAATCTCATAAAATTAAAAGAAGATGAAATATTACGCTTACCTGGTAAAAGGTCTATCAAGAACTGTAACGTTGATGACATATTAGTGGATGGTAAACATGGTTACAATTGCACAGAATACTTTTTGGGGAGAATAGATTATAAGAATAGTTTTTAATATGTTTTCGTATCTATTGAGAAAAAAAAATTAATAAATAAAAAGAAAAACCTTTTTTTAGAAAACAGGTAGAGCGCAAGTAGAGACAAGCAGGTTGAAGTTCGATAATGGCATATTACTTTTCAACAGATTCCCAAAAACTTGTAGAACAGAGTCGTCTAAGATTATAAAAGATCAGTGCATCAAATAAATTCTGTTAATGTGGCACTTCTGCAGGGTAAAATAATTTCAAGGTCTATAATTCTGTTCTATTGCTTGACTAATAATGCTACATCATATAATATCTTTTAAAGAAAAGAGAAAATAAACCAATCGAAAGGTCAGGGCAGTTGTTTGAAATAACTACTTACCTCAACGATCAGTATTAGCTCCCCCAATATTTAAATCGTACATATAACATGGATCAGGAAAATAGTCTAAGTAGAAAGAATAAAAAAACTTGCAGCTTTAATGTCTGAGTTATGTTAATATCTGTGGATAGTAGGAAAAATTGAAGCAGTTTCAAGGACCAGAATTAATGCGACGTCATTTAAAGAAATAATAAAGTTTAACCACCAAGAATTTGAAAAAATCTGTTTTTTCAAATAACAAGTTATCTCAAGGATTAATACTATCGGCGTCAATATTTGATTCGTAAGTATTAGGGCCACACTCTAAGTAGAACATGTTAGGTATATAGCATAATTGCCGTACGACATATAACTATATCTAAGATAGAAGATAACGAAAGATGATATAATACAGAGCTTTAATGATAAACGAAGGTTAATTTGCGTAAGTGCAAGTGCACAGTGGCTTGTTCCTGTGACTAAGGTACTAGTTTGTTCGCCGTCTTAAATAATGGAAACGCCAGGATCGCGGTATCTGCGCGTGTGGCGGTGAGAGATTCTCATATAACAAGTGGGAGAGGCCGACGGGACGCCAGCGTGGGAGAGCTGAATGGGCCGTAAGACAACACAATTGTGCGGCATGACTGGCGATACCTGGCCAGCCCGCAATTATCTCGAGGCGGCCCTCGCTGCGTGTGAATGACAGCGGCTAAAAAGAGATGTCTCAATGGGAGAGCGCTCCGTGGGATCTCCTCAGACAGCTCCACTACTCCGACTGGGTGGCGCACAGTGGATACTCTGATGATGATGGCTTTATTTCGAGAAACACCCGCAATTTTTCTCGAGTGACCTACTGCCCTAGACTACTGGTGGGGATCCCAAGTGATCTACGTCGTATTGACTAGTAAATTTCCAAACTCGCTGAGTGGCCCAGAACGATGAGGTGCCGCACACACAATCCAGAATTTCGCCTACCAGCCGTCCTCACTGCGATTTTTCGGCGGTTTTCCGCAGTCATCAAGGTGAATGCTGGAACGTACCCCAACTGCATCCTCATAAACTACACATTTGACAAACAAAAAATACGCTAATCACACTTACGACATACACAGATGGCAACTCTTCACTTTCCTCTAATATACAACCAGTCAGTAGGTGTAAAATGCTTGGGGGTCGACCATAAATTACGTCACACCTTGAGAGGGGGGGAGGGGGTCAACAAAGTGTGACATTGTGTGACAAGGGGGGGGGGGGACGTGTCATAAACTTTGTGAGATCACATGCATAATTTGTATCACTTTCTGGCTCGTATTGCCCCAGTGCCAAGGCATACTTATTTAAACGATCATATGGCATCTGTGGACTATATTTTTCATCATACAAAGCCAGTAACCAACATAAGCAATTACATAAGTGGCAACTAGAGGTTTTCCCCATCATGAAGATTCGTCCACAAAGCATTGCCGCTAGACGAAACAGGGAAGTTCTCTGTTTATTAAACGATGACGATGCTTTATGGTTGGATGAAGATGATGATGACACATCGAATGTTCCCAACACTATCGAAATCTAGAATGAAGTGACTATTATGCCAATAATAAACAGTATCAAGGAATGGGTTCAAAAATCCACGGACACATGATGACTCAATTTTGTATCATTAATTCGATTTTTTATGTTTTTTTAAATATTTCCTTAAATGTTTGATTTATTGTTGATATGATTTTTTAACTAGAAATACATAAATCATTTTGGAAGTGATGTTTTAATTTATAAATTTAAAATTGCAAAATATGTGAGGTCACACCAGGGGAAGGGGGTCCCACAAATGTGACATCCTGTGACATGGGAGGGGGGAGGAGTCCAAAAATCATGAAATTCTTGTGACGTAATTTGTGGATGGCCCCAATGCCGTCAGCAAAGGAAAGCTACCGTAAAACCCTAGCGGCACATTTAACTATGCCAACAATGAGTAAAACTCATCGACGGCAGTCGACCCCAAAATATTGGAAAAAGCTCGTGAAGAAGAATATCGAGTAGTAAGTTTTCTAATATTCCTGAACAGAATAGTAATCACCCAATTTTTTGGGAAATACCATGTTTGATAATTCGTTGCTAGCATCACTATCTGCTGCCAGAACGTTTCGGACAGGATATTAGAAAATCATACCTGCAGTAGGCAGCAGTGATCTAGGAACAAGCGAGGATTTCTCAGCAGAGATCTAACAGTTTGCGTATTTCTTAAAAGGAACTTTGTTTTATTGTGTCTAGAATACCCTGAGGAAGCATTTGTCTGGTCTGATCTATGAAACAGAAAATTCCATTAGGGTATGGGGCGTGTGGTGAGACTTCGTGAGATCTGGTCGCACCCCCCCCCCCTACTAATCGATCTCGTAACTTTTTTTCTATGTCTCTTGCTTCCAAGGACGGTTATACCCACACTTCTGGTCGAATTACCCCCCCCCCCTCCTAAAGTCGACTTTCGCGTCATTTGTAGACCTTTTCTTTAGCTTTACATTCCTACAAAAATTTCAAAACCTCACGTGAGATTTCCGTTGAACCCCTCTCCCTTGTTGAGGTTTTCGTGAGATTTCGCTGGACACCTCCCCCCCCCCCCTATTTCACCTCACGTAATTAATAGACGCTCCCTCTACTTGTCTTGTGAGAACCACCCCAGTGTTTGTCTGGAGAGAACTGAAAGATACTCTGCACTTGTCTTCAATGATCTAGGGAGAATGGTTATCTCCATTACGGCGGGAACTAGGTTTGGTAGTTTTCTTGGTGGGAGTTATTCCTTCTCGGCAGAATGGTAAGTCGAAGTGGTTACTACGACAACACGTCACCGACTTTTCGATGGAACCGGTGACATGTTGTCGCAGTAACCATTTTGACCGACCATTTCACCTGATGGAGACAGCGAAAGTAGCTGTAGCAGTACATGGCAGGAAACACTAAATTCACACACGAAATCAGTGAGGAAACCCACGTTTTTCGAATCGCAGCGGGGCATCCTATCATTCAATCACCTACAGGCCAGTGTTTCTCAACTTGTGGTCCACTGAGATGGTTCAGCTGGTGCGCAGGCAGAATAATAAAACTTTAGATACACTATTCGCACTGTATAAGAAGATAAGCGAGCTTAAACTATAAGCACAACTTTTTAAATGTCATGAATATTTCAAAGAGCAGGAAAAAAATCTGACATTTCCATGATATAAGGGTAGGACAGCACTGTTCCTTTAATATCCTATTTACTAATTACGTTTCCAGTTGGCATCTAAGATAGCGCCGTTCGTTTGAAGGTCTTGTGGCAGTGAGTGTGAGGGAGCCCAGAGCTTATCGTAACCTTAGAGTGGTGAAGTAAACAATTTTCGGGTCTCTTATTTATTTTATTTTGTTCTTGCTTGTAGGTACCTAACGTAAAATTATTATGGTTATTAAATATTAAGAGTTTGGTTAATTTGCAAGTAACTTAAATAGTTTATTTTCAGTTTGATAACTGCGTTTCCGCAGGAACCCAAAACATCCTTTTAGGTACGTTATATTATAATGGTACGATACAATAAACCCAGAGGTTAGTAATATAGATATACGTAAAACTATATGCCCCTTCTGCACTGATCAGCCAGAACATTTTGACCACCTACCTAATAGCCGGAATGTCCGCCTTTGGCACGGATAACAGCGGCAACGCGTCTTACATGGAAGCAATGAGACCTTGGTAGGTCGCTGGGGGAAGTTTGAACCACATCTGCAGACACAAGTCACCTAATTCCCGTAAATTCGGGGGGGGGGGAGGACGATCTCTGACGCCACATTCAATCACATCCCAGATGTGTTCGACCGGCTTCACATCTGGCCACTGTGTTCCTCGAACCACTCCATCTCACTCCTGGCCTTGTGACATGGCGCATTATCTTGCTGAAAAGTTCCAGTGCCGTTGACAAACATGGTCGTCGTGAAGTGGTGTTCGTGGTCTGCAACTAGTGTACGATAATTATCGGTCATCATGGTGCCTTGCACGAGATCAACTGGACCCATGGATACACACGTGTATGTTCCCCAGATTATAATTGATCCACCGCCAGTTTGTCTCCATCCTGCAGTACAGTTGTCAAGAAGCTGTTTCCCTGGGAAACGACGGATTCGTACCCTCCCATCAGCATGATTAAGAATTTATCGGGATTCATCAGACCATGCAACGCTCTGCCACTGTTCCAACGTCCGGTGACGATGGTCATGTGCCAATTTTAGTCTTAGTTGCCGATGTCGTAGTGTTAACATTGGCAGATGCATAGATCGTCGGTTGTGGAGGCCAATCGATAGGAATGTTCGGTGCACTGTGTATTCAGACACACATGTACTCTGCCCAGCATTAAAGTCCAAGGGAGCGTCCATAAACCACGTAGCTCCATTTTGGCCTCCAGTGAAACACCCCTTCTCCCCCCACGTAGCCCGACGTGGCTTTTGCTTCTACCCTCCTCCCCCTCTCCCACGTAGCACGTAGCACGTAGCATTTTCCTTTTAGACCGGGTTCAGATCTGGTGAGTTAGGGGGCCAGTAAATCATTTTGCACTGTTTTCTTTTGTCAGACTATTGTAAATTACATACGGAGATAATTAAATAAATATTCACATGCTGTTGTGTGTTCTGTACCTCATTTTAACTGTGACAAATAACATGAGTTACAAGCTATGTGACCTGACTCGGAAGTCCCCCCCCCCCCCTTTCCCGCACGTAGTCCAGCGTAGCTTTCCAGCCAACCCCTCCCTCCCCTAGATCGAGCCACGTAGTTTATGCACGCACCCTAATGTTAGTTCCGCCACAGTTCGCCGCCTGTCCTGTTTTAGCAGTCTGCCCAGCCTACGACGTCCGACATCTGTAATGAGTGGTGGCCGCCCAACCCCTTCAAGTTTGGACGTGGTTTCACCCTTGATTTCACCACTTGTTGAAGACACTCACGACAGCACTCCTCGAACACCCGACAAGTCGTGCACTTTCCGAAATGCTCGTGCAGAGCCTCCGGGCCATCACAATCTGCCCTCGGTCAAACTCATAAAGGTCGCGCGCATTTCCCATTTTAAACACGGATAGCACGCTGACTGATACTACATGCACCGTGCGTGTGTCTGACTAGCAGTCATTTCTCATCAGGTGGTGCTGCTACCGCCTGGACGAGTTTATATCATAGTAGGTAGGCAGTCAATATTCTGGTCTGATCAGTGTAAGTTATGCCTATGGCTTTACAGCTCGTCGACGTTGGAATCATTAGTGCCGGGAAATTACTGGGGGCAAGGAACAAGATGGAATTCGGCAATGGCCGTTTTGAAGTATCCACCCCGGCATTTGCCTGGAGTGATTTGAGGAGACCAGTCGTATACCTGGTTCCCCTCCGTTTGCAGATGTCGTGGAGTACTTGCCAGGCAGTTACAGTGCGAGGCTAGGGACAATGCGTGGCGTCTTGGAGAGTAGCGCCTCGCCCGAGCCATTACTCCCGGTCGCTTTGTGAGAGGGTTTTAATAGCGCTCAAGCGCTTATCACCACCCCTCCGTGGCCGCGAGCGGTTTTTAATAAACCACCGAAACGCAACCCCTTGCCCATTGTGGACAGCCCCGGGCCCCCGAAAAACGTCCCCGCTCGCCTCGCCTGGCTCTCCAGCACTTGTCTAATTAAGACGCGTCGCCGAGACGCCGCCCCCACGAGCGCTTGCTGGCGTCGAGGCGCAGCTGTCCATTGAAACTCCGCGCCACAAATGGACCGGAGACAACGGCGCGGGCGCGCTGGATAAACAGGCGTCCATTTATGCA
>CM061918.1:52435548-52700051 GCA_031002005.1 Vandiemenella viatica | reverse complement strand
AATATGATTTCAATTCTAAGACGATCAAGGATTTAGTAGATTTTTGGGAATACACAAATCCAACTTGAAAAATAATTACGAAATGATCATTGATGAAAACGAAACAGAGGGTCGATCTCAAAGGACGCAACTCACGTCAGATTGGTGCAACAAACAGAGAAGGTAGAAGATGGAATCTGTTGCCTGGGAAATGTATCTAACTTGATTTTAAAGGTCAACGGGATATTAAATACTGGTTAAGATGAGTAAAAAATAAAGAAGTTTAATCCTATTAGAGGAAGCGACTTTCACTATGATCATTTCAGGCCTATTATTAATTTCTTTATTAAATTTGTTTAGTTATTTATTTAATTACTTTCGGCCTTATAGGCCATATAGCCAGTTCATTACATTTTATTTTACAACAATTTACATTCCATCTTCTTTATATGTTCTATGTACCTCAGTTTGCATTCTTGGTCATATAATATAATACGAGTCGACATGAAATCAATACAATGTTTATATCTCCTATCTATACAGTACAGGCTTCATTATATAATCAGTGGGATTATTTGGACATTATGACTTAATCTATTATAGTCAATGTAGAGCAATTAAACGTAATTATTCATCTATATATATAAAGATGAATGTATGTTTGTTTGTTTGTTCTCATACAAATCCACAGTTTTCATCCTATCTCGATGAAACTTTCACCTTATCCTTGAAACAAGGAGAATAATACTGTCTACATTTGGTTGAAAAATTATCTGTATAAATAATACATGTTGTCTCATAATTCCGAAATATTACTGAATGGCGATAGACAGACGCGTTGGATATGGACGTCTGTATAATGCTTTTTTCCGTGTATCGGTCAGACAGCTCAGTGGTTAAAGCGCTTGCTTACAAATGTTTGGGTCGTGGTCTCCGTTCAAATCTTCGTGGAGGCTAAGATATTTAAAAATTGTTTTGATCGTAAGAGTCACGCCTGGGCCGTAGGTTATTCGGATTGAATGTTAAACTGTAGATATCACAAGTTAGGGATGCAATGCGAGGCAAATCGTAGGTAGTCTTGTAATGCTGTAGGTGTACACTTTTTTACGTTATAATGATTCCTCAGGGGTTCTTCGCAGTCAGAGAGAGAGAGAGAGAGTGTGTGTGTTGTGTGTGTGTGTGTGTGTGTGTGTGTGAACCGCAGTAATAATACTATAAATACGGAACTAAGTTTCTGTCTTTTTGTTACGTTTTGACGACCAATGGCTATATCGATGTTGATGGAATTTGACAAAAAAATCTTTATGAAGGGCACAGGCATTTTCTCCGGTATGTTTAATAGTTGGCAGTCACGAAATTTTGAGACCTTAGTGTGGTGGGTGCCTTGGTGGGCAAACCACATTACAATTATCTTTCATACCTTTATGATTAATAATTGTGGATTTTTAATTTTAATTTTTATGAAGGAGTGAAATTTATTTAATTTTGCAAGAATCTCGACGTTAGTTGGAATTTAGGAAAAATTGTCACAATATGACATTTATTTTCTTATCACTGGCGATTACAAGTCTGAGCGAATTTACCGTTAACATTAACACAAATTGGCAAAATCATAAAAGCAACGCTCAGAGTTACAATTAGCCGTCATGGGCAAGCAAACAATTGTATATTTACTTTTAAATATCTCAGAATCAAAATGCAAGAAATAATGACAACTGGAAACAATGAAAAATACAAGTTATGACTACCTCAGACAAAGGCATCATAATACTGTGACTTTACAGTTAAAAAGAAAATCATGGGCGCCAGAATGAACAATATATCATTCGAAAATAACTAGTTCTGGCAAATTATGCCGCTAGCTCAGGGGTTTTTACAATTACAAAGTGAGAACATGGACCTATCCTCTCAAAGTCGCTTACGGGTTCTGTTTCACGGAATGCACAATCACATGGCTTGGTCGTAATCAATTACCATTGTAGTTCTGCGTCTGATGTCTGTGATGAGTGTAGCGGACCCACGATATGTGAGATTATCTCACAAGTCGGCTATAGGCATCTCTGGTCTGGCAATGCGCATCATCGCATTACCGGCTGTGTTGCGGTGATAACCTTGCTCCAGCAAGGCAAGCTGCGGTTAGCGAAAGAAGTCAACTTTCCAAGTCAACCTCAGACTGGTGCGATCGAAGTTAGAATCTAGAATGTCAGCTCCTCGCTCTTCGGTCCACGAGGAAACTTCTTGCTCCGCCCATTTGTAGTCTCGAAGCTCACATACAACAAAAATTCCCAGGATTTTGAGTTATACGCTCATTTTGATTGGACCTTCAGGTCGGCACCTAATGTCACGTGATATCCTCGATATGTGATTTGGCCAAAGAATCCAACAGAGGTCGGACATATTCGGCTAAGTTCGCCGGGCGAGAGAACATTCGGGTTTCGGACGGCAGGCTTTTCCCGCTCGGTGAGTGACCCATCCCCAGGGAGCAGGTGTGTGGTCTGGCAAATCCCAAATCCGCGACTTGTGTCGCCATGGCTCGGAACACCAAGATTAGCTTCAAGCCTACATAGCTCAATAATCTTTAATATTCGCTTTGCTACGATACACTGTATAAGTTCACCATTTCATTACAGTCCTCACTTGGAATCTTGCGTACTTTATAAAATTACAACAAAAATCTATTCACGTGGTCGCCCAAGATTTATGTAAATTACTCTTATATTATTACATATATAATAAAAATGCACCTTGTAACGTGGCGACAGCGCGGCTCGTTACAATATGGCCGGCCGTTGGTGAAAAATGAAATTATGGTACAATAATTTTATTTTTAACTACCTAATTCTATCTCCATTGTGACTCAACAAAAACTTAAGCATTTTTATAATTACATTAATTTTAAATGTGATTCCAATAACCATCGGTATTCCTGCCTTGTAAGGTGAATATATAACGGGAGCATATGTCCTTTTGGCCGTCTTACAATTCTTTACAAACAGAAGCACGTGAATTCAGGTAGCCTTCCCAAATACAAAGTTATATTAAACACAATACTAAAATATACATGAAAAGAAATTATTTACATACATGTTTAAATAATAATAATCTTGAAAATATCTTGTATCAAATCTTATCATTAAATCACTAAAATGAAACACATTAATAAAACAAAACATTTGAACACTTATGCAGAAAGTGGTTGAACTATACATTGTATTTACAATTTAGCGTGATGTTTTACTCATGTGCATAAAAATAATTCTGCCTTCAACAAACATCCATAAAGATGCTAGAGGTGAGCGTAAAATATCTCATTACATTGCGCGGTTTTAATCTCAAAACAACGGAATAGTTTAGTCGGATTCGGTGACGTGATTTTCGTCATGACCGACGGTTAATTCAATAAGCATTTCAGAGAAGATGTGCCCGTGTTCATGGTCAAATATCACTTATGCTTCTTTAGCTTGTATGAAAAGGTCGTAAGCTTTGTGCATAGAACGGTACGATCTCAGGTTTTCCGTTTGCCAATACAAAGCAATTTTGAGATTTCACGCTAGCAGAATACTATGAATCTATATAAAGCAACAATATAAACCTTGAAATTATTTTCGTTGAGTGCACACAATTCTGAGCAAAACATGTGCTGTCCAACAATAGTTTTAATCTAATTTACGGAATACTATACAATTTACAGTAAGGGTACGCGAAATACCGCTAGAACGAGGCGTAAACTTTTGTTTTCTTCCCATTCATTCTTGGGTATGCGCTACCTGCCAGAATTCTAGGAACCTGCCGGTTGAGTTCAGCTGCCTACCTGCGTTAATGACCTCAGCTGTTCGATGGTAGCTGTTTCCCCACTCTTTCGAAACCGTTACTTTGTATGAAATGGCTTTAAATTCCGGGCGTTATGAGGCCCGATCTCGGTTTGTCCGTACGTCAACAAATAACAATTCTTCGAGATCACTCTGGCCACCAAATACGGCCAGAAATATAGCAGGAAAAACGACGATATCACCAATAATCTTATTGTTCACGTCTTCACCATCTGTGCAATTATCATATACAAAATTCCCTTTTTCAATTGAAGTTAGCATCAAATATAATTACCTTAACTTGCAAAGTTAGCTGAATTATTGAATATATCCCGTAAATAAAGTTTTTCCCTTTAGCCTTTACAAATGCAGTCGCCTTTAACTTTTTGCTCTTCGACCTCCCTCTATCGTTAGCAAAATAACAGCAAGGTATTGTGAAAACTCTCCTTTATATCTGTAATCCTTCAACTTAAGATTCCTAATTTCTTTAATTTCTGTGATGACAACAATTTAACAAATCTTTCTGGCAAGGTTTCGTGTTCTATAGGGCATTATCTATGGCACGTTAGCCACCCTTTACAGATACACACAAACAAAGAAGTAAAGTTCGTTGACGAGATAACTTGCGATCTTCGATCAACACAGACAAAGCGATATTACGCTCGCTGTACACTTCTGCTCAGAAAAGATAGAATGCAACTACCTAAGGTAAAACGTTACATCGAACTCATGCATCACAAAATGTTGAAACCCTTTTCGTTTATGTCACAGAATACATCTTAGAAAGCATATCACAATATTTGTATCGCTGTCAGATTCATTGTGATTGCGAAGACAAGAAATTGTGTCTTGCTAATGGCGCTTCATTTTCCGCGAGTGCGTATCAATTTATTTGGCTCAGGAAAACATTTAATACTTCAAGATTTTTATCAAATCAAGTCCAATTAACAGCGTGAAAGTCAAAAGTGACTATTAATATTTCACGTGGACAAAATATAAAGTTCGGAATAGCGAAAAAAAAAAACATTAAAAATTCCGAATATGGAAATATCCTAAGTAGCTTTAACTGTAAGTGCAAATTTGCTAACTTGAATTTCGTTTGATTTTCCGTTTATCTAATCTTTCCAGAAGAACAGACGGTTTAGACTAGCGGAACTGGCATCGGCGTTTTTCAAGCATGATTAATTTCAGTAGGCGTCTAACCTTAAAGAATGTATACTATACTGTACATTTAATTTTTTTTTATTATGATCCAAATAGGACAATTTCATATTCAACCTTTTCGTCATCGTATTCGGCACGCTACAAAACTTGTTGAATCATGCCTACAATGTTATTGCGGCGCATCGTTTCCGGGTGCGGCCGTCCTATCGCACATATTCTTTTCTTCCTTTTGCTGGCCTTGGACTTTGGAATCCTCGTATTCTACGGCAACTGCATTAATTGCAGCCCGTTCCTTGCCAAAATGCTTTCCACCTCCGCGGTCATTTCCGTTCTGCCAAAACGAATTTCCCGGTTTTCCATTTGTATCGCCGTTATTACGACGTGGTTCACCATCGGCATCGGGCTGTCGCTTGTTATAAAAATTTCCTCTTTGGGAATTTTTATGCGAGCGTCCTTTCCCGTTAGTTTCGTGTGGCCTCATCTCTACTTGCGGTTCCAAGCTATCATTGTCGGTTTCCCGCCGCTCAAAGTTACATGCTTGCCGCCCTATCCGATCTAAATTCCTTAACGTGTCCAGCAACTCTGGCACAGTACGTATGAGAACTGGATTTATTAGGGATTGGACTTGTGAACCGAAATGTGCCGTGGCCATTTCCACAAACTCCCCGTCCGACATCCGAACATCGAACTGCCTAGTGAGGACTAGCAATTTATTCACATATCTCTCCATAGATGAATTTTGCTTCGGAACATATCTGCCCTGATACAATTTTATTCTCGCTTGGTTTTGGATCTTGCTAGACCAGAATGTTTCAAGAAACACTTTCCGAAACTCGTCATATGACATTTCCGGTTCGCAAGTGATTTGAAACCAAAGACGGTCGGCTTCTGATAATGACTGCTCAACCAGGATCAGCTTCATCGCTTCGGGAACCCCTTTTATATGAAAGTACCTCTCCATTTCAGCGAGGTATGCTTTCGGATTAATGTCTTTACGGGATCCGAAATATGGGAGCTTTAATTCAATATGGGCAGCTGCGTAATACATGCCACTACCTTGAATTTGAACATTGCCGGCATTAGAACTACTTAGTTCTTTCATTCTAGTTTCTAGCCGTAAGAGCTTAGAACTAGTGGCTTCCGACAGTTCGTCCTGTGACAATTTTAATTCGTTTTGTGCCGTCTTAACGAGTTCGACCGAACTTGCTACAGCAGTCACCTCCGAGTCAAGTTTTCGGATGTTTTGTTCAGTAAGGTCTTTGACCTTGTGAACAAATTCCGAAATTTGTCCTAGGTTTTGGCCGTTCTCGTTTCGCATCTGTTCAATGGACAGGTCGGCGGCGTCAAGTCTTTTGGATAATTGTTTGTTGGCCGTTTGCAAAGAAGCACAGGTAGATCTTACTTCTTCCGTACCCTTTTCCAGCTTAGAAACATTTTCAGCTATCTCAGACTTGAATTCCGATATTTCTTTTGTGACCTCAGAACGTAAGGTGGATAATTTTTCGTCCAAGTTTGTTAATATCGCAGCTTGCGACTCAAAACTCTGCCTAAGCAAATCCGAATTTCTCTTATTTTCCTCCTTTTGTGAATCAAAACGCTTGTTTAATTCCAGAAATTGCCTGCTTGATTCCTGCCTTTGTGAATCAAATTGCTGCCCCATTGCAGTCATCAACATGTTTATCATTTGCTGTGATGGGTGTGACGACTCTACGGGATTTTGTGTTATTTGTTGTGTCTGTTCTGAATGTGCGGGCGTATTCTGTATCATCTCACCGACAGGTGAAGGAAAATTTTCCATATCTTCCTGTGGCGACAAAGTAGACTGCGAACTATATGAGTGGGTCGGAACTTCAGAAATTGCGTGCCCCTCGCCTGCAGCCAATATTTCGCTTTGTTCCGTTAACTGAACCTGATCGTTCATGATTTCGGGAGATTTTTGCCTATCAGACTGATCTTCCATATCGAAATCTTTTATCGTACGAGATCGTAGCTTCATATGAACACACAAACAATGAATTTACACCGCAATTGTGCAATGACGAAATCTAATTCACTAGCAACAAAAATACCGCGAATTTCAATACACACAAATACATATACCCCTCCAAAATACAGCAAGAGAAAAGCAACGATGAATCATGCAACACAACACCATGAAAGCAGACTTACTTTCAAACACATGGGCAAGACATGCGTGTCTTTAATTTTCTTACAAGCTACCATGCATTAAGAAATCAACACTGACGTTACTCATTTAAAATTTGAAAAATGATCACAAAATTGTTACAATACAAAGTGTATTGCATCTCAATTGAAAACACAAATGAACTTCTTTTTAATGCGTTCAAACAAAATAATTTTATGCATTGAAACAAAATGAACTTTATGCATTAAAATATAAGTGAAACATCAAAATAAAATCTTGTACGAATATCTATTGACTACAAGAATGATAAAACAGCCAAAAACCATGTGCAACATTCCATGAAACTTTCCGAATTTGGGCTCAAACTTAATTAATGAATTAGTGCCACCAATTCGCAGACATTAAGAAGTAATGTCTCATCTGGCACCAGCGTTGGGCGACATTATGTGGTGGGTACCTTGGTGGGCAAACCACATTACAATTATCTTTCATACCTTTATGATTAATAACTGTGGATTTTTAATTTTAATTTTTACGAAGGATTGGAAATTTATTAATTTAGCAAGAATCTCGACGTTAGTTGGAATTTAGGAAAAATTGTCACAATATGACATTTATTTCTTATCACTGGCGATTACAAGTCTGAGCGAATTTACCGTTAACATTAACACAAATTGGCAAAATCATAAAAGCAACGCTCAGAGTTACAATTAGCCGTCATGGCAAGCAAACAATATATTTACTTTTAAATATATCTCAGAATCAAAATGCAAGAAATAATGACAACTGGAAACAATGAAAAATACAAGTTATGACTACCTCAGACAAAGGCATCATAATACTGTGACTTTACAGTTAAAAAGAAAATCATGGGCGCCAGAATGAACAATATATCATTCGAAAATAACTAGTTCTGGCAAATTATGCCGCTAGCTCAGGGGTTTTTACAATTACAAAGTGAGAACATGGACCTATCCTCTCAAAGTCGCTTACGGGTTCTGTTTCACGGAATGCACAATCACATGGCTTGGTCGTAATCAATTACCATTGTAGTTCTGCGTCTGATGTCTGTGATGAGTGTAGCGGACCCACGATATGTGAGATTATCTCACAAGTCGGCTATAGGCATCTCTGGTCTGGCAATGCGCATCATCGCATTACCGGCTGTGTTGCGGTGATAACCTTGCTCCAGCAAGGCAAGCTGCGGTTAGCGAAAGAAGTCAACTTTCCAAGTCAACCTCAGACTGGTGCGATCGAAGTTAGAATCTAGAATGTCCAGCTCCTCGCTCTTCGGTCCACGAGGAAACTTCTCGCTCCGCCCATTTGTAGTCTCGAAGCTCATATACAACAAAAATTCCCAGGATTTTGAGTTATACGCTCATTTTGATTGGACCTTCAGGTCGGCACCTAATGTCACGTGATATCCTCGATATGTGATTTGGCCAAAAGAATCCCAACAGAGGTCGGACATATTCGGCTAAGTTTCGCCGGGCGAGAGAACATTCGGGTTTTCGGACGGCAGGCTTTTCCCGCTCGGTGAGTGACCCATCCCCAGGGAGCAGGGTGTGTGGTCTGGCAAATCCCAATCCGCGACTTTGTGTCGCCAAGGCTCGGGAACACCAAGATTAGCTTCAAGCCTACATAGCTCAATAATTCTTGAATATTCGCTTTGCTACGATACCACTGTATAAGTTCACCATTCATTACAGTCCTCACTTGGAATCTTGCGTACTTTATAAAATTACAACAAAAATCTATTCACGTGGTCGCCCAAGATTTATGTAAATTACTCTTATATTATTACATATATAATAAAAATGCACCTTGTAACGTGGCGACAGCGCGGCTCGTTACAATATTACGCTCTAGCTTACGCGTGGACTTAAAATTTTCCTGCTAGAATTGGATACATAAGTCTGTGGCTAATGTAAAAGGTATCCGAAAAGGCATGGAGTGGGGATAATATGACGTGGAAGCCAAGCCACAGCATTCTATCACTGAACCTGTCTCATGAAAAGGAACTAATTTACGACATGTTTAAAAATAGCAACGAACAAAAGGGGAGAGATTAACTGTGGGAAACTATGTACTGCAGCTCCTCAGGCAGATTTTTATTTGTGGTTTAAAATTATGTTACTTTCTGGGGACGTCTTAACTGAAAAAAAATTTGTACACAGCGTTCTTAGTTTTTTTTATTCTTTGTTACGATATATAACCGCTGGGATTTGAAAACCTGTGAGCTAGTTACAAATAACTGCCAAGGAAAAAAACGCCTTTTCTAATTGTACCACAGTTACTTTCAGTGTTTATCCCTGGGTTTTTACTGATAGTCATCGCAAAGTCTAATTTTGGTGGGAACTGTAGTCTTTTAACACTAACTGATGCGAGAGAAACAAAGCCTGAGGGAGTGATATAACATTACAGACACTAACACACGCTATCCGTCTGTCACTGTTATTTTAATTTTCAAAATTTCATGATAAAATATATTATTTATCCCGAAACAAATATCTTATGTCCTAGCTAAAAATCCATATTATTTCCTTGTCAAATTTCACCAAGATCGGTCTAGTCGTTTAGCCGTGAAAACGTAACAAATAGACAGAGAGACATACTTTTGTGTTTATAATATTAGTGTATATGATATATATTGTTATAATTAAATAGCATAGAATATATATATATATTATTATTATTATTATTATTATTATTGATAAAATTGCGATGGAGCGCCCACTCCGGTGGCAATCTCCCTACACACCCCCTCCCTTTCCCCTTCCAACCTACTTCTGTCCTCTACTTATTTTTAATTTAAATTCTTTCAGTATTTTCGGTAAGTTATTCATCACTTCTCTTGGCAGTTTATTAAACTCCGTCACTCTCTTTCCTATGAAAGAAAATTTTCTCACACCCTTATGCCTGAAATCAAGTGCCAGCTTGTGGTCATGGTCAACCTTACCCTTCAAAACACCTCTCTTAATTTTCCCACCAATATCTTTCCATGCTTCATCGCCAGTATGGGTTTTGTACACTCCCATGGCTCTCTTCACCCTCCTTCTATCTTCCAATGAATGCCACTCCAGCTCCTTTATCATATTAGTTACCGATTGCAATTCTGAGGTAATTTCCAATATTATAATATAATTTTTTTTTTTTTACCTGCTTTACGTCTCTCAATAGCTAGGTCTTTAGAGACGGGAAAGGATGGAGGCAAGGAATGGGAACGAATTCGGCCATGGCCTTTTGAAGGAAGCATCCCGGTATTTGCCTGGAGTGATTTGGGAACCATGGAAAACCCAAATCTGGATGCCCGGACGGGGATTCGAACCGCCATCCTCCCGAATGCAAGGCCAGAACTGTCGGATCTGGAGTATGGGGCTAGCTACTAGATGGAGCCACAGACGCAGTGAGCAGGATGCCAGCGCCACAGTTACTGTAGTCACAAATACGAGGGGCTACTGAAAGGGCAGCGCACAGCACACGAGGCTCTCTTCGTGCCTGACCATAGAGGCAAAATCACCCCGCTATCTGTCATTGTGTATTGTGAGCCTGAGTCTAATAAACCGGATCCTTGTATCAGCTGTTTTCTCGTAGTTACTCTCCACTGTCCGAGGGATATCCAAAGCCTACCTCCGCTAATGAGCCGTCTACCTATAGCTGGAACGCCATTCGACCCACCCGACTTCTGATCTTTCCCGAATGGATTCGACATATACATATTACTATATATTCTACGCAGTATTACAGCATGGAAAGTAGCCTAGTGTCAAATGAAGAAATACAGCAATTCGCGGGGAAAAAGACCAGTGAGAGGTACAACAAAGATATGCTCTGACCAGTTTAATGAAGATTTGCAGAAGAAAACTACAGGATGGAAAAAAGAAGAAACCCTGTCAAGACAAATGCATAAAGTCCTAAACGACCAGCTGGTAAGATACGAAGATGAGCAAGATACCAGCGAGAGCTTAGATCGAAGAAGAGAACCATTTATCGTTTCCTTATTGCTCCCGACCACAGCGGTGTAGATTAGTCGCGTTCTCTGCAGCTTTCTTATGGATTTTTTCCGCCTCTTACAGGTGCGTAACCGTAACCACTTACAGACAATGGTCGAGTATTAGCGTAACAAGAGGCGGGGTGCAACCAATTAGGAGCCGGAACAGGTACCGGGGTTCGAAGCGGCGCCCGCCGGTATCAATTAGCGCCGGGTCTGCGTCTCGGCGCCAAGCGTCGGCGTCACGGTCGATAGCGCAAGTTCTCCGGTGACTGTGGAACATTCAGGCTGCGTAGATCAACAGAATTCTGCGTTGCCTCCATCTTGCTTAAATATTTCTACAAGTTCTTTCCAAAACTTTACTGATCGTTATGAACCACGTAAGCCACCCTGATTAGCTTGTTGTGGTACCATACAGATGTCCTGCACCTGTCAGATGGTTATCTAGTTCGGGCCTTGATGAGGGAGGAATTTTCAATATCAGGGGTAGAGAGGTGATAGTGCAGCAATAGCCAGATAGTCTACTTACTTTCTGGGTGGAATCCAAATCTGAGAGCACTCTTGACAGTGAATCTTCGTTAGAAGACATAAAATCAGGCACACCCTTATTGTCTTCCGAAAGAGTAGGCCTGGAAATGCCGGAACCGGATTTCATCCTCCACCATCTTTCATCTCCATATACAGAAAGCAAACCGAACAAAACTTTACAGTCATATAGGAAAACTCACTTATTTGACATATTACCTCACTCAAAAAAAATCGCATTGGAGTAATTTCGAGAGAGCGTGGAAGTAATTATAGGAATTCAAGAACATTTTGCTGTGTAGGGTTATGTGAAAGATTCATTGTTTAAGCCTCCTGTGCTGCCAACAAACCTACCAGAACTGACATCAACAGTGATTCTGAAATGATTGATAGGAATAAGCTCCACCAAGTGTCGCAAGAACTTGGTTAACGACTTGACATCTGCAGAATTATTAATGGGACACATATAGAGCACTTGTAGAGAAAAAAAGGGGCACATATAGAGCACTTGAAGAATATTAAAAGACAATCATGTCCAATAATATAGCTACAGTAAAATTGTGATATGTAATAATCCAGCACGTCACATTTTAAGTCAAGCACTGCGTTTTCTAACTGCTCAAACCGCATCAAAATATGTACAGAAGTTTTCGAATAATGCAGAAACTAACACACAAAAACAAACAAAAATTGTTAAAAAAGTAAAAAAATATTGTCTTGGATATCTCCAAAACGACGCAAATTAACCCTTTAAAAATATCTCTTATTTATAGAGAAGCACCTTGCAGCATTATAGTACTCTATTACTAGCATTTGTCCGTTGCTTCACCCACGCGGACCTAAGTGTGCATAGCAACATGATTTTCTTTTTCTTTGTTTCTTCTAGCAGCAAAGCATAAATGTTTTTAATGACTTATACCATAAATTAAGGTCTATAATTTCGTTACGTTTACTGGAGTGTTAATCATTGATGGAATATTTTGACTAACGTTTTCCATGTATTATAACCTACCATAACTCAGAAAATTGAAGGAATAAATAACCAAAGTTACGTAGTAAGAAAACAATAATAACAGAATACGAATGGCGGAATATTTATGTCAGTTGTGGCGCGGTATTTGGTAGTGTGTTAATCTGAGACACAGTGTGGTGCCTAATTTTTCGCGGTACGAAGGAGTTATCATTTCTAACTCCATTTTCCGGTCACCCAGAGTCATGCAATATACCGCAAATTTTAAACTAGACAGTAAGATTTTATACTATGGAAACCCCATTCTCATTCGTTCCGTTGTTTTTGCGTGATCCCGAAACAAAGTGACAGACAATCCCAGCCTACTTACATATTTATAGCTGTGCAGGTATATATTCTATCCTTTTCAGTTCATCTCCGTTAATTCCCTAGATAACTTTTCTTCACTGCAGCGCAAAATTAGTGAGAAGTTTGGAGCGATTTTAATGATAGAACGATATTTCGTCGTAATTTCGTACCTCCATTTTTTCACTGTCAGTATTAGAGCTTTAGTCAGAAACGCCTATTCTTGGTGTAAAATAAAGTGTTCAGTTTTTTGCTAACAAAAATGCTGTATACTTTTTTCAAGACGCACGCCATCGATAGCCACTACGATTGTTCACCTACAGCCTAGTCGCGTCTTTGTGTTGTCGAATTGTGAGTGTCTGCCTTCACTACTCCTGAATCAACCTTCGAAAACCCATCTCCCGCCACCTATCACTCAACATGTGCTAGCCACTTAATCAACTGTTGTCCAAGTCAAAACAGAATAAGCGCATGAATGTTTAACTTACGCTAACAGCAAATGTTGACAAAGCTGTAGTCATTTCCCACTAATATTTATCTTGTATGTGGAGGAAGCATTCAAGGAAAATTTTTGATTAAAAGCATGACATATGTCATGAAATGTAGCAGAAATAACAGCAATAACATTATATTAAATACAAAAACAGGACCGAGTGTTAGTTTTGTTAATAAGTATAATTGATGGCAGCAGAACGGATAAAAAAGCGGAGTAGTAGTAGCCGATACTACCTTCGTGAAAATGAGAAACTAGGATTCAGTTTCTAAAGCCTTTTGCCTTGAAATCTGGGTGGACGTAGGTTGTAATAGGTACACTGAGATGGAGGATTGATTCAAACCAGTAGAGAGGCTGTAAACAAGGGGAAAAAAGGTATGCAAAATGTTCTTCCGTCGTGCAGGTAAAATTTTCACTACTTTAGTGCAACTCAAATTTTTAATCTTCCCGTTGTAGGTCATGTTCGTCAATCAATTTGAAGTTACATTCAATTAATATTACGCGAATGCAACTGTCATTTGTTTAATAAGCAAGGGTTTCATTCTCACTGCAGGAGTGTTTTTGGTGGGTTTTCTTCCTTTGCATCAGGAAATATAAAACGATTTTTAAAACAATTAAATGCAAAAGAGAAATATATGTAAATAAAAAAGTAATTTTCACCATACCTCGCAATGAGTACTTTCATTTAACTAAATAAAATATGTAACAATGACATTTTGGGTAAACTTCTGAAGGTGCTCCAGGAAACCGAATGGAAAGCAAATCGAAAAAATAATCCGACAGAAAAATACGATTCTGCTGCCGTAGTATAGATAATTTACACAAACGAAAAAACACGGTCAATGGAGGGTTTCCCTTTTACAGTTTCCATGTTTTATTAGTGGTTGCAATACTGAAAGACCAAAATGATTAGGTGGAAACACAGGTCCATTAATTTCATTAGTATCCCTTAGATGTTGCCAGTTTGATTTTAACAACTTATCTTTCTTTCAGCAATACATGTAATCCCGTAACCTCACTTGCTGTGAATTTTATTTGCTTCATTCCTGCATGTATTATAGTTGTATCGTTGAAAATATTTTATATTTTTTATTCCAGTCAACGAATTGTCTTTCTTTATGATGACTAGAAATCATTTTCTGGATAAACCATTCACCGCAAATTAAAATAAAAGCTGAGAAATTCCAGCAAGTGTTCGTTAGGAAAGGTTTCGAAATTTCGTATTATGATTATCCTGCACGGGTTTTCATACGATCACACAAACCCAATACGCATGTAGATGATGATACTTGAGTGATATTAAACAACAGTGTTAAAGAAACGAGTGTTGATGCTTGTATTTAGTGCAGTACAAAACCAAAATAAAATTGTCCCAATAAAATGTTGATTCCAAAAAAAAATCTTCTGATACGTGGAGAAATTTCTTTTTTGTGTATTTTTAACGGATCTATTTTTGGATCAACTAAACACATCTTTCGGTAAAATTTAAGCAAATATTATGTAAAGGCAGCAGAATTACGAAGCTGTAATAAAATACAAAATTCTTCTAAATGTAATTTCTCCTAAACAA
The DNA here is from genome assembly GCA_031002005.1 of Vandiemenella viatica. Classification (NCBI taxonomy): domain Eukaryota; kingdom Metazoa; phylum Arthropoda; class Insecta; order Orthoptera; family Morabidae; genus Vandiemenella; species Vandiemenella viatica. The sequence goes on along the minus strand of CM061918.1, from coordinate 52,685,059 downwards.
ATTCAATTGGGTGTCGTTATTGAGAGCACCCATGCTGAATTTTTTAGTAATGTGAATGAAAAATCAGAGAAATTCGGTTGCTTAAATCCAGCGATATACATACTAATTTAAAATGTCCAAAAATAACATTGATTTTATTTTCTAATATCTATGCAACGATATCTGATTCGATTGAGAATTCCAAAACAATTATTTTTTTAATCCAAATATAAGTACGACAGACTTTTTTAGTTTTCAGATAACATTTTTACATTTATTTCTATTAATAATTTTTTAATATTTTATTAATAATTTAATCTCTCTTTAAAATGTATTTTTGAGATGAAATTTATTTCGCATCGGTATATTAAATGCTGAAGAACAATAGTTGTCTATAACTGTTGAGTAATTTGTCTCTGAAACCGATAGATGGCCTTAGGATCGCAACATTAAGGGAATATGCGAATCGTCACTTACTCACAGGAGCAATAGTATATAGAAAATAATTTTGTAGAAGTTCATATGTACCTGAGTATAAAACATATTTAGACGGAAAACTGTATTGCATCAGTAATAATCCGAATTCGACATCTGCAAGTGATGTAACTGTACGTGTCAGTTTTTACGTAAGTATCCACAGGACAATTTAATTTTTCGGGAAAAAATTAAGGTGAAATTATTCCTCTGAATATAGTGACACATAATATAATTACAGCACAGGATAATAACAAAAACAAAGTACAGGAGTGTGGAACCTTGCAATAAGTAAATATTATGCTGATAAATACTCAATAAACAAGAATTTACACTTCCAGCATTCCTGTATTATCCAACATGAAATACCGCACGTGTATTTTTCTGATTTATGAAGTGCTTTTTTGATTCTAAAACCCTGCAGTTTTTAAAAGAAATTACGTTATTCTTGAGCACACAACGATAAATCTGGTATTCGTACGTTTTAGGTTTAATATTCAATAATCTTAATATTTTTGCTATTACTATAATTATCTGATTACAATTTTTCCGAGTTTTAGGAAAAAAAACTATGCTTAATGATTTCCTTACATTGTTATAAAATAATAAGAGCTAATACTTTGTTAAATATGTAAATGCCACATAAAATTCGGTCAAATTGGATAATGCCAACGATTAGGACTCCTCTTGGAATAAAACATAAAAGAAATAATATTTATTGGTTTTAGAAAAAACGAAAGGATTGAGACATACTAACGAAAAAAGCCTTTTTAAATAAATGAATACAATATGGCAATATTTTTGGCATAAAAATTATAATTCTAAACAATTAGCTATAATCAGTTAATGTTAAATGCAGAATTGATAAAAAAAAATATTACAAACTCTAATGACCACAGGATTTGTTATCTTATTTCAACAATTATGATAACCCATAGTTGCGCGTTAAATCTATTCGTAAACGCAAAAGGAATATATATATATATATATATATATATATATATATATATATATATATATATATATATATATATATATATATATATATTGATTAGTTGTAACGTCATATTTGTGTCAGTCAAAACTTAAATCACTGCCAATTTAATTTGTAAAAAAAAAAAAAAAATCGTTTCGAAGAATCAAAAGAAACATTAAAAATGATGGCTATCAGTTCCAATATTGCTCTTCTTAATAACCCATTAAGATAAGGCATTGCGGTTTCTTAGCAACTTGCTCTTCTGACTGAAAATTAACGAATAAACCTGTTTTCATATGCTCTTGTTTTAAATGTAAAATGATCTGTTCACGCAGTCATAATCTACCAACAAAGCTTATGTGACGTGTACATTTCTATTTTTTAGGAAATAAGAATTAACAGAGAAATCTTAATCCTAATCACTAAGTTTTATAAATTTTAAATCTTCTTTTTGGCTTAATCGCAAGGAAAGACTACACACGATCACAGATCACCGGAAGTGACTAAGCAGATCAGTGTCGCCAACCGCCGCTCGCCGACAGAAGAAAAACGAAAACAGCTGCGAGTCGCTCCGCGCCGGCGCCGTTAGTTGGCGGAGTCGCCGCGGGGCAGCGCGGCCGGGCGGCGTGACTGGTGACGTCAGCGCCGCCGGCAGCTATGGCGACGGGGGAGAACAAGAGAGAGAGAGCGAGATGGTGGGGGCGAAAGAGGGTCGTGCAGGGAGGGAGTAACGGCGGTGACGAGGCGAAGGGGGAAGAAACAGAGAGAGGGAGAGAGACGGAGAACGAGAGAGGCACGGCGCTCCAATCAGGGCGTCGCGAGGGGGGAGGGGAGGGGGCGCCATTTTGACACCCGGAATAACTGGATTAGCGCCCGGCCATTACTGCAGTGAACAATTGCCGCGCGCGCTCCGCACGCTAAAATATTCACGGTGCGGCGCGAGATTTTCGAGTAGGACCGGCCCCACCCCTTAAACTCCCCCACCCCTTGCCTCCAGCGATAACGTTTACTCTGTTTCGGCGCCGGCAGCGAATCTGCCTCCCTCTTTTTCTCTCTCCGGGTGACACACACATACGAACACCGTTTCTTCTTTCTTTTTTTTTATAACCAGCGGCAGTAACAGTTTTGGCGGGACGAGAGGCAGACGAGGATAAAAAAACGTCGGGGGAGAGAAGTGCTTGAGCCATTCGCTGCGTAACTGCTCGGAAAAGTAACATAAAATAGGCGGTACAAGGGCACTTGAGGGCGGAGTGTGCGATGGGCATATCATGGTACTGGCTTGGTTGATTTTAGAGCGCTCGACGCATTCTATCGGCCGATAGTGCATTATTTTTTTCCGTCTACCTCAGGTCTGCCATATATACAGTGTCACTCCAAGTGTTATCTTACGTCTTGATTGGGCCTTAAAAGACGACGCATTCCGCCTTTTCGATTCCTTTCTACCCATCACTTGGTCTTGAAGTATCTTAGATCGTTTAACAACTGATCAGTGAACTAGTTCTTGGCCTATGTTTGGCTTTTCCAGCAACAATCTTTTAGGGAACTGCTCAATGGACACTTATACACCTATCTCAGCCAATGTAGACTTTTACTTTTTAACACAGAACTGGGTTCACAACTGCAAGTTCACCATTTGTCTGCTTTTCTTTTCTCTCGTTTCTTCATCTCTTTTGGGTTATCTAGCCTCAGAACCGTAGGATAAGTGATTTGATTTCTATACGCTATTCATTCGCTATTAATTTCTTGTGTACTATGTAACAGTGTTATAGAAATAGCTTCGGAACTAGAAAGAGCGTCTGCTGATATATTTGTTGTCATATGCTAGAAATATTAGTAATCATTTTGGTCCATTATCTTCTCGCATTTTGAAATGTAATTACGGCATCAAAGTTCAGTGTCTTATAGAAGCAACATGTATCTCAAATAATGGTTGTACTTGAGTAGATTGAGATAAGTATTCCTGCCTGATATAAATCACTAGTTTTACTGTACCCAAGTGCTACATAATTTCAATGTTGACAAAAGCAATGATATGCTTCCATACAAGCAGGCTTCTTGGAGCATACGAAAAATGTTGTTTAGCTTCGTTCGTGAATTTTGTTTTCTGATAACAGCTTCTATTTAACTCTTACAGTGTTCAAAATGGAAGTGGAGTCCATGGTAGTTGCAATGACGAGTAATGACGTCACGTTTTATTTTTATCCACAAACACTCTGGTTTTATACTATCAGTACAACAATTAACATTTGCCATTATCTTGTGGAGATTTTTCTCTCAAATTCAGAGAGTCATGTTTTTAGTTTTAAAGTAATGTAAAACAAATTTGATGGTAATAACATCAGTTGATAGAGTATCCGGTACCTTCCCTTTCCTTGATACAATTCTTTCCAGGCTCTAATGGCCTTCACATTGACGAACCGTAAGGCTCTTAAGTCATAATTAAATGGGAATAGTTTAATTTTTATAGCAACTATTTCTTAATGTGATTTAAACTTTTCGTATCAAAATTTGTTAAAAAGCTTCTGTTATCACATGAGAGGGTAATAGAAGTGAAGTTACACCTATGTTTTCAATAGGGTTTTATAATTCAATAGGGATTTATAATTCCTAAAAGGTTTTAAAATCAGTTGGTGGCTTTAGAAAGTCTACGTCTCCAATATGCCAGCACCCTAAAGCATGAGGGATGTTTTTAATCCCTTTTGGATTTTCGCAAAACTTTGTTGCAATAATTATGTACAACTAAAGGAAGAACGATGTCTTACTTAAGTATTGCACGTATAAACTGAAGCATCAAATAAACGGAAGAGAAAAATGGAATAGTTGAAACAATGCGTAAATAAGTTATGTCTAATGCTGCAAATCAAACATTGAAGACTTACTGCGAAGAATGCGAATGATGAACAAATACTTTGATTTTTTTTAAAAGGAGATAAAAATCAAAGCGAAAAAGTCTTCAAAGTCGGTTGCGAGAAAAGAGTGCAAGCGAGGGGAAAAAATGTTGTTTCGTGCATAGTGTTTCCAGCTAAGAGAACAAAACACGAGTAACATCACATGCAGCGTAGTCTAAACGTCTTCAGTGGAATAATTTTTGTATCATTAGAATAGGGAGAAGGAATTCGGCATGGCTTTTTGAAGGATCGATTCCGGTATTCGTCTGTACTGGTTTCGAAAAATAACCTTGAAAAACCAAAATTTGTATGGTCGGACGTGGATTGGAATCTGTATCCTCTGGAATTTCATTATCGATCGTTAGCAATTCACCTAGGAAGTTCGATGAGTAGAGTAAGGCTGCTGAATAATTACCACTGCTGTATTTTCGTTTCCTTCCCTGTTTCCTTGTCCGACAAATAAGGAACTTAACTTACTTACCAGTATTAATCATGAAATTTGTCAATCTCCATACTGGCGAGAGCAAAATTTCCTTTGGTTGTAGCTACGTACTCAATAGAAAATCGAACTGTTGAACTTGTCACTTATGCTGTATAAGTATTTTGCTTTCGGATAAAATAATAATTAAATATTTATGTGTTAAAAATAAATAAAAGAAGAATGAAATCAAAGACTGTATTAGTATAACATCTGAGTTGTACAAGAAGTAACCCCTTCTCTCAACAGTGAAATAAAAGGAAATCAAACAAGTGTGAATTAACAATTTAACTAGGAGATTCACTATCAGATCAGTATCACATGGTAAAGCCAATTAAATGTGTTTGAATTAACCATTCAACTCAAAAACATAAATAATTTTAATGTCTGTACTAACACTACAAGCATACTATCACTTTAAAGTGAAGTTCATTCTGTAACGAAATACCAGCAATCCAGGAACCAATTCATAAAGCTTACGATAACATTACAGGTAAATTAATTCATTATTGAATTTTACATCAGCAGCTAAAAGCTAAAAAATTGTAAAATAGAAATGTCATTCATGAAACTATAGGGGAACTATTGTGCAACAAAAGGAATACTAAAACACCCAGAAAATGAAATAGAAGAAGAACAAAATCAAAGACTTAGCACTTCAGCTATCATTCAGGTGTCTAAAATTCATCAAAAAACAGGCACAACTATCAGGGAAAAAATAAGAAATAAATCAACAAGGTACGACTCTGTATTGAAAGAAACAAGACAAGCTCATAGGCCCATTGCTATCGTTCAATACTTTCTAGAAGAAATTTGTACCAAACATTGATAAATTCTACTTCATCATCTTCTTTTTCTCCTCCTTCTTCACAATTATCATCTTCTTCTTCTTCATCATCTTTTACTTTTTTTATGGCTATATACCTCGTCGACGTCTAGGTCATTAGAGGCAGGATGGGACTGGAGACAAGGAACGGTAAAGGAATTCGGCTATGGCCCTTTTGTAGGAAACATCCTAGCATTCACCTGTAATGATATGGGAAAACATGGAACACTCAAATTTCGATGCCCACACGGGGATTCGAACAGCCAACTCCCCGAATGCGAGGTCAGAGCGTTAACCACTCATCCACCACGCTCGGTTACTTTTTCTTCTTCTTCTTCTTGGTGTTAAGCCTTTTGGCCTGTCACGTACGGTCTCAACCTTCTTCATTCTGGTCTTGAGGATTTTCCGAGGGATCCACTCCGTCTTCATCAATAGTACAGGATATTTCCAAGTTGTTCTGTAGTTTTTAACAGTTTGGAGAACTGGTTTAATTATTAGTTGATAAGTTAGTGAAAATTTACAAGTTCACGAAGTAATTATCGACAGTTTCTCTGGTCCAAGTCACGATTAAGCGTCAAATGAAACTCCAAACCCCCTTGCGTCGGACACGTTGTCGCAGGCAGCTAGAGTGAAGGTGCGTGCAAAGTGTTTTGCGGGTGTATTGTGCCGTGGAGTCCCGCGCCAGCCAGGCCTGTTCTATTGATCGGACTAAACACACACGCACGGCGGCGTCGGCGCCTTTGTTGTTAACGGCGTCGCGGCGCGAACTGGGCAGTGCCAAACGCCAGCCTCCCACACCGACGCTTCCTCTGGCTACAGATCAGCTCATCAGCAAGTAGAACAGCACTCACAAGTGGAACACAGAAACCATAGCAGACCTGCACAACACTCTGCCAAAATGATCACTCTAGCCAGCACTTCCCAATCGTTTTACAGATTAGACTAAGATCGCCACTGACCCCTTAATAATAATAACAACAATAGTTGGAAATTGGCTATTCTAGAAACGTCATTTGAAGGTTCGACTCACATCAAACACATTGTGGCCGGTGTTTGCATGCTCTCACTCCTCCGTTTATGCTTTCATAGTGAATAATTTTAGGATAGATTCCTGGATCTCTGGGTGTCCACGGTCGCCATGTTAGGAAACCCTGCTCTAGGATAAAAACTTTTGTGCATCCTAACACGCGTTTCTATTTAAACTTAAGCCAGTCTGAAGTATGGTTGTAACCTCCTGAAGTTACTAATTAATTATCAGTGGTTCGAAGCACAGTTCAAGACCTACAGTGATTATTGTCATCTACACTAATATTATAAATGCGAAATTAGCTATGTCTAAAGGATGTTTCAGGAAGAATGGTAAATAATGAAGGAGGTGGTAGTATATACAATATTGAGTAAAAATGTTCATATAAAGAAGTGTCTGATTTTCATTCGTTTTGGAATGTTATAGCCACCAAGGTCACCGGACCCTACACAATTAGATTTTTGTGTATGGGTATGGTTAAAAAACGAAGTGTGCAAAGGAAAAGAAACACAAGAGACGAATTACTTGTTCGCAAAGTAAACCCTCCTACACTCATAAAAGTCCACCGAGACATAATCTGAAGAGCTACACGTACTGTTGGGAAGGGAGCTGCTAAATGTATTGAAATCGATGGTGGGATTTCAGAACATTTTTTTAATCTTTTTCCAATTTTACATATTTTTTTGCATTAATAAATTACTTCAATAAGTTACTTGTGTCCTTTTGATCATTTTCTGAGGTTTATTTTATGCGAAACATTCCAGCACCCATGTCTCCAAAACGAATGTAAATCGTACACATGTTTATATGAAACTTTTTACTCAATATTGTTCCTCCTATTCCTCCAGAATCACCATGCATTTGTTACGTTTTCATGACTGAACGGCAGAATCGATCTTGATGAAATTTGGTAAGGAAATACTACGTGTAACTAGGACGGACATAGGATACTTTCCTCGGGACACATAACATATTTTGTCAAGAAATTTTGAAAACTAACCAAGTGGTGACAGACAGACGGATAGAGTGTGTAAATCTCTGCAGTGTTATTTCGGTCGCTCAAGCTTTGTTTTTCATGTACAGATAAAACTCATTATGTAGTAGAGTTGTAGATTTGCGCTGCACCAGACTATTATTTTGTGTTTACTAAAAGCTATTGGCATCAATGTATTTTGTCTTCTATTTTGATATGCCTCGCAGGCGTAAATTAGATCTAAGGCGTAGCTCTAGCAGAACACAAGCAGATAAAGTTTTTAGAACCCAAGAATCTGATGCTCATGATGAAGAAATAAGACACCATCAAGCAAACATGTTGCATACTAATTCAGTTCATGAGACAGGTTCGGTGGGAGAATGGTATGGTGATGACTTCTCCGTCATATTATCCTGACAGCTTTTTGGGATATCGGTAAATGTGATGTCCACGCGTACGAAGTCGCGGGTAACAGCTAGCATCCTTTAAATCCCAGAGGAACATAGGAGTTGCTCTGTGTCCTATGTGTTTCTACAACCTCTCGGCCGGTCTTGTTCATGGTTGCCAGTTTCCGATTGAGAAAAACATATAACTTATGGTAATCTTTGTCCTGTAATGATATTCCTCCAATCACCAGATCCACGAAACATTTTTCATCCTAAAAATTCTTTGGATACCTTCATTTTTTACTTCAGATCTTAAGGACTTTAGCTATGACAGAGTTGAGACTTTACATATTCCACCTTTCTCTGGCTCTTGCGTCGGGGGCGATAAATGAAAGCTATTTTTCTGTTATTGATTCGCTTGCATACCCGTCTCTAGGAGATTATATTGGCTAATTATCAACCTGCTTGCTTATAAAAGTGAAACAGCTCGGTCCATATACGGAAAGGTAGAGATATTTTTTCAGGTACTTGAAATGACCTTCGCATCTGACAGTGGTTAAAATGATGTGAACTTTCTGTGGTTCAGATTCCACATTCACTACTGGTTCAGTCAAGACAGAGGTGGAATGCGCGGTAGTTTTAATGTAATTCACTTCATTGAGATGGATCATTTGATCGGTGGCACCGAGCGTGGTGGGTGAGCGGTAATGCTCTGGCTTCGCATTCCTTAGGACGAAGGTTTGAATCCCTCTCCGGACATATTTTTAGATTTTCCATGGTTTATCGAAATAATTCCAGGCAAGTACTGGAGTGGTTCCTGCAAAAGACCGTGGCCTCGTTCCCTTCCATTTCTTGCGCCTCGGGATCGACGAAGAGTAAGAATAAAAAATACTACTTGTGCACTTCACCAAGTTTTAATTTAAACTTTTTCAATGATGCGTTAAATTGCTCAAAGTATCTGTCGCTAACTTATTTAAATCCCTGACGTCCTTAACTACAAAACAATTATTTTTTACTCTCTTATACCCAATAGCCAGTTTATGATCACAGTCATTTTTTCCCTTGGTCGTATTGCTCCTAATTATTCTACCGATTGACATTCTGTAACGAGCGTTGATGGTGAGCTGTCAAGCTTGAGTCTCGCTTTCGGGAGGATACGGGTTCGAAATCTGATTTCGGTTATCCGTACACTTCGATAAAATCTCCCAGGTTACCAATGTTTCCAGTAATAACAGTACGGATAAAAGGGTTTGACTGTGGATATATTTTCTGTCTTGATGTTTGGCAGCGTGTGACAGTTTTTGTCTGCAGTGAAGTACTTGTAGTTGAGGCGCTATCCGCACCCTGGCGGTAACGATTTGCTGCCGGCACGCTGGTGGGTCGTTAGTCACGGACCGGGCGAAAGCACCCTCTGCCACACACAACGGTGTAAACAAGGCCTCAGCCACCAACTAGGAGACAGGCATTGGTTTTTGTGGAATAACGCTGCTAAAGATATGGCACCTTGTAAAGTGCTCAGAGGGATCTTAATAACTGACCATCAGCTGAAATGAGGAAACAGAAAATTTATGACACTGCGCATGCCTGAAGTAAAACTTCTGAAAATGTTCATGTAGCTTCTCCTTGAAATGACTGACTACGAACCGCTCAGTCTCCATGACAGCGAGCAAGTTTGCTTATTTGTAGAAAGTTCGAATTACGCAATAGGAGAAACCTTTCAATATCAAATTACGACTAAAAAACTTTGTATAGCTGAGTCTATGTATCACAGGATATGGACTTCAGAAAAAGCAGAAAAAAAAACAAAAATAAAAAACGTGTACTGCGTAACGACTTTCAAAAATTTAGTGGATAAGAAAGTATGAAATGAACGTAATTTCCAAATGACAGTCGAGGAAATGTTAGGGTAAGACTTTGACAGACGGAAAAGACATAATGATTGATCTAATTTTAAGCATTGGTCAGTTTTTTAGTGGAGGAAACTGTCGAAGGTAAGAACACTACAGGGACATGAATATACACTATACTAGAATAGTTTTTAATAGGCAGGCAACTATCACGGCAAAAACCAACATGATAGAAAACTGCTTTGATTCCATGCGAAAAAGAAGGCCACTCCATCTTTCGAGAGTTAGGATGATTCTGCGTGGAATAAACACAACCTCACTCTTAGCAAACCCACTAAATACTTAGTAATAATCAAGTTGAGTCGTCATAACAACAACAAAAAAACTATTTTTTGAGTTTATTCGATGTTGAACTTCTCAAGGCAGATTTAAACCAAAAAAATGCGTCAAAGTGAGTCCAAAACTGAGAAAAATGAGTTGTTGGGTTCAAAGATTATCACCACCTAGCTTGAACTGGCTGAAATACGAAGGAGAACTGTACTTGTCCTTAAGGATTCACTCTGCAAAAATTGGAGAATTTATGTTGAGTTCGAAAGAATTTAAAAGTATTCTATTAAAAAAGGACATAGACGATCTCCCTATTGTAGACACAATAAAAAAAAAAAATTTCAGAAATAGATGTGAAGCAGGTAATAGAGGACGCAGATTATTATCAGTTCTTGAAACGAAGAGTTCAGCTGAGCAAGTGATTTTAGAATAGGTAATGCCTGTCAAAGCAAATGTACTTAACTGTTGGTATAAAAAACACAGATCAGATTAGATATATTCACTTACCTAGACAGATCCCCTCTGCAGCTGCTTATATTCTCCTTTTCAATTATATCTAATCTCTTATCTCTGCCGAGGGAACAGGTACAGGACTGCATCAAAACAGTCGAGAGACTGATGACAGAAAAAAGGAATTTATGATTTGAAAAATATTGCTTTCCAGAGGCGGTTTCATACAGTTTTGATCAAGCTACTTTATATTTACCAAATGCCACATTTATTTAACAATTACTTTTACACCGTTTTACTGCATTCAACTATATTTTGAAACAATTATAATTCTCATAAACCATCGTCCATATAGTTTTCATTCATTTATAGTTCCAATGCTGCATTCTAAAAACCAATTATCGCATCAGTCTGGTTCGTAGATTTGGAGCATTTCCGAAGCTTCTATCACTATACTCATACCGAAATGTTAAAATACACCTCAATGAAGGTAATTTCATTTTAATACTCTGCAAAGGATACAGGTTCGTAGCGATTAAGTAACTTGTGATCAAAATCTTTCTAACTGCCATCGATTCAGACAGTTAATTAGCCATATCGATAGCGGCGTCGAAGAAATTGGCCGCGAATCGGAAACTTGTTAACAGCCAATACCGTGGTCCAATAGCCATACCCGACACCTGCCTGCAAGCTACGTGACCCCAAGGCAGATACGACACGATGCTTCTTTGTTGACTTCATTGTAAAATACGAGAGGGCAAGTGATTTTAGAATAGGTAATGCTTGTCAAAGCAAATTTACCTAAGTCATAGTATAAAACATGCAGATCAGATTAGATTTACTCACTTAAACAGATTCCCTCTGCAGCTGATTATATTCTCCTTTTCAATTATACCTAATCTCATGTCTGTGGCGTGGTAGGGAACACTTGCTGAATTATGCCATGTGTTGACACATGATAACTGTTGTTATACTTACTATGGAGGCCGATGAGAAGAAGAGAAAAAAATTCTTGACAAGACTTCAAAGAATTAATCCAATATCTGGAATTTAAATCTGAGCTAGCTTATGATGAACATTTGATATTAATTGCAGATTCCTCATTTTTGTCGATTTTGGCGAGCCACGGATCACGCAAAAAGCCGTTTTCGTAATTTCATCTTAGTAGTCTTCATCTGTTTACAAGTATTTCTTTTTCCCTCATATCTGACCTATTCTTTACCCTTTTCATTTCATGTCCTCTATTTTTCTTTTCTTGTTAAACCTAATATTTTACTCTCTCTTTGAAAACGCATCTACCTTACTCTTCCTCTTCTGATATTCTCACATTTCTTAGATCTTTTACGACTTCTGAAAAAAAAAAAAACGTGATTTCTGTTTTGAAGTTTTTATATAATCTTACTGAATACATTATTTTTAAACAAACGTATATTACTGCTATTGCTTTTTTCATTTATTAAACCAATCAAACAGTTCTTTATCAATTTGCTTATGTGTGCAATGTTAAGTTACAGGGTAAAAACGTAAACAATTTTTAGTTACAGTTGTAGACGCAAATTTAACTTTCTGCTTTTGTTTCGTTTGCAGGCCTGGTTCCTCTCGAAAACCCCGCCAAGGACTTTTCCGCGGACGGCCTTGGCTTCAACAAGAAGAAGAAGAAGAAAAGGAGACACCGGTAAGAACAGAGTTGAACCTTCTACCTTAGAGATTAATGACCCACATTATTGTGTACAATGTGCTGGAAGGATAATCCTTGCTCCCGTAGCTTCGTTTCAATTTAGTTTTTGTTCAGCCATAATGTTTTGCTTCCTTCCATTCTCGGTTGGTGAAAACATGTGTTGAAGAATATTGATCATTTTTGAAAAATGAATCCACTTCCAGATAATAGTTATTAAGGTATTTATTCTGAGGTACAATCCATATTCACTGTTAATTTTGCAATGTAAGTTTTCGTTTGTTTTAAGGGGGATATAATTACTCAAAGTACGTTTTGCATATTATTTTCTGACAGTTCACCTTACGGAAGAACTTTTAATTTGTCAGTTGATTTCGTCTTCTTCTTTGATTCACACTTCTGATACCATTTGTGATGGAGAGCTTGTATGAGTTGCCGCTACGGAGTTCCACTAGTTACTCCAGTGCCGAAGGCTGGCTCAAACACTCTTCTGGAATCTTCTGACTTGACCTCTTCTGTTCTTGAATCATTCTCAGACAATTACATTAATGTGCGCATCGTGGGTTAAACCGAGTACCAAGGATACTTGCTAGAGAGAGAACGGAAAGTTAAGGGTAAAGAAACCCCGTTTAATCTAGACTAGAGAACCATATCACAATTATGTACATAGAAATCGTGGTATGTCGTAACCCGAAATCAACTAACAGAGAATGGCAAGGCTGTGTAGCGAATTTGTATTCTGAGGCCATGATGATTATTTGTAGCCCGTGAGTGAAGAAGTGAGACCGATCCATGTTTTCTGGTTCGATGGTAAACTATTAAGTTGCCTGCTCGGCAGTGCACGTGTCACTTGTACTTTGAACTGTCGAACAAACAGGACGGGCTGTCTTAACGTCTGCGATGCCGTAAAACCTTACACAATTACATGATTCTGATACTAAAATATTAAACTAAGTGACATCCTGTTACAACATGTATATATTTAAGTTGGTAGTTAATTATTCAGTCATTAACTGAAAGACGTAATTGAGCATGGAATCCATTGCCGAAAGGGTATCTAACTTAAACAAAACAGGCAAAATTTATTGACATGAAATATGTAAATTCAGATTTACCAGAGACAATTTACGATCTTTGAAAAAGAGAACAAGGCCTTGGTAATATGTTCTGAGACTCTCTTTACCATAGTCGATTAGGGGTCCTTAATATAAGAATGGGGCTTCGCTGTCTGCAATAATACCTGTCATACCACGAGGGATGTTCGTGGCTGGTGAGGAGCCACCATGAGGATAAGCAGCATTACCCTGAGTTAGCCCCAACAAATACAGCAACACAGGTGGGTAAACTACAGTCAGAATAGCAACTCCAGCTCTACCCTCTCGAGGGGGAGGAGGATTGGTTATTCGTTGTTAAAGCAACACCGTCTTTCAAAATACTGCCGCTGTCGATATCTGCTTGAAGCAGGGTATCCTGGCTTGATTCAGCAGTCCAATCAAAACCGACAGTTTCCACTAAAGAACAAACATCTGAAAATTTTAGTTATTGGCAAAATGTCACTGGTTCTGCAGAAAATGAAAAGATGTCCAAACTTTTTGCTGAAGTCCCTTTAACGCATGTACGAGTACCTTCAAAACCTGAGTCGGATTGAATTTTGATATCTAAGTAACATTTTTAAGGCACTTTCCAGTTTCACGATGATTTTGTGAATATATTTCCCATTGCTACTAAAAATCATGGACATTCTAAGCTAAGGAACATGCAGAGAAAACCGTTTGAAATTGGAAAAGATTTAAATGAAAGATTTCTCAACAATGATCATAGGAAGTGTTTTGTTGATAACGAATGCTGGCCTCTGCTCTTTCAGTTATTTCATGCAAATCGAGACGTATGTTATCTGACACGACGTTTCACAAGCAAAAACCTTGTGGATATTATCAATCATATCTATTAATTCAATAGATTTCCATATTGAATGATCCATTTGGCGTAGAAAGGCAGGTACTATCGCCAAAACTCTGATTTAGTTACCCTTATGCCACCGAGTGATCAAGAAATTATATCTCCAGCCATACTTCTCGGATGTGCATAAATGGAACTTATTTCTTTTCCAGGACCATCTTCACGAGTTACCAACTGGAGGAGCTGGAGAAGGCGTTCAAGGAGGCGCACTACCCAGACGTGTACGCCAGGGAGATGCTGTCTCTCAAGACCGACCTGCCCGAGGATCGAATACAGGTAGGACTGCACCCACTGGTTATGGCAAATGTCTAACCGCACAGTCGCCCATGGAGAGAAATTTCCTTCCGAGGCGGCTCAAAGTTGATACTGATCGACTAACGCAGCGTCTAGTGGGAAGTTTATAGGCTACTCCTGCAAACGAATACTTGGGAGGTGGATGATCTCCCGAGTCTCATACAACCAATCATTGCCACAGTTTTCCACGGGGTTTCTCTGTTCCTAATTTCCCTTTTTCCTGCCAACCTTCGGAAAATTAATTCCTAACAGCAAAATGAGTTTGATTGGTGAGGTCTTTGAAGATCTAGGCGCCGAAGTGTTCCAGGTGGTGCAGTCAGCGCTAGGTTCCCGGCACTATAACCCAGAAAGGTTTTACTTCGGAAATAATTTAACAACAACGTAAATGAACCATCGGAGGTGGCTGAAATAGCATCGCCGTTGTATCGATTAGAACTAATGATCTACCAAATATGACTCAGTACCTCCAAGCTAAGCTCCCACAAAAGACTTTTAATATACTTGTACAGCATCCTCGTTTGATAGAATGTTCTAGCAACACGATGGGTGTATGGGTGTCGTAACTCTCAAATTTTTTTATTATTATTTTCGTTACCTCAACATGTGAAATTTCTCAGTTCTTTGTTGATATCGAGTCAATGCAATAGTCTCTACGTCCTCGCATTTGGGATGACGCGGGTTCGAATCCCCGTCCGGACATCCAGATTTGTGTTTTCTATGGTTTCGCCCAATCACTACAGAAGAATGCTAAGATGCTTCCTTCAAACAGGCCATGGCCGAATTCCGTTCCGTTCCTTGCCCCAATCCCATCCCGCATGGCGTCGTCGGCGAGGCGTAAAGCCCAAGCAAAAAAAAAAAAAATAGTCTCTTCGTATTTGGGAAGTTGTTAGGTAGAAGTTACAATTGTTTCATCTTATCGAAGTCTTCCAGCTTTGGCAAGCGAATGGCTCATTTTGGAAAGTTGTAGATAATGTTTTTCTTCTGAATAGGAGTATTTAGTCTGCATATGATATGGAAAGTGACAGGATAATTAAGGAAGTATTAACTGAAAAAATTTCCGTGAACACATTAAAATTATTTTCCGCAACCAAATTCTACAGGTTCATCAGCAGAGGAGGACTTATTGTATGTCCTGGAATTGTCTCGTCCTGATTTAGTAACTGAACTAATTGCCATAAGCATCCGCTCTTCATTATGGAACTCCTGCTCGACAGACCGGTCATTCCTACTTGGCGACTGCGAATCCGCTTCACATTCGCTTCTGCGTCATAACTTTAATACTAGCCGTAATAACAAAAGTTAAAACATCGCATAACTATTTTAAACAACCTAGCTTCTACCAAGTCTAACAGAATGGCTGTTTGAGTTTAAATGACTTGCGAACCAGCGATTTTATAGGCGGCATCCTCAGATACTTTGCGATCGAATGTGCGTGTGATGGGTGATTTTCCTGGGAAAACTTCTCATTACATACCCTTCACCACTATTGTCTTTACTTTGGTTGAATGTTTGGAGAAACTACAAGCTATTTTCATTATTATTCTCTTAATACATATGATATCAGCATGATTTTGATCATATACTGTTCCATCTGAAAAGTTCTGGGCTTCAGCCATAGAGGACGAATCTATCGACTAAGTTCAAAGAGTACAATTTGGAATATAAAAATGTCTACAAAAAAAGAGCGTTCCCCAGACAATTTGTTAATTTATTTGTAACTAGTATTAATTGCAATTGTAACATTTTACTACAAATACTCGGACCAGTTTCTGACATTATGTCGACAGAGACTCGAGAACTACTGGTACATAACTGATTTCGTTTTTCTGATGTTTCATTGGCTCGTTGTCTTCACATTTCACTGTGAATAAATAAGACAGGTAACCCCTCGCCCCACAATACGGATTCAAAGAATGCTTGAAGCGGAAATAGTCTGAAGTCACGGATTAATGTAATGCTTATTCCAAAGAATGATCACTGGATAACGTACACTAGGATCCTGCCATAAATGATTACGAACTGCATTTTAGCTAAATCTGTATTCCAAATTACTAACATTTTTTACAAACGTCCCCAGTAACACACACCGCAGTGCTCATAACTAATTGTTCATACACTTTAGAACCTCCCCAAACATTTAGAAATTGTATGTGAACTTATCTCAAAAACAGCAGTTCTTAGCATTGAGAAATTATATTAATAGATCATCCAGATTCATCTAGTCACCGATATGGCATAGAAGAGTATCGAAAGAGAGATAAGCTGGGATGATATTTTATGTAGAGATGAGTTGTGATCGTGCCACTTCTATCACAGCATCCGGGAGGTGACACAACGCTTCCCAAAATTTATTCGAAACGTGAAGCAGAAACTATTCACCAGCAGGGATAGACCTTTCCTCTTTCGTGGGGCTTTACTACCTTTCAATGTACAAATGGTACCGCCAACTTTAACTTATATTTGTTACAAAAGCGTGGCTTATGGGTGAAGCTGAAAACATTTCATAGATGTTGTCTGCCTTTCCCAACGAAGAGGTGTGACCTACGGAGCCAGTGAATGACCGCATAAGCATCCCCATCTAAACCTACCAATGGCTGTTGTATATTGAGCTATCAAGTTACATGTGAAATTAATTCTGTTTTTCCTATTGCTTAAAATATAATCTCAATCCCTCTCGCCACATCAATAATACATTTCTGATTTAATTTCCTATTAACAACTCAAACGTAGCTAATTTTACACGATTCATGATACCTAATCCGCTGTCCTTGACATGCTTAAATCGTTTCTGTATGGTTGTAAATTATGAAGAGATCGTAGCAGAAATTAAATTACAAGAGGATCAAGCAGTGTTTCGATAGGGACGGTCATGCAATGATAACAACTTTAGTATTAAGAGAATTCTAGAGAAGAGACATGAAGTTAATATGCTTTCATTGACTTCAAAAAAGCTTTCGATAGTGTAAATAGATGCAAATTGTTTGACATAATGACCAAAAACAGATATCCTAGGCATTTAATTGGAATCATCAAAAGTTTATGTAAATATAGATATATAACCTCCAGATATCGAAAAAGGAAACAAAAGTGATGGCCTATTACGGTAAACGTCCAATTCTCTCAAAAATAGTAGCTGGCGACACAATGATAACAACAGGTAATAAATTTTAACTACTTAGGCTGTGCAATCAGTTATGGCATAATGACACAGGGAAAAAGATCACCAGCTTCCCATCAGTATGGGACAATAAAGAGACAACTTCAGAAAAAAAAACAAGAAAAGACAAAAAAATAATGAAATTTTATAATATGATGGCTGCCTCGACTCTGCTGTATTAAAGTGAATCTTGAATAACTGAGGTAAGATATAAAGAGTGAATTTCAAAATGCGGAAAAGAGATTTCTTAGGAAGGTGAAAGACTGTACCACGCAAGACCATTTAGGAAATGTTGAAATTTTGGAAGCACTGATAAATAGAATATAAACAAAAAGATAGGGGAAAACGGAAAATCGTGAAGGCAACATATTGAAAGAATGAACGAAGTAAGGATTCCACTTCTGTCGATGCACTACAAATCAAAGACACCTAGAGATGTTGGTAGACCTAAAAAGACATGGTGTATAATTACAAAGTGAAGACATAACTGTCATTAATGACTAATTCTCGAAGTAAAGAAGAAGAAGAACTAAATCGTGCAGTTCCTAAATATTCACATCTTTAATTTCACCGAACGAGATTTAGTTTGGTTATATTAAAAGTCCCAGTGTTGCTACATGTTAAAGAAACAGCAATGCGGCAATGCCCCAAAAGAACTAGCTGTAAAGAATTTGCTTTAGTCATTTGCGCTGTTGCTATAGGAGAAGACTAAAAATTACCTTGCACAAATCACATCTCATGCCTATTTTCACATATGCTCTGGAAACATGAACACTCACATCGAAGAACCTTAGCAAGGTCCAAGCCTGTGAAATGAAGTTTCTTAAAAATGCTCTCCAGAAAGCGAGACTTGATCATATAAAGAATGATGAGATTTAATCGAACCTAGAGTTAAATGATTCAATGAAAGAAAGACTTGGGTCATCTGAACTTAAATCGTATTGGTATGTAAAAACAATGGACATCACAAGATTATCGAAAGCTTATTTGGAAAAAAGGATAACAGGCAAAAGATCATTTGGAGCACCAAGGAGAAGATGTATTGGCCAACTAAAGGAGAATATAAAGAGAAGAAGATAGAATTGGGGATCTGTTATGAACAAGGAAACTTTCTCAGACATGGTACAATGGAAGATGATCGTCTATAACAAACTAAACGGAAACACTGGAAGGCATGTAAACTACACCCAGAAAACTGGAGATGGTCCAAAACATGATGCTGTTATTGTAAACTCTTATAATAGGATCAGTTTCGCAATCAGAATCTATCGTTAAAAATATGAGAGCATTTAAGCCGGTTTGACAGTGGTTGTAACCTGGGTATATGACCCCGCCAGGGTCAGGGCTATGCTCTCCCTTAAGACGCAGGCTTACTTCTTCATTACGGGGGTTGGCATGCCTGACGGCTGGGGGAGGCGACGCCAGGCGTCTTCTTAACAGACGACGCCCTCCCCCACCCCTGTAACGACCAAGCGACGAGAGGCCGACGTTAAGGCAGCTAAGGGAACGGCATCTAAACAGCACGACCGACATCTCCATACACATTCGTCCCGGGCGCATTTCTTGCCTCTCGTCCAGCAGCATTCAAGTCTAGAGACGAGCAATCCCCACCAGAGTAGTTTCTTCAAAACTCGACGTTTCAACATCTGTCTCTACCGTCGTCATCAGGTAATCCAGAAGAAAGTACAGTGACACATACTGTGACTGCCTAGCGACAAATGGTGCCCATACCCTGACCTCGTGCAAAAACTACTTGAGCTCCTAATATCAATTGGACTATAATAAAATGATCATTTATATAATCGATGGAGAAACCACCTGTTCGCCTTGGACCCTGCTTCGACGAAGGGTGCTCATTTGAAGAGGTCCAAGGCAAGAGGTGCAGAGGTCACGTTTGGAGAAGCCATTTATTAATCGTTTCTGGGATAAAACCTGCTATGGTGACGGTTGAATTATTCGGTTTTCTGCCTTTTTCTTACTTTCTTTAGAGCCTGCCTGCCAGTTTCAATCCGCATCTGTTATTTTATCCTTCTTTCTTACCGGTGCTCCTTCGTTATTACGTTGTGTTTCCTCTTTCTCTCTTGAGTCCATTTTGACCCCGATTTCTCCCCCTTTTTACCTTGGAATCCTACCATACTCAGTGTCTGCTTTCGAAAAGTCTCTGTTACAATTGTGTCTTGTTTACTGACATTATTTCGTATCAAAAATTCTTTGATCTCTTGAGCCCATCTTTAAGATGATTTTTTTTCTCCTCGAAAAATATTTCAATATCTTCCTTATTTGCCTAGTGCCATCCAAACGAGAGTTGAATCCAAACATATTATTGTCATTTTTCTGCTTGATTTTGTTATTTTTTTACAATTTTCAATGTTTCCTCATTAGTTCAGTAGTTTGCAGTGGAAGCTAAATTTTCCTTATAATGCTAATAATTCTTTCTTCACGTTTATCGAGTCTATAATTTAGTAGTAGTCATTCACTTGCGTAGAGACATTGTGTTTTTTACTATTGTGTTACAATGTGTTATTTTAATGTTTTTTTGGCAGGCACATTTGTTGTAGTTTTATGTTATTTATGTTTATTTACTGGATGTTAAATGGTATAGCTTTGCCTCATATTTCCTCTCTAAGTGCACCCATTCAGTACATATTGCTTCTTTGTAAGATATATAAACTCTTTTGTATAGTAATCAATGTGTGGATTGGTTTGCAGAAGCATTCCTTTCAAATCTATCTTCTTCGTTTCCTGCTAAGTATTGAACTTATGTCTTCCATTATTTGTTGCACGGGGTACATTATTCCATATTCCATGATATTTCTTCCGTGTGGACATCCCTTGCGAAACCCTTTTCATCAGGCTCTTATGGCGTACAAAACATCCAAATAGTTCTTCTATTTTCAATACCCCTTACGTTCCACTACTATCTGATAGACAACTAAATTTGTCGTTTCGTTGTTCCAGCTGATCTTCAATATTTGCCAATAGCACTGTTCTTCAAACTAGACTATAGCCTACTCTTCTTCGAAGTGTTGTCGTACATCTTTCACTCCCATGCCAACCAACACTCCAAACAAATGTTTTATTAACCTTTTTCCTATCCTCCAAACTGAAGTTATTGGTGGTTACACGATATTTGTTATTGTTAAATGCTATCTTCACCTGGACTATCCTATTTCTTACTCCCTGCTGCCTGTTCCATCTTTTGTATTTCTGCTTCCCATACAAGAAATTTCGTCGGCATCATTTAATGTATGGTTATCCATTATTAACAGTTTCACCGCATTGTAGCGAATTTAATTAGACTGGTAACTTTGCTATCTACTCTGAGAGATGATTTGTAGTCTAATTTGTGTGTGTGTGTGTGTGTGTAACGACAGTACATAGTAAGTTCTCCCGTGAGGGAACTAGGTCTGAAAAAATATAGATAATTGTTTATTCGTGACATAATTCGTAGGAAATGTTACTAAATTAATAGTGGAAAATTACCCGCCAGTGTGGCAGGACGCGTTAAAGCGCCACCGCACTGACTCGAGGAGATACAACGGGACCATGTTCGAGCCCTGGAACGCGCCTGCTGGTCCTCCTGGTTGCGGTATTTGCGCGATTTTCCGCAGTCACCTATGGAATGCTGGGACGGTCCCCAATCTCGCCTCATAAACATTTCACTAACAAAATTGCACTCATAGAAACTGTATTTACACGAATGACATACAGCTGGAAACGGTAAAGCTCCCCCTACTTCTGCATGAACTGACAAACCCTGGTTCGAACTATCCAGTGCAAACTTAAAACAAATTCTTAATTATAAGCCATAATGAGAATCGTGGTTTTGAGCGATCCGATAGGGTTCCATTCTCAAATCATAATTATTATTGCTGCAAGGTGTTTTTTTTTTTTTTTGTCACAAGCCATTATCTCCCTTCATACCTAACCTAAATCTATAAATGAGATATCATTTTACAGATTAAGGTATCCGCTTTTGTTACATCACATTTTAAGAAAGTAATTTTTTCCAAATTCAGCCTTTAAAGGGCAAAAATATTAATGTTTATAAATTGCGGTTGTTTGTGTCACGAACCATTTATCCGCTGATACCTAACCGAAATTAATAAATGAAGTATCATTTAAAGATTAAAGTCTCCGTTTTGATGACATCATATTAAGGAAGGATTTTTTTCCGGAGTTTGACCCTTAAAGGGGGAAAGTATCAATATTTCTAACAAGCGCTTTTGTGTCATGAGCCATTTATCTCCCTTGATATCTAACCGATATAGAAAAATGATATATCATTGTAACTATTATGGTCTCCGCTTTAGTCACATCAAATTATAAAAAAACATTTTTTTTTAATTCAACCCTTAATTGTCAAAAGTATCATTATTTCCATAATGTATTTTTTTTTGTCACGAGCCATTTATCTTCCTTAATATCTAACCGAAATCGAGAAATGAGGTATTAATTTAGAGATTAAGGTCCCCGGTTTGGTTACATCATATTAAGAAAGGAATTTTTCGCAATTCGACCCTTAAAAGGCAAAGCATCATTAGTCCGTAACGTATTTTCATGTCACGAGCCATTTATCCTCCTTGATACCTGACTGAAATTGATAAATGTGGTATCATTTTCTTGATTAAGATCTGCACTTAGGCATCATTATAAATTAAGAATGAAATTTTTCAGAACATGACCATTGAAGGACAAAAGTAATAACTGTGAAAGTCGCGCGTGTGAGACACTTCAGTGCGAAGCTACTAGATAACTGCATCATTTATGACTGCTTCTCTGGCGTTGACTTTTGTTACGTGCACTAAACAAATGAACAATTGTTACATTGCTACAATTGCTTATTTCATCCTATTACAAAACACCAACCTTATTATTCATCGTATTCCCGAAATTTTCGCACGGTTCATCTAGTAATAAAATAATAAAAAAAAGTCATGACAGAGATCTTTGGTTCATGTGGACAAAATCACATATATGTATAAGAAAGTGACTTTCTCGCCTGTTGCCGCATAACATTTGTGTGGTTATGGTCTATGACCTAGCTCACTGTAGTCATTCCGTTATGTTGGACACACCGCGGTACAGTGGCTGGGTCCAGTGCGCATGCGCAACTTTGCGGCTCGATACGTGATCGAGGGTGGGCGCCCTGTTATCCTGTTAGCAAGTTGGCAACACTGGCAGTAACTGCATCAATACTGCCACTACACCGGACTGATCAACAGCTCACCGCGTCGGGACCATCTCGGGATTACCTTTTTTTTTATTTAGGTCTTCTCCACTTACACACCCCTTGGAATATAAAAGTACTTCTCTTCATTTCTTTCCAGAACTTCTCAACTAATGGCCTACCTCTGTTCATCTGATATTATTCTCTGTGTTGTAAATTTTGCCAGAAAACCTGAAATTTTGTCAGTCTTCCAAAGCTTACTCTGGTGTTGATGATTATCTTGCATGGTCTTGAGTTTTTCCAAATACCCTCTCGTTTTTTTAGTCATCCTATGGAGCTTTTTAATTCAGAAATAAAATTGAATATTTTATTGATCATTCTACAACTGTATAAATGTCGACAAAAAATTTGTCTACTTTGATTTCTTACTATGCATGTAATTTTAACTGTGTTCTTTTACAAATATTTACGAAAAGTTTGCACAAACCAATTTCGAAATAGTTGTTGAATGTGACATATTATAAACTCCATACCTTTTATTCTGTTTATTTTTGTCACCAGCTTCTCAAAAGATTTGATGCATTCCTTTATATCATCTTTATACACCCGCTACTGCCCTATTCAAAAAAAATTTCGTTCTTGGCTATAACTGGTGATGAAAACTGACAAAAATATGTCTGTACATGGAGAAAGTCATCGAATTCGCAGTTACTATATAGGAACGATACGAATACTCAACTACGTATTTCATACAATGTTAACTTTTCCTTCCCATATATTTCTTCTCTGCTTGTATGTACCCTGCTAGAAATTTGACTCTCTCGTTAAATTCTATTTTTTTTTATTTTTTTTTTTTTTTTTTTTTTTTTTTTTTTTTGTACTTTATTCTTCCATAAACATCAATATTTACTCTCCTCATCTTATGATATCCTCATTTATCTGTTTGATATGGTGCAAAGTTAGTTTCTGTATACACTTCTTTTTCCACACACATTTCATGAGAATTAATCGAATCCCTCTATTCTAAATATGCGACTCTTCTTTTCTCCTCAACTTGTTCGATTCCTTCATAAATCTGTCTTCTCGAACTATTCTTTACTGCTTGATCAGATAAGTTATTTTTACAGTACTTAAATATAGAACCAAATTTGCATTTTTTTAATTTTCATTATTTCTGATATCTACAAAATATACTCCTCAATACCGTCAAATGTTGTGCTCGTTAAAAAAAGTTCCAGAATATTTTTTTTCTAAGACTTAGTTGAATTTTTTGGAAAATATTCGTTTCTCGTTTCACTGCTGGTGCAGCTTTTTTGCACAATTTCCAATCTTTATATATCGTGAAATATAAATATCCTTTCCACTACTCTTCGTAAGCTACGTCCATTTCATCCTAATGTCTATTCCGATATATTGCTCAAGGATTTTTTTTATGAAAATATAATATTTATGTACATCCTCAGGCTCAGAAAAATATCGCTAGAAACATCAACGTGTTAAATATTTCTCTCTAACGCATTATCTAACGATGGATATGAAATCGTAGTTTATAAATTTAGACTAATGTGGTATTACATTTACAGAAATCCGTTTCATAGATTATGTAAGGAAATTATAAAATAATAATTTTATCCGCCTGTTTGCCCGTACATAATACCTCAGCTGCAAGAAATTTTTGAAACATTTCTTGAGGCATATTTTCCCACTTAGAATATTATCAATCAACCATCTACTTAGACACTGTGACATTCATACACACTCAAATCCTTCGTTATTCACACAACTGGTGGAAATACGAAAACAACGTCGTCAAGTAAACATCCCATGTTTGTTTCGTGTTTATTTACTTTTCTGCGTTTAGAACGTATGATATCTGATTTATCATAAATAGGATCTTCATCACCTTCCACCCAGATATATTATGTCTAGCATAAACGCATACCCATCAATCCAGGCTTGTGGTATGCCTGCAGGAATTGAAGAAAGACGGTTTAAATACAAAATGTTCTTCTTCTTTCTCCAATATTATTCTTCCTTCCTATACAAAAATGAACGGCGAAAGGCTACTTTGTTTCACCTCACCTTTCAGCTGATAATTGTCTGTCGTGATTCTTTTGACACTCACTTTTGAAAAAATTCAAGCAGCTTCTCTGACGAACAACGAAAAAGTTTTTATTTATTTGCAAACGTCACAGTTGTATCTTTGGTTCTCACAAGCCGTGTTTGTGGTTTTAATAGTTATGTCATAATTTCTTCCCAAGTCCATAATTTTTTCTTAAACCAAACTAGTATTCGTCCAACGACTTTTTCATACCGTCACATTTTGGGTAGACCTTCCTGTTCCTAAATTTATCACATAGCAGTCACTCCTGCATTCCTTCTCCCCTCTTCACTACTTGTTTGGGATTACATCTTCTGCAGTTCGTTGTAAGTGGTTACCCCAGGATTGTGTGTATGATCTATCAATACCCGTAACAATGTAGAAGTCGGCAACAGATGTAAAGTGTATTTTTATTTTCTTTCAGCGTAATGCAAACTAAAATAGAAAAATTATATACTGATCAAGGACTCAAATAGAACAGAAAACATTATGTATGGAGCATAACTGTTGATGGCAGTGAAGCATAGACTTCAGGGATACGAGAAAAAAAGAATATTGAAGCACTTGAAATATCTTGCTACAGAAGAATGCTGAAAATTTAGTAGGCAGATGAAGTATGAAACGAACGTGTTTTGTAAATGGTGGATGAGAAAAGAAGTTTGTTGAAAAGTCTGACAGAAAGTAAAGACAGGGTGGTTGATCACATTGTAAGATATTGGTAAATTTTTTAGTGGAGGGAAGAAGAAAAGTAAGAT
Organism: Vandiemenella viatica; assembly: GCA_031002005.1. Lineage (NCBI taxonomy): Eukaryota > Metazoa > Arthropoda > Insecta > Orthoptera > Morabidae > Vandiemenella > Vandiemenella viatica. The sequence goes on along the minus strand of CM061918.1, from coordinate 52,659,317 downwards.
TAGAATCAAACTGTGCGCCGCCGTCTTCACGTGAAGAAATAGTGAGAAAACTCAGTATTTACTGAATCATATTGTTATACAACTCCTAAAAAACTTCTATCATGTCTAAGAATTTTTTTTAATGATAAATCGTTTTCATGCTTAAGCTATGAGAAGTATTTCTATAATGGGAATACAATATTTTTCTCAAAATACGGATGGGACCCTGATTTTATATACATTGATAAAATAAAATGCAAATCACATAGGCATATAGATTAAATTAATGACAGTTTAGCAATAATACCAAAATGACATAAATGTATGCTGAACCTGAAAACATGAATGCTACAAATAAAAAACTTAATTTAGTCAATAAACCGAATGCCGTCAGGATTCTCCTGAAGGAAGTCTACTAAATCAATGTGTCAGAGAAAGTACAACTAATTCCTTTCCTCCGGGACCTACAGTTTAACATGGAATAGCATAGATCAAACAAACGTAGCAAAACTCGTACATATGCCTGGCCACAGAGGTGTTTGAACCCGAAAACGAGGGCCTTATTCATCAATATAACAAACGGTGCTGCTTCAATTATATAGATAACAGCTTTATTCGATGGTATTTTCTCTCTTCCAATAATTCAGCACATTTAGTGAGGTATGATGGCAAATTGCACACTTGAGATGTTTGGTGCAGCCATTGTGCTGCTACTCCATACTAACAAACAGCAGATGTGTTTGCATTCGATTTATACCTCAAGCTTGCGTTTCTTTTACTGTCGTAGATTATATACCCTTTGGGTGGTAAGGTTCAACTGTATACATAACGTGGTCTCCATTATTTTACCAGGAAACTCATCCAAGTTTTCCTCTCCATTACTACTGGGTGATCCAGAAATGATTTAGCGTCATACTAATACCAGCTTCAGTTGGTTGCTTCAAAAATTGTTCTGTAGTGTTTGTATAGTGAGTAACAGATTTACAGCATTTCTGAAATAATTTCAATTTTGTTATCTTTTCAAACAAGTGCAGATTTCTTGCACTCTCTCTCCTTGACTAGATGATAACAGTGTATTGCTGACAAGAAGGGGGAAGGAATTCGACCAGGAACAATTTCATAAAGTGACAGACGGTCCAAATGATAATGGCGAGTCGAACCCGCATCTTTCCGAACAGCAGGCCGTAAGTTTTCAACTTACCCACCATGATCGATATAATTAGTTCTAGCTTCGATATCCAATCCTTCTGTTAGGACGTTTTAGGAATGTAAGTTGGATGTCTTTTTCTTTATTGCTTTTGGCATCGTAGGCCATACAGCCAGCCTGATGAGCTTTCCCAGATAATTAGACAAACCACAGGACGGACATGACATTCACAAACACAACACTTAAACACCCATGCCCGCGGCCGGACTCGAACCGGCGACCTTCGGCACGCGGAGCTAGCACTCTAGCCCCACGCTACCGAGGCCGGCCAGTTGGATGTCTTTTGTTCATCTTGATGTTGTATATTATTGTTTCTTTCCGGCCTCGTCTTATTATCCTCATATCTGCTGAGTTTCACAATTCGTATTGCTCCTCCAACTTTCCTTCCTGTTTTTCTGGCATCTTCCAGCAAAATACTTGGACCACCAAGAAGTTTAATGCCTGTTTGAGTCCATTTGGATGTCGGTTGTCATCATTAGACGTTCTCTCGATCTTGTGCCAGTCTTCTTGAAGGTACTAAATAGCACAAACCAGAATGTGATTACGAAACACAACAGAACGTTTTTATGGTACAATCTACTAAGAAATAATAACGATAATTCCCTTCCTTATCACCTTCATGAAGTTCAGCTCCTAAGCAGCTTCTCATTTCTCAGACTGTCTTTCGACTTAAATTCCTCTATTGTTTCTCACAACTACCCACCGCAGTTCCTCAATGTTTGGCGTCCTAATAAGCCTGCTTGTGGATTTTTCTACTGAATACCAATTTATATATAATACTACGTGTTACCCACGATTTCGTACGCGTGGACTTAGAATTTGATTGCTAGAATTGGATATGGAAAGCTGAAAGTTGCCTAAGATACGTCCCAAACAACACCGAGTCGGCATAATATGACGGGAACAACACTATCGATATACCATTCTACCGTCGAACCTATCTTATCATTAAAACTGTTATTCATACCGGTAAAAAGTATCCTATTTCCTTTCTAAAGATACAAAGTAATTCCTTGTCATCGGTGTACACATATAGTCGTCAAAATGTAACATAAGGACGGAAGCTTACTTTCGCATATTTGACATTATTAGTTTAGATCACACACAAACTGCCTGTGGAACCAGTATACTGTGAATAAAGTAAACGCTTAAGACACTCTTATACCGCCTACGATTTGCCCGCATTCCAGCCCTGAATTTATGGGACCTACATTTAAACATGGTATCCTTACTACAATATCCTATGCTTGACTCAAACTACGAAAAACAATTCTTAAAAATTTTTGCTCCCAACCGAGTTTGAACCCGAAACCACACGGGAAATTTCTTAAGAATCAAACACCTTATCCACTACGCTACCAGACCTCATTCTCGTTTCGCGTTACAGAAACGTATAGATAATATACGTCTGTCTGTCTATCACAGTTTTCGTAATTCAACGACAATATGTATTATCTATGCAAAAAATAGTATCCCATGTCCATCCTAATATCAAATAGCATCTCCTTGTCAAATTTCATCACGATCGGAGTAGCCGTTTAGCCCAAGAAACGTAACAAACAGACAGACAGACAGAGTTATTTTCGCATTAGTATAGATGAAACAGTTGAACAACATCTTTTAATTAAGTCAGTGTTCATATAAGACGTTTTTACTGTATTTTTTATTAAATTAATGAAGTTGTATACTCCACTGAAACTTGTGGTCTTACCTTTTTTTCGATCGATGTATCGTCATATACAAATTTCACATTGCGAGTTGACTCTGACGGTTTACATCTGTGTTCGCTCAACAGTACTGGTGAAATGGTTTTTATGTAAAACTCAACCAATTAACCAAAACGAAGGATGATTAGGTCCTCCAGAAAGAGAGATATTATTCTCAGGTGTCAGAGGTCAGAAGCGTTTAACTTGGAACCGAAACCATGCGTCACAGTGCTACCTCTAAAGAGGTAAGTGTTAGCTTATTTCCTGACAACAGTATCTCGACTAGTTTGATGCAATCCTGCGTCTCTCCCTATTCCAATCTAATCTCTTTATCACAACATACAAATCCGAACCTACGGCTTCAATTTATTCTCAAGTAGGTATTCCTTTATACTATTCCCTCTCTAACGAATTAATCAATTTCACGTGTAAAAAAATGTTATACACCAACATGTCTCTTTAATATCTGAGACTCTTCCTCAAATATCTTTCTGCCCCCTTTATTTCCAAAACAGATTTATTCCGTATTACATCTATCCACCTAATTTTCAACATCTTTTATATAGCACAGAGTTTCAAAATTAATTTTTTTTCTGATATTTCTATAGTTAGGGCTTCGCTTCCATGAAATTTTGTGCTCCTTACAGGCAGTTTGAATACGTCTTTCTCGTTTCGAGATCAGTGATTGAAACTAAAAGATCTCTCATTTAAATAAAAACGTTTTTTTTTATTCTATTCCGTGGTAGTTTCAAATTTACTTCTTTCAGGATTTTTATGCTTCTTTCTTTACATCTGATCCTATTTTTACGTGTTTCCCATTTCTATTTCCGTTACCAGCTTCTCTGTCCCTAATTCCTCTCTCTATATTCTGACCATAACATACCGTAATCTTTATCTGTAGACAGGTGAAAGCCATGAATGAACCATTAACTGAAATTTTTCATTCACTGCTTCCATTGTATTATTACTGGTCTCGTTCAAATACTACAGAAATTGTAATTAGTAACACGTAAACTCAGTTCTGTAAGGTACTGCAGCAATGAATTTAGTGGACACATTGGCTACTTATAGTCGCAACGGCATGTATGTAATAGTGAAACAAGTAGTGCTGTCGTAACCACATCGCAGCTACAGCAATGCCAGTCCTCCTGCAGTCCCTTGCAGTCTTGGACAGCGCCACGGCACCTCGAGGCAGGCTATTGGCCGTCTGGCGAGGAGTGGGGTGCGCTGATTGGCCCGCCGAGTCCTGTGGTGGGGGGATTCGGCCCCGCTAGGTAGGGGGCCAACGCGGAGGGGAATTGGTTACTGGACCAGCCGAATCCTGTAAGGCGACCTGGTGACAAAGTTTCTGTAAGTCACTCTGTCTTGGTTGGAGCTGCAATTTAGCGTCGTGGTAAACTCAAATGCAAGACAGATGGCGGGCGGAAATAACTGTAGGCATTTACGTGATATGTATTGGTGACGAGGCCTTTATAAATATTGCTAGAAGATTTAGAAGCAGCATGTTGAAAGGAAGACAGAACTATGATATTAAATTAACATCTGATTTCATGCATAAGGCAGTAGGAAAGTGTTCATGGAACAAATTATCTCAGTTGGTATTGAACAATATAGCTCAGACAATCTATATATACTGTATTTATATATATAGATGAAAATATGTATATTTGTTTTTTCTTCATACAAATCCACAATTTTCATTCGGTATCGATGAAACTTTGCACACTTATCCTTTGAAACAAGGAGAAAAATACTGTCTACATTTGGTTGAAAAATTGTCTGTATAAATAATAAATGTTGTCTTATAATTTCGTAAAATTACTGAACGGCGATAGACAGACGTGTTGGATACCTAGGTCTCTGTACTGCCTTTAGATACAGCGGCCAGGTAGCTTAGTGGTTATATCGATATTGACGGAATTTGACAAGAAAATCTGTAGGGAGGGTACAGGACATTTTTTTTTTTTCGGTATGATTAACAGTTGTAGTCACAAAATTTTACGAACTTATCCAATGGTGACAGAGAGACGGATGTATGTTACGTCGGTTGCTCAAGGTGTGCTTCTCGCGCATTTTGTTAGTGTATAATTTGTAAATAAATTTCGTAAAGAGAAAAAACGTATTATTTAGTATAGATGTCGATTTTCTCTTTCTTATTACTTTGTGTCTACTTAAATGTTTCTGGTACCAATTTATTTTGCCTTCTTTTTTGATTTGCCTTAAGGGCGTAAACTGGCCTAAGGTGTAGCTCTAGCAGAGCACGAGCAGCTAAAGTTATAAGAACCCAAGAATCGGATGCTCATGCTGAAGAAAGAAGAAAAGACCAAGCTGAAATAAAACTGCCCTTAGTTAACACCCCCCCCCCAAAATCCCCTAACCTTAGTTTGTTTTTCTGTTTTTAGATATATTGGAAATTTATTCTCTTCAAGAGACAGGTTCGACGGTAGAATGATATAGTGATTGCTTTCCTGTCATATTATGCCGATTCGGTGTTGTTTGGGACCAATGCTTCGTTACCAACAACTTTCTATATTCAATTCTGGCTAAGAAATTCTTAAACCAGGCGAACGAAGTCGCGGGTATCATCTAGTGTACCAATATAAAGTATACATTCGTATGAATAGTAGGCAGGTTTGCAGGTAAATTGTCACCAGGCTCCCATGGTTTCCCCAAATCAGTCCAAGCGAATGCCGGGATGCTTCATTCAAAAGGCCGTGGCCAAATTCCTTCCGTTCCTTGTTCCCAATCCCATCCCACCTCTAAAGACCTAGACGTCGACGAGGCGTAAAGCAATAAGAAAGAAAAAAAAAAAAAAAAAAAAGAGAAGTCACCAGGCGTGGTTTCCATCGCAGTTAATTAGCAATGATAGTGAACGAAGTAGGAGTCGCAAAAATCAGCGACTCCACCGTGATCTGAATCAAGTTTTGAAGATAGCGAGTTTAATTTTTTCACCATCACATACAATATCCTTATTTTCTTCAGTTTTTATAATATAAGTAAACTAAAAAATAATTATTATTACTAATTAAAATGCGAAAGTGAGCTAGAGATTGAATGAGTACTGGCGACGGAGGAGAGAAGCTCAAAAGCGGAAATGAAGTTGCGTACTCGTAGTCATAGACGGCTGAAACAAAAAACAACAAAAAAAAAAAAATACATTACATAGTGTTGACGAAGTCTTGTTTATGTTGTCGTGTTCCAAAGCCGTCGCACTTATTATCAGCGTATTTTTACAATGCCTTATCCGACTCTGGGAGTAGAAGGTTACCGTTGTTAATGTACCCGCCACGGGAACTTTCTTGGGAATAATAATTTGGGTGCTGTCCCGTCGTTGCCTTGTGCTCGTTTATATAGTTGCAGGTATGGATGAACGTGACAGTGTGTGTAATCAGTATACAGTGTTGTATTTGTTTTAGAAAATGAGACATAAAGAAGGGAGGTAACCCGGTGGCGGCCCATCCAGGCCTACTCTTCCGAAAGAGATGTGGCAGGGTCGCCGGGTTTAATGTCCCCATCCCACTGATGACTCATCATCAACAGTTTCATATTCCCTCATTCCGTACGCTCTGCGGAGATGTTTGGGATTTAACCCAGGACTGAATTTGTTGATTAGGAATCTTGCACCACTACATCTCCTACCTTGCCGGACAAATCATGAAGATGAAAACTTCTTCCAGCAAAGAAATCATGTACCCGCTCACAGATCTGTATCCGTATAGAGTATCGCTAATCTACTATATAATTTCGTAAGGTCACCCACTCACTTCGATAGCTATTGGCTGGAGAACGGTGTCACGTGTCAGCCTTCGCTCGCAAAACAGCGACCAGAGATACCATTAGAAGGAATTCGTGGTTATGTTTACAATTTAATAACTAAGCAACCGCTTTTTTAATAAATTTTGCTGCTGAAAAAACGTGGATCTGCTTTTCAGTAACATGTTACTAATTAAAGCAACTTAAAAAAAACTTAAATTATTCACTGTCTCTGCTGTAACCACGAATGCCAATAGTCATTCCGGCTTGGGATAAATTTCAGTTTAATTACAACTTTCACTAATGTTGTTGCTTGACCAAAATTTATGCATTACGGTTTATTTGCTTTTTAGGCATATTACTGACCACTATCGTTATAGGTCTTTATTCATGTTCGCTGTGGGTTATTTGGTTATTTTAAGTTGACATCAGACCAAATGTGTCACCGAATCGACTATTCTGGCAACTTATTTTTGCGGAATTGCTCAACTGTTTGATAATATGGAATGTGTATTAAGTTCTCTAGCCGTCACAGATACTATGACGAATGTTTACATTATGAGTGTTTGCCCAGTCTCAATAATAAACAACGTGATGCTTTGGAAGCATACAGGTTTTTTTTTTTTAAAAATTTTGCAGAGTGAACTTGAAGGGTCAAATACAAGCCAATTTCGTATTTAAGCAAGTTCGAGTGAATGACCTTTAAAACAGTTACACGATAGCGCGATCGTTCCTGTCCGTGTTTAATACCTACCTCTATTAATGCTTCTGAGTTCTTCAAGCTCAAGAGATTTTATTCATCCTAAAGGTGAAACACAGGTCAAGCTTATATTTGGCCAGATCAGATCGACCTGTTATCGTAAAAACTGGAACTATTCTAGACCCATGACGATACGGGTTTACACTAGTCTTAAATAATGGAGGCAAATTCGTATAACACCCCGTAAATCACTTCTCACAACGGAAGTCATTTCTTTGAATCTAATATCTGTCTGCCACAACTCTGAATTTCCTGTGCTAGTATAGATTTCTCTCCATATCCTCTATTTTTCTTTTATTCTTCCACACCTTCCAAACGGCAGAACAACCACTTGTACAGTAATGACGCCTGCCACATAATCAACGAATCCAATGTTTCGATGCATTTGAGGCACAGGAGAGCAGCATATGCACATGGTTCACCCAAAAAACTTTGAGAACCGCCTAAAATCAATGCGCAGATTTTCATGTTAGCAATTACCAAATGGACAATACCAAATTCCAGAAAAACGTTTTACTACACTGATGTAATGGAAGAACGTTATAGTCTAATCTAACAGGAAATCGTGCAAGCTTAATTTTATTCTGGTTTCCATTTATACGAGTATTTAATTTGTGTTTCACGACTTGTCGATGCCGAGGTCATTAGAGCCGATAATGGACTGACGGTAAAGATCCGAAATTTTGTTTTCAATTAATTATACCGGAATTCACTAGGAGTGATTTGGAGACAGAACGAAAATCCTAAATTAGATGGATGGACCGGAAATCAAACCAGCGTCCTTCCTAACGCCATCGTGAAAGGAGAAACGAGAAGACGTTCCCAGAATTTGCCTAGATGATTAAGGATAGTCTAGTAAACATGGATAGACAGACGACATCACAAGTGAAATTTATTTTCCCCTAACACTACAAACGATCTCGGAATAATGTTTGAATACCATTATTGTTTTCGTTTTTGGATGCTAGACGGTAATGATGGTATTACAATCCGTTTGATGGCTTTAAGATGCAAATAGTCTCTCAAACAATATTTTGGCTTATTGTTTGTTTGTCAGAGCGTTAGGCTGTTAGGGAGTAATTGTTAAGAAATACTTGTGGTGCAACAATGATCACCTTCCAGGTCGCTCTCTCCTACACGTCAAACTTAAGTTTAAGTTCACAGGAGAGAATGCCGAGGGATTTAAATGACAACTATCGTTTAGCGTTTAAATAATGACGTTTACTATCGCTTTTCTATTAACATTGCCAACAATTTGCTTCCGAAAAATAAATCGAAGATTCCTACGATCTCTTGCAACGTCTTTCAACCAAAACTCCTCATTACTGCCGAAAGTAGAATAAATCCTAAATCTGGCACACGGAAAATAGGCCTACCCTTCTTAATCGGCCGGCTATATCGCTCAATCTTTCTTTAATCATACATATCTCTAACTCTTTCTTAACACGGTTTTTTAATACTCATTGCATAAGACAGCGTAATTCCTTAACTGTTCTAACTTTCCAAAAACCCCGCACGTAAAGATTGTTGCGCAAACAAATCTCACGTAACAACTAGAAGAACGGTTCCGCACGTAGTTAAATTGAATTTGCATACTTTCCCTCTCCTGCAATTTCGCGGTCTATATATACCCTTTCGGCCACATTCTCGTCAAAATTGCATCAATGACGGAACGATTTCTTTTAACGTTGTCCTTCGCGTTCTCCAAACAATGAGTTGACCAGACATTTCACCATTCCTGACGCAACATTCCCCCATCTGTTTATTTTGCAAGTTAAGCTTACATCTTAAATTCTGCCAAATAATGCGTATTAATAATGCCTTTGATGCATTGCGACGGCTCGATAGTAATAATGGAATATAAGCTCATTAGGATTCATTACTCTTCCAGTGTATCAGTTTCTCGAGTGTATTGTTACAACTAAGTATGGGCACATGGAAACCAAGCACGGACACGACATTCACAAAGACATAACACTTTAACACCCATACCCTAGGCCGGACTCGAACCGGCGACCTTCGGCACGCAGAGCTATTACTTTAGCCCCTACGTTACCGAGGCTTGCTTCACCAAAGTTACTGAAATGGTAATACGTATTGTGATTTTTTTTTTTTTTTTTATGGCATTTGGCAGCGGAGGCCATACAGCCAGCTCAATGTAATTATAAGTCGTCATGCAGTATATATATTGTATTTTTCCAATGTATGGACGCCACATGACGGACAGGACATTCACACAGACACACAACACTTAAACATCCATGCCAGCGGCCGGATTCGAACCAACGACCTTCGGCACGCGGAGCTAGCACTCTAGCCCCCACGCTACCGAGGCCGGCTACTGTGAAATAGTCAACTGTCAACACATCACCAAGAAGGGGAAAAAATAGCTTACCTTTAAGTGGATACCAATTTTGTTGACACTTTTATCTTAATTTCTAAACTTATGATGGTCAAATCAAAATAAAACATGTCATATTCTACTTCTGACAACACACGCTGTACATTCTCCGAAAAGTCATCTAAATCCTGCTTGCAGTTCTTCCGTGAATTTTGATCAACGATCATACATAATAATTTAATTTCATTTCTCAGAGTTTCTACATCACAACAGAATCAATTCTACCTTTCTCCTAATACTGCACATTATTTCAAATTATATCAAAATCCAAACAGTAGTTTTTCAATAAATCACGTTAAATTAAAAAATGGATACTAATTTGTGAACAGTTTTATATTAAATTACTCAGTTTTCTAAATTCACATCAAAATTAAACATATTTCATTCACGACGGTAGTAAGGGTTGTACGATATTTGAAACTCCATCAAAATGCAAACAGAAATTTTTGCATTAATCTAGTTCAACGAAAAATGGATACTAATGTGGGAACTAATTTATTTTAAATTTCTCAGATTACCAACTGCATATTTAAATCCGTCTATTTTACGTCCCAAGGATCAGCAAACTCATTGCCTCGAAATTTTCTTAATTGTGCAGACTGTATTCTGGTTACTGTGTAATAGCTAAACAATAGCATGGTAACTAACGGAGCATTTAGCTACTGTCAAATTAACAGCAACATTTCACTGTCAACAGTCAGTAGGTAAGACTAGAGAGCAGTCTGAGAATTTCGCGAATGTTATTCGATGAATAACGAGATTGGTGGTTTGTGGTAGAATGAAAGAAGAACTGTTCATTTATAGCATATTTGTTTATTTGTCAACTAATATAGGTACAGAGCAAAACACTTACGTCTTATGAAACAATTACAGATAATGAATTGTATCTCTAACGGAAACAGAAATATCCGAAAAGCTCCTTACCCTAGAAAGCACACACAGTTCATCAGTATCTCTGCGACATGTGTTCCTGCTATTGGAAGGTAATTCGATCACTCTTTATCATCGACGAAGCCTGGCAGCTTAACTCCGAGCTGTCGTATACCCGTGACCATAACTGTTCATAATTTTGCCATTTAAGGGTTGAATTTCGAAAAATTCCTTTCTTAATTCATGATGTTACCAAAGCTGACAACTTAATCTTTAAAATGGTACCTCATTTATCGATTCTGACTAAGGTTAAAAGTCGTCACAAAAAAAAAGGGTTAGAATTAATATATATGATTACCAGTTTAATGATAACGCCAATGCAACTGTTTAATTTATTTATAGTTTTTATGAGATATTTTTATAGCTGAATTTTTCTTACTATATACATGTGTTAATATGGTATGCAGCTGCGCATCTCCGTTTTCTTATCCAAATCATGTTTTGCTTGTATCATATTTACAATATTGTGCTTTCTCATCATTTAGTCGTCTGTTGTGGCCAGCTGGTTCGTTTGTGTCTTGTCTCTGGTGCGGTTTCACAGGTGCCACAGCGGACAACCGAAGGACTCGAAACAAACCAGCTGGCCCCAACAGACGACTCAATGGCGAGAAAGCACAATATTGTAAATATTATACAAGCAAAACATGCTTTGGATAAGAAAACGGAGATGCGCAGCTGCATACCATATTAACATATGTAAATAGTAAGTAAAATTCAGCTATAAAAATAACTCATGTCCACAATTTAATAAGATAAAGATGTGTATAAAACTGTATACAAAAACTGTAACACAGATTCGTCACTGATGATGTCTTGATGAGAGGTGAAACGCAATAAATAAATTAACAGTTTCATTGGCGTTATCATTCAACTGGTAATTAATTAAGTAACTGCCGAAACATGGCATGCAACAACATTGCATCAATATATATGATTCTAAGTGAAATCTTATCCACTGTAAATGCAGAGGAAATAAGTCACCGAATCAATTGTTTTCAGTTAAGTTCTTCACTAAGAAATATTATCCTCTATATCTGACGAACACAAAAGTCTAGAAGTTCGTCTGCAACGCAATACTTCAATTAGTCAGAATTCTACTCAATAAGATAAAGCTATTGAAATGTGTTTCATTGCAGTGGGCGTGCTGGTATTACCAGCTTCTTCGCTTTATATTTTGAATGGTGCAATGTGGGAACCGGCCCGTGCCAGTTCAAACAAAAGCCTGCGCCAAGTTTCACATTTTCGCGGTAATTATTACTTCTTCCTTTTTTTTGTCTGCCTTTCTCGTCCACCGGCCGATATCCCGATAATTAACTGAGGCTCCGCTGTCTTGTTCCGCCCCCTTATTAACGCAGACTAATGAGTATAATTGCAGTGCGCTAGCCTTGATTTAATCGCAACAATAACGCCACGGTGGCGACCAAAAGAAACAAACACACAACTTCGCCTTTCACCGGTCTGTGTGAAACAGCGAAGACGTTTCGACGTCAATGGCAAATCATCGTCGGATCTCACTTCTCCATAAATGGCTATACAGCTTAGCTAAGAGGCCAGAAATCATTTCTCCGTCCCCTTTTGTATCCATTTATACAGAAATGTTCCAACTGTTCTTTCATCACAGTCTAATTCTATGTGTCTTATTAAGGACAAAAACACTGTGTTCAGAAATAACTTATCTTCATTATCTGTCTCTCCGTGGGTTTGATGCAATTCTACATCTTTCATCAAAAACAAAAAATAAAAAAAAGCTTAAAAAATGAACAAACGAAAATATAAATAAAAACTCGATAAAAAAAACACAAATGCCTCTCAAACATTAATCACAACCGTAAATATATTTTTTAAACCGAGACACATATTGTAGGTACAAAACTAAAAAAAAGTAACAAACAGAATACAAATAAAAAAACACATAGTGCTTAGGGAGAGATTAAACATTTTATCACAAATTGCACGACAGTGAACATGCTTCAAAGAAAGATCGGTCCCTGTATTCGCCTGGAGTGATTTAGGAAATCATGTAAAACCAAACCATGGCTGGCCAGACGGGAATTTGAACTACCAGATGCCAGGCTAGATCGTTATTGTCCATACAACCGACCTCAACCCAAATATTACAACCACTCACAATAATACTATGTACAGTACATTTACAAAGCCTGTCCATGTCCTAATGCACAAGAGTGAAACGTGTTTGATTAACAAACATTAATAAAAACCATTGTTGATAGCAGGTGTTTAATTTCTAAACATATATGAAGTAATTAAGAGGATAGGAGGACCATCTTAAAAGTTGGTTTTCGACGTCTAAATTCAGATGTTTCCTTTTCTTTACTATGCTGTAAGCTGGGGCATAATCCACTATTGTTTCCTCCATATTTTGGTCACTATACACGGAGGCAGATGGGTGAGTGGTATTGGTCGTGCCTTACTTTCGGGAGGACTGTTAAGTTCCCCGTCTTCTTTAATTTAGGTAATTTATCTTAGCTCCTCTTGAATGTATAATCTGCCGTCTTCAAGCCGTAATATTAGCTGCAGAATCCAGCAGATTATTTCAATGAACAGCTCAGAAAACAATAAAATGTATATATATATATATATCGCTACATGAATTCATTGAAGAAACACTCGAAAGTACTTTTTATTTACAATCACTTGGTACAAAACAAACTTCTTTACATTCCGTTTTATTCAACCACGTGCCAGCTATATCTTATATTCTCGTCCATACACTCGCCATATTCCCTTCTCTCCTCTGTCCAAAGATATACATTATCATAGATGACCACTGTCCATAGATATTCTGGCACTTTACTATACGCTTATCTTTTTCTTTCTTTCATACCAATTTAACACATTTGTATACACAAAACAAGCAAGACTAATATCTAATTAATTTTTTAACAAAATTTATTCAAAAAAAATATGTAAATGACCTTGTCACCTTACAGGACGCAGGTTCAAATGCCCTTCCGGCTATCCAGATTCGATTTTCCACAGTTTTCCAAATTAATTCCAGGTTAATGCTGTTATGATTCGTTCGAAACGGCTTGGTCGAATTCCTCCCCGTTCTTTATCCCTCGACTTTAACGATATCGACATCGACAAAATATAAAGCCATGAAAAAATAAATCTTTATCATACAACTTCTTTCTGCTCTATTCCAGATTAAATACCTGTAACACACTGAAAGTCTGTTTGAGGTTGTTAATATTCTAAAACGAACTAAATACCTAATATACTCTGTTTTTGCAGAGGTTACTGGCAACCCAATATACTTTCAGTTAACGAATGTTGTTGGGAATCTAACCGCAGTTGTATTGACACAAATGTTTGTGGGCGCGGAGAGCTATAGAGCGAAATACTTTGACTCTTCGCATTTCGAACCCGGGACCAGTAATTAAAGCCCCGCCGCTGTGGTCAAAACACCAGCAACATGGCGGCGCCCGCGGTAACCGTATCCGCTTATTACCAGCCACTGTGCGTTCGCTTGTTTGTTGCCCGGTTTTACTTTAATTACGCCGACTGGAGCGCTCCAAGCGGCTCTGTTACACAACCTTTCTGCCCGCTTAATATGCGGCGAGGGGCTATCGGATTAACCATTACCATATAAAACAACCGCGGCTACCTTAACGAAGCCTTATTTCGTTTCCTCGGGGGTGGAAATTAAGGGATGGCTGCTAATATTGCGTACAGCACCGGCCATCAGTTCCTGCAACCATTAGGCTCCGAAAAGCAACACGTGTGACTGCTATACGGCATCCATTCAAGCTGCATCTCCTATTACCGATGTGAGAGAACCGTAACGCTGTGTCCTCTCATTCATCCCCGGCCATCCAGGTTTTGGTTTTCCATGATTTTCTTAAATAATTCCAGATAAAAGCCGGGATGGTTCCTTCAAAAGGCCGTGGCCAAAATCCTTCCCCTTCCTTTCACCAATTCCTTTACCACCTCTAGTGACTTCGACGTTGACAAGGGGTATAACCATTATAAAGAAATAATACATCTCCCAATTTTTAAGCGAAAGTTGTTATGCAGTGATAGAAGTAATTACACTGTTTTACAAAAGGTAATTTAAAATTCTGTTACCAGATACTAATACCAGAATAATTTCCCAATATATTAGTATATCCTTTCTGATAATTCATATCATTCAGTATCACTCAATGCGTTTAAAACTGATACATGATGTTAGAATAGTAATATGGAAGCCACCGATTGATTGCAATACTTGGAGCCGATAACTAAAGAAATGGTAGAGGATAAAATAACATCAGTTGAATGGTTTGCATCCAATATCAACGAAGAAAAAGTGTAGTAGATACAAGTGCCGTTAGTGAAACAAAAGTTGTTGAGGACGGCGGTTCGAATCCCTGTCCGGGCATCCAGATTTGGGTTATCCATGGTTTCCCAAATCACTCCAGACAAATGCCGGGATGCTTCCTTCAAAAGGCCATGGCCAAATTCCTTCCCATTCCTTGCCCCCCATCCTTTCCCGTCTCTAAAGACCTCGCTGTTAGAGAGACGTTAAGCAGATTTAAAAAAAAAAATGTTGTTGTTCAAATGATTAGCCAAAATACATTTGGTTTTTAATACGCGGTTCTCACAACTATAACAGTCTCGTTACCAAAAGCACGTACTTGGGAAATAGCTAAGAAGTCATATTTTACATAATTTTGATGATTATAATAAATACATCTTCCTTGAAAATTTAATCCACAAGATAACTTCATACGTGCTCTTTCTTTCACAGTTAATAAAATGAAAATGTGACGAGCAGCACTAAAAAAAGATGTTTGGAAATAGCTAGTAGAAATTTCCATTAATTTTGACAGATTAAACATAACTAGTCGGCAGTCCTGTATAAGCTGTGTATATTAACATGGAATGAAGGTAATGCCAAAGAAAATCGGGTTGTTAGGTACACAGAATGCAAAATATAGATTCTTTACAATTATAACAAGACGAAGGATTTGCTTATTGCTGATATGAAGTATAAATATCCTCACATAACATTTGATAGTAAACTCTGTTTGGCGGATGATAGAGAGAAGTTTCAGAATGCTTCATATATTATAAAGCATAATGAAGAAATTCGTCAGGGAAGTGATGCAATTGGCATTCGTATCCTGGTCAGACCACTATTCGACTACGGTGGTGTAGCATTGTTCATCAATGGTATCAAATACAGGAGTTAGAGAGGATGTAAAGAAGGACAGCTAGATTTATTTGTAGGAAATTATCGCAGAACACAATCGGTAAATGATATGATAAAGGAGCTGTATTGGAAGTTCCAGGAAAATAGGAGGTGGGTGAAGATGGTGCTGGGAGTGTACAACACGTATATTGGAGTGGATGGATGTTGGCCAGGATGGATGTTATTAGACAAACTAGGTCCTAGTATTTTTTGAAAGAAAACAAATTACCAAGGAACTTAATTTTAGGGAGCGGGAAAATTGTCTTTTGTAGGATGGGGTGTCTTGGTATGGAAAAAACTACCAACGAAAACGCTGAACAGCTTATGTGAAAACTAAGACAATTTAATTTAATATTAAGATCGATTAAGAACAAAAGCATATAATTGGAGAAACTGCACTCAGTTATTCAGGGTAAGAAAAATTCATTAAATACAAAAGTAGTTTCGCAGAGAAACTGGTACCGGGGCGTTTGATCTATCGTAATTAAATTAAATTAAAAAATTCATGAAAACATCACTGTCTCCACATTTCAGTCAATTGATGATCGATGATAAAGGATCTTATTCAGTGCAAGCAGGGAGAATATTGGATTACACTGAGCTGATGCAATGTTGCTGTAGCAATCTGAAGAATTCAAAAATTTACATACTGTACAGTGAATAACGTATCTTTAAAAATTCAATTCAAGTTTCGTTCTTAACTGATTCATATGAAAATACTTAACACACCTTTTATCTTGAATGCAACGGGTGAGAGATGCAAACGGAGATCATTATCGTGGGTTTTATTCACGAATCGCAATATTTCGAGGGAACAGCGCATTTAGCAACCTAGCCAATCCAGCAGTCAAGATTAAGACATTTGGGAAGTGTATGTAGATGACAATGTGAGTTTCGCTACTTGCGATTTATAATGTGTATATGTTTCTACAGTACTGGAGTATCGAGACTTAAATTCTTACATATCTGTCGCAGCGAGAAGCATAGTGGAAACTTTACTATCGCACTTCTGTGTGGCGGATAGAAGACTGCCCCTAGCGTGTAAGCAACCATGCGCTACAAGCTGAAGCGTTCTGCTGCTTACATGACACATGTTCCATGTATTGAAACACACACGACGCCGAAAATTACACATAGTCCCCACAACATTCGACAGCCGTTCGGGCTGATGTATCATGGCATTCTAAAGGGCTCCTCGTCAAAACAAACAAGGAAATGTATAAAAATTGTGTGTTAAATTTTTTTTAATTTACAGAAATACTTCTCCCGCTTTTTTTTAACACGTCGATGGAACACCTGATGGTATCAGAGACTCAATCAGACGTTTTTGATTTGGGACCAGGTGGCTGAAGTATCTTTTATCATCTTTTAGTTGGTCTGCATATTAGGAGAGTGATTGCGCACAATCCACAATCAGGAGATATTCAAAACGTTTTGGTTAAATCCCAAACCTTTATGTTGTGAGAATGGCGTCGTGACGTTATTCGCTGTTGGTAGTGATTCGTCCGTCAGAACAGAACCTAAAACCAGGCGGCCCTACTTCTTGTTTTATTCGAAAGAGAAGACATGACTCTGTCACCACCTAGTTTTACCCTATTCGTTCTCTATTCTTCATAGACACAAGGGTAGTGTTAAAAGTTTTCTATCTGGTATAGTGATAACATTTCAATGAATTCATTTTTATTTTTTTTGTTTTGATGTGTTGGGTTTCAACTTTCTACGTGATGTATTTTTCTCTACACATACGTAAACTAATAGCAAGAATTAAATGTGAGACTCACTGAATTGGTTAAACTGGTATATCGTTCATGAAATTCTTCATTTTCAACGACTTATCGCCAATGTGAAAACAAAACCTGAAACCTCAGATGAGAACATATGATACCAGGCAATCTGCGATTGTTGTCGTTTGACATTACTGACTGCAAAACCATATAAAAAACGTTAATGTAGACTTTACTTCAAAATGAAATATTAAAAAGCTTTTTTACAAGATGTATTTGTGAAATGTTGACCAAAACCGAATTTTCATCAATGTTTGAATCGTTTTATAAAAGACTATACCAATCTTGTTGTGGATTGTTACTACGGAAGACACAAGGGACCACACCAGCACTCTAGAAACGAAGCAGCAATCAAAACAGCGCGTGGAAGGGGTGTTTATGTGAAGAAAAAGGGGTTATTTTTATTGGTTACCATTAAAATGCTAAACCTATGACTGGAAAATATTTCAAAAGTCTACTGGAGCAACTAGATGATAAAATTTGTGAGTATAGATCTGGATTACAAAATGAAAAAAATCTCCAGTCCAGTACAGTGAAGAATATGATGTTGAAATTGTTTTAACATCCACCCTACTCTTTACATTTAGATCCACTGACTTCCCCGTCCTTAAAATCCTAGAGACATTTCCGGACAAAAATATTTTTCATATAAATGGAAACATGCAACCAGGCATACACGAGTACTGCTCAGCCCTTACAAAATTGCAAAATATTCATTTCATCGAACGAAGAAAATTCATTGAACTAAAGAGGTTTTGAAATAAAAACTGGACTTTCTGCTGAAAGGTAGTAAAAGTTCACATTACTCTGGTAAAACCGCACATCATTCTAGCAACACTCACCTACACGCATACAATAACGATAACGGTTTAGACACTCTGAAGATATAAACTTTGCGTCCTACCTCTGTCATCAAAACAAACTTTTAGTTGAAGGCTAAACGTACATAAAGAATTCCCGCAGAATAATATTAATAAAGGTTAAGCAATCGATGAATTCATGTTTACGCTTTGTTTCTCTAAAAGTGTTGTTTGTTTCATTAGTGAAGTGTTGTGGCTGTACTCCTGTTCCGCTGGATTTTTTTTCGAGGTGCATTAAAGCTGAGAGGGAAATCGGACGTGTGTTCTCCCGAATACGAAGCATTATCGTTACGTTTCAACCACAAAAATCGGTTTTGAGATCGTGTTTTAAAAATACTCTCCTCCTGGTCCAAAGATCTCCAGATGAATCTGAGAAATTTCAGCCCAAAAACCCTTCAGATGTATATTCAACATTTTTTTGAGCCACAATTAATGAATTTTATGAAAATAAAATTCCTTTTTAATGGCTTTCGGTACAATTCAATAAGTTTCCTCACATATTGCAGTAATATCAAGAATTTTTCTCGTTGTTATCTTGATTGTTCGGGTTAAACCGCGTCAATTTATCAAAACCTAACGTTTCGGCCATCTTCAGAGGACTGACATTGACAACGACCGCGGAAGTCTGCGCACCCACTTGAGTTTTTCTCGTGTTTTCGTAAGTAACGTCTTAAATTTGCTTTTTGTTTACGGCGTGTTGCTCATTCTCAACTAACGTGCCTGTGTACCTTTTAAAACTACGGTACGATCTTCACAGAATATTCTAGGCCACTTATACATTTGAGAAAACGAAAGTTGTCCAATTGTGCGAACGAGCGAGCGCGGTAGGTGAGTGGTAACGCTGTGGCCTCGCATTCGGGAGGACGCGTGTTCGAACCCCCGTCCGGGCATCCAGATTTAGGTTTTCCATGGTTTCCGCAAATCACTCCAGGTGAATGTAGGGATGCTCCCTTCAAAAGGACATGGCCGAATTCCTTCCAGTTCCTTGTCCCCAGTCCCATCCCGCCTCTAATGACCTAGAAATCGACGAGCAAAATGTAAGTAAAAAAAAAATAGTCCAATTGTGCGCGCAATAAGCGCCGATTTCTGCTTGCTTAATACCTTCATATACTTACTATTTACGCGTTGTAAAATATTTATAAACTCACTGTGTCCTCACAGACTGCAGAAGCAAGTGTGTAACATTCACGAAGACAATAAACTCACATCGATTACTCGCTGTTGCTGCTGTAACAAGCGTTAAAGTTTTCCGCGCATATCTAAAAACTCACGTTTTCATCAGCTCTCATAATTACTCATAATATGTAAACGTATCCAAGAATCAGATTTGTCCAGGAAATATCAGCAATGATTAGTGCGTTGCGTACCTTCCAGTAACCCGCGAAGCAGATTATTGGCGTTCAGGCGGAAAGGGAATCGTCGTGATAACAGCAATTTTGTTGATTTTCAAACTGGCGGCACTCAGCGAAAATGTGGGGGTGCGGTATCACGTCCTCCCATCTGCGCCACTCACGAATTAACTGAATAATTCTCGCCTCAAACACTGGAGTACGGCAGCGTTCGGACAGAATTTCACCGAATATTACCGGAAACGGCAGGCACATTTTCCACTGTGTTTAAAGTTGTCTCCCGCCGCCAACAGACCAATTTGCGGCAATTTCACCGGCACTGTTTGCCTCACCACGCATTCAGCTGTGTGTGCTTAAAACACTCAAAGTTCTTTAAAACTATTTTGTTTCAATAAGAAACTTCTTAACATATTTGTTTTTCTGTAACATTCCCACATCCATTATTGTACCACAAAACAGTAGGACACATGAAACGTCACTCACGTACAATTCTTTAAAATACTTCTATCTATCAGAAAATTGTTCAAGAAGTACGTTTTCTTCTAACGTTTTTGCACCATTTACTGCACCAGAAAACTATTGGATATTTTAAACGAAATTCTTTAAAATATTTTAACGAACTAAGAATTTCTTACAGAAATATCTTTAGCTCCACGATTTTCTCAATTTTTAGTAGACCACAAAACTGTAGAATAAATAGAATGTCAATCGCGTCAAAATTACTTAATAATTCTTGATTCCCAGCAGAAAATTCTTCACAATATTTTCCAGTTATCTTTTCCACCCTTTAATATATCACACAACTGCTGAATAAATGAAGCTCTCATGAGACTTCTTTAAAAATACTTGATATTAGGAAACTTTCTCAAGAAATACCTGCATATTTTGATGCCTTTTCCACTATTTTTTGTCACAGGGTGCTAAATTTTTGAAAAAACTTCATTCCGATTTGAAACATGTGTTCCTAGTAATTCTTCCACTCTTTATTGTTTCACAAAACCGTTGTATGCAATAAAAGTCGATCCTTTCAATTCCTTTAAAAACATTTTTGTAAAATTTCACGATTTAGTGTGAAAAAAAAATACTATCTTCAATAAAATTAAGCCCAATGATACTGTATAGAAAGATGAAAAAGAATTCCGATCGTATATTCAATTTCAGATCATCCGACCACTAATATATGAGATTTTTCCTTGAAGAAACGAAGCATACCTTTCTTTTTGAAGAGCATTTTATTTTTATTTGGGTGGCGTTGCTTATTAACATTGTTACCTGCTGAAATATAAATCAATTAGTCTTTTTATATACCTATTACACTTCATACACCACGTAGATAAAAAGTAATCTGCTAATTCTTTATCAAATTTTAGCATATCTAAAAATTAGAAAATTTGATGTACTAAGGCGCCATTAAAAGAATTCGGATTAAATCAGATATATATATATATTTTCTGTCAAGGGATATTAAAATAATCACCGGAAAAACGATAATTACCTAATAAAATTAAATAGTGACGGTTTCTTTATTTGTTTCATGCAATCCTCCGTCTTTTCATAGTGGGCAAATTTCTTCAATGCCACGTTCCCATTAATGCATACATATGCTTCACATATGCTAATCTTTGTCTTCATCTACATTTAGTTTGTTTAACTATTACTTCCACCATCAAATTAACTAAGTCCACATGTTTTACCCATTATTCTGTCTTTTAAGACTCTTCAACAAACTTGTTTTCTCATCCATTATTCCCAAAACCATTTCATTTTGTATCTTAGTTGTCCACTTAATTTTCAACATTCTTCTATAGCACCACATTTCAGATGCTTTAATCTTTCGTCTTTCTGGTATCCGTAAAGTTCAAGCTTCACTAAATTAAAACTGCTGTCCTCCATATACACAATTTGGAAAATTCTTTATTGGTAGTATCATCTGTCAATGTTGGAAACTAAAAGCTATCTCTTTTTCAAATAAGCTCTTTTTCTCAGTCTATATTGCTTTTGAGTGATAAATAAATAACGTTAAATTGCTGTGCAATTTACGGAAACAAAATTGTAGATCATTCCTCTTCATTCATTTGACTGATTTTCGTAATCGTCTATAGTTCTCAAATTCTAACACAAAAATTAATTGTCTGTTTATACTTGCAGCTTTAAGAATATTCTATAGGAACCGACGAAAATAAAATTCACAGAAAATATTGATCAAAACATACTGCCATAATTAGCATTTTATGTCACAGAAAACGTAAAGAACTAAATGTATGGTACTGATGTATTATTTATAACGGAATGTTAAACCGAGTTGTACATAGTGTGAGTTTTCTGTCATTGAATATCAACCATGTTTGGGACGAATTATAACACACTAAGCAGTGAAAACATACAACATATTCATCAAGTTTTGGAGACTAGCTGCTGTAGAAATACCGACATTTCCGCTTGCTAAGCAGGAAACGATGAAGACACAAAAGTTAAACGACTTAAAGATTTCGCAAACTACGAATCCAATTTAAGCTCCAATCACGGCAAATTGGGAATCCCTGTGTCTTGCCACTGCACACCTCCACATCATCGATTTCTTCCCTAGCTAACTTTACTTTCTCCATTGTATGGTAAAGTACCTATAATATATCCACTTCTGGAAGAGAAAAAACAACTGTATTAAAACAAATCTGATACAGTAATAGCAGTTAGAATTATTGAGAACTGATATTATAGCGAAATTACGATAATAATTGGTTATTTGGTGGGGAGAAGTCAAAAAATATATCATCTATTAGAGAGGGTGAAAAAGGATGTACTATGGCACAGGGATACAAGATATTCATTTAACTCATGCGTTGAAACTAACGAAACACAGCATAAATAGCATCGAAGGAACTTTTGTTAGATAGTTTATTGCTTTTGGAATGCAATATTTGTAAGATCTCTCTTCTTCAAAAAAACAACCTGGCCACTTTACACGGTGGCTTTGATGTAACCATAGTTATAAATCAGAATTTTTGAGGTGTGAAAATATTACAAACCTGGTTTCAAAAGTTCTCCTCTCCTCCTCCCCTCCTCCCCCTCCCCCTCCACTCCATCTAGATCAAGTGGTTGCTAAAAGTGCATTGAACTCTATCTTTTCGTTAAACAATTAAAAGCCGATAATACGCATACCAAAAAAGAACCGTACAGTCAATTTGTTAGAGGAACTCCCAGTTATGAATCTTGCCCTCAGCAGCAAAAATGACGAAGCATTTGGCTGCTTTAAGCAAAACAAAGTTACTTAATTTAAACAAAAGCTTATAGATAGTACTCTAGGTAAAACTGTATTTATATTAATAGCAAAAAAAAACAAAAAAAAGTTATAAGATTCTCCATACGTTTTGACCAAACAAACAGCTTTCTTGCCATATGAATGTTCTGCATAATCTCCCCCCTTAAGCAACTCCAGAGGGTCTTCAGTATTCCATTCATGTTGTAGGTCACACACCACATTTCAGTCTTTAATCCATTGTCGATAATTGATTTGATTTTGAGGCGTCTTAACTTTTCTACAAGCACCTGAAAGTCATCGAACTTCTCTGTCAATATATTCATAACCAGTTGTTACCCACTACCTCGTATGCGTGGATGTAGAATTTCATGGCTAGAATTACAGAAAACTGTAAGTAACATAATAGGTGTTCCAAATGCACTTTGTCGGGATAATATGACAGGAAAGCCATCACCAACCCGTTCTACCAAAGAAACGGCGTTATGAAGAGAACCAATTTGCAATATGCCTAAAAATAGCAACAAACTAAGGGATAATGGGGGGGGGGTTAACTGTGTAGACCAACATCCACAGTTCCTTCCCAGATTTTTAAAGTTGAGTCTGTACATGAAATTTATCAACAGATCATACACAAACTGACTGTGAGAGAAATGAAGCACGAGCAACTTACATAACACTACACAGATTTACACACGCTAACCATCTGTCTGTCAGCGTTAAGTTACTTTTCAAAAAAAATTTGTCAAAATATGTTATCTATCCAGAACAAATTATTCTGTGTCCTTCCTAATGGTATATAGTATTTCGTTGTCAAATTTCATAAAGATCGGTTTAGCCATTTAGTAACAAACAGACAGAGAGATAGAGTTACTTTGGTATTTATAATATTAGTGTGTAGAAAGTTACTTCCCAAGCAGTAAAGTTGTTACAGCACTATAACTCTTATTCAGATATGAAGGGTAGGTGATCGAAATACGACTTATCAATTTCTTTTTTCCCAGAAGAGACATATCAAATGTTTTATTTTATTTTATTAACTTTTTCTACAGGAAAAGAAGTATTCATACATTAAAGTGTGCCATGGATTATATGTACGCGTATAAAATTTCATAATTCTTTTGCGAAGATTTATACCAACGGAGCAGCTACATTTGTCCTTTTGTAAGACCGGAAAAGCAAATAAATTAAGATGTTAGGAAGCAACCGGAAGCGACTTCCCCCGGATGCAGGTACGCCCCTCCAGCGCCCCTCTCGCTGCCAACTTGCCTTCCCTTCCGCGTCGACCCCACGGCCCAAACTTCCCCCTCATTAGTAAACACAAGTCGCATTTTCCTCCCATTACATCATTAGCGTCATTAAAAAAAAAACTGTATCCACCGCCGCGCGGGAAGGGCACGACTGCCCCCTCCCTCCCCCTCTAACAATACGTCAGCCCTTCATTAACCGAACCTCGCCCGGCGGCCGCCAGAGGCGCTACCGGTCGGGGCGGGGAGGCGTCTGCGCAGCTGGGTGATCTCTGGTCAGAGATCGCGTGAATAATGCATGGCACGCGCCAACGCGTTGTTAAAAATACGCCCACTTAAATTTAAAAGGCCATTAACGCCGATCACGTGAGTTTGTTCGTGTGATGCAGCTTGATTGTTGCCCCCCGTAGCGCCAAAAGAGGCTGAGCAACGGCTGGAGGGGCGCCAATTTCCAACATGGGAGTTAACATTTTGCGCATTCACGCGCACGGCAAATTGCACAAGGGTTTTATTCGAATTGTATTACGGCTGCAGTGACAAGAATAAAGCGAGCCATAATGAAAACCATCAGACAGATTTCTATTATTAAAAAAGGCGCTTACATACTGGTATTGAATTTTACTTCGGTAATAAAATATTTAATTAATTTTTTCGCACACATACATTTTTCTCCTTTCCTGTACCCACTTACTTTTGCCCTTTACAAATTAAAATTTTAAATTATTTTAACGTTTTTGTTAAAGTATTCATAATTTTTCTTAGTTGCTTATTCCAATCCCTAACCACCTTAACTACGAAAGAAAATCTTTCCACACCTTTGTGCCTGAAATTGAGTGTCGACTTATGGTGACGGTCATCTTTTCCTTTCCATGCATTACTCCTAATTCTTACACCAATATCGTTCTACGCCTCATCACCAATAAACACCGTTTACACTCCCATGACACTCTTCATCCGCCTCCTGTCTTCCAATAAGTCCCATTCCAGCTCTTTTACGATATCAGTTACTGCTTGCTTCTGCGGCAATTTCCAGGGACAAACCCAGTAGCTCTTCTTTGCACATCCTCCAACACCTGAGTTTGATACCCAAAATGTGTGTCCCGTACTACACCACCATATTCAAGCAATGGTCCAACCTAATCAACGCCGGTTTTTTTTATTATTATTATTCTTTCCTTTTTGTAGGCAGCTATTACTTTTGGGATCACCTTTATTCGTCTCCTGAAGTTGTTGCTAAACAACTCTCCCAGCTCAGCTTTTTAACAGCACCTCATTCTTTCTGATAGGTATATTGCCTCTTGTTCTTTTTACCGTCTTTTCTTCGTCACTTCTGTCTACATGTTAGTTACAATTTTCCGTTCTTTCTTTTACTATTGTGATTATTTTTTGCAGTTTACATTATTTTTTGTTGACAAAATCTTAGCAAAGATAAATAAAAATAATAAAAATCAATAACAACAGCGAGGGTTTAAGGTCAAAACCATAGATTCGCTGTTCATTTACACATAAAGACAATACTGAAAGTTTGATTTATAGATTTGGCTCAAGCTTTTAAGAGAATCATATTGCAGCAACATGTTTTGAAAATATTAAAAGAAGGAGTACATTACCAAATAATAATTTTAATTCAAGATCTTAATACAAAAATTGCCACTCAAAACAAGTTTAATGACATTTATACACAGCTGGAAGCGTTTCTCAAGGTTAATGACCATTTATGTAAATAAATGTGTATAATATCAACGAAAATACAGGGAGATTAGCTAAAGCCGTACTATTATCAGATGGATTACAAGCATAATAGAAAGGAGACCAGCAAATAAATGGAGATACAAAATAGTATACAGCTCTTTCAAAAAAAAAAAGTTTCTTTCGCCGAAGTAATTTTCATGACAGAGGATGAAAATTATCTTCAAAGACTGTTATAGATTTAATGGAGAAGCAAAATACAGATTATGGTCATAAACATGGAAAAGCCTATATTCATCACGATATTAAAAAATCTTGTACGAAACTGTAGAACAAGTTAACAATAAATTTAATGAGGAAACCAAAACGACAACTATAAGAATTTGTACAAAAAGTAAAAATCAAACAAATGAGATAGTAGGTATATCAGCCTACTTGGAAAATCATATATAACGCAATAAAAAATAAGTGTAGGAAGCAAAATTTCAATATAGTAAGTCACTAATCTACACAATAGAAACAAAGCAACTATTAGAAAGCAATGAAATTTAAATATTAAGAGCAATAACAGGAAGATGTCTGAAGGAAAAGATTTTTGACAGTAATTTTTATATTTTTCTCCGCTCTCCATTCTTTCTAACAGTGGTAATTTATTTCTGCACCTTTGTTTTCAGTAATATCCCTCATATTAACTTTTCGTTGGTTATCAGATTTACTTATTTTTTCTAACTTCCATAACCATACTATTTCCAACCAAATTTTAATAATTATGGCTATTACTAATAGTGAATGTGTATGATATAACATTGGAGATTGTAATTTTTTCTGTCCCCATGGCTACCTTTCTGTTAAGGAGGGTGGAATTATTCAGACAATTTCAAATAAAAAAATATCTGCGTATCTCTACTGATGAATTAGTTGTCCGTTTTTAAAGAAATAAAATAATTGAATATCTTTCTCAGATGAATGCTAAGTTGAGTAAATAGTTTTGCACATATACGAGTATATCATTCGTATCGTGAAAAGAAAATTCTGATCCAAAATAGACATCAGATATTTGATTATGCTGTAAAGGGATACAAACTAAATTTTAAGTTAGTGTATGGCATTCACAGGCTGGAAACTAAAATACTTTAGTTCCACTTGCAGCTTAGCATCCATTCTATGTATTTTCTTTATCATTTCAGTTAATTATGCAGACAAAACATGCATGTGATGATGGATAATTGATTGAAAATTTTATTTAGTCCCTTTTTCACATATATTTTCTGCACTAAAATAATGTTAATAAACTTTTAGCCAGTTCTGTCTTCACCTAAGAGCAATTTCCACACTATATAGGTGCATTATCCTGTATTAAGATTACTTTTAATGTATTTAACCATGCTATAAAAGGCCGCAAACAATATATCTTATTTATTTATTTCCAGTTATGTATCTCTCGACTGGTTGGATGTAATACTCCATTTTTTCCTGTGAGTAGCTAACTTTTTCATCTCAGCATACCCCATACAACGCAAATTATGCGTTTCATATTCTCTAATCGTTGACTTCATACGCCGTTATTTCCTTGAACTGTTCCCTCCATTTACAAATAAACAAATCCCCATGTCTTATAATGTGATCCACCAGCCGATCTATTCATTCTCTTTAACAAACTTCTTGACTTGAATAACTTTTCTTTCGCCGGCCTCGGTAGCATAGGGGCTAGAGTACTGGCCCCCACGTGCCGAATGTCGCCGGTTCGAGTTCGGCCGAGGGTATGGATGTTTAAGTGTTGTATGTGACTGAGTGTGAATGTCGTGTCCATCCTGTGTGTAGAGAATTACTTGAAAGAAACTATACACATGGAGAAATTTTAAAACACTGGATGAACTAACCTCATATTTGAGCTGGCTGTATTGCCTAAGGAAGCCAAATGCCATTAAAATAAAAATAAAAACTTTTCTTTCCATTATTTCTAAAGGTCATGCTTCACTGTCATAAAGTGCTGTACTCCATATATAAAGTTTTAAAATATTCTTCTTGAGTCATGTTAATATTTCTATAAATGAGAAAGTTTTGATTGATGTTTGGACTATTTGCCTCAATCAGGCCTTATTTGCTCAACAGATTTCAATTAAAGTTAGCTCGAAGTTGGTATATAGATTGAATAGTAACATAGAATAGTTTTTATCTCGAAAAAAAGGAAAAGATCCTTTCCAAATTGTCACTGTAAATTTGCATTTCACCAAAGAGATTCCTGCTTCGTAGACGGTACTGCCACGCTAACTCTTTCCTTCTTACGTAAGTCGCTTACATTGCTTTCAGTAGTAAAAACTTATGGCATATCGAATGGCGTGTTCAGTTTAAAACTGCAAAAATGGATGAACTAATAGTTTCTGAGCAAGAACTATAAATCTGTTCTTAACCTTAAAATTTTACTTAGTTTCTGTAACTTGCATGTAGGCATACGGATTGTGGAGCTGAAAATATGTGGTTATATTCCTCAATGTGAGAATTTTTTGTTAAAGTAGATATTGGTTGTTTTTACTTAAGTTAAATTGACGGTACCGTTTTCTTATATTTTACGTGATTTTGTGATCCGTTGAAACATTGAAGGTTCACTCATAACCCAAATCATTTAATATGTTTGCATATGTTTTAGAAAATCAACCCCAACCTACCAAATGTACTAACTGGTCGAGAGAAATTCATTTTCTATGACAGATTGAAAACAAGAAATCTATAATAATATTATTAAAAACCATAATAAAGAAACAGTCAATTACTACTTTAACATACAAATATCTATTTCAAAGCACAATTACTTGATCGAAGCGACATATTAAAAAAACTAAACCAATATCCAAAGAAGAAATAGTGTCCTTTTATAAAAAATAAACAGGAATTTTAAGACGTGATGGGCAAACGTAAGTCAGATCTTTCATTGAAATGTAGTAAAGCTAGGATTTTGAAATTATTCAAAGACCACAATGAAGAAATATTTTTTCATAAATGTCAGCTACCAAAAATAAACTCATACGACTAAAAATACATATCTCTGTAAAATTTAAAGTTATTATTTAAAATCATTTTACCATAGCAGCGCGCGATGAGTGTGTTTATAAATTTGATTAGGTCAAAAGTTAATTGTAATATCTTTGACAGTTTCAAGCCAACTGTTGCCGCCCTGTCCACATAATCATTTCCTATACAGTTATGGGAGTGTGTGCTTTCAAGTACTATACCAGATATCTTACGACAAAATAAAAGTTATGAGGAAATTAATCGTTCAAATACTCCCATTAAGTTTTGTTTTCGTAGCATTCATTTTAGTTAAAATATATGATAAAACATAACAGCCGAAAGAATGCGCATAAAATTTTACATTATGATTCAATGATCTCCTTCACTTGTTTCCACTTTTTAATCACTCTTTACGCTGCCAGGCTATCTTTAGATATCTGCTTTGGACATCAGACTTGTAGTTAAGACTACTGAAAATAATTATTTTTTAAAAAAAGTGTTTTTTTATTACACTCAATTTAATACGAAAATTTAATTTAATATTTTAGTGAGATCAGGTCATCTTGTCATGGTCTTAGATCTCAAAAACTGGAACTACAGTGCACCATATTCAAAACTCAGTCAGGAGCTTACACCTTTTGTCCCTAAAAACAGGAAGTAATCAAGAACAGTGTATGAAAAATAATTACCGACCTACACCCAGTGTGGTAATACGTTGACACAAGTCATTTGTATGGATTTCATATATATGGCTAACTCAAAAAGGCAACATCCCGGATTTCACGTCTGGTCCAGGTTGCATTCTCCGCATATGACGACTAACTTTTTTTTTAGAACCTTGTAACGCGACGGGTAAGAAAATCATATACATTTGATGCAGCCTGGACCAATCCGTCGTGAACACAAAGTCTTAGATGCAGATTAGCCGCCATTTTCAAGAACACACATATATATATATATATATATATATATTAAATAATCGTTCGTTTAGTAATAAAGATAACGTGAAAGAAAGTAGGAAAAGAACAATGGAATGTATATAGAATAGATTAACCAGTAGGTTATTAATTTGTAGAGGAATATGTTTTGTGATTGAGTACTGAGTAATCTCCCGAAAACGCACGGAATTTTTAATATGTGTAGGAAAACAATTCCAAGATTTTTCATCTCCGTCTTCTTCCTAGTTTTTCTTTTTTTTAAAAAAAAAAAAAAAAATAAAAAAAATCTAAGCCAGTACGTATGAGGATGACAGAATTAACAGCTCCGATACCAGAAATACAATTTTCCATATGATGAAAACGTTTTAGAAAATGGTTCCCTGGCAGTAGCTTAGCAACAGCCGTGGATGTCTGCAACTTCTCTTCGAGGTAATATGAAAGAAGTGCGTTATAATTTATTCAAGCAAACCTCTCGGAAATGATCTAAAGAGAACGAGAAAGAATGTCGCCCGGACGGACGAGGCGTCCTCCTTTTATCCTCTTTCCTTTTTCTCGGCCAGTTTAACTTCACGTCCGGTTTAGCAGGCGGTCGTAAGTCTGGTTTAAGTGGCGCCATGTTCAATGCGAACCGGCATTTCTTGCCGATGTCGAATACGCTTCATGGAGCAGCTCCCCACGCAGGAGAAGACCACCGAGGAAGGAAAATATTTAATGTGGCGAACCGTCAAATAGCTTAATCCGACAAGGGAAACTGCAGCCTCGAATATCCTTCGCTGAAAGCACATCTCCCTGCTTACAGTAGCTTAACCAAATCGTTTCCAGCACTGCACCAACATTAAATTCAGTAGACAGTCCGGGTTATAGGCAAGACTATGTTTTTATTATATTGCTTCGAACAATACCTCCGCATAGTTATACAGGGCGTTCGCCGGGAAACGCTACCCACTGTTAGCGCTACAAGGAAGAAACTGCTCCCGGCGAGCGAGCGGTCAGCTTCCGGCATTGTTCGACCGTCGGCCGCGGACTATTTCAAAATAATTACGCTTCATAAACTTGTATGTGCTAAGCATTTAAATGTGACGTCAGTTGCGGATCAACAGTGCCATCGTGGACACCCTGAAGGTACCAGTTGCAAAATCTAATCCTAGGCCCCTGGTCTATTTCTGTAATTTTATGCACCACAATTGTTTTGTACGGCTTTAAGTGAACTAGCTTTGTTACTTTCCAAGCTGACGTCTTAGATACGCCTGCCTGCTGTCCTAACTGACTTAATGATTTTTTGGGTGACTGTTCTAGTCGAAAAGCGATATCGTCAATTTTCTCCTCTGTGAGAATACGGTTGACCGACAGTCTCTTTTTGTTATAAAATGAACCCGTTTCTCTTACTTTTTTAACCAGACGCAGAATTGTTGATTTAGCTGGCAGTAAAGCGCCAGGATATTCGCGACGAAATTTACTGCGACACTTTTTAAACGACTTCTTCTTCACATATGTATCGTAGAGAAATATTCTTTGTTGCAAACTGTAACGTACCATAATTTTACTCACACTCAAACACGGTACAGATTAGTAAGAGTATGAAGCCCCAAACCAGCCAAACCGCAAAGAAACGTTTATTCACAACACTGTTGGGGCAGCGGAGGTGTTAAACAGTGCGGTGATTCACGGCGCCGTGTGGCGGGAGTTGCTGGCTCCACTGTTCCAGCAAGTTGCCGACGGCAACAGACTGGGGGGTAGCGTTTCCCGGCGAATGCCCTGTATTATTCTATTCCATTGTAGCTTCTGATTGTGTTCATAATTCCGAACGTAGTAGTTTAGTGATCACGTTCAGTCCTGGTATTATACAAAACGGAGATTTATAACCCATTCAACGATCCAGATTTCGATTTACGTGATTGCTTCAAATCATTCCAGGTGAATGGTTACTTCAAAATATCATGGCCGAATGCTTTGCCGTTTCTTGTTTCCCTTGTGTCTCTTCTCTAATGACATCAATGTCTAAGAAGACGTACTCTATAACGGCATTAACACTCTTCGTACCAAACCAATCATTTTGAACGAGTTACAATAATCTTCAAATATCTTCTTTGTTTGCTTTGTGCTTTACGCCTCATCGACGTCGAGGCCATTAGAGGCGGGAAAGGACTAAAGATAAGGAACGGGAAGGAATTCAGCCATTGCCTTTTAAAGGAATCTTCCCGGCATTCACCTGGAATGATTTGGAGAAGTCATGCATAATCCAAATCTAGATGGCCGTATGGCGATTCGAACACGCGTCCTCCACAATGCGAGGGCAGAGCGTTACCGTTCACCCACCACTCTCTCTCTTCGAATTTCCTAAATACTTAAGAAAATAATGACAGTTGCACAAACATTTCGTCAGTTAATATACAAGTGATGTTGATGGCGTCTTTCACCTAAATGGTGGAGCGTATTTCTCGAAGTCTCCTGATTTCATCCACAAACAGGGGAAAATGAAATAACCAGGCATGTCTAGGAGTTCCGTGTTCTAATTGCTTCAATAGATATCTTGTATGTGGTAGGTCAGTCGGTAGTCGATTGGAACAAAAATCAATACTGGACCCGGTTTCAATAAGGCACCGAAAGCCGCGTCACGTTGCCGCTCGAACTGCTCGTGCTATCATTCAGTTCAAACAAAATTTGTTATGATAATATTAATATGACAAATACTTTGTCTGGGAGGTACATGTAGTACCAGGGACGATGGTGCTGGTTAACGGACACAACTGGATTTTCAGCCTTAAGAAGCCCTCGCAGTCACCCAGAGCATCCACAACCCTGAATCCGCCACCACCGCAGGAACAAGAAATCTTCCGAACTACCCGCCATTACAGTGGGGACGGTGAGCGAGGCGCCTTTCGCCACCCCGTATGGGTGCCCACGGGGAACCGCGCGGATGCGGCGCTCGCCACGAACCAGGCCGAGGACCCTCCGAAACCTGGCCGTATAGCTTAAGCATCTCTGCTACTCCCACGCGCACCCGGCCCCACCCGCCCCCGCAGGAGCAAAGGCGGAAGCCGCAGCAACGGAGCAACAACGCGGGATTTCCCTTGGCGCACGCCTCTCAGCAACCGATGGGATCTGGTTCGAGTACCAGTCGCCCTGAGTGCGGTTTTTCGCATTCACTTAGGCGAATCCAGGGACGGTCTGCGACCTTCGCCTCATAAACTACACATTTCACAAATGAAATATACACTTATCATAGAGAAAGTAAGTTACACGAATGACGGACAGATGGCAACACTTAAGCTCCCCAGTTGCTACAGGAACTGGCATCCCTGGTTCCAAGTACCCAGTGGAACCACTGGACAAATTCTTTATTACAAGCTATGATGAGAATCAAGACATTACGTGATCCAATAGGGTATATTCGTAAATAACAATAATAATATTAATATTCAGCGATTCTCCTTTAAGAGCACTCCGCAATGACACGGAGTTAACATATGACAAAATAACTTCAAAATTAAGAAATTTCAATTAACTTAGAAATTAAATTAAATAGAAGTATATGTATTATTTTTCGTTTAAATAGAAAATATGATTGATATTGGGGATGAATTTTAAATTTCTAGTTAATACCGTTTGAGATATACCCAGTAACAAAACCGTTTGGTGACCACTCATGTCTTGAGAATTTTCGTCACACACGTCATTACTTTCGGATAAAATAAAAGAATCTAATTTATCTACTTAATTACGTCTAAATATGTACCTATAACTCACACGTTGTGGTACATTTCGCATTCCTTTTATTTCTGAATGTAACCTCACAGAACATTAATGTGCAAACTTTTAAATACCATATACAGTTTTGTGTCAATGAGAAACATGAGGTGCGCTAATTTGAAGTCCCTGGCATATTCTGTGTCTGTGACCAACAGACAGGGAAGCTTCAGCGATAGGTCTCCATTTCCAGTTAGGTATGGAACTCTATGAAGATACACTATACCCTTACCGTGTATCTCTTCTTGCCATACGGTAATGAAAAGGAATAGTTTGGCCAAAAATGGTGCCAGCGGCAATGCTATTTAAGCCTTTTCGTATTTCCTCACTCAAATTAAGAAATTCACAAGAATGTAGCCAAAAATTGATTTAAAAGCCAATGAATGCGAAGATACAAAGGTATAAGAAGTATCTTTTTCCTTATTATTATGATTCAATACATACGAACGTCATTATGAGGGAACTATAGCAGAGAACAATATTTCGCGGTTCTCTGAACTATATTATTCTTTATGAAATTCTCCGATTCACGAATCTAGATAGCTGGAACATGTATAACCAAGCATATAGCGCAGAAATCTGTTTAATAACTAAGATTTTATAAAGATTTTACAGTAGAAATACTCCCTGATATCTTTTGCAGTAAATAATCTTGAGTATACAAACATTTCCTCACTAATATTATTGAATACGATTTAACTCACTATCTGATGTACAGAAGGGATAGAAGTTAATGCACAGTTTGCTCCCATAAAAAAGTAAATATTTCACCAAAAATGTTAAGTCTTAAATTCAGACTGAAAAGTTTCTTATTTCCGTCTTAAAACCATTTTTCCCTTGCACTTTGAAAGGGATCGACCACTGATCGACCAAATCAGGTTTATTATTGAAAGTAAAAGTTTGTGCTCAATTATGAAGTGATGTATGGATTGCCACACAGCGTTAGCGCATATACAGTGAAGGCATGCGATACTGTTCATGTTGACGCGTCCATTGTATGGGGACGTAAAGTTAGGCTCCCCTCAGGTTATCTCTGTAGGAATAGGCCTGTTTGGGCTATCTTCAGGTTTCATAGGAATACTAGCCTTTAAGCCCATGAAGGGTGTATTCTGTCAAGCCATTTGTCTGTAATTGCTTAACTAAATAGAATTGTTATTAAATTATACTCAATGCAATTCCTCGTGTCTTATGCTCTAGCAAAATGTTTCAGTTGTTATTTGATCCGGGTTGCATTTCAACTTAACCACAAACTGAAGTAATGACTTCAGTGATTCGCCGTCAGTGAATGCGAAGTAAATTAAAAATAAATCTTAACAAAGTACGTAGTACCGCGTAACATTATTTTTAATACTGGTCTAGGCTGCACAGGTAGCGATCAATGTGAAAATACTTTCATTAAAATCAAGTAACGATTACAGTAACTTGACGCTAATGAATGAATTTTAAAAATTATTTTTAAAAATCTGAAATAACTCCTTTTCTCTGTTGTAATGATGAATGCTAATAGTTCTGCTGTAAAATGAAAGCTACCACCATTCCGATATTTCCTAGCTTACCATAACAGCGATCAGAGAATATAACCAAAACATCGACATCGAGCGAACATACATAAACAAAAGGTAATAAATAATATATATGTCGGATCGGGAGTATGGGGCTAGCTACGAGATGGCGCTACAGACACAGCGAGCAGGATGCCAGCGCCACAGTGACTGCAGTCACAATTACGAGGAGCTACTTAAAGCGCAGCGCACACACACGGGCCGAGGCGACAACACTCAGTTATCTGCCATTGTGTATTGTGATACTGAGTCTAATAAACCGGATCCTTGTATCTGCTGTGTTCTCGAAGTTACTCTCCACTGTCCGAGGAATATCCACAGCCTACCTTCGCTGAAGAGCCATCTGCCTCTAACCGGGAACTCCATTCAACCCGCCCGATTCCTGATCTTTCCTGGATGGATCCGACATATATATTAATATCCTCATTTAAACGAAATATATATTTTTATGGCAATAATTTCTTTGCAGTTGCTTAGCTAAATGGAATCGAATAACTCTTATAGCCTCTGCCATGTAGTAATATCTCTGGGCGTTGTTAATCCAGCAATGAAGGCTGTATACGTGACGTCAGCATTACGGACACCGACACACGATGACCAAGCTTAGCTTTCTATTAGTATTTACGATACAGAAGACACATTAGTTAGTATAACATAAGAGTCATCTATTTAAACATACATAGTTACTTGAAGTAAACTAAATGCCCATGCTACCATTATATCTCGCGTACAATTATTCCGATAAGGAATATTACGGTGCTGGAACAGGTTGATATATCTACCTCAGGACTTTTTTTTTTTTAAGTATAACGCCACAGTATTAATCTTTTGAGATACTCCGAACATCACTGCATTATTTGTGGGGTAAACAAGCAGCTCTTTGGGTCTCTTATTTCCTGCATTGCCTCCCCTCGCGTTTCACCTGTTCCCGGATTCTTTTACAGTTTAATCGGCACGCCACCCCTCCTTCACACCATTATGCTAATGGTTCACCGGCTTCTTCTTTGTGTCAGTGATACCTCCTGGTATCGGCGGAATGAGCTACGAAAGAAGCGATCACGCTAGCGGATAGGGAGAAACTTAAAGAGAGAAAAAAGAAATCTTTGCATCTTATTTTTTCTTCCCCATTCGAAGTTTCAAAAGAACTGCAGAGGGTGGTAAAGGCAGCTATTTGAGACTGTCTCCTCCTAATTGTTTCCTGCTGACTTTGAGGTAAGATCGTTTTACAGAGAATGGTTTGGGCTACGATTCTCCGCAAAGTAATACACATTCCTAACCTTGATAGCGTGATCTTCAACTTAGTAATACAGAGTTTTACATATCCTATGCTCTTTTGGCACCAAAAAAAAAAAAACAAAAATTTGGAACATTACAAGGGACTGTATTAGACGTTGTTTCGAAGGTCAAAGCAGGGCATTTAATTACAGGGGTAACATGACGAATACGGTGATATCAGCCCCAGGTATAAGGTTATTCATCTAAAATGATACCACATTTCTGATTTGACAGAAGCGTGACACTACTTTGAACAGGGAAGCACTGTACATCCATCTCCCCATAAAAATTATTAATCTGCAACTTTTAGCCCTTTTTTGCTGTCATCAGTCTTTCGACTGGTTTGATGCAATCCTCCATTCCTTCCTATCCTATGCTAATCTCTTCATTTCTACATATCCCTTACTATCCACGTCCTCAATTATCTGCTTCATATATTCTTCCTCTAAAGTTCTTGCGTTCGACTGTTCCCTACAATAACAAATTAACCAATCCAGCATGTCTCAAAATATGACCTACCAACCTGTCTCCTCTTTCTGTAAGCTTCTTCCACAAACTTCTTTCCTCACCCATTATTTCCAAAACTCGTTAATTTCGTACTTTGTCTGTCCATTTAACTTTCAGCATTCTTCTGTAGAACCATATTTCAAATGCTTCAATTTTTTTTCTTTCTGGTATTCCTAAAGTCCATGTTTCGCTACCATAAAGTGCTGTGCTCCACACGTAGAGTTTTAAAAAAGTTCTTTCTAATTCGGAGATCAATATTTGAAACTAAGAATTCTCTTTTTCATGTAGGCTCTTTTTGCTAGTGCTATTCTGCTTTCTAACATCATTCTTGCTTCGGCCATCGGTTCTAATTTGCTTTCCAAGTAGCGGAATTCTCTTACTTCTCCTATTGCATCCGATCCTATTTTTATATTTAATCTACTGTGATTGGTATCATTTCTGCTACATTTCAACACTTTTGACTTACTTTGATTTATATTCAGTCAAAAATCATGCTTCAGTATTTTGTTCAAGATAGTCAGTAACTTCACAATATCCTCAGCTTGTTATTAACCCTACTAGTCAGTTATTGCTATATGCTATCCTCAGATACTCGTGAAGTTTCATTTTGTAGTATATGGAAAGAAGGTTTTCAGAAACCGGTAAGCAAGATACAGCCTGAAGAAACGTTACAATTTGAAGATATACGTTTCTTCATTACAGAGTAGTTGTATGTGGTCTTTGTTCTCAAACAACTTAAAGAGACGACAAATATATTAATAGGACGCTGCGTACATTTCTCATTACTTCAGTAGTAGTACTGGCTCGGACCACGTGCTTCTGGGATTCTGTGATTAGAGAATCGTTGTAAATGAATTTAGACTGAGTACCAACAACATCAACACTGGCTCGAACCGCGTATTTCTGTGATTCTATGATTAGAGAATCGTTGTAAATGAAATTATACTGAGTACCAACAACATCAATACAGACGATGGCCTCTTTTTGAGTGAAGCATGGGACCCATTATCCAAGATCTGCAACAGCAGGGCGATTGACACGCGAGTGGTTTCCCCCCCCCCCCCCCCCCCCCGATGCCTCTGTAGCTGTTGGTGAAGTCCCACTTTAATTGGTAGTAGAACTTCAAGGTGTCAGGTTAGGGTGTTGCTTTGAGACACTTTTTATTTCACTTTCAAGGGAAAAATCCAGGGCTATGACCATTTAAGATGGTCTCAATAGTTAAAAACAAAACCCTGTTGAGTTCGCGTGCTGTACTGCTCTATGTTGGCTGGTATAGAATACAGAGGAGAACTTTGTACTTATGCCATTGCCTCGGCATTGTAGTTCCAATAGATTCAGTTCTCTCGTCTCTGGCTTCATTTAAATTCTTATAGAATTTTTCGGTTGAATCAATATTTCTGTATTTATTAGTAGAATGTTTGATCCGCTATGTAAGATTTCTATCGGTGTGTATCTTGGTGCGTTAAGTATCATTCTTAAACATCTGTTCTGCAGCAGTTGGATGTGTTGTAAGTTGGTTTGGCTTGCCAGCCCCCAAATCTGGCATCCGCATAACAAAAATGGTAGAATAACGGATTTAAATAGTCTTGTATTTAATACTTGGTTGCCGCTTCGTAATACTGGTGATAAGTTTGAAATAACTGCTAGGCCTTTGTTTTTCCTGTCCATTATATGTTGTCGGGAAAGTAATTTATTGTACAGTATTATCCCCAGGTACCGATGTTCTTTAACCCAGGGAATATTTTGGCCCATAATCTTCAAGGTATCATATAGCTGTGGCCTTTTTTTTGGTAAAATTAATACCTGCACATTTCCGAGGATTGATTTTGACTTTGTAATTTCTGTACCATTTACTGACCTCATCAAGTCCTTGTTCTAGGTGAGCAACGTTAAGATAGTGTCTTCTTCCTGTCGTATACTCTTTAGTCTCATCGGATTTTTTTTCCCCTCACTGCCTCAACGGCATTATACAGCCCCGCTACGATTTGTAGCTTTATCTGTGGTTTCACTGATGGTGATGCATTTTATTTTCTCGAACAGTACACTTTGGGGGAAAATCGGCTTTGACCGTAGTTATTATGTCCTGTGTGGACACCCTTTTGATATTCTTATTCGTTTGATAGCTAACTTTTTTCATGTGGTTAGTTGGGGATCATTGCCGCAATTAGTTGTGTTAACAACTCGACGATTTTCCCCAGCTGATTTGCTCGTCTTGGCTCTTGATTACAGCATTGATGCCCGTGTTGATCATTTGAGTTGGTCGTCGGATGGTTATTGAAGTGGCTTGATGACCATCTCTGAAGTCCTTCTGGTCTTCCCATTCGATGGGAGTGACTTGGTTGGCGTTGGCGGCTTCTGATGGCTGCTTGAAGCTTTCTTCTTATGGGGCATCCCCCATAACTGGCGACGTTGTCAGAGCCATAGTTTGCACACGTCGGCGTTGCGTCACGCGGACGTGTGCAAACCAAGTTGTTATGGCTCCCTCCGCAGCAAACGCAGCACACTTGCTTGAGAGAGTCAGAAGCTTGATGCCCGAAGCCTTGGCAGCTGAAGCATTGATATAACGTTGCAATCGTTGTCTACTTCTGTAGCCTCTTGTTGAAGTTCACTATTCTCCTTTTCATGACTTGGCTGCTGGCCAGGGTGGTGGACTTGGTTGCCTCAGGCTCTCTCCTGTCTGGTGCAGGGCGTGAGAAGGAATTGTCATCTTGGAGTGTTCCCTCATCCATATTGCAGGAGTGTCTTGGAGCTGCTTCTTTTTGTTGAATACCCGTTGTTGAATACCGAGTGTTTTCTTGGAAGTACATGCGGTATCTTATGTTCCTAGTTTC
Organism: Vandiemenella viatica; assembly: GCA_031002005.1. NCBI lineage: Eukaryota > Metazoa > Arthropoda > Insecta > Orthoptera > Morabidae > Vandiemenella > Vandiemenella viatica. The sequence goes on along the minus strand of CM061918.1, from coordinate 52,619,330 downwards.
TAGAAATTTCTTGATTTCTTCGAGGTCCTCTTGGCTCATACTGGTGATCAGCATCTGGGTTGGCAATGAGTATGTATGCGCCAATGAGGACTCATTCTGATGGGCTTCTCTTGACGGAGGACGATCTTGGTGATGTCTGCTGCTTTCCTGGTGCACGAAGTCCCCGCGGTTTAACGTCAATGAGGCCGAGAGAGCCGAGGTTCAGCTGACCGTTGCGGGCCTTGTATGAAGCCTTAATCGACGTGAAGGATAATGGGAGAGTGACGTGTTGTCGTAGTAGCAACTTTGACCAACCATTTCATCTGATGAAGACATCGGAGGTAGCTGTGTAAACGTCTTGTTCGGCAGAACTTATCCGGCAGAGCACCCGAGAAGATTTATAATCAGCAGTACGCCGGGATAGATTCACATCTCATATAGCATTAGGCTGTTGGATCTGACTTGTGCAATCGAACAAAAACCTGAGGAAATCAATTCTTTGGTTGCTTAATATACTTCGGCAAGAGTTGCATCTGCATCTAGTTTTAAACCCATATTGTGAATATCTCAGGCGTACCTAATAGCTGGTTTAGATAAAATCATAGTCGAACAGGCAACCAGACGAGCAGAATTGAAATCCCTACACGATCTCCTATAAGAATTCTGTCAGAATGGAAACAAAAATTAACGAAGACAAAAAAAAAAAAGATATTTTCGTATTCAAGTTTTCTGCCATCAAGTATAAATGGACAGAAAGTACACATGAACAATACTAATCTACGTAGTGGTATCATTTGGATATATGCACAGAAGTGTCGGTCTTAGCCTGAAAACAACGCCGAACGCCGACATTGCGAAGGATTAGCCTAACCAACCGAATAAATGACTGTCAGAAATTCATATTCTGTGAATTGGTTGCAACAGGCAGTAAGTTTGTCCACAGCGAAAAAACAATATTACATGTTACGAAGAAAAAAATGAAATGTAATAGAAATAAACATTAATTTTACAATTTAATTTTGTAATTATTATATCATAGCAAATACAGTTAATTCTTTTGTGCACATTGTTGAATGGAGTAAGGGATACCAAATATGATAATTCCTCACTTAACAATGACCCACCTATCCATTTTTTTCCTTCCTCGCGGTTTGGAATAGACAGATTAAAAATTAAAAACAACTTCTGCGAGACACATTTTTCTATGTTCTGCAGAGTATAGATGTAGTTCTGATTTTCGCCCTAGGGAAATCAAGAAGCGCAGTGTAATGGAAGCTAGGAGTAGACGCGTCGCAGTCAGCGGTGTTGTGGCGAATATGGATGCGTTATTTCGCCGGTCTCTGCGAGTTTTTCTGCGCCCGCAGTTCGCAGATAACAAAACAATTAGGCCGTCGCGCGCTCCAATTCGCTGTCGTTCCTCCGACGAGGCAAAGTGTCGGGCGCACGCGGCGCGGCAATCAGCGCCGCGCAGCGGGCGGTCCGCGAACCAATCAGCCGCGGGGGAGTGTGTCATACTGCAGCAACACCGGACGAAAAAAAAAAAAAAAATACAGCGCCCGGCCCAACAAACCTGTGACGCATTGGCAGTTCCATATCATACCTCAACGAGATCACTGATCAGAGATAATAATTAAATTTTATTTATTTTTGCCACCCATGTCAGAGTAGAACCTTTCCCAAGTCACACAGAAAGGTAATAAGATTGGAAGAGGAAGAAAGTCTGTACATTGAAGTTATTTTTGAAAACAGTGAACTACGGAAACGTTTGAGCTTTCACTTTAGATCATATTATTTCTAATTATATTTTTAATTCTGTCACGAGCCTTTTTTCTACACTCATACCTAACAAAATTTGATTTTAATAGTTAAGGTCTCCGTTTGTTAACAACATACATTAAGAAAGGAATTATTCCGAATTCGTCCCTTAAAGGGCAAAACTATCATTATTTCTAAATCGATTTTTTAAATTTTTTAATTTCAATTTTCTATTTTTTTGATCATCAGCAGTTTATCTCCACTGGTACATAACAGAAATCGATAAATGACGTTTAATTTTTAAAGATTAAGGTGTCCGCTTTGGTAACAACATAACTGAAGAAAGGAATATTGCAACCGAGCGTGTTGAGTGAGTGGCTAACTCTCTGGCCTTGCTTTCGGGAGGACGCCGGTTCTAATCCCAGGCCGGGAAGCTTCCTTCAAAAGGTCATGGCCGAATTCCTTCCAGTTTCTAATCTCCAATCCAATCCCGCCTCTAATTACCGACGAGCCGTAAAACCATAAGTAGGAAAATAAAAAAAGAATTTTGATGGTGTTTAGAACAACATACATCCCATGGTGCCAGGAGTACAACAAGGTCTGACCGAGCGGGGCGGTGTAACGGTTAGCGTTCTCGCCTCGCATTCGGGAGGACGGCAGTTCGAATCCCCGTCCGGGCATCCAGATTTGGGTTTTCCATGGTTTCCCCAAATCACTCCAGGCAAATGCCGGGATGCTTCCTTCAAAAGGCCATGGCCGAATTCCTTCCCATTCCTTGCCCCCCATCCATTACCGTCTCTAAAGACCTCGATGTTAAAAAGAGACTTAAAGCAGTTACAAAAAAAAAAAAAAAAACAAGGTCTGTATTGTTTTGATGTGAAGTCAAAGTTATGCAAATTAAGGTAAAAGCGCCCAAAAATTAATATCATTTTGAAGCTATATTTTTCTCGTGATTTTAGAGTTTGAACGTTATCGTATGATTCGGAGGAACAAAAATATTTTTGTTCTCCTTGTACATGTGTTAACTAAGATATAATCAGTTTAAGATACAGGTCCTTACTTTAAAAGACCACGAGAAAAACAGCTATTCTCACTTTCCACACTTCTGTGTTTAAACCATAAATAACTTGCGAAGACAGGACAATTTTCAACATGTTTTAATAAAGGTATCACCTGCAAAACTATGAATGAATCACAAGCAGAAAAATGTAAAAAAAAAAAAACTGTCGCAATCTAAGTCTGGCATCGCACGCTTAGAAATTACAATTTGAGATAGCAGTTATAACTTGCTCTGATGGCTGTTGTAGCTGGTACAACATGACAATATATGACGCTATGTAGGACATACTAATATCCTGTTCACTTCTAATTGGTGGCTCAAGGTCACGTTTCCCCACCTCACCTCACCACCCCGTCCCTTACTAACTGACTGCCGTGTCCAGGTAGTCGTGTGGCGAATTTCCCCCTTCACCTGTAGTCGTGAGGGCGGCTGAGTAGGGATAGAGCAGATTGACCTCTAGCCGCCTCTGTTAACTGAACAGGGTGGTTTTATCCCCGCTGGTAGAAAGAACACAAACAGAACGTTTAGGTCAATCGATCAGTGGAGACAATGCCCTCCTGTTTAAAATGTTTATTTTCCTAGAAAAATCATCAACCTCATTGGTATTTCATTTGTATAATCAATTTTTCTAATTCGTCGCTGCATTCCCTGAACAATAAACCAAGCACGTTATTACGCAAGGTGAACGTTAATTCAGCATACATCCCAATCTACATATACATGAGAGCCGAATAAAGTCTTAAAAACTGGAAGCCAGATGCCATAAAACAAATTGTTTACAGGACGTAAGCTGTTCAATTGCCGTTTCTTTGACATTAGCTTCTAATGGTGGAGTGTTCTAGCAAGTCATTTTTCACAGATGCTTATCTAAGATAAATAGAATTGTTATAAAATAACGCTCAATGTTGCACATATTCCGGTTACAGTTACGTCACTGTAGGCTTGGAACTTCTTACACGCGTCTGTAATAATGTCCTCAGTAACACGGCGCCAGTAAAAAAAAGAATACAATTTAGGTTATGTGGCGTAATATTATTTTTAATTCTGGTCCAGGCATCACAGATCGTTATAAAGGTATAATTCCTTTAATTAATGATTTTAGTAACATGACGCTTATAAAATGAAGTTACATTATTTTAAGAAATTTAAATTACACATTCCCTCAACCGTTACGACGAATTGCAGTTGTCATTCCGGACTAGAATAAATTCCAATTTAATCAAAACTTCAGTTAATACTACTGCTCAAAAATTAAAGCTTTTACTCGCATATCTATTGACGCAGAATACAACGGAAACATATACATCGAACGAATGTAAATAAACAATAAACAACTAATAATTAATATACCGATTTAAACGACATAAAATTTCTCTTTCAGTGTTCTGTCATTAATTTCTTCTCAGTTACTTAGAACTGAATAAAATTATTATTAAATAATTCTCATAACATCGATTTTGTAGTAACATCTCTGGCAAAGAAGATCGGACGGGTGACGTCACAGTGTGACAGATATCGTGACCAGATTGGTATGTTATTAATTTCTACCATCTTTCTTCCAGTTTTAATTCAAAAATAATTTTTATAAATTTAAAAAATACTGTAGGCATTGAGAATGATATTAATTAGCACTTTATAATTGTGTATACGAGGTTTCAAGCTACGTTGTATTGTGGAAGCTGACATGTTTGCTCTGTACCATAGTTTGTAGACGTCTCGTGTTGGGCACAGGTTGTCTCCCCTCTTTGCGGCACGTGATGCTGTTCCCAGCACTGGGTCAACACTTGTTAACACCCCGGGTCGTATGTCCGCGACCGCTCAAACACTTTGCAGCTCTCTCTCTGCTGGGGGTGTCTCACCCAAAGTGGGTAAACACAGAGCAACAAGCAGGAGCCCTCCACAGAGGGTCGCTGGATCTCTTCCCGTGCAGCTGCTCGCTATTGCTCGCCTTCTCATCACGGAAGATTGGCAACCCTCGCTGAATAGTTCTCCCTGTTATCAGTTACTCTTGTGATGGAAGTAGTGTGGCGGATGTCAAACTACTGCCGGAGGCTCGGCGACGACTAAGCTCCCTTTCGTCTAGGTCAGGGGTAAACAACATTTTTAACCTACCACCCACTTCGGTATCTCTGTTAGTAGAAAAATTTTATAACCACCCACCGGTTCACACAGAAATAGTGGTTTATAAATGACTGGATATAGTGGGCCATTTCCTCAATTGCAAGTTAATCAATTTTTTATAAAAGCGAATGACACGCCAATGCAATTGAATTTTGTTTTATTTTGGTGTCGTACGCGTTTCGCTCTATTTCAAGAGCATCATCAGCGACATATGTTACTTTTTTCTCATGATCAGGGTTAGCTTCTCTGTGTAGGTTTTGTAGAATTTGCTGAAGGTAAGAAGCACTACACTGCATCGACCAAATTTCACATTAACACTATTATTTACCGTTTTCAAAACATGAGAAAGTAAACACCACGCCATGTTTTTCACAGATCCATAGAGTGTTTATAAAGAATGAAATTAATTTTATTTTATAAAATTTATATAACAGAGTTACAGCTGGTTAAAGCTAATAATAATAATTACTTACCAAATACTTTATGTTGGGCTTTTTAACTGGTGCCCTTCGGAAAAGTAGGCTTAAATGGTCCGACACTGGTTTTGGCGCCTCCTTTCCTTTATAGACTACATTATTTTATGCTAAAAGCTGTAACTGAATCACAGATTAAACTGAAGGTCAGCATATGAATTTAAACGAAGAAACTGACGAAACCGTTACATTTTAGAGATCAATCGCTATAATTAGAGTCAAACGAAATTATTACTTCAATTATTATTCCTTGTCCTTCACATTCTCTTCAGAATTAGAATAGTATTCCTGTTTGAATTTCGCTTCCAATATCACCTTTGTTATCGTCCTAGTGTTGCTTTACACGGCAAGTGAGGTTAACCAACTACCAAGGCCAGATCTCACGGGCTTCTCGTGTCTGCCAAATTCAAAGGCGCAACGCTGTAGAAATGCTAATGAGCCATGTTTCACGTCAAACGGGCCCGCCAGATCAATTCCTGTGTATTTCGACAAGAGTACCACTCCACTATCACCAACAAACTTACCTCTAAAAAGAAATTTTGCACGGCTATATTCTCAGATATGGTAGTACGTGAAAACGTCATTGCTCCCAACTCGTCTCCTGTAGGGAGGCATTTTCTTTCCTCCAGGGTTTGTGCGGTTTCTTTGAATACAGCACAGGTCGTTTTATCAAGCAACATTATTCGTGTCCAATGACTACCTACCCACTCATCTACCTACATATCTACATACCTACCTATTTACGTACCTGCTTACCCACCTATCTATCTGCCTACCTACCTACCTACCAATCTGTCATTACAACCCGCATCACTAACGGCAAGAATTAACATCTGATCAAGTTTTTTCCTTCATCTTCAATCACTCTTTCCCATATGACCGCCACTACTGCTGAATCCAGGATATCTGTGATAGCTTATTTCTCCCTCTTCCACTTCGTTGGTAATGTAGCATCTTCTCCATTTACCAGTCCTTCCCATACAGGTCACCAGTTCCAAACAAGTAAGCGGTCATTCCTCTTCTTTACTTATGGTACTTCTAAGGAAACGACCAAACATGTAAGCAATTATGAATTTTACTTTTGTTTTAATCTTAAACAGAAAGGAACAGGAAGTTTACTGGGTTATTTATTTTCATTGTTAAGAGAAAGTTATGTAAAAGACGAATAGGATATATCTGTAAGTTTCTGTGTGAAATGATCTGTCTTTTAGGGTAAGGAGTGAAAATATGATCTCTGGCGAGAGATGACGAAGTCTGAGAAACGGAAGTTTCAATATTGTATTTTGCAAGATTTTTGCACGTTATTTCAGCTTGAAGCGCCAGACATTGGAAAAAAAACATTGTATTGACTAAAAAATACCAACGATTAGTTGTAGTGGGGAGAATATAATGACATTTGTTTATAAACTGAAGATTGTGTTTTTCCGTTTGTTCTTAAAATGATATAGAAAAATTACTGATGAAGATCTATAAATTAACCTAATGAGAATATATTTACCCTTTGGCTGAGTATAAAAAAGTTAAAATGCTGATTTTATTTAATAATAACTGAGCTTTCTTTCAGTGTGGTAGTTATAAAAGCTGACGAAATAAAAGACTCCATATACAAAAGTGAAGACTCTTGACTTCAATATTCAAGGATAAATAAGTAAAATAAAGGGAAACCTGATGTACTGTATTGAGTCTCTGTCATTTTCCTTGCTGTTCTTACGCAGTGATGACAGTAAATTCTACAGGATTTTCTGAAATGCTCCATTCTGTTGCCCTTACCTCTCTTCTGTTCATTCTAGCTAGTTCACAACAGTAACTGCTATTAGTTGTTCAAAGTTAGAATCTGGGAATGCACACATCAAACTAATCTTGAGTCCCATCTTGACAGATCAAAGTATCGGACTTAATTTTAGAATGGCTGTTGTTTTTCCTTGACTGATTCAATGTTGTATCTCTCGAAAGCAATTTTCGTCCCTTGAAGAAATGATACATTGCAGATCACAATAGTTTCAGACACAAACTTTTCGTATCGCTTATATAAATAAATAAAAACAGTGATTACGTGCGAAATAAATTATTAAAGTGCTCCAGTACTCTTCTCTCCAGCGGTGACAATTCAGTGGAAGCAATACACACAAGATAAATTTGCAACAAGAAAATGCGAGATATCGAATGCATGACAGAAACGTTTGGTAAAGAAAATTTAATTATTAGATCACATGGCCTTACGTAATGACCTGCGGAAATCCTCAGACAGGATAAGGTCCTTCGACCGGCACAGAAACTAAATGCTGCAACGCGTTTAAGGGGTACACAGTATTGTATATTCGCCAACAGCAAGAGAAAACTTACACGGATTGTTTTTTCCTTTATGGATTTTTTTTTTTTAACTGCTTAACGTCTCCTGTAACAACTAGGTAATTAGAGACGGGGATCCTTTATCGAGGGAGAGTTCTTAGAAACAAAAACTTCTCCGCGTTATATCACCTTATACGGAAAACTACTGCAGTTTCTTGCAAAGAGTGTAAATTTAGGGATTCAATGGTGATACCCATGTAAAAGCTTGTGTGTTTTTGTGCTTCTTTGTGTCTTTCGTGTGTGTGTGTGTGTTTTTTTTTTAATTAATTCTTGTCAATAAATTAACGATTCTAGAGTACTAGAAAGTTTTGTTAATTAGGAAATTGTAAAAGTTAATATTAAACAAGTTAAATATAATTTCTATGCACGGTAAATCAAAATGAACTGCGGATTGTTGTAAGCTGATTGGCAGCCGATTTTGTTCCGAAGTGACGCCGAGGCGCTGATCCAGGATAGAAACCAGCACTCAGATCACTATACCCTGTTCACTCCGAACAGGCTGCTCAAGGTCAAATTCCCCCACCGTTCCTACCTCTCGAGACTGACTGGTGTATCCAGGTAGGCGAGTGAAAAGTTTCCCCTCCGCATGTAGGGGTGAGGGCAGTGGAGTGGGGATAGAGCAGAGTGACCTTGAGACGCCTCTCTTAAGTGAACGGGCTATACGGTAGATGAGAAGACTACTGAAAATCACCGAGCAAGGCGCATTTACTGTTTTAATGCACAGAAACTCTGATTGATACCCTTGATTGAGTAATAATTTTTTTAAAAAAAGACTTAACTTGCATTTTCTCTCTCTTTTTTCACCAAACTGATTTTCAGACCCCATATATTATATTCTTCAAGATGTTTCCTCAACACGAAACAAGTGACCTCTTTATCGTAGACCATAGAGGGAAAGGTGATTTTACCAGAAAATGTTATCCTTTGTATCTCGAAGTACGCGATACGTGCTCCGGCTATCCCTGTCCGTTTCTGGATCAGTAGACGTAATTTCGAGATGTGTTTCCAGCTGGCGGAGCGGGAGATGATCTGGGGTGGACGCGGGCAATCAAATCAGTCCGCGAGGCGGCTACAATGGCCACTTGCTGGGGGACGGCGCTTTCCAATTACCGCCACCACCACTTATACGCCACTCTATTACTCAAATCACCGCTAACCTCCCGGCAAGTAGCTATTCTCCTGCAGCACCGGCTACTTCTTACGTCGACCGAGCAGGAAACGTCGCAAATCCCTCGGAGCAGTTTTCAATACTTCTACCCTGATCTCTTTCTTACGTGTTTTTCAAAACAAAATGAATTGATTATTATCGATTACTAGATGATCCGTGCGAAAATTTCGCGAGTAAGGTATCATCAATAGCGCAGTTGGTGGTTTGTAGTAGGATTGAAGAACGTACTCCTCTGTAGTAACTGCTTTGTCAGATGAAACACATACATAGCAAAATACTTACAACGTCTTGCGAAATAATTAGAAACGATGATATATTTCGTGAACAGAAACGAAAGGATCCTTCTTAGTCTAGAAAATAAAAACAGTTTACCCATATCTCTGGGAAATGTCGTGTAACTGTCTAGCAGCAATGGTTACGCAGGAATTGTATAGCAAAGCACTTTCCTTAACAGAAAAAACGTCCGAAATGTTTCTTAGTGTAAAAAACGACCTCACTTTACTGATATCTCTGCGAGATGTGGTGCTGATATCTAACTGTTAAGCGAACAATTGTTATCGATGGCAGTGAAGCCTAGTGGCATGGCTCTCAACTGTCTTTACGCTTGACCTTGATAGTTAATACTTTTGACTTCCGATAAACCGCACCAAACTGGACAGTAGAGTAGAAATGATGGGAGGACTGGACATGTTGGTGAGGACTGAGTTCCAGGCAGAATCAGAGGTTTATAATTAAAATCTAAATAATTAGAAATTTATTTTTCCACTTTCGCATCCAATTCCGCAAAACATGCGCATCCGCGGCGGTCAAGCACTGAACCTCTGCATCCGCAAAGATTACCTTCGGTACCACCCTACTTTGCACCATCGCAGCTAATGGAATGACGACTGTTTAACTTAGGGGATTGCCTCCATTTCAACCTGTCTTCTGCTCTTCTTTGCCGTCGAACTAGTTTATATACTCTTTTTTAACTGGATCCTAACTGTTATCTAGAGACAGGACAAAACGAAGGGAGTAAGCTACGAGTTTTATGAATGAAGAGTCTCAGGATTAGCCCGAAAAATATGGAATACAGCAATCTGGTTAGCCGGATAGGAGATATAATGCTAGATCAGAGCATTAACATCTCCCCCCGTAAACACGGATTGTTAATCAAAGCTTCTGTTGAAACGAAGTATATCGCTTTCTTAGGACATATTATTGCACTTGATTGCAGTACATACTGAAACTATAAAATGTAATCTACCGATTGACACTTGCTTTAGTTGAGGCAGGGAATCACAAGTGTTCACATGGAGAATCTAGATTCACACGCTCAGTCTCCACAGCGGTGATGTTCTTGCGTTCGAACCCTTATCTCTTTGACGTGAAATGGTTTCAGTAGTGAAACAAACCAATAGAGAAATAGCGATTCCCTTCATGGATGTTGGGTAGTGAGTTGTTGTGTAAACAATGCCTATATTGCTGCTCCCATTGAGTTCGTTAGACTTTTCCCCGCATTGTCAGTTATCCTCAAGATTTGTTGTAGTGACTGAAAACCAGATTACCCAAGACACATCCTAAGAAGAGTTTTTCTGAACTGCTTGCTACCTTTCTTCCTTAATGGTTGCCCAGAACTAATACGTTTTTTCACTCTCTTCATCTCGTGACGACACCAACGGAACCCTTATGTTCGGTCTATCAACTTGCTGCCAAATTATCGAAGATCTTTCTAAAGAAAATTATTTCTACACTAATTGTTCTGGACCATAATTATCGCTCCCGCGCAACTTCCGCACACTCCCCGAATATTCAGTCTCCGTATTTGTCCATTCCGAATCTTGAGATCATTTCCAGAAATTGCTTCACCAACAGCAGGGTTATGACCGCTCCAAAATCCTCAGCTATCGTCCGTTCCCACGCGACTGCTCTGGGTTTTGGAGCGGCCAAGTTGACCGCAAGTCACCCGTCGGGACTTTAATCGCCATATTAATAGTGCGTGTCTGGAGTCGCGTGCCGGTCCATTAATTCGGCACGTCGTACCGTCGGCCGGCACTCTATTAACGATATTGCGAGCGAGGAGGGCGCCGCGAGGGGCGAACACAATGCAGACTGCGAGCTGTCCGCAGGGACGAGGAATGCAACAGTCGGGGCGGCAGACACGTCATCACCAGCCGCCGGGCCTGGACACCTGCTGTCCCGGACACCAATCACCGCAAAGCGTCGTAACACCAGTGTTCTGCATCCCCATGCACTAGCCAACCACCGTGCCAGGTTATCTAAGAAAACCATCAGACGTCAGCTATCCCCATGTCAACTGACGGGACAAAAAGACCACTCTCAGCCGTGATCACTTAGATAACACCCCACACACAAGTTCAAGACAAAACGAAACAAACTCAGTGCAGTATTGCCTGACCAACATAACGAACACTTCCTATTTCTAATCTCACCATTGTGGACAAGTAAGGCATCCTCAGTTGAGATTATTTTTTTTTTTTTTTTTTTTTTCATATACAACATAGCCCAGCAACTAGTATCTAATATGGGCCCTTATTTCCATTAATTAACATGTACATATATTTTATCCTATATATATATACCGTATTAACATATAAACAATGAATCCAAGAAAATTTTGATTAAATTTCTAATATCTATTATATCTACTGTTATTAAGCAGAATGGGCACCACACTACTACTTCTACTACTACTACTATTGTCCCTAATATTACTACTAACATTACTACTACTATTACTAATATCATTGCTACTACTACTAATACTACTATTACCACCACCAATTGTCACAGCCGCACTTCGGTCCACTAGTGTTCATTTTTCTTGGTGTTGAGTGCACTCCGAAAGTAGAGTCTCCTGGAACCGGCAGCAAAGTCAGTCGCCCCGGCCATCAAGAGTTGACCTCCAGGAATACCAAGACGGCCCCAACTGTCGCTCAGAAGACGGCCTCTCTGGAGCACACTGAAGTTCCTCCGACGATTGATGTTGCTCATTGTCGTAGGATATCTTTCGTCAATCCGAGGTTGTGACAGTCAAACTTCCATCATCATTGTTCCCTCCTCTTCTGCTATCTGCGGCCTTTGATTTCGCTCGGCATTTTTCCTTTTTATAAATTTCTCCTTCCAAAATTTTGAGGCGAGATCAGCTGCCTCGTCCAGAAAATGCCACAAACTTTCGTTGCGCAGTATGTCAAATATTCTCTTACCTTGCAGCCGAGCTTGTTGGTGTTCTCTCAAACTGGCTGTTATTTTACATTCTCAGGTGAGATTACCTAACCAACAAGCAGTCTGGTTATTCAGTAGATAAGGTGTCTGACTGGGTATCAGAAGGACTCCGGTTCGAATACCTGTCTCGGCGGGGATTTTCTTGTGCCCTTAACCCTGCCTTCACCTCTGTCACAGCTTGCTGTGTAATGTGAAGTACACCAGAACGCTTCCGCGGTTCGGATTCCACGTGAAACTGTAGGTTCCCTGTATCTGGTAGGACTAGTGGGTTATGTTAAGGTGGCTACGACAAGGGTGGAATGTGCAACCAATAGAAACGCTGGCACCAGGTCGTTATGACCAAGTGAAACTGGCAATATGAGTGGCAGTGACTCAGAATGTAAGGGAACAGAACATTAGTGACCACACTCACACACATGTTATTGGTATATTGATTAGGTAATAATAATTTATTAACTAATCAGTATACCAATACCCTGCTATTTCTAATCTCAAGGCTTTGGACAAATAGCTAATAGTATCACCTTGCAATAATACCAACACCTGCTGTCTCTATTATCAAAGTTTTTGGCAAAAAAGTTAATCTCAGTGGGACATCTCCGAGCCAGCATTTCCAATCTCAAGATTTACGACAAATAGATAAACCTTACTGGAAATTCTCTTAGGCAACATACCAATCATCTCCTGAAGGTCTGGACTTAAACCGCAGTGGAAGATCTCCGAGGCAACATACCAAACACCTGCTACCTCTAAGCTCAAGGTTTGGTGTAAATAAACAACCTCAATCGAAGATTACCTAGACAACGTACCAGTCAACTGTTAGCTCTCAAATTTTTGGGCAAATAGCCAGACTCGTGGATACAAGGGGACAGAACATCGGTGACTACACACACACAAAAGCATATCCACAAACACGAACCAGGCATTAACTCATAAACAAAACAAAACACACGAATTCACGAACCTTCCTGTCATTGACTGCAAGGATTTGGAGAAACTGGCAATATGACCGGCAGTGACTCTGAATATAAAGGAACAAAACATTAACGACCACACTCACACAAACACATCACCAGAGACACACACACAGAGAGAGACACACACACACAGAGAGACACATACAAACTAATATTCACGCAAACAAAAAATCAAAAAACATAAACAAAAAAAACATACAAACAAAAAACATACAAACAAAAAACATACAAACAAACAACATACAAACAAAAAAAGAATTGGGAGGATTTTCCGTAACTGACAGCACTGGTATTCAGTCACGTGGAGAAAGAGCGAACTATAAATACAATTTTCACTATGAATAAAAGGAATAGACGTTTAAAGCAGCATCACTATTCGTGGATCTCCCTAATTTTTTATGATTTTATGTTACGGTTACATCATAAGATCGAGTGGCACGATACTGTGCACTTCGGTGCTCAGTGGGCGCAAAGGGAACGACAACTTAACGGTGCTAGTAAACGCTGCTCCGGAGCGAGTATTTCTTTTTTCCCTGACGCCTCTTTCGCTCCTGCCGCCGGCGCCGCGACGCCTGCGTCTGACGGCGCGTCCCCGCCTCCCGCGGCGCCGATAATCGAATTACCGCCGGCTGCCGGCAGGTGGCGGAAATGTGTGTCGACGACGTTCAGCGCCGCTGTGCCGCTAGCCGGGAGCACAGTGAAGATACTCCATGGCCTATACATGAAATAGTCAGAGTCTCCACTACTGCTCATCATGATACTTAGTTGAATTTTGCGACACAAGGTTGGATCACGGTAAGTTTATAACCGACCGTAGTGGGTGAGTGGTTATCTTTGTGACTTGACATTCTCGAGGTCATGAATCGATTCTCTATCTGACCAGCCTGATTTCGGTTTTCTATGGCTTACCGAAATCCCTCCAGGTGAATTGCGGGGTGGTTCCTACAAAAGGGACCATATGCCTTTCCATTTCTCGCTCTGAGTCATCCCGACGTGAATGACTAAATCGACCAACCATGAAACTAAAACAAATAAAAAAACCTAAAAATTATAGTAATTCAAAATATCACATCAAACCTGACGAGCACTTCCTATTAATAATTGAAGTTTTTTTATATTAATATGTAGCTTCCGGTTGACTAACCGAATAGTCACTGTGTTTTGCTGCACTAGTTCCTCGATCATATACTCTGCCATCATCTTCAGATGGTAGACCGGAGCCTTGTAGAGAGTCAAGAGCACGCAATGTTGAATGTCTGATGTGGTAACGGCTGGGCCGTCTACTAGCAGTTGTTGTTACCACGCCGTGGAATTCAAAATCCGGAACGCTGTCGACGGGAAGCTTCACTAATAGGCATCCAGGCTTCGCTAAACTATGAGTTTTTAATAAAAAAAAAGAGCTTTTGCTTTTGAGGAATGCTCTTTGCACAAGTGATGGTTTGTTTTTGATACAATGTTTTGATACGAATTCCATCCCAACCTGTATATGCACACAGGGTGTTTCATAAATACGTCTACAAACTTCTGTGAGATGTAAAATAGACAAAAATATTAGCAATTATAAGGCAATTCGGGTAAGCAAATGAATCTAACGTACATGAGCTATTGGAGTGGTAGGACGACGAATAAGGTAACAATGTCTAACATAGCGGAATGCTTTCTTTCACCCAGACGAAATTCACATATGATGCTCAGAAATACGACAAACAGCAAAAACACATTTAACAATGTCGATGCATGGAACCACGAGCAATATGGAAAATTTCTGACGCATCGCCGATCTCGTCACCGGTAACGGGGCTATAAAGATCCATCCCCTGTACTATACCACAATGTCATTTCCCTGCCTATGCATGAGACAGATCGGTAATTTTTTATCTAATTAACGCCTTTTATAAGCATATATTAATTAATATTTATTTATATAAGCTACCCCGTGTATATTGGTTCCAACCGAACTGATTTCGAGGCAATTTTAATGGTTTTAAAGCTTAGAGTCACTCTTAAAATATATGATATGTCTACGTCGGGGTAGCAATTGAAATTCTGAACTTATCATCAGAAACACCAAATATGAAATCCCAAGTAGATATTGCATACCCATCACTACACTAAAATAATACATTTAACAAAAATGCGCATATATTCCGTCTGTAAACGCCATAGATGGCCATATTCGATGTGAAGAGGAAACTACTTAAATTAATAATTACAGAAAAAATCCCAGAGAACGTTTTGCCCGTTGAAGTTCTCTTAGCTACAATCTCTGACTATTCACGCTAACCTACGCATAACTGCTGGTTTATTCCTGAAATTTAACAGTTTATTAAGCGTTTAGTGTTAACAATAAAAGAAGTTTATGAGAATAATTCTGGAGACTTGTTATTCAACTGTAAATGTGCGGAACAGTTTTTAGTTTTGGGCACCAGCGCGAGATGAAGCAGTGTAATGCTACCTAAGATTTGAAACCCAAAGCTAAAGCTTAGTACTGTGAAAACCCCGTATCATCGGATAGCTAGCGGTCTGGTGTCGCGGTGGTTAAGATGTTTGACTGGCGATCTAAAGGTCCCCGGTTCGAATCCCTGTCTCGGCGGGGATATTTATAGGCACTTAACCCGACCTTCACCTCTGGCACAGCTTGCTGGGTAATGTGGAAGTACGCCAGAACGCTTCCATAGTTCGGATTCCACGTTAAACTGTAGGTCCCCTATACCTGGCAGGATTGTTGGGTTAGGTTAAGGTGGCTATGACAGGGGCGGAATGCGCAGCCAATTGACACCCTGTCACCAAGTCATTACGACCACACGGAATTATTGTTATTATTATTGGATAGCTAAAAACAGTGTAGTGATATATCAATCTAACTAGATGAAATTTCTCCAAACATCCAATATAACTATTTTTATGATGTTGAAACTCATATAACCTGGTATAATCTACCAACCAGGTTGCTAGGTTTGGTTTCCGTTTCAGATGAAGAAATTAATTCTGCCTGAGAATTCCTGTCCTGGAGAGCAAATTTTTATCTCAACCTAAAGCTGATACTTTGTGCTTTATCATATAAGGTAAAAATAGTTATAATCACATTTGTGAGATCAAGTGGTTGAGGATAGATGTATTCCAAAAAATTTATGATTTTTTAGAGAATAATTTGTTAGCTATTTTGTGCCAAAAAGACATCACTTTATTAAAAACTGTTAGTCAGATATGCGGCTCTGTTATGATGGGACGCGATAATCTTAATGAAACATCCTTTTAATGAAAAAGTTACCTTTTTTTTCGTCGATGGTCGCAGTTACTTCCCAATATTGTATCATAAGGTCCGTTACTTGCATTTTAGGAATGGTTCCGCGTCTGCAAAAATTGCCAAGTCGTAAAAATCATATATATATATATATATATATATATATATATATATACGTGTGTGTGTCCTCATATTTCACTTTGCAGCAACAACTACCAAGCGTAGAACGTTTACGTTTGTATGATAGTAGTCCTGAGTCTCCCACTATGCACTATGGTGTTTGAGTGTCCGTAGCTTTAATGGTGTGTGAGTTATGGTGGCTGAAAGTGATCAATCTAGAGGATCATGATATGTTGGCCACACGTGTGTGCCCCGGCATTTAACATTGCAGCCACAACTACCCCAAGCAGATTACTGGTGTTTGAGTGTGGTAGTATCCTCAAGTCTCTCATCACGCACAAAGGTGGAAGCATGTCGATAGCTCTTGGTGTGTGGGAGTATGGTGGCGGAAAATGGTCGATCTACCGCATTTTCATATTTCGATTAACGTGCTTTAGTAAACTTCGGAATCTTCTAGAATGTACTAAAATGTTTTAGAATGCGACAGATTTTTCAGCTGTTAAATATAAATAATTTTTATGCGACATATAAAGTGAGTCGATTTTGACGAGACTTTCGCTGGTGGGTTGTTGATTTGGCAGGGAGTAACATTGACTACTTTTCATCCTGGAAATATTTAAAGTTTCGTGCAAAAACATTCTTGACAAACATGAACGAAGTCGTGTGCAGCAGCTAATTAGAAATAAACAGACATGAGGTGACAAATAAAAAATTTTAGTGGACCAAAAAAGAGTTTATAAGGTCGCAGATCATGATCGCGCGAAATAATCTGATCTATTATTTAGTCCGAACATTTTTTGACACCTTAAAATCGATTTGGTCGAAAAATACATTGCCCAGAGTTAAAAACTGTCAAAAAATCGATTTTTAGAAACAAAAAAGTTTATAGGGTGAAATAATAAGATTTTAGAATCAAAGGTCACAACTGCGTGTCCTGATCTGGCTCAAATATAAAATAGAGCTGTATTTGAATCTAAAGGATCGTTCTGGAAGATTTAATGAATTTCTGTTATGTTTGAAGGTTCTTATACAAAAATTTCACGCTGACAAACTACGCGCTGTAGAGGGAAGGGTAAGGCATGACTGCGTGATCACGTCCGGGTAATTACAAACTGGGCTTGGCCTCTATGTGACTCTAAGGTTCGTTCCGCAAAGTTTTAATTATTTCTGATGCGTTAACAGTATCAACACATGTATTAAAAATTGACCTTCGCAGACTCGCCATTGTATAGTTATACCCGTGGTCAGAATATAAAAAAAGGACCATTACTTTCAGCCATGGCCTTGCTTGAAAGGAGAGAGCTATAGTCACAAATCATTGAACAAAACCTAAAGGGATGTCTTCAGAGAGTGCTACAATTTTCTCAAACACTTTCATTCTCACTGAATTTTGTTGTAAAGTCAAATGTTTCGCGACCCAATAGGCGAAAGGAAATCTTTTCCATTTCAAAGCAAGTTCTCAAAATGCTTTCTGCTATTGTTCTCGAAATGCCTTATATTTTCCTATTCTGCTTAAGAATCATCCACATTTTCCTCCGTAATCGTCCCTTGTCGTCTTGCTGCATTAGCATCGTTTTGAACATTCTCTCACGTTTAAGTTCAGTATTCCAATTGTTGAGTGTGCTGTAAGCAGTGGTAAGTTCCCCAGATGATGCCACCATTTACTAATTAACGTTCCTTGGCATCATCTTTTTCGTACGATAATACTGAGATACAACATGAATATCTTTATCTTCTATTTCAGTTTAAAAGCACACCTCATCACATTAACGTGCTTCTGGCAAAATGAAAGTTGATTCTAGGACATTGTAATTTTCAAAAATATCCTAAATATTATGTGCTCTTTGCAAGGGTTATACTATTTTATTTTCGTCGTCCTATTTGGCTTGGTTCAAATTACTTTCTTTAAGAATTTGTAGGTGTATTTCCGAAACACCCTGCGTACACTATGAGGGTACTTTTCTTTTGCTTATGGATTTACGCCTCGTAGACGTCGAGGTCATAAGAGACGGGAAAGAATGGAAGCAAGGAACTGGAAAGAATTCGGCCATAGCCTTTTGGATGAACCAGCAAGACATTCGTCTCTAGTGATTTGGGAAACCATGGAAAACCCAAATCTGGATGGCCGGACGGAGTTTCGAACCCGCGTCCTCCATCGTTGTGAGGTACATGCCATAGAAATAATAAGTTTGAAAAAATATATGTTAGTAATACGACTCAATTGACAGAAATGTACTAATAGATATTCTGAAAGAATTAGGACTCGATAATAAAACAACTGAAATAATTAAAGGAATACTAACAAATACGACGTCCAAAGTAAAATTTATGGGAGAAATTTCCGAGACGTTTGAAATTAATTCAGGTGTGAGACAGGGAGATGGTCTGTCTCCACTAATTTTCAACTGTGCATTAGAAAAAGTAGTGAGGGAATGGAGGAAAGCCATCAACACAAAGGGTGTTCAGCTGGGAAGAAATCCAAATAAAATCACCATAGATTGTCTAGCTTTTGCAGATGACATGGCGGTAATTACTGATTCACTGGATAGTGCAAAAGAACAAATCGAAGAACTAGAGAAACAGGCAGCCATAGTAGCATTACATATATGTTATAAAAAAACACAGTTCATGACAAACATCAATGATGCTCCTCAAAATCTTAAACTTCGCAATGGATCAATAGCTAAAACAAATTGTTTTAAATATTTAGGAGAATGGATAACGAGTGACACAAAAGAAAAGACTGCAATAGAATCTAGAATACATAAACTGGAAAGAGCATTTCATATGACAAAGAACATATATAACAAAAAATCCTTATCATGGAACACAAAACTAAGGCACTATCAAGCAGTGGTTAGACCAGAAACGCTGTATTCGGCAGAAGCGCTTAAGCTAACAAGATATGGGGATCTTGAAAAACTGGAAAAAGTAGAAAGAAGAATCTTGAGAAAAATACTGGAACCCAAACCTAATAGTAATGCTGAATACAAATTAAGACCAAACCGAGAACTATATTCGAAAATAGAAAAATTAACAGTTATAATGAGGAAAAGAAGACTGAAATTTTACGGGCACATATACAGAATGGATAGTAATAGACTAACAAAACAGATCTTCACCTTACTGAACAAATACAAATCCAAACCCACATGGTTCACTGAAACTGAAAAGGACATGAAAAATGCTGGAGTGAAAGCAGATATAATAGACAACAGAACACTTTTTAGAGAAGTAATTCACAAGGCAGGTTTTCAGGAGAGCCAGAAATACATCAAGGAAATGGACCCAGGAACAAAAGGAACAACACTCTCAAAGAATGAAGGAAGTTTGGAAGCAAATAAAATTAAATACAAAGAAACATAGCCAAATTTGATTTATCGTACCCTCCAAAATGGTTATTCGGAATAATAATAATAATAATTATGTTTATATACAAGGTGGATGGCTTCTGCATAAGAGTATCACAGTTGACTAGCCTGTAACCTGAATTGCGATTCGATAAATATCGTTGACCTTAGTAAAGAGTAACTGTAATGATGTTATATCTGAAACCAATAGTGACTGTGACAAGGAAAGAATGTCTTAATTTAGTGTGGAAAAAATGGAAACGAATGTGTAAATGATTCATTCAGTATTTTAAATAAACGTTAAACAATGTAAAACATGAGACGAGTTATTAAACGTGAAGCAGATTGTTTTCATAAAAAAATATTATTTTAAACAGAAGATAGGAAGCTATCGCTTACCATTTCGGTTTACCCAAGATGCAAAAAGCCGTTGTAACACGAGTAAAAACATTTATTACATCATAGGCTTGGCATATCAGGAACGAGTCTCAGAATTAAAATGAGTTTCCTGTCACATCATACAGACGGAGGAACGAAATTCATATTAAAATATGGCATCGAAGGTAAATTAGGACCTGCAAGAAAAGTCTTTTATAAAACGAAAACCCATTTTCTGTTATACACAGGTCTAATACGCAGATTAAGAGCTATATGCACAGTGCTTGCGTGAATTCAGTTTGTTTTTGTGCATTCTACCTTTCACAGGTAGGGCTGCGCTGTATAACCGATAGACAAACAGCAGTGCCCACCGCTCACAGGAGCATATGTAGTGTTGGTATGTTTTATGCCGGCAGTGGACAGTGCGGTGATAATAACCCCTGCAGGCAGGCAGCCAGCCAGACAGACGAGGCGAAGGGATTCAGCACTTTGTAGCGCACTGTTGCAGGCGACTCCCCCTGTAGCGGGCTGGAGCACAGTAGCCGCTAATTGAATTTGTTAATTAAAGCCAGCCTGTAGCGCCGCTGAATGTGCGCGCCCGCTGAACGCAATACAGAGGTACAGCGGACTGCGTGCAAACACCCAGAATATCCGTGCGAGCATACGGGAACCGGGCACCCGTCTAATATTGCAGTTATCGTCAACACAAAACGCTACAGATCTCCTCCGTACTCGAAAAATCATATATTTGTACAGATATTTAGCTGCAAGGTTTCTATTTTATCTTCTTCACACATTAAAATATTTACTGAGTCTGCAGGGTGACCTGTACAGGATATACAGCTGGGTAGGTCAACATGGTAAGAAGATAAATGCAAAGAAGAGACTGCTTATTAGGTACTCGAAAAATCATATATTTGCACAGATATTTAGCTGCAAGGTTTCTATTACATCTTCTTCACATATTAAAATATTTACTGAGTCTGCAGGGTGATCTGGACAGGATATACAGCTGCGTAGGTCAACATGGTAAGAAGATAAATGCAAAGAAGAGACTGCTTATTAGGTACTCGAAAAATCATATATTTGCACAGATATTTAGCTGCAAGGTTTCTATTACATCTTCTTCACATATTAAAATATTTACTGAGTCTGCAGGGTGATCTGGACAGGATATACAGCTGCGTAGGTCAACATGGTAAGAAGATAAATGCAAAGAAGAGACTGCTTATTAGGTACTCGAAAAATCATATATTTGCACAGATATTTAGCTGCAAGGTTTCTATTACATCTTCTTCACATATTAAAATATTTACTGAGTCTGCAGGGTGATCTGGACAGGATATACAGCTGGGTAAGTCAACATGGTAAGAAGATAAATGCAAAGAAGAGACTGCTTGCAATGTAGTATTCACGAGTGTACCGCCGGATAGTGTTGTGGAAACACAATATTTCTGCCGTCTTCTTCAGGTGTAGAGACATCTGTACTGATCGGCTGACCCACAGATACTGAGATGGTTCGGGTGCCGCTCTTCCATATATACATGTCCGCGTGGCCTCGGCGAAGGCTTACTATGAGCCAGGCCCGCAACCAACTAGCGGCTGGCTGCCCGTGGGCGTGGCTAAGGTTCTTGTTCCAGCCCGAGCTAATATGAAGCCCTTCGTTCTTACATCAAGAGATTGCTTATTAGGTTCACAGAAAACAAAAACTATAAGTCTTCGTTCTTACATCAAGAGACTGCTTATTAGGTTTTCAGAAAAAAAACTATAGGTTTATTGTGATTATAGGGTGTACAAGAAAGTTCTTGTTGCAGATTTGAAATGTAAATACGCTGATATAGTATTTAATAACTAAGTCGTCTGAATAGGATATAATGGAGAGGTAGCAGAGAAAGGTTTCGGTTGGCTGGCTGGCTTATTGTTTTACGCCTCGTCACCGTCGTTGTCATTAGAGGTGGGGAAGGATTGGGGACAATAAACGGGAAGGAATTCGGCCATGGCATTTTTTAAAGAAGCATCCCGGCATTCGAACCTCCGTCATCCCTGCAAGGTCCTCCTCACTAATTAACATTAACTAGTTGAAGGCAGATAGCCCGCTGATGACAACACATGGCCCAAAGTGTTGTAACACACGGTTAAACTACCTCCCCGCATATTATATTTTAATAAAAAAAAAACTGCTCTGAATTACACTTTCTATCTAACATGACAGGTATCGATACGATATTAAATCAACCAGTACTTTCTATATGCACAATTTATTTATACAGGGTGTTACAAAAAGGTACGGCCAAACTTTCAGGAAACATTCCTCACACACAAACAAAGAAAATATGTTATGTGGACATGTGTCCGGAAACGCTTACTTTCCATGTTAGAGCTCATTTTATTACTTCTCTTCAAATCACATTAAACATGGAATGGAAACACACTGCAACAGAACGTACCAGCGTGACTTCAAACACTTTGTTACAGGAAATGTTCAAAATGTCCTCCGTTAGCGATTATACATGCATCCACCCTCCGTCGCATGGAATCCCTGATGCGCTGATGCAGCCCTGGAGAATGGCGTATTGTATCACAGCCGTCCACAATATGAGCTCTAACATGGAAAGTAAGCGTTTCCGGACACATGTCCACATAACATATTTTCTTTGTTTGTGTGTGAGGAATGTTTGAAAGTTTGGCTGTACCTTTTTGTAACACCCTGTATAAACAGATACAGAATTTATTATAGCCCTGCCTATAAAACTACCCGCGCTCCCTTACGCTGCCATATTCTTCCCCACCTCTCCTCGGCTAGTGAGTACAGTACTGACAACTATAAATAACTATATCACAAAAAAAAAACGCTTAAATTTACCCCAATACCTACACATACTACTACGCTGTGAAAGCCTGCTATACTAATACAATAATTTGTACATTTATTTACAATCTCGTTTTAACAGTCATAGCAATCACTGGTCAAATGGATATCACAACCCGAATGAGAGGCCAGAACGTTACCGTTCATCCACCAGGCTTGGTGAAAAGGTGTCAAAATCTTTCAGTTATAGGACAGAGAAATTAGAGAAGTGACGAAATTTGGTTAAAAAATATTGGCTAGACCATTGTTTAAATCTGGTGGTCTAGTATTGGACAGTTTTGGCAACAAATCTAGAAGTTGGAGGGAGTAAAAAGACGATTTGTCTCAGAAAACTAATGCAGAACTTAATCAGTAACGCATATGATAAAGAAAAAGGAATAGGAATCATTGAAATACAGGGGGAGTGTGAAAAGAGTCACGGCATTTAATAAAGTGGAAAGATATTGGTGGAAAAATTTAGAGTTGGTAATGGAAGGAAAATGATGACTATGACTACAAGCTGTCACTCGATCTCAGGCATAAGGTTATGGGAAAATTTCCTTTCGTAGGTGAGGGAGTATTGGAATAAATTACCAAGGAAAGTGTGAATAATTTACAAAAATCGCCGAAATAATTTAAAACTGAAATTCGTAGATGGTAAATGTAGGTGGGTATAAGAAAGGTTAAAATGGGTGTGTGGGGAAGTAGCCACCGTAGAGTACGCTCCATCACAATTACAATTAAATTAAATTAATAACCTTGGTAGCCTGCTTTGAATGCCTATTGTGACTATTGCACTACATTCCGAAGAGAATTGTCCTTATATCTGTTTATACCAGCACACTTCCAAGCGTCATTTAAGATACAAAAGTTTTTTTAAATTTATTTGGATATTTATAAATATCAGTTGCCTGTGTCACTGATAAACATTAAAACGCCGTTCTCAATGGAAGTTTGAGCTGATTATACAACATCGCAGGTAGTACAGTTAATATCTTTGTAAAGTTGTGCAATGTCACTGATCACCAACTGGCTATAACATTGCTGAGGATGATACATTTGGTTAGCTTATGATATTAGTAGTTACTTAGTATCACCGACAACATATGGCCGTATTTTTTAAGTCGCTCGGACTTGACATTCCGCAAGACGATGGTTCAAATCTCCGTCCAGCCGTATATAATTCGGTTTTCCATGGTTTCACGAAATCACTCCAGGCGAATGCTGGGATGGTTCCTTCAAATGACCATTGCCGTATTACCTGCCGTTCCTATGCTCTGATCCTCTCCTGCCTCTAATGATCTGAAGAAACTGTAACAAAGGCTCATAAGACTGTTCATGCCGTATAATGTTTAAATTAACATATTGCTCGATTAAGTTAGCGGATGCGTGTGAAGTGTTCCAATTCTCGTCCCGTTCATCCGAGGAAGAAACTTGCTGGTATGTTCGCTGTTTTACCTGTTTGTGTATCCCTGCTCGCCTCTTAACAGAATTACCGCCAGCTCCGCCTTATCCCCACCCTCCACCGGGGCCTAACAGACAGTTAAATGTCGCGGAAGAGGAGCCGAGACGCCAGACGTCGGGCGCCATCGGGCGTCTGGCGCCAAGGTTGGAGTCCAGACGTCAAGGTCACACAGAGACGCACACAGTATCACTTAACAACGCGCCTTTATTAACCTGCTCTGCTGCCTGTTTCAACTGCAAACAAACAGTATTATATGTACTATTTCTAAAAAGTTTTTATGTGACGAGCCATCTCTCTCCCTTCATGCTTAATCAAAATCGATAAATGAGGCATCATTTTAATGATTGTGTTCTCCGCTTTAGTAACAGCATTAATTAAGGAAGGAATTTTTCGAAATTCAACCTGTTAATGGCATTATAATGAACAATCAAGGTCACGGGTATGCGATAGTCCAGAGTCAAGCTTCAAAACATCGCTGGCGTCCATAAGGAGTGAGTGTATTACCGCCAGATAATACATCACAGAGATATGGATAAATTGTGAGTGTCTTCTATAGTCTGAAGCTTACTGGATATTTTTGTTTCTATTTGGGAAACATTTCAATAAAAGATTATTGATGATTATTTTTTCTCTTCAAATATTGTGTACAAAAAAGTTTTTTAATGTAAGTATTTAGTCATTTAAATTGTGAGATGGGTGAGTGGTTAACCCTCTGGCATCGCATTCTGGAGGACGCCGGTTCGAATCCCCGTCCAGGCATTCAGATTTGGATTTTACATGGTTTCCCAAAATCACTCCAGGCGTATGCGGGATGCTTCCTCCAAAAGAGCTATGGCCGAATTCCTCCTCATTCATTGTCCTCAGTCCCATCCCACCTCTAATGACCTCGACGTCGACAAGGCGCAAAGCCATAAGTAAAAAAAAAAAATAAAAAAAAATCTAACAAGGTACAAATCATGTCAAAAACATATTCACAGCATCGGATATGAAAAAAAAACCTGTTGGCAGATATCTGGTGTTGGGGATGAAACAAAAATTCGTACGAAATGTAGAAACTTCACTTAGATTAAATAAATAATAATACAAAGATGAAACAAAGAACAGGCTGAATGTCTTTACGATGCTGTTTAGACCTAATCTTCCGAGCAACACGTCTGTGGCAGCCAATGCCACAGTCCGAAGGAATAATCACTCCATACTCGCAGAGGAGAGGTTTCTGATTCAAGTATGGTGTTTGGTACACATGTGGTGATAATGGTCCAGCACCATCTCTTCCATACGACAGGCCAACTCATGAATGGTGAAAAGTTCTTTTCTTCATCTGGAATCAAACCAGCTGACTCCTGTTACTGCCACATCCAATATACGCACCACATTCAACGAGAGCTTCAGCAGCTACTTTTCAATCTAGCCATGATGATTTATTCAGTACTCCAATTTACAGATGATTTCTGATCGGGCCTTGTGGGTGAGTGGTAAAGATCTGTCCTTGCAATCGGGAAACGTGGGTTCGAATCCCCGTCCGGGAATCCAGATTTGGGGTTTCCTTGGTTTCCCCAAATCAGTCCACGCGAATGGCGGGCTACTTCATTCAAAAGGCCATGGCCAAAATTTCTTCCCGTTCCTAGTTCCTACTCCTTTCCCGCCTCTAATGACCTCGACGTCGACGTGGCGTATAGCCATATTTTTTTATGTGATTTATGGAAACCAAAGGAAATCGAAATCTAGTTGGTCAAACGAGACAATAAAGCTCAGAACACAATCAACTGCAACATATTTGAAAACTGTTGAAATTGTAGAGGGTATAATCAATTTCTGGGATAAAAGCTTCAGGTATAGAAACAAAAAAACCATGTAAACATGTAATTGTTCATATGGCTGAATTGTTTCGTGGTTTCTGATACAATTTTTAGTACCTAGTTTTTAAAACACTGGAAAATGTTTTCTTGTTATCTACCTTAAGAAATAATCATCTAAAATCTGTTTCACTGAAATCGATTGTTTTTCCTTTTCATATGTTAAACAATGCTATTATAAGACTAAAATCCCTACTTATGAATCATTTTTTTATATTCTAAAACTATTTCATTAATTATAAAAAAGCATTATTCTAACATAATATCCTGCAAAATTACTAAAATCCAGCAATGACGTCACTGGTAACAGTTCGATCAATCTTTATAGTGGTTAAACCAGATTTATGCTTCTCCAAAACACGCAGAAACCCTCAATTTGTCGTTCTGCATGATTTTTTACACAAATTTAATAATAAAATTCATTTGCATTTCCATTTTTAGGTGGACCTTTTTTAAATAAGGTAATGCTTTAGACTATTCAAATTTGCAAAATATTTTTTTGCTGTCGCTAGAGAGTAACATTTTCAAACTATTTCGTCAAAACTAATAAAACTGTGAAGTTGTTTCATACCACAAAGATCTTTTCCCTTGGTCTTAAAACTTATTCTAGTACGTAACATATCACAAAGGTAATGAAATTTAGATGTGGAGAATTATATCGCTGGTTAAAATTTCAAGAAATGGTTTTTAAGGTAGTAAACTCGAATATTAGATTTTCCAAAGAGACGCAGAAACCATTAAAATTCTATTTGCTTCCTTTTGTAACTTTTTTGAAAAAAGTAAAATTTCTGTTGATATTCACTAATTTTAGATCGAAATTTTCTGAATTTGGGGATACTTCACTCTACGACAACCTCATGAAACAGTCTTTCTTACCTCATTAATACAAAAATTTTGCATCTAAATTCAAAATTGAATAGCACCCTTAGGATGCATTTTTTCCATTCACTTTACTACGTGGTCAGCAAACTATTCGTATCAACAAGCAATTAGTGAAGGTTTTGCTGTTATCAGTATCTCGACTGCTTTGATGCAATCTCCCATCTCTTCCTATCTTGCGCTAACCTCTTTGTCTCAGCATACCCTTTACAACCAACGTCCTCTATTCTAATCTGTCTTCCTCCACAGTTCTTACCTTCGACTGTTCCCTACGGTAACAGATTAACCAACCCCGCATATCTTAAGATGTGACCCACCATCAAGTCTGCTTTCTCTGTAAGACTCTTCCACAAATTTCTCTCTTCACCGATCATCTCCAAAACTCGTTCATTTATTTGTCCACTCTATTTTCAACACCCTTCTATAGCACCAAATTTCAAATACTTAATTTTCCTTCTTTCTGATATTCCTAAAGTCCGTGCTTCACTACCATAAAGTACTGTGCTCCACACATAGTCTTAAAAAGTTCTTCCTGAGTCTTAGACAGATATTTAAAACTACGAGATTTCTCATTTTCAAGGGGGCTCTTTTTGCTATTTCTTTTCTGCTTTCAACATCAGTCTTGCTTCAGCCATTAGTTCCAATTTTGCTTCCTAGCTAGCATAATTCAGTAGCTTCTGTTGCATACAATTCTATTTTTATATTTAATCTACTATTATTGCTGTCATGCCTGCTACATATCATCTATTACGTATTGCTTTCGTTTATATTTAATTCAGGAATCTTGCTTCTCAAATTACTCAATGTGTTTGTGTAACGTCATTAGCAAATATTTTTTCCCCCTTGAACCCTAACATCAAATTAAAAGCTTTTTTCCCTTCTTCTTTTATTCCATTCCCTTCATACAAATTTAACATTAATTGGAACAGACTACAACCTTTTTAATTGATGCATCTCACTTATCATTCTCTACTTTTATTATATCAACTTGAATTTTATGCAGAATATAAAATGTTCTTCTATCTCGATATTTTAGACCTGATTTCCTTAAAATGTTTAACATATTGTTCCACCTAACATTATCAGAAGCTTTTTCTAAATTAACAAATGCCATAAAAGTATCTTTGTTTTCTTGATCCTACCTTCAAGTATTAATCTTAAAACCCGAATTGCTTGTTGTACCGCGGTTTCTTGCTAAACTGAAATTGATCTTCACCTACTTTCTTTCTAATCTTCTGGATAATATCCTGGCCAGTAACTTTGACGCAAGTGATGTTAGACTAATAGCGGAATAGTTCTCATACTTGTCAGTTTGTGCTTTCTTCAGAAGTGTAGGTACACTGCAATAAAAAATGTACGCACCAGTCGATAGTAGCAATTTCATGAAGGTGATTATGAGGGTTTTGTACGACATCGTCAGGGTTGTGGAGACAAATTGAGCCCCCTTCTGGAATATTATCGCTAACAGCAAGGCAACAGCGTTCCCGGGGGAACCTGCACCCTCTCCGCTGTTAATTCGGTTTGCCGAGCAACAGTCTCTCCCTCGACGACGCCATATCGCCATAATGGCCTTTGTTTATGAGGGGGTGGGTGGCACCCCTGGTAATGTCTCGCCGATTTGCGCCGCGCTGACAGGGTCGGCAACATCGCCGCGACAAATGTGCTCAGCCGACCGGAACGGCAATACTCCCCGAGCCTGCTAAACGCGCCGATTAAATCGTAAGCGATTATCTCGTCTAAATGTACAGTCGCAAGTGATTTAAATACTGCAGGTGTCTTTGTGTAAGTGCCACGTCCAGCATCACAGCCATGAATAAATTCTTTAGATTTGTTTTAGCTCAATAACAGTTTGCCGTTTATCTCACAGATACTGATGTTATATGTTTTGTCGAACAGCTGTTATCTAGTAGCACAGTAATAAATAATAATAATTGTAAAGGTTCCTCATCCATTAACATTAGTGGAACTATTGTCTTTTTTGGTCAGTGGTCACTCTTCCTCTGTTGCTTGTAAACTTTTGTGAATGAAAACACCGTCTGTTAACAACCACTCTTTTTAATACATATAAGTTCAGACGCGTTTCGCCCTTATGCAGTGGGCCTCGTCAGTGAGAATTTTGAAAAAAACAGTTAAATGTTGGTCGGGAACAGCTCTATTTCCACTATATATAACACGATCTCTGCTGTGACCAAGCATTCCTCCACTTATTTTGGTATAAGGCTACTATTTCACTTTGTTGAAATGGTCGCTCTTTAAATAGGATGTTATTATGTCGTATGTTTCTGCTACCTAAATAATACTCCTGATGTTCTGTGTAAATATTTTGTTAATTAATTCGTCCCTCGAGCGACCTACTATCGATGAACTACATCAATTGCAGTGTCCTTTAATTCTCGATGGTAACATTCAGATAGCACGAAATACTAGCTGCTGGCTTAGACATTACAAACCGACCTAATATCGTCTAACTTTTTCACTGCCTGCTACCTGACACCACGTACTGTGCGTATTCCAACGGCAAAACCTCTTAAGGGGCGTCCATTAATTACGTGTGCCCAAATATGGAGGGGGGTCGGTAGTAATCTCACGTCAAAAGTGACGAGGCAGCATCCCGGCATTCGCCCGGGGTGATTTGGGGAAACCATGGAAAACCCAAGTCTGGATGCTCGGACGGGGATTCGAACCGGCGTACTCCCGAATGCGAGGTCAAAACGTTAACCGCTCATTCACCACTCTCGGTCTGGCGTCACGAGGGGTTGGGGGGGGGGGCACCAGATATCACCAAATCTCACCGCAAAATGGGAGGGAGGGTTGCCCACACCTCACGTAACTAATGGACACCCCTTACTGCTAACTACCTCCGTCCACTACCCCGTAAACCTGCTCTATCAGATCAAGCACCAATTTTGTTTCTATACTATCAATATACCAGACGCTGGAAATAAAATTTCCATTCACTGCGATCAATAACCCAGTCCGAGACATCAGAAAGTGGGTAACTCAACATTTATGAAGAATTCAGGTTTGATGTTGGGAAAAACTGACTTGGAAGTTAATCACGTGCTCAAAGTAAGGGTATTAGTATAATCCAGGCCACTGAGATGCAATTTGCTATATCAATTGGGTAGTTGACTAAATTTGAAAAATAGGTTAATACTTCACCTTATTATCTATTTTACTCAAAAAACATCTTATTTTGTAAAGAATCGAACATTTACATTATGTATTTTGCATTTGTAAAAGCGAATTTAAATTTAGCTCAAAAACGCTCTAGTCTGTCATGGCGTCTTGGATGACGTCATAGCGTCTGATATGAATGTAAACAGTCGTGTACGTATATGGCAGGTGTAGATTTTCTTTAGTTAAACATGAGTTCCTCGTTTTATAAGTACTGTGTAGTGCCGAAGTGTAGAAGCACAACAATAAAAACACCACATAAGTTATTTATATATGTTCCAAACAATGAAAAAATACGGAGTAAGTGGTTAAAACTTGCAAGGAGGGAGGATGCTCACAGTTTACCTGCAGACAGAAGTATCTATTTTTGTTTGTGCATAATATATTTCTAAATCCAAAGCAAAAATGATGAATTTTGCAGAACCACTACTTTTCAAGTAATGATAATGTAATAAGGTATGAGTTGAGTTTGTTTTGGTTTTATGTTCTAAAATCTTTCTTTAGTGTTATTTTTCACAGAATAAACATCATTAAGTGGCGCCACAATCTCATGATAGATTTTTAAGCAGCTTGATGAAACAATTCGAAAATAAAGAATAATTGTTTTTAATATCTCTCTTGGTTCTCTACGCAATTTACTACGCAAGGTGTTCTATTACATGTAAATGTCAACCACTTCTGTGGCGCTAGGGACGCTATGGCGTAATGTTTTCTCATTGGCGTTCGCGGTCACGTGTCACTATAGCTGATTTTGTCGATTTTATTTTCTATAAATAATTCTAATCTTTATCTTTTATATTAAACAAGGTTGTTTTTTGTTATCTCCTTAGCATGATTAATCATTAAAAACTACGCCCGATTTATTCTGTGTGGAAACAAGCCAATTAGACTTGATAAGTTACCAAATGAAGATGGGATGAAAGCAGAGGATTCTGTACAAGATAGGATAGAAAAGTTCAGACATGGGTGGTAAGACAACTGAATAGGATAAGAGAATAAATAGTGTTATGGAATATTTGTTCCTTGACAATGCCATGAAATTTCTCTGGGAGTTGACCTAGAGAGGTGTATGACGGAAATACGAGGATGGTTGGAAAATAGATCAGTGAGCTGGGAAGTGGCTGGGAAAGAGGAATCGTGGAAAAACAGAAGGCTCTTGTGTCCAAAAGACTTATGTACAATCAATTGCTTGAAAATGTCTCAGATTACTATAATGACAATGATCAAGTTGATCGGAAATTTTCAGATTTTTGTTTTGGTATCTGTGAATCTCGCATTATTTTTCGTCTGAAAGGTGTATTGCTGATTTACACTTTCCATCTAGGTCGGCGTTGGATACAGAATAACTTCACAAGCCCGGAAGTGAACTCGAATTTAGGCTATTCTGGCTGAATGGGTGGAAGATAGATGCCAGGCACTGGCACGAGATGTGTCGATCGTGAGCCTGAGTTACGCGAGACGAGACGGCCAGTCTGTTGGGAGATTGATGCCTGCACACTCGGCCCGCCTACTAATCTCGTTCGACCGACGCATTTCTAGTAATCGAATTAGGAGCGACCACAGTCCGAGATCGATTTGCCGGACCGTTCCCACGGGGTGGTGCAGGCACACTGGCGTAAACAACGGTCGGATGATCGGGCGTTCTACCCCAGGCAGACAACGTTGAGATATATAAACTTTATTGCTAGAATTGGACGAATAAACGCCACATCTATACTATATAACAAGTTGTATCTGTAAATGAAACTTATAAAAGATCAAAAACAAATTAACTGTGAGAAAAACAAAACCTAGCGACCGATATAACATTAAAGAGACACAATTTATCAGTCTGTCTGTACCGCTCATGATAAAATATATTATTTATACTGAAAAAGTATCCTATGTCCTTCCTAATGGTACACATAGTATTTCTTTATCAAATTTCATCAAGACCGGTTTAGCTGTTTAGTCGTGAAAATGTAACAAACGGATAGAGAGATAGAGTTACTTCGCATTTATGGTGTTACTAGCTAAGTAAAATTTTACTCTTTTAGCAGGCGTCATTACTGTGTACAGGTGTACATCCGTGAGACATGTCGAGTGATCTCCATTAGAGTGAAAGAAAATTTTCATCACGCGAGACTGGAACAAACCACGAAATCGGAGGGGAAGGAACATCATGTAGAAGAAGGACATAAAATTCAGTGGGAGAAAAACTACGACCGTTGCAAATCCAAAGGATTTTTTAAAACGAAAAATAAGGGAATCTATAGAAATTTACAAAAATCCTAATATTTTCAAATGTGGAAGTGTGTACTAGCAAATGAACACGTTTTTACAACTGCAAGATCGCTCCATTATGCACATACCTCTTTGGAACAGTAAATAATCTTTGGCGGAGAAACAAAATAATCTCTGCCGGTGAAAAGTAAACAGTGAATCAAGTGATCAAGATTATCAATAAACTAGGCGGATATATAGAGAGATGCCCTGACGAAGGCTCCAGGTTGGTGCCGAAACGTAGGCAATATCAACAAAAAATTGCAGCACAAACCCCGAAAAAAAGACAAGTGTTACTAGCTGTTATCCACGACTACATACTCATGTACTTAGAAATTTTACTATAATTGGACATATAAAGCTGTAACTTACATAAAGGGTGTCCCATAATCTTACTGCGAGAAAAACGAAGCCTGAGTGACCAATATAACATCACTAGACTTGCACACGCTGTCAGCCTGTCTGTCAACTTTCCGTTAGTTTTGAAAATTTCATAACAAAATATATTATTTATCCTGAAAAAGTATCCTATGTCCTCCTAATGATACATAGTACTTCTGTGCCAAATTTCATCAAGATCGGTTTAGTCGTTTAGTCGTGAAAATGTAACAAACAAATAGAGACACATAGCGGTTATAATATTATTGTAAATTATTATTAGCTTTTCCTAAGTCCACATCATACTGGACTTGGGACGAGCGGGTTCTAAATCTGATTCTACAAATGGTGTTCATGATTTTAAAACAGATTTAATATACTGCTGTCAAGTAGCTCCAAAATGTACGATCAATGTTTATTACATCGGATATATATAGGAACGAAGTCTTTCTCGGCGTTGAGAATGGATGTAGTCTTCTCGGGAGACTAGCCGAGTAAACAAGCTGTTTCCACTTCTCCAGAAGATGGCGACGTAGCCTGAGATCGCCGAAATATCGTGTGGAAACACCTTGTTTACTCGGCTAGTCTCCCGAGAAGACTACATCCACATCGGATATAGTTTGTCTCTGGAATAAATAGTTAGTTACTGGTATAGTAATGAGCAGATGAGTATGACAATCGAGCGATTTCGGATACATTGGACACTTTCAGCCTTATTATCTTTTCTTTCTTCTTCTTCGCCGTCTTTTCCTGTCTTTATCGGGTGGACTGTACTTGATGAGTTTTAGTCATCATTGGCAAGGCCATATTTGGACATTTGATTTTACGGCCGCACGCCAAGTATTTTATGTCTACTGCCAGGTCGTACTATGAACTAATCGGTAAAGTGAAGTGTTATCTTCTGTCTGTGAAACGTGTTCCGTTCTGTGTTTGGTAAGTGCACTTTTTGTTTGTGGCATGTTTAGTTTATAACCGTCTATAAACCGCAGTCAATACGACCTGGGCTAGTGCTTGTGCTGCATTACCTCCAGTGTGCGCATTGATCTGTTTATTACCTTTTGGAAAAATAAACATGAGGAATCCCGTGCTTCCCCTACCGTCTATTCCGGATATCTCAACTCCTCTGCATTCTGTCTACCCCCTTCGCGCGCAAAAAAAAAAAAAAAAAAAAAAAAAAAAAAAAAAAAAAAAAAAAAAAAAAAAAAAAAAAAAAAAAAAGTGATTGGATCAAGAATCTTACTAGCAATGGAAACAAAATTTTCGTAGCTGTGTAGCTACTCAGAGGATTACTTTAAAGCTGAAGGTAGCAATATATAACTATAAAATGCTATCAATGAAAGAGCTTACTTATCAGTTCCCATTATTTGTGGTGCAATAAAACTGTTGGTTGAGTTATTAATACATCAATTATCTGTTGTATGCGCTCCATATTTTTCGTCACCAATCTTACAAGTATTTTTATAGCTATAAAAAAATACCAAGTATAAATTTTCAGGACAATTTAGAAGAAGAAATCTGTATGTGATTTTATCCTTCACAAGGATTAGATAAAAAAATTATACTTTTTAGTCCATGATTCATTAAAAAAATATTTTATTATTATTATTTCTTTTAACCAATCCCCCACGCTTCCATAGCTATCATATACAAGCAGCAGTTGGCAACGATATGTTTAATTTAATTTAATTGCAATGGAGCACACGCTCCGTGGCAATTCCCCTACACACCCAACTTCCCCCTATCCAGCACCCACCTACATTTATTTTCCCTCTACAAATTTTTACTTTAAATTCTTTTAACGTTTTCGGTAAGTTATTCATCATTACGCTTGGTAACTCATTTAAATCCCTGACACCCTTACCTAAAAAATAAAATCTTCCCACACCTTTGTGCCTAAAATCGAGTGCCAGCTTGTGGTCATGGTCATCTTTTCCCTCCCATGCACTACTTTTCATACCTACTCCAAAATCTTTCCATGCCTCATCGCCAGTATGTTATTACAATATTCGGAGATACTTTTAACCACTTACTTTCGAGAATGGCGTTCTTAACGAGAGGTCTTTAAATTATTATCTTTGTTTGGCGTCTAGATGAAGAAGCTAATGCTAAGTGCTTGGTAGCCATGTATTAGTTTTAAGCTGTATTATTCGTTTAAAAACAAACGAGCATTTTTATTGGTATGACAGATATGAGAACATCCGAGCATGGGAAAGGCATAGTGCAAAATTTCTTTACAGAAAATAGCATGACGATCATACATTTTTGTAGGATTGAATACGTCACTAACGATCATTACTTTTAATTATTTTCTTATTTGTGATTATTGTACGCCATTTCTTCTACAGTTGCTTGCTAAAC
Organism: Vandiemenella viatica; assembly: GCA_031002005.1. Taxonomy (NCBI): domain Eukaryota; kingdom Metazoa; phylum Arthropoda; class Insecta; order Orthoptera; family Morabidae; genus Vandiemenella; species Vandiemenella viatica. The sequence continues at coordinate 52,583,908 of CM061918.1, read as the reverse complement.
CAATAATTATTGTTTAATAAATACGCCAGTACAACACGGATGCGTTTCGCCTCTCGTTGAGGTATCTTTAGAGTACAATACTGTACTGTACGCTGAAGATACCTCGACGAGAGGCGAAACGCGTCCGTGAAATGATGTCCAACAACAGTTGTACTGACGTATTTATTCAATAATAATTATTACTTTATTTTCTTACTATTCACTTTTAATTGTTTCTATGTTTGACGTAAGTTGTTCGGTAATTTATTCAAATCTCTGATTCCCTTATCCACAAAAGAAACATTTCTGAGTCGCTTATCACCGAAATCAACAGCTATTTTATGGCTGTGGTTGTGCCGACCGTGGTGGGTGGACGGTTAACGTTCTGGCCTCGCATTCGGGAGGACGCGGGTTTGAATCCCCGTCTGGGTATCCAGATTTAGGTTTTCCATGGTTTCCCCAGATAACTCCAGCCGAATGCCGGGATGCTTACTTCGTAAAGGCCTTGACCGAATTCCTTCCCGTTCCTTGTGCCCAGTCCCATCCCGCCTCTAATGGTCTTAACAGTCGACGAGGTGTAAAGCAATAAGTAAACAAAAAAGCTATGGTTGTTTATTACTTTCTATGTACTTTTCTTAATACTTTTGTCAATATAAATCCAGGCCTCATCATCAATATAAGTCTTATGTCGAACCAGCACCCAGGTCCTATCCTACCATGACTCCCAGCCCATCTCTTTATTCATATCAGTTACTGATAGACACTATTTTCCGAAAACAAATCTTGCTTCCATTCTTCATAATTCCGCAATTGCTATTATTGATATCCATAACAGGTCCAATAGTACCGGCACATCCAATGCCCTGACCAAGGTTTTGATGTACAGTTTTTCACATCCCTGCGATATCCCCTCACCAACCTCTGCACTAAATACAGAACTTTGACATAATACTGCCCTATCACCTGTCCAATGTATTCTCCCCAACTGAGCTATATTTCAAGATATTTACACTTAACGTCCATCTTAATCTTATATTCATACAAAACTTGTGTCGGATGTTTGCAGCTAGCAGTAAGAGTATAATAAAGATGTCTGAGAAGGTACTGATCGCATTATCAGCAACGATAATAGAAAGTAATTTTTCACAGAAAGCACATAAAACGACACCGGTAAATTTAAAAACAGCGAAACTGTACCGAAACACTGGAGAAACACTATAGACATTTATTATGTTACTGTTTGAGCCGACAGTGAATTTTATTCTGAAGTCACTTCATGGATTCAATAATTTTCTATTCATGTTTGATTTTATAAATTTTCTTACACTAATTTGGCTGTGCATTCTTTTCATTACTAGTGTCATTTAATCTTTCTTATAGTTCTTAATATTCCACATTGTCTGCGTCAAAAAAAAAAATGCATTTAAACAGGATAACCGCGAACACACTAGCTTAAGTTTCATTGCCTGGGATATATCATCTTTCACTACCTTGAAATACGAGTGAATGTTAGGAGTCAATTAAAAGGGAAGAAATAGGCTACTCGTTTTATTACATGTTAAATGCTACCAGAAACTTTGAAATAATATTTTTCCTTTTAATGGTCTCAGCATTTTTTATCTCTATGCATTAGTAGACAATGTTTCCTCCGCTATAAAAGTGACAATGAATAAAAAAAAAATTGTAAATGGATATTTTACTCCTATTTTATAACTATATATTTTTCTATTGAGATTGTTCATGATTTTCCACTACAATGGATAATAGGAAATATATAACTGTAATATACATATACTATTAGGCAGACAAAAGCTCTATGTCCGTAGTCTTATTAGGCTGATAGCTGTCATAGCACTTTTTTTATATATATAATCTACATACCTTCTATTCTAGTTAAAAATTACGTACAACAGTTGGTGTAAGTGAGTAGGCGACGAAAAGATTTGCATGTTTCCTTGTTTCCATAACGATTGTTACGGCTATATTCTTAACAGAATGGTTACAAAACTACGTTTTTTAACGTAATTACTGAGGTTATTGCTTCCATTTGTTTGTAGTTGCTGTATTTCTTGCATCGTTATAATATTAAAGACAAAATTTTTGTAGCGTAATGTTATTAAAAATGTGCAAGCTAATCGTACTTTTAGATAAAAGGGTATGTAATACGTGGAATATACAAACGCGTTGCCAACATCACAGGCTGGAAACGCGGGGACGGGCATTTCAGAGTAGCGCGTGCGGTTGGCAGCCCTGGCGTGGGAGGGAGACTCGGCCGATTTTAATTAACAAATTCAATTAGAAATTAACTCGTTGAATGGCCTGCCGAGCGGGGAGGGTGGGGAGCGGGAGTCTGTGCGGGTGGCAGCACTGCCCGGGCAATCAATCCCGAGTCTGAATGGCTGCAGAGAAATACACGGCTGCCGGGAAACGGAGGAAAAGTTATTTAAAAACGAGGACGGAGAAGAATAGCGAGAAACAGACACGAAGTTGTAACAATAGAGATGAGGGAAGAGCTACGTAGGCTTCTGGAAAGTTTGCACTTTTATTTCTGTGTTTAATCAGTTTCTAACGTACTTGCAGCATTTGTTTCACACCCTCTGTTTCAGAGATATTGTTGTAAAATCAGAATGTTAACTCTGCGTCAGAGATATTGTTGAGAAATCAGAATGCCATTGTTGACAAGCGAAAGTCGTCTCTCAATTTTACTCTTTGTTGGACTTTGTTGCGTTCTCTAATATAATTTCATTCGCAATAAACCTTTTTTTCACAATTCATAAAGTAACAAAGAAAATAAATAGAAGACAGCAGTCGTCAAATTTATATTTATAATGATAATTTATGTAACTCATGCTCTTGTGGTAAATTCTCTACACGCCTGGTTTTTATTGTTTACCTTATTTCTTTGAAGCCTATTTCACAACTCAAGTACTTTCGTACTTATGGATTTTGGTATTAATTTTTTTTTAAGTATTTCAGGGTTATTGTTCATTGTTTATTGTTCACTGTCCATTATTCCAGACCGTGACATCTTTATTTAAGAAAATTTTCCACTTCCTTACGCCTAAAATCAAGGGAAAGCGTAGGTGCGATGTTGAAGGAATTAGGTCGGGAAGACCTGAACACCGAAGGTGTTGCTCTTGAAAAATTGACGACTGACCAATTTCAGGATGACGGTATACACGTATTACTACCAGCCACATTCATATCTAGGTATGACTGCGAAAATAAGAGAAATCAGGGCCAGAACCGATTCTCTTTTTCCACTCGCGATTAAGGAGTGGAACAGGAAGAAGTTTTCGAGCGAGAAGTAGTATTCGTAATGGGAGTAGGTATCTGTAAACCCCTTCGGCCATCCTGATCTGGGTTTTCCATGGTATTCCCATATTGCTCCAGGCGAATACCGGGATGGTTCATAAAAATAGCCCATGGGCTCACCGAGCATGGTGGTGTAACGGATAGCGTTCTGGCCTCGAATTCGGGAGGACGGCGGTTCGAATCCCCGTCCCGGCACCCAGATTTGGGTTTTCCATGGTTTTCCAAATCACTCCAGGCAAATGCCGGGATGCTTCCTTAAAAAGGCCATGGCCGAATTCCTTCCCATTCCTTGCCCCCATCCTTTCCCGTCTCTAAAGACCTCGCTGTTGAGAGACATAAAGCAGTTAAAAAAAAAAACCATGAGCTCTTCCTGCCATATGCACAAATGGTTTAACATTAGCATTGGTGTAATGCACCTCCCACCACTTACTTTTAGTGAATCGCGGAGAAATGATAACAATAACACTGGTGAAAGCAATTTCTTCCTCAGAGTCCATGATCTTTGATTACTTAAGAGAAACGCCATAAAAAACGTGCGAAGGCAGTCTTCTGGCTACAACAAAGAGGCACAACGTCACAAATCAAAAGTAAATGCTGACTTGAGAGTTGCTAGCGTGATGGTGCAAAATGTCGACAGCTATGCCCACTCGGCAGAGCGTGGGAGAGGAGTTGTGCCGCATGGCTGGTATAATTAAATCTTGGCCCGGCCGCCAAATGACTCGGAACGAAGCGGGTCCGCCTGCTAACAGTGTTAGGCTAATGCGCGCCGTAAAAACAACGGCCTGGACAAACGATGCCCGAGACTCGGGGTAACGGGACGAAGGACTCCGAAAAACACGAGTCGAGCACCAACGGAGACTTGGTCGCCAGTATTCAACCCAGTTCCAGGGTTACCAACTTGTAACGGTAAACTACTAATCCCTCTTGGCACATTGTCGTTGACTGTTGACTATTTCAGTGGCGTGTCCAAAAACTAGACAATATAGACATTCCTCATCTTTTCTCCCCCTCATTCTTTCTGAGTAAAATCAATTAGACTTTAGGTAAAAACCAATATTTTGAGTTCTCGCCACTCTATATGGTCTTACGAAATCAGCAGTCAGAAAAAAAATCATTTTTTTACTACTCAACGATTTTTTCGATCACCATAAAATGCATAAAGTTTTCCTTTTACACAAATTACTAGTGCTGGTTCTTTACTATTCTGTCTTTCCAGTTCCACTATGGCTCAAAATACACTTGAGAGCTTGCGCTCTAATATTTCAAATTACTACAGTGACACCATATTTTTTTCTCCCAACCGACGCGACGCAACAACCGTACGGAAGCCTCGGGTTACGTCACAGAACGAAAACTAGCACAGGGGAGGAATTCACCTGTAATGATTTCAAGAAATGATAGATAACCGACGGCTGTACAGGCATTCGGACTCGCGTCTTCCAGAGCGCAAACCCAAGCGTTACCATTCACCCATCGGGCTCGGTTGAAATGCCTTAATGGGTATATTTACAACCCCTAATAGTAAGAGGGTGCCTTCGAACTCAGCTCACTCCCTCGTTCTCCTCTCAGGAGGCCGTTGAAAAGTTTTTAGATACTCAATAAATCGCTAATAATTCAATCGACAGTTAGCAGAGTTTTATTTATGTATTCCGTACGGTATGAGGATACAACACAGTAATTATACTGAATTACAATAGATGGAATAATACATTGGTTTTTATACAGATTGATTTCGAAAGATTGCACCCATTTAGTGATCTCTGTAGTTTTTTTTATTTTTATGAAGTTGCTAGAACTTAAGAGAACATTCCGTGTAAGGTGGTAGATAGTTTGCTAGTGGTTTCCACTTCCACAGGAATAATTTTCTATTATTCCACATTGTGTTAGCCACAGTTATAGCTGGTAATCGTTAGGGCGCTAATGACCTCGATGTCGACGCGCTCTAAAACAACAACAACAACAACATTGTGCATCCAATAGTTGCATTTACCGAGGCCTGCTTTTTACATGATTCAGTGTCATGTACAGACAGTCATTCCGTAGGTGTAGATTTTACTATCCAGATATTGTTTACATCGTGTGGTTTAGATGTGATTCCTGTTTAGCCATACTGAATTGTGGTATTCAGCAGCCGAGTATACAAGGACAATAGCTGATGTTCTGAGAGCTGCAGCATGTGCTACCCAACTCGTGCTTGAAAGTTTGTGAAGAATGTTATTTCGGGCTTTGATTTTTCAGTTTTTTTTATAGATGTGTTATTAATATATCAATAAGCGGTCTAGAATTGTACTCCATCAATTCGTTTCTAAATTTTATCACAGGTCTATGGTAGGTTCGTCTATTGTTTAGGTAAAAAGAGTTACTTAAATTCAGTTTCAGGCGTTACGTGTTGAAGTATACATTCAGTTTGTGGAGATTACCTGTGAAAATTTTTTCAGATATTTTGCAGCTTCGAGCGTATGGCATATTGGATCAGCTTTGTGAATGAATAGAGCATTTTCTAACTGGTCGATCGCAGTATGTCGTCGTTGAAGGAGAAACTAATCTAGATATTACTAGGACCACTCCTTTTCTTAATTTTTATAAACGATCTCTGAGACAAATTGAGTATCCATTTCAGCTTGTTCGCTGATATTGTGGTCATCTATAGGGCCGATTGCTTAGAAATTCAGCGCGATCTGAATATTATTTCGGTATGGTGCGTCAAATGGCAACTTACACTAAATTGTAAAAAAGTACAAAGCAATGTGCATACCTAAAAAAAAGATAACTATTGTTCACGAATTCGAAGTAAACAGTTCAGTTATTGATATGGTCGATTCTGTGAAATAATTGGGCGTAACAGTACAAATGAACATGAAATGGGACTTGCACATTAATTCAGTCGTAGGTAGAACTAAGGCTAGGCTGCGATTCATAGGTCGAATCATCAAAAATTGTAGTGAACAAACAAAGGAGATAGCGTACAAATCTCTTGTGCATCCACATTTCGGCTACTGCTGTGCCATTTGGACCCGTTTCGTAAGGGGTTGATTGACTGTACAGAGGAGATTCGCTCGATTCGTGACTGCTTGCTACAATCCTTACAAAAGCGTCATAGAACTGAATGGTAGTATGGGCTCGGAGTCTCTGGTAGATAGACGATGCACGTTTCATTTGAGCTTATTGGTAAACATGCATACACCCACTTTCACTTACGAGAGCGGTGAGATAATTCGTCCACCAGCCTACTTGAGTCGCAATGACAGGAAAGATAAATAAGACACTGGTGCTTATGTGAATTTTTTTCGCCCTCTCGTGCCATTCGGGATTGGAATCCACAGCGGAGATACTAGTTTTGGTGCTGAGTACACTTTGCCATACACAATTTTGTAAATTACAAAATATATATGTAGATGCAGTTCCCTAGATTGTGCCGTCATGTCATCAGCCTATATAAACTTCCTAGCAGATGTGAACAGCTAATCTGCGGTGTTGTAGAAAAGTAGTGGAACAAGGACTAATCCTTGAGCTAGTAGGTGAAGCAGTAGTTCATATTTTGATGGAGGATATCAATACAGTCTCATTCGACCTCAAGCAACAATCAGAATCAAGAAAATCTTCTCGGGTGTCCAGCCGGATGGTCGTAAAAACACGACGTTTCGACAGCTGACTCTGCTGTCTTCATCAGGTATTTCGTAGTCGTCTCTGCCTCGACAGTCAGCTGGTAACAACTACGAGGTACCTGATGAAGACAGCAGAGTCAGCTGTCGAAAAGTCGTGTTTTTACACCACCATCCGGCTGGACACCCGAGAAGATTTTGTTGCGTCAATACGCCGAGAAAGTCTCCTCTCACACAACAATCAGGACGTCTGATGCCCTACGCTGGATCCGCACCCAGGACCCACTGACAGTGTTACCGTTGATCGCCGCTGTAGGGCCGTCCTGCAAATGGAAACGAATGGCCCTCTCGAGAGCAGCGGAATTAATAGCCCGCTCCGTCCCCACTTAACGTGATTATGGAAATTTGTCGGCTCGGGTGGAGACTTTATGGTCCGGGGTCCGCCCACCCTGCAAAATGTGACGCCGCCTGGCGATTGACCATTAAGAGTCGAGTCGCAGGCCGCGTGCGCGCTATGCGATCTGTCATCGCAAACCTGATTACTGCTAACGCGGATAAATCGTGCGGTCTCTATCGTCCATAACAAAAAAGTACTCTTCGACCATCTGGTAGCCAGGGCTCTACAGCAGCCAGAAAGGAACACACCCAATGATAGAGACCGAAGAAGATAAATATAAATAAACACTTAGAAAATTTTAAAATAGAAATCCTTTTGTGAAATGCTCTTTTATTTGGTACACACAAAAGAAAACGTTCATTTGAAAATTTTGGCTTTTCTGTGCAACTTGAGGTTGGATTCTTAGGTAACTCGATTGGACAAATCAAAAGTGAACAATAAATGTTTTTGATATCTCGCTTAGTTTTTAACAAATAAAATGGTAAATTTAGTTATAGGTGTAGTTCCTTGTGCCTCAGGCCCGGTTTTTCTTCTATTCGAGGCCGTATTTCAATCTATACATTATCGCGAGAGCTAAGCGAGATACTAAAAAAAAAAATATTCTTTACGTTCGATTTGTCTTGTCTAGTTACATAAGAATTCATCTTCAAATTTGGCTTTGGCGAAATTTTTCCTCTGGTCTAGGTCACATTTCAAAATTACAAAAAAAAAAATATTCCTCTCTTTCGATTTTCAGATCGAGTTACATATGAATCTATCATAAATTTACGGCTGTGAATATCCTATAATTCCCAAAATTTTATAAAGGGTTTTAAGAAAATTTTGAGAATTTAGAAACCTATTTTTCATCACATACTTATCGTACATTGTGCATTATTTTTGTCGCAAGTAAATTATTTGCTGAAGTATCAAATTTGTTGAAGTTATTCAATTACATGGCGAATTCCACGAACTAAAGATAGTTTTCATGTGAACTTCAGAAGGTTACTTAGCACTTTAAATTTTGAAACAATTTTCGCATCAGAAGGTTTGAATATAAGGTTTGAAGGGGGGATTAAGAATATTTTTTTTCCTAAAGTTAGTATAAATTCCTGAACAAGCATTTTGACAGTCTACAGTTTGCTAGCTGTCATGTCATGAGTATTACTTACAAACAAAAAAAAAAAAAAAAAAAAAAAAAAAAAAAAAAAAAAAAAAAAAAACTGCATGGCGCCATGATGAAAAGGTTAAGGTAAAATTTGATGAAATGTTTCGGAGCGTGGCGCAGAGACTACGATTAAATTAGATTAGACATCTTCCATTTGATCCGGTGTGAAAACAGTATCAGGGATGTGAAAGAGTATATATAATTAGTAACAGACAACAATATTAATAAATACTTGTAATCGGTTAGTTATTTAACATTCAGTTAGTATAATTAATTTCGTTCCTAACTGTAAATTTATATCATCCGATGTTAGTTACTAGATAAGTCAACTGCTTTATTTATAAACAGTTTCAAGACAAATAAAATCATACACCTATGATGATTCTGAATACATTTCCCTTGTATACCTCGAGTATTTAGTTTTTTTTCAGTCATCTAAAATAGCAAATTTCAGGAAGAAAATTCTTTGACAAAGTTAAATGGGGTCCGAAGCAAAAACTCTTTCAGTATGTATTTAAAACAGTTTCTTTCAGTACCCCATACTCTACAGTTGAAATGTTTTAAAATGTTATATTTATTCCTAGTATTATAGATATATTAGCATTAAGATCAAAGAGTTCTGAATTTTTCAATCCAAAAGATAGTGGAGAGTATATGTATTGCGCTGGCATTGTAAGTACACCTATATTTCAAAACATATATTTGAGTGATGTGCGTGGACTTCCTCTGCAAATAATTCTTATATCATCTCTTTTCGATTCATACACTTCCTGTGCTTATGGAAAATTTCTCCAGAAAGAGATGCCACATGTGAGTAAACATATACCAACTTCCCTATTTCTATATCAGCTAGTCTAGATATTACCGTCAGTGAATGTTAAATATTACTTTTAAAAAATCTGCGGAATATGTTTAGAGTAAAAAAGGAAACTGAAAGATTTTTAGATGTGGCAGTGGCGGTGGATAAGATCAGTTGGATGAATGGAATTAAGAATAATAAGGTTGCGATGAAAGTTTAAGACTGTCATAAATAGAAAGGAAATTGTTAAGAGCATTCGATAAGCAATCAAAGCATTATTGTCATGGAATGGGAAAGAATTCGGTTATGGACGTTTCAAGCAACTATCCCCGAATTCACCTAGAGTGATTTCGGGAAACCGTGGGCAACTCAAATCTGGATGGCCGGACGAGGATTCAAACCCACGTCCACCCTAATGCGAGGCCAGAGCGTTACCGCTCAACCAGCACGCTCGGCTTTAAAGAAGTCATGCCGTTTCACGACAAGCATTAAGGCATAAACTCTTACTGTTATTTTTGTGATTGGAATACTTCTGTGAAAGTCTTAATTATCTGATGACTAGTTACATGCTGCAGCCTTCGATGGCGGTAATTAATTCACAGCCTAATTTCTGTGACTTGTTGGAGGTATATTTTATTTATTTATCTTATGGCCATTGCACATAATCAGTAATACAATGTAACATTAAATTATAATTAAAATCAACATGGTGCGGCCAATGTAAAGCTTCATTTTAAATATTTCTAAAGTGTACCGGTGATCCCCTGAAGGCTCGAAGTGGGCAATCAAAGGTAACGGGACGAATGGTTTGTTTTTCCTCGCCACAGTTGCAATTCGGTGAATCTCTCATTCCCCATGTGTAAAGAGCTGAAGCAGATCTGCCATGGCTTGTTGAAGGTTACGCTAGGTGATCTTTAAAAGTGAGTGAGCGGAGAAGTGTTTGGGAAAAACAGTGAGGAAATCGGACATGTTCAGGGTTAGATATATCGGTACATGTTGAATAATCTTGGAGAGGCCATTCCGGGGATCAAACCCAGATCTACGAGATTCGATCAGGCGTAGTAGCTATGAAGCCAATATTAGTCACTATACTTCCCCAGCCCAAAGCTGAGCTCCTGTGCGATATTCTTTCGAGAGGAGTGACAAAGGAGCGGAGGAATGCTTATTGTAGGTCCCGAGATGACGCCAAGACGTCCCTCCCTCAAGTCTCAGCGTTCGCACCTTTTCTAAACTCGCAGCGTGGAGATGTGGACTGCTTTGTCCCGGCACAGCAGTCACCACAGCCATTGTCCTTGGGCATTCAGCTGCGACAGCGCCCCAGGGAATGAAAAGCCAGCAGAGGACAGGTAGCTGGATGCGTGTCAGGACTCGGGAAATGTCTTCCAGCCTGCTCCAGTCCGTCCGTCTCCACTGGCAGTCGCGAATAAACAATGGCTTCCTCCGAACTCACTGCCACAACGAAAGCGTAGTAACTCCACCAAACAACAGTTTCACGACAGTAAAGACATAATTCTCTATGGAACTGAAGACTTTTTTTTTTTGCTTATGGCTTTACACCTCGTCGAAGTCGAGGTCATTAGAAGCGGGGAAGAACTGAAGATAAGGAAAGGGAAGGAATTTATCCAAATCCTTTTTGGAGGAAGCATCCCGGCGTTCGCCTGGAGTGATTTTGGGAAACCATGGAAAACCCAAATCCTGATGATCGGACGGGGATTCGAACCCGCGTCCTCCCGAATGCGAGGCCAGAGCGTTAACTGCTCACCCACCACACTCGGTGAAACTGAACCATAATCGATTTTCTATATAGGTGAATAACACGCCAATGCAATTGAATTTTGTTTTTATTTTGGTGTCGTACGCGTTTCGCTCTATTTCAAGAGCATCATCAGCGACATCTGTTTGGTATTTATTCATTTATTTAGTTACATTTGGTTTACAAAACAATATATAAAGTTGAGGTGAAATTAAAAATTTACTTACATGTTACTTTTTACTTTTTTCTCATGATCAGGGTTAGCTTCTCTGTGTATGTTTTCAATAATTTGCTGAAGGTGTGAAGCACTACACTGAACTGACTAAATTTCATATTAACGCTATTATTTACAGTTTTCGAAACATGAAACAGTAAACACCACGCCATGTTTTCCACAGGTCCATAGAGTGTGTGTTTGTTTATATTTCTGGTTTCATTGTGGTTTGAGGTCCTTAATGATTGAAGGAAACATTCATAAAGATTTGAGATCAGAAGTGGAACGAAGGCAGATACTAGTTGGCAAGGAAAAAAGATACTATACCGGTACCACCAAAATATTATGAAAATTAAGGCGCGTTCACACTATGCCATATGGCTAGTGGGGACGTGTGTTATGACCTCTGTCATATGGAAAACACATGCCATATGGATTTCCATCTCACATCCGACCAGTGTCGGCCCACTTCAAAGGAAGCCATGCCATTTCTGAAGCGAGTAGGTAGGGCAAACGTGTCGTTTGGCCTATGGGAGACTTCAGTTGATATCTGGAGTGGACCATCGAGAAAGTCTATGCATAAATAGAGCTTTAGCGGTCTCGATAACTTTTGTGGGACTGAAGATTAGAAGAGTACAAAGATAGTAATAAAAGCCATGATGCGCTCACAGATATAGCAATTATTCTTTACGTTGATAGGTAACAAATTAATAAAAAATATGAATTTAGCTGGATATTTTCAATAAAAATTTTGAAAAAGGAGACCCCTGTGCCAAAACTTGAAAATTCGCAGTGTAAGCGCTAATCGTTCACTGGCTGGAATAGCTATTTTTAAATGATATGTCACTCTTGCTGACTTCCAATCCTGTCAAATCTCAAAAACATTACTCGACATTCGAAAAAGTTCCGGAAACCACCTCACTTCTGCACTCGACATTGAATTAATATGGATCGCATATTAATAAATCATTCATTAAGCCACTGCATCCATATCTTTACTTCGGAAAGTATTACGTATACAATACAATAATTTGCGAGGTTAACGACGCGATTCAGTTTCTGCTATTATTGCTGCAACAAACAGATCCTCGTCGGTAACATTGTGACACTGAATTCCATCTCCTATATGGACGCAGTGTATTTTTATATAACTTTACCATCTGACTTTGCTATATGATCTTGCCTTACCCTGCCATATGGAATAGTGTGGATACGCCTTAAGGAATGTCTTCCTACCGTCATCATGAAGTTATTTTTTTTAGAAAGATGTACTGTAATCGTGTACTCAAGATGTAATTCCTGCACACAGTATATTCCGATTTTTATTTTTTTTTATTTTTTTTTTTGGTCAACAGTTTCTCGACTGGTTTGATTCAATGTCCCTACGTAATTTGAGAGAATTACGTGGCTTCGGGATATCCTTTAGGTCTTTAATTAAATGGTTTCGCATTGCCTTCTGCATTCCCATGTTGATCGCTTCTGATTTATCCGCTGCGCCTTTAGGGTCGTTTCAAACAACAAAACCAAGAAGTTGCCCTGGACAACTACCGGCTCTTTCAGAAGACTGTTGGCAAGCAGTGGATTATACCTTGCACCGGGAATCATTCAGTCGTCAGAGCCTCGTCCGTGAAGGAGAGGTTGACATTTGGTTGGAAGAGGGTATTGTAGTCTCTTCCTATCCCCTACACCCCGTGATCTAAATATTAATTTTATTATTCCCGACCTGTGCCTTAATATGGAGGTATCTGTTACCGTTAGATTCGGTAGGATAACCAGGTAAGGTTAGGGTAGCCATGACAGAGGCACATGTGCGGCAGATAGAAACAGTGTCACCCGGCGGTCGAACTGCCCTACGAACCGCCTACGATTTGTCAAACATTGCACCTGTTAATTTGTGCTATGTACAGTTTAATATGGAATCCGAACAACTGACGATCCAGGCATGGCCCAAACGATCAAACACAATTTTTTTAAATCTTAACTTCCACCGGGTTTTGAAACAGGGATCACGCGCCTAACGTCAGTAAGCAAGCGCATTAACCACTGAGCTATCAAACCGCTATACCGGAAGGTACTACAGAGACCTACACATCTTATGCGGTTGTCTATCGTCATTCAGAAACTTTTCAAATTTATATGACAATATATATTATTTATACAGAAGAAAGTATCCTATGTTCATCCTAATGCCAAATAGCGTCTTCTTGCCAAATTTCATCACGATTGGATTAGACAGAGTTACTTTCGCATTTATAATATTAGTATAGATTTCCATCAGAAGTTTAGCTCGTATTACCGGCTTCGTCTACCGGGTGTGGTGAAACGATCAGCTGTGTCCTCAAGGAGTGAAAGAGGAAATAGAATTTTTTAGAAATTCCAACAAATTCCACCAAGATAGCGGCCTATTATTCTGCGATGTTGGCGATCGTTGCTACGTCAATATAAATAGTATCTCTGACGAGGGCTGTAGAATGGCAGCCGAAAGCTTAGATTAATTATCACTGTCGCGGAAGCCTGTGAAATAATTCGATCCATATATGTTAGTGATCTGTAGAAACTCTTCTGCTTAAGATATACCCGATTCCGGGCGTAGGCTGTTACCATGAAGGATTTATCTCCTCTATGAGAACTTCCCCAGTGTGTGTTCATATGTGTTATTGTAAGTATGAATGACAGTGATTGTATGTGTCATCAGTATAGCGTGTTGTTTGTATTGTACGAAATGAGATAGGAAGGAAGGAAACGGGTGATACAGGTGCCAGTCCATTCAGATCTACTCTTCCGAAAGACACCAAGAGGTCCCCAGGTTTAATGTCCCGATCCGACCTACGAATCACTATCAACAGTGTCATATGGACTCCCTCCATGCACACTGTGGAGAGATTACTAGTTCAGCAAGGACTTCGGCACACAAACTGATGATTATGAATTGTGCACAACCATCTCTCCTACTACGCCCGCCAAGCGCTGTTGATGTAAATTTCTTCTACCGACATAGCCTTAGATCCGGCTGCATGATTTCTAGGTCCATCTGTTGTTTGATTGAAATGCCACTTTCATCTATAATTATTAGTAGAAGAATACGATTCTGCGTGGTTGTCTATCCAAATATGGACGCAAGTATTTTTAATCATTTTTTTTTTAAATTCGTCCACAGGTTTTTTTTTATTATTATTTTAATAGTAAATTGTAATTAATTTTAAAGATAGACATGTAAAGAACATTAAAAAGTTAGGGTTGCCTATGAAAAGTGGCTGCAAGTAGGGTTTGCCAGCTGTTTAAGTTAGCTCACCAAACAATCTGACAGACTTCTTTTTACATGCCTTACGTGTCTCTCTTTAAAATGAATCATAATTTTTTTTTTAAATAATAATAATAATAAAAAAACCAAGTTAATGAAATGTTTTCAAAAAATAAAAATTGGAAAATTTAATTAAAAATACTTGCGGCCATATTTGGATACGCACCCCGGCAGAGTGTAATCTGCTACTAATATTTGTACATAAAAATTACATTTCAATCAAATAACAGATGGATGAAGAAATCATGCAGTCAGATCCTGGACTATCAGAACTCATATCAGCTAATCCCCTGTCAGCGCCGCACACATTCACGGTGTCGCAACCAAGTGAGTTATCGGGGAGGTCATCCGTTAACATTTTTGAGTTCCTCGGGTTGAAAAAGGTTGAGAAACACTATACTAGACTACCGGGATTTGGTGCCCATTGGTCCTATGAGATATGAGGCCACCCTCATTAATAAAGACAACCTTTATTTCAGTAAACGTTCCATCTGTGGCGTCACACAAGTAAGAGGATCACATATGCAGAAGTGTAGAGAAGAACCGTTTCTGGTATTTGTTGCCACAGTTTCGAAGCCGCCCCATTGTCATCGCGCCCTCCAGCCTCACAAAGGGTTGTTCCGAGGGGAGACACCCCGGGGTGCTTGCTAATGGACGTGCGAACTGGCCACCCCACAGCACGTTATTACGGACATGATAGCAAATACCGCACCCGCCGACTTCTCACGGTCAACAAGTCGGGGCGTGAGGGTGATGCACCAGGATACACGCTGTGGTCGGCTTGTATCGCGATCGCTGTTTCCTATGAGATGGCATTGGACCAAGAGTACCAGAACACTTGCTTTCATCTAAAGTTATATTTGTGACAAATTACGTCGTTTTCGTTGTAACTTATGCCCTGAAAGTCATACTGCGTGCACTTGCAAAAAATGGACTGTAGTCTACTTCTCTCAAGGTGAACCCCCTATATTATTAATTTGATTATAGGCCATTTTTTCGCGACTGTTGAGCAATCAATTTTGTAAATAAAGCTCCGCCTACAAACAACTGTTGAGGTGAATGTTATTTTTTACTTCCCAGTTGCGTTTCGCCCTTGTGCTGTGGGGCATCATCAGGGAAGGTATAATGTCAAACCTCACATGTCAGTCTGGAAATGCACTTTATATACTGTTGCACCACTGTTCAGCTGGAACTTTAGTAAACAGTGCTGCAAATGTGCATTAAGTGTTGTTCCAGACGCCAAATGAGGATTACCACTAAATCTCCACAGATGATGCCCCACACCACAACGGTGAAACGCATGTGGAGTGAGCCAAAAAGGAGTTTACAACTTTTGAATGATATAGAAATTTTTTGATTTTTTTTTTTTTTTTTTTACGGCTTTGCGGCTTGTCGACGGCTAGAGGCGGGACGGGACTGGGGACAAGGAACGGGAAGGAATTCGGCCATGGCCTTTTTGAAGGAAGCATCCCGGCATTCGCCTGGAGTGATTTGGGGAAACCATGGAAAACCCAAATCTGGATGCCCGGACGGGGATTCAAACTCGCGTCCTCCCGAATGCGAGGCCAGAACGTTAACCGTTCACCCACCATGCTCTGTAAATTTATTGTGATTACTTACAGAGTCGGTAGATGCGTTATTTTTTAGCAGACAACCTCAAGTTTCACTTAAAAGTGTCAAGAGTAGTTTTGGTTCGATGTGACTTCCATTCGTCATATAGCAAACATCCCACCGCTAACCAATTTCTGCACACATTACCTGCAGCAAATCGGGCGTAACTTGTGCAACGGCAGCGTAGATTCGATTTTTCAGGTCGGCCAAATTGTTTGGTAGGGGACGAACATTCACACCATCTTTAATACAACCCCACTGAAAGAAATCCAGTGGTGTCAAGTACAGGGGGGCGAGGTGGCCATCTGATTGCTCCTTCACGGCCAATCAAAGGACCAGGAAAGCGATTATCGAAAAACCTCGAATTTCCGTGAGGAAATGAGGTGGTGCATCGTCTTGCTGGTAGAAAACCATCCCATCATCTTCTTCGAACTGTGGAACTAAAATATTTTCAAGTATATCCAGATACACAATACCAGTGGCAGTTTTCTCCATGAAGAAGAAAGGGCCGTACACTTTCAATTTGTTAAGGGCACAAAATGTATTAACTTTGGGGCTGTCACGAACGTGTTCCTGGATTACATGTGGATTTTCGCTATCCTACATTCTGCCGAGTTCGTTAATGCAACCACAACACACAGTGAGCACGCTCCGCACCAGTGAAAGTAGCCATTTTAACTGTGCACTAAGGTGGCGCTCCTGGTGGCGGAATGGTGTACTGATGCACAACGTGCATCAAACTTGATGTTGTTCGCTACAAAATGACACACCTACCGATTTTGTAAGTTATCTTAGCAAGTTTCTATATCATTCTGAAGTTGTAAAGTCCTTCTTGAGTCACCCTGCATATAACATTCGCCACAACAGTTGTTTGTAAACGGAGTTTTATTCACAAAATTGAACCCTACGTGTCTACATACATGCGTTTTCGAGTGGTAAGTTGGGCAACTTGGGTCTCAATTCGTGGCCCGGCAAAACAATGAATCAGTGGTAACTCGGTAAAGGAACCAGATTGGCGTGTTGAGCTTCATAAAGTGTGTTTTAAGTCATGGTTCAAAGATTAGACGTTTTGCGCCCCGCAGAAAATAGTCAACAATGAACACATTTCGAGCAGTGAAGCTCCAATACAAGAGTAAGATGCACCAGAAACTTTGTAAAAAGGCTCGAAAGAATAAAGGGGATACCAATGAACCGATCAAGCCCAAGTGCACCTTCGCGGAACAAATCAAAAAGTCACGCAAAGACGAAACATCGGGTGTGACAGCGAGTCTACTAGTAGGTCTGCAGAGACTTTGGTGATAAGACCACTTGAATTTACTTTACTTTGATAAACAGTATGGTGATTGATAAAGGAAGTATTAAGATAGTACAAGTTAATATCAGCCAAGCAAGATCCTTCAGATATCTTGAAAGTACAATCACTGAGGATTTGAGATGCCTCCAAGAGGTGAAAAGTCGTATTGCTGTAGCAAAGGAAACGTTCAATACGAAGAAGAGATTAATAGCCGGAAAATTGGATAAAACACTGAGGAAAAGACTTGGCAAGTGTTGTGTCTGCAGTGTGACACTTTATGGGGTAGAGACGTGGGCACTAAAACGAGAGGATGAAAAACGGATAGACGCGTTTAGGATGTGGATGTGGAGAGGATAAGCTGGATCGAAAAAAGTGAGTAATGGAGAAATAGTGGAAAGATTTAGAGAAGAGAGAAAACTACTGCAAGTCATAAGAGAAAGACAGAAGAACTGAATGTGATTCTCGCTGAGACGGGAGTGTTTGTTATCAAACGCCTAGTATGTGGGAGCAAAGGGAGAAGGTAGAAGATCATAGATGACACGAAGAGAAACGGAAATTACTTGTACCTGATGAGTAGGGCAGAGAACATGGAGAGCTACCAAGTGAAAATCTGCCTTAGGACAGGACACTAATGATGATGATGACCCTAACAGTGAAGAAGCGGGACATTAGAAAGATACAGGTGACTGAAATCATATTTATCAGAAGCAGAGCAAGCGTTACAAGGGTGTACAACGAATGAGAAAGAGCAGTGATTGCAGGATTGTACAGAGGAGATAAGATTTAAATGATATTAATATGTTAGAACGATGATGGAGCATAGATCAGCAAGAAAAATCCATTAAATGAAGATGCAACGAAAACGACCCAGGTATAAGGAAAGATGACCGACAGGAGGAGACGATTCGATGAAAGTGATACCAAGTCTAAAGGATAGGCGGTAACGCAGGTAGGAGGACACGGGTTCAATTCCTCTTTCGGTGATCCAGATTTTGTTTTTCCATGATTTTTCTAAATTACTCCTTGCGAATAACAGGATGGTTTCTTCAACAAGTCATGGCCGAATTCCTTCCCAGACCTCATTTTCCATGAAGCAGAAGCCCTTTAAAAAATGGTGACAGAGAGTTAGTAGCAAGAGAGAAGAAAATGGATAGGCATACTCGACCAGTGGACTCAAACGTTAGAGAGTGCAGAGAGTTTCGTGAAGATTCGGAGGACACTTGACTTATCTCCTACTTTGCCGTCAAGGGCACTTGTTGTAGTCTCTGTCTGAGTCTGTTTCGACGTACATGTTCGCATCTCGCAAGTCGCTAATCACATTCACCCCTTGCTGTCCCGCGAAGCCAGAGCTAATACAGAGACGGCGTATTAGCCAGCCCGCAGGCGCGAGGACCAATCAGAGAGGGCGCCGGGCGATAAATATCTCTGCGCGCTAGATTGGAATTCCTGCGTAAGGAGATTTGGCTGACTCAGGAGCGCGGAACGCTCCCTCGGTTATTATCCGTCTGTCCGCATTAACTGCCGGGCCTCCGGCTTATCGGCACAATGCGGGTGATTAGGTCTGGGGTCGCGGACTGCTCACCAGAACAGGGGTCACGGGCGGCGACCACCGGCAGGATCATCTCCTCAAGCAAGTGTCTACCAGGTCATTCCCTCAGCATTGTCTCTCATGAGGGAAACAACTTGCCAACCACCGTCCAATATTTCGTACCCAACTAAACTTATTACCTGATGCGGCAACTTCGTTCACGTACTGTCAACGAATGAACTTCTCTTTAATCCAATTATATCATAGTTATCACACTGGCACTCCGATGGGCTCAGTAATTTTTAACAGACGGTTTGATCATATCAGCTACGCCAGGACATTCTGTGGTTCGGATTCCGTGTTAAACTGTAGGTCCCAAAGGAAAGGAACTAGTCGTCCTATCATTGATACAATGTTTTCATACGCATCCAACGGGAGAATCCAACCAATATTCAAGTTGTGTACTAAGTTAGTTTTAACACACACTGTAGAAATACTGTAACTTAATTCTTCGAATAACACGATGCCAGTCGTAACCTGAAATCGCACAATAAACATTTCTATTGCAAGAAGTAACTAAAATCGACCAAGAGTTTTTGCGCGAATCGCGTCCAACTAAACTCGATACTAATTTGTGGATAATTTTATATTAAATTTCTCAGCTTTACGACTTCACATCAAAATTAAACATATTATAATTCACCTCGGAGACTATGGACTATATATTTTTAGAACCCCATCCAAGTGCAACTATCAATTTTTAAGTGAATTGCGCCTAATCAAACAGGATACTAATTTTTCAGTCGTCTAACTCCACATCAAACCGAACAAATTCTAGTTTACCAAACAGACTATGGATTGTATATTATTCAAAATCCGACTTCTAGTTTTTTCCTGAATCCTGTCATTCAAATAAACACAAATTATAATACATAGTTGATTCCTTCTCTGCGCCTTATGAACAGTGTCCCAAATTATTTTATTGTTTTTTTAAATATCTTAAATGTACACAGTTTCATCGGGTAAAATTTTTCTTTTATATTTTTACTTATGGCTTTACGCCTCGTCGATGGCTAAGGTCATTAGAGGCGGGATGGGACTGGGGACAAGGTACGGGAAGGAATTTGGTCATGGCCTTTTTGAAGGATGCATCCCGGCATTCGCCTGGAGTGATTTGGGAAACCATGGAAAACCCAAATCTGGATACCCAGATGGGGATTCGAACCCGCGTCCTCCCGAATGCGATGCCAGAACGTTAATCGTTCACCCTCCACGATCGGTCATCATCCGGTTACAGTCTTATTCTAAGTATAAACTAGAATTTCTCCTCGTCTTGGACCATGTCTGCTGGTGAAACTAAGTAACTACAAGCCATTTGCTGTTGCCAGCGATGTTTTAGGTTTGTTCAGTATAGATTATGTGTAAGCAGACTTCTGTTATTTTTCAGATAAATCAAGCACAACAAACTTATGCCCTGATTTAAGCAATTCGCAGCGCCAACGATTAGTGAAACAGTAAAATTAAATATAATCTTTGCTGTACGATTAACATTAATACAAAAAAATCGATATGAGAAGCATAGAATTAGTTCTTTTCTGGTCAACACAATACACTTTTCAGTCTGTGTTGATTTTCTATACTAAGTAGATCTGTAAGCGAGCTGCGTCCCTCTGTCCCTTTTTTCAGTCATCTCGCAAAAACTATCGAACCAATTTATGTGGTGTTTTCTTAGTTTGAATGTCTATAGTGTAGCTTAAAAGCTGCGGTATATCTATTACTCTCCGTGACCGGGGAACAGAGCAAGAAATCATAAGCAGTTTTCTAACCTAAACATATAGACGTCAGTGGTCACACTGCATCTAAGAAATAACTTCCTTTCCAAATCTCAAAAGATATCTACCAAAGATCATACTACACATCACAGATAAACGATTCAGTCTATGGATTTTGTTAATATTGTTTTTAACTACGTAACTTTGGTTATTTATTTCTTCAGCTTTCTGAACTACAGCACGTTAGAGTATACTGAAAACAAAAAATCAAACCACTACATCAAAGAATAACACTCCAAAAAATCGTAATATTTACTTTAGAATAAAAGTTACAGCCATACTGCACTGTAACAAACATTATATATAATCTTAACCAACCATATATCTGTATTGCTATTTTTTATTTATTTATTTATTTATTTCTGGCTTTACGCCACGTGGACGTCGAGGTCATTAGAGGCATGAAAGTACTGGGGACAAGGATCGGGAAAGAATTCGACCATGGCTTTTTGAAAGAATTATCCCGGCATTCACATGGAGAAATTTGGGGGAAATGATGAAAAACCAAAATCTGGATAGCCGGATGGAGATTCGAATCCGCGTCCTCCCTAATGAGAGGGCAAGTATTACCAATAACCCACCACGTTCGGTAAATCCTAACATAAATTAATGCTTACTACCAATATTAAAACTTCATTGGATTTAAGCAGAATATTTCCTCTTCATTTTAAAATGCCTAATTTTTACGTAGCTGTATGAACATTTGAGTATCTAATTTCTTAATTTTTAAAATTACATCAAGTTATAATACAGAGAAAACGAAAATGAAAACTCCCTGATAGCAGTAGAAACAACGGAAGCAAGAGAACAGCTAAAACATATGGAACTTCTCAAAAGAAATTTAAGTTGTTTCCCTTGTACCGGATAATAAATGCTACTTTACCAAAAAAAGGTATAATCTCTGCCGGCACTCTTGTCCATAAATTAATTCGCAAAATGTGTATTGCAAGTTGTCTGTAATAGATAGGCATATTACACAAGTTTTTTTTTTTTTTTTTTTTTTTTTTTTTTTTTTTTTTTTTTTTTTTTTTTTTTTTTTTTTTAGAACTTGTTATGCTCCAAAATTCTTCTACATACTTTTGTGTTATATCCCCATTGATTTGGGCAGAAACCGCTCTTATGCACAACTTTTCTCCCACTTGATTCACTAAATTCATTATTGCTCAGCTCCCACAGGTAATAGGTCAATGTTTAACATTCATAAAGCTTCGTCGATAACTGAACTACATAACAGTAAAAGCCGCATAAATTTTCGTCGAGCGGTTCTAAAGATATTGACACAAAACCATCATGTGACGGAGTGTCGTGACGCATGAATCTGTCACCACGAGTTCGCTTCCCGACGGAGTTAGCACCACCGTAGAATTTATCGCTTCAAAAATCCGCCGGCATTTTGATATATACAATTTTTCACTCTTTACATCCTGTTTTAAAGGCCATCTTTCATTATTCGTTATTACTCTTACATAAGATACTATTTCTTTAGTCGAATTGAAAATAAAATCTATAAGCACATGAAAAAGATGATGGTGTAATAGTATCGACAAGTGTAAGGTTCGTGTATGTAAATATCGGCCGTATGGAAGATGTATTGGTGTAATATTGCACTGGACGAACCCTTTCCATCGGCTGACCCAGTAGAGGGTTGGACCGCGCCCCTCCCGGGACTATAAATCAGCGATGGGAAACTCATTAGAGGAGCTGGTTGGACAGCTGCAGTTACGTCGGCGTTCCTCGCCAGTGACTTGGCTTCCGTCTGTCTGTCTCTCCCTCTGCACCACCCACTCTGTGATCTCTGAGATCAGATGGGTCAAGTTCGACCAGGACGTGTGATATGGTAGCTCCGTCATCTAACCTTGGTACAATATGATGGGACTGTGTATGAGTCACATTATCGAGAAGATTCAGTACTTTTTTAGCTTTTAGAACTTAATTACAAACCTTATCCAAAATACAATCCGCACACAGATTTTATGCTAAATTGAAAAAAAAATTATTTAAAAAAGATGAAAAGTTGTTTACAATTTGAGTACATTATTTGTTTCTTTCAAATAGCATATACTAAAAAAAAAATTCGGTTTAAAAGATTGTATTAAGTCTTAGAAAAAAATTATGTATGAAAATTCAGCCTGCTCATATTTGTGCTCGCAAAACTCGAAAAGTAGTCCATCGATTGACTTCATTGATTGAAATTTTTGGAGAATGTGGTGGGTGGCGCCAAGGTTTTTGTATACTACGATCCTCAAATACGGATTTATTCAAAAAAATTCGATACTTTATCAAAAATTTCATCATTGTTTCGTAGCAATTTATGTTCATAATGAAAAATTATTTTTTTAATGAAAAAAATTCTTTCTTTTTTCTATACCTTTTGCATGCCACTACAAGAAACTGAGTATTTTTCACTTGGCAAACCACATGTCGCATGTTATAGAGTCGGTGGCTGTTTCTCTTTCATTTCATAAGACAATTTTTTTTTTTTTTTTTCACATATGGCTTTACGTCTCGTCGACTTCGAGGTCATTAGAGGTGGGATAGGACTGAGAACAAGGAAATGGAAGGAATTCTGCTCTCGTATTTTGAAGGAAGCATCCCTGTATTAGCCTGAAGTGATTTGGGGACACCATGGAAAACCCAAATCTGGATGCCCGAACGGGGATTCGAACCCACGTCATCCCGTGAGGCCAGAGAGTTACCACTCACCCACCAAGCTCGGTATTTCATACGAGACTGAGCCACAGCGAAGAGTGGCCGGGTTAAGCTACCTTAAAATAAAAATCCACCACATTTTGTTACCCCATTCATAGAATTCTCCATCAAATGATTCATGTGAATTTTGGCAGAAAAAATTATCTGATGAAGTATCAGATTTGTTAAAATAATTGGAAAAATTTATCCTTAGATACAGCCACACTTGCCACCTTGTTTACATAGGGGGGGCAGCGTGAATACTGAGGCAGGGAACATGTGCCGCACGGCATTTAGAACCGGATTAGTGATATACGGAGAATTTAACCTGCTGGCAGAATATTTGTGTATCCATCTGTGTGCGAAATTGTGTAAGATAAGTGTATTTATGAGGTACAGGTGGGGGCCGTCCCAGCATTCGCCTTGACGGTAGTGTGGAACCATCTAAAGACCGCAAAAAGGACAGCCGGTAAGCGGAGACCGGGGCTCAAACCCGGTTCAAAACAACTGTGGTAGAACTCCAGCGTGCCCAGTCACACTGGAAGACGAAAATTGCTTATTTTACAATGTTGCAATAAGCTCAAACCCCAGAAAGATTGCTATTATCGTTCTTTAGCATTCCGCATATCAGAGTAAATTTTGAAAGCATTTTTCATTAATAGTTATCGAAATAAATGTGATATTTAGATCTTTGTATGGTTGTTTGCCAAAATTTCGTACAAATCATGAAATAAATATCCAGACATTTTAAGAGTTAATCCCGAGGCTGTATAGAACCAATGACCACTGCTTTATTTTTTAAGTAAAAACTTCTCTATGCTCATTAGGATGCGTTTGAACGGGGTAAATCTATGAATTCGCGACTTCACATCACCGACGTGTTGCGCGTATGTTATGCGAGTTGGGTGGATAAAATCCTATAAGTTCCCCTAACCAACATGCTGGAGTAGCAGTATGTCTGTATCGAACTTTGCATGCGTATACTTTAAAACAAATAGAAAACATTGTTCACGTTTGATTTACAGAAACCAAACTAAGCATGAAATTTAATGAGTTGTATTTCATTATGTGAGCTACCCCGTGGAAAGTAATTGGCCTTCCTGCCTCTGACACAATAGCTTGCTACATCTCCTCCATGAAGATTCAACCAAATTTAGGTTAGATTTTAGTGTTTGAAGTGAAAACTTCTTTAGGCACGTTGGGTTCATTTTGTATTGGTGAACTCTTACGAATTAGCGTCACCGACATGATGTTAATATTAACAGTATATCTGTAGCTGTGCGGTGGCTTATTGGTTAAGGTGTTTGATTTCTGAACGAAAGTTCCCCGGTTCAAATCCCTGTCTCGGCGGGTATTTTCAAAGACCCTTAACCCGACCTTCCCCTCTGGCATAGCTTGCTGTGTAATGTAAAGTACTCCAGAAAGCTTCCATGGTCCGGATTCCACGTTAAACTGTAGGTCCAGTGTACCCGGTAGCACTACCGAGTTAGATTAAGGCGGCTAAGACAGGGACGGAATATGCAGAAAATACAAAGTCTGATTATTATGAACACTCGGCATAATTATTATTTAGTATATCTGTAGCTATGAGTATGACGTGTTTGGCTAATTGTATTCATATTTTTCACTTCTGTCGGCAGTCCCCAATGACTGTCAATTGTCGCCCCCCCCCCTTTTTCTTTTCTATGTCCAGGAAAAACTTCCTCAGATTCACCGATCCCAAAACTCAGCGTCTTCAATCGCCTTGTCGTTTTCTTCAGTTAGACTGTTCCGTGACCCCTGCATCTTGAGTCTGTCATGTTAGTCCATCCACTGACATCGTCGATTAGCTGACAGTTCCTTAAAGTACTGACTGCCATTCTTAAGCAGCAGCGTTGTCCCAGTAGCTTTGGCTACAGATCTGATCATCCCCTGCCGCCTGGGCAAAGTATCCGTGAAGAAAGCTCGATGAGGCACCCCGAGTCGAGAGTGACTCATCGTGGAAGGAGCCACGTGTGGACTGTCCGCCACGTGTCTGGCTGTAACGAGCCGTGCGCCAATTACCGCAAAACTGGGCAGCGGGCTATCTGGTCAGGCGACGAAACTACTTGCTGAGAGGGCAACTGTGTAGCTGCAAGACAGAGGAAAGGGCACAAGAGACGCTCCTGCGCTGTGATTAGCAGCTATAGAGCTCCTCGCTTCTTCCTGAGACCTCGGCACTAAAGTGGAGATGTTACTGTCAGTCCCATACTTCCACAGCGGTGCCCTCCAGGTACTGACTGGACCATTCTTTAATATTCCTAAAGAGTGAAAATTTCGGTGGCGCCTGGATTGAAGTGTGAACTCGCTGCGTCGAAACGCAATTGCGCATCCCCTATGTGTCTTAAGGCTGTAATCACGCAATATCGCATCTGCATGTTCGTGTACTGGGAACATTTATCTGAAAAAATCGTTTCTCCGTTTTTAAGACAAAATACCGGAAAAATATTCACAGGAACTGATTGACATAGTTATGATTTCATCAGATGATGCTGAAAAAGCAATTAGCAGTCCGGATCACACCAAGCGGTACAAAAAATGTTTACTTTACAATTTTTTCTTACATATCTTATAATCGTTTGTAGTTTATTGCATGTGGGTTTCTATACACGTAGGCATTTTTCTGTGTGAATTGCATTTCTTGAAGCTTTCACACTGTTAATGGTGGTGACAGCTTCTAACATTATCCACCGACATATTTTTTGGATATTTCTACTTTTGCATCATCTATTCATAATCGACCTCTAACACAAATATAATTATTTCTTGTTATCTTGTTTTATCATCTTTCCCACCACTTTATTCTCTCAGAATAACTAATGTAAGCTCATCTTATACTATTTCTATTTGTCTTCCTTCTGTAAGGAGATTGTCCTCTTTTACTCAGTTAACAGTGATTATTCCTTGAACCAGTTTTAAACAGCTTATTTTTTGATCAACTTAAGCTCTCGCAGCTCGTTACACATAGGCTACTTTTTTAATTACAACACTTTATAATAATTCTGAGTCTCAGCCGATTACAGTACTTGGAATTAGTTTTATTTCATTACAAACATTTTATCATCGACTTTCTCCATGACTTCTATTTTTTGGGTATTTTCCTTGTATATTCCTTGTTGCTGTACGTTCTTCACTCACAATATTCTTTGTCAGTCGATACTTTACCTTAAGTAAGATGTAATATTAGATATTTTGTCCGTACCGTTAGCTCAATCGGCTGAGGCATTGTAATGGTGTCCGGCGTTGACAGGATTTTTTATTATTATTTCACACTATAAATACAGGTAACTTTACACAGTATAAACAATTAAAATTTCACAACTCCAACAACATCAACATTCTCTTTGGCCGCCAGATGTACAAATTATTCATAATAAATTATCCTTTTTAACGCGGCAATTCAGTACCGGCACCATTTCCAATTTCAGATCCACCAGATCTGATCAATTACTTCCATTCAATAAATACATGTTTCTTCCAGCTTGTTCGAGTTCTGAAGGTGAAAGAAATTTTCACCATCAGAACTTGGGCGGCATTGAAGGAGAGATATTGGTACACAATTCCTAATCACCAGATTGTGTATCAGAGCGACAATCAGTCCATAGTGCGGGTGTAGTGAGGGCACACGACGTTTTTATTGGTGATTAGTCCTTCGAATGGGGACGTTAAGATATAAGGTTCCCGCGGTGTACTTCGGAAGAGCAGGAGTAAAAAAGCCTGCATACTGTTACACTACTACCGACAATCATCTTCGTATGCACAACACAAAACAATACACAATGCTGTAACATACACAGAAACGCTCGAGCATAGCATTCCAGTGGATGTGTCTTCACATCTCCGTCCGGCTACCCAGAATTCGATTTTCCATGGTTTCTCGGTATCACTCTATGTCAGGGCTGCCTAACCAATTTTGGAGATGGGCCACAATTTCGATTCTAAGCTAGCCTGCGAGCCACATAATACTTGCCAATAGCTACAGTAGATATTTAAACATAACCATAGATATAAGTAACACCGTTTAGTTACAATCAAGAAGTAAACACCCTAAATGAGACCTGGGCAGAGGTGTTATTAATTATAATCAAAATTTAAAATAACTTCCATGAGATCTATGGAGAGGTCTTTGAGCTTGCATATTCTAGACCACTGCAGCTGGTGGGCAAATTCAGGTTCGCTACGTGGCCTTCGGGCCTGGGGTTTGACAGCCTTGTTCCGTGCGAAGGCCGGGTTGGTTTCTTCAGAAGACTATTTCCGAATTGCTTCCCGTTCCTTGTACACGATCCTCTCAAGGGGGCATCCACAAATTACGTGAGGAGCTTTTCTGGATTTCTGGACCCCCCTCCCCCCTGGTGAGATTTCGTGAGATCTGGCCGGACCCCCCCCCCCCCCCCCCCCTCTGGTGAGATCTGGTCCGTGAGAACCCCCCCTAGAAATCGCCCTGGAAACTTTTGTAGACCTTTTTTTTTGTTTTTTTAGGTCACACCCTAACTTTTTTTTGACGAAATACACTCCTAAAATCGACTTTGGCGCAAATTGTAGACCTTTTTTTGGCTCTACTGTCCCCAAATTTTTCGCAAAGTCTCACGTGAGATTTCGGTAGACCCCCCCCCCACCCCCCTGGTGAGATCTGGCGAGATTTCGCCGGACCCCCCCCCCCCCCCATTTCACCTCACGTAATTAATGGCTGTCCCCCAAGCCTGTAATGACCTCTACATCGATGAGGCGTGAAAAGCAAAAAAAAAACTAGACCCGTGGAAAAAAGAAACTTAAAAATTATTTATTTAATTCTTTTGGCTTTACGTCTTGTTAATTATAGAGGTCATTACTGGCGGGGAAGGACTGGGGACAAGTAATGGGAAGAAATTCGGCCATGGTATTCTGAAAGAACCAACGTTGCATTCCCCTGAGATGATTTGAGAAAGCCATGGAAAACTCAAATTTTGGCCAGAAGGTAATTCGAACCTAAATCCACCCTAATGCAAGGCAGGGCGTTGCCGCTCACCAACTACACTCGGTTACCAATTCCTCATTACATTTGTCAGTGTAGTGAAGGGAAAACTGAAACAAGTATTCCTGCATCCGTGACGTAACCCACATTCCAGACCCCAAAGTTATTGCTCACCCATCACGTCTAGTCAGTGCTTTGTGGGAGCGTGAGGTTTGTTGAATTCTCAGAACCGATATTTGGTGCTATTACTCTGTACCACGGCTTTTGGAGAGAGTAATAATGGATGCGGTACAGAGAGTGCAGCGGGGTGTGAAGAGCGCGATGCTATCCCCCTCCCGCCAGACTAAAAGCTACAAGCAGGAGGGTGAGTGGCGGCCGCGTGGCGTTAAAAACACTGTGCGGACACCTGCTGAGAGCAAACAAGGGGATCATCTGCTTAGCGCGCCGCTCTGCCGCAGTCAAACTGTGTGGGAACCGCAATACCACTGTAACGTCCTATCCGAACTGCAGTGCGGTACATTTTATTTACTCGTTTATTCTGTATGCTAAGGGGGCGTCCATTAATTACGTGAGGTGCAATAGGAGGGGAGAGGGGTCCGGCGAAACCTCACGAAACCTCACAAGGGGGAGGGGGGATCAAAAGAAATGTCTACACATGACGCGAAAGTCGACTTTTGGTCCAGAAACCGCTCTTGAAAGCATGAGACCTACAAAAAATTAAAAAATAAAAAAATTACGAGGTCGTCAAAATCTCACGTCATTTTAGAGGGGGGGGGGGGAATCCGACCAGATCTCACGAAGTCTCATTAGAATCGGGGGGTCCGAAATTCCAAAAAAAAAAAAAAAAAAAAAAAAATCACCTCAATGTAATTAATGGATGCCCTCCAATGCAACGCACAAAGGATCGGGGGATACAACGGGACCGGATACGAGGCTTTGACCGCACTTACCTGTCGTCCTAATTGCTGTTTTCAGGCGGTTTCCAGTATTCATCAAGAT
Source organism: Vandiemenella viatica (assembly GCA_031002005.1). NCBI lineage: Eukaryota > Metazoa > Arthropoda > Insecta > Orthoptera > Morabidae > Vandiemenella > Vandiemenella viatica. The sequence goes on along the minus strand of CM061918.1, from coordinate 52,554,480 downwards.
GAACGAAGGGACGGTCCCCAGCCTCTGCCCAAAAGTCACACATTCAGAAACAAAAAAATACACTTCTCACACATAAAACATAGTTACACGCTTCGCTGATAGATGGCAACACTTCACTTCCTCCACTAGTGTAGCGCTCAAGATAGTGGTTACTTAAAAATTCTGCCACTAGATGGCCGAACTCAACCCTTGAGAAGAAGCCACACGATAAATAATAATAATGCATGCATTTTTCCGCTTCTTCGCTCGCGTGGTGCTTGCTGCGCTTTTGCATTTTTACTATAGTAGCAAAGCACGAACGTTTGTAATGTAATGTCTTTGTAACATTCTCCATAAATTAAATTCTGCAATCTATTTACGTGTATTGGAATGCTAACCTATGATGTAGTGGTTTGATAATTGTTTTACGTGTATTGTAACATACTAAAGTTAAGAACACTGAAGAAATAAATAACCACTCTTTTTTTTTTTCTTGCTTTCCTAAGCTATCAATGTCGACTTTTCCTTCCTTTCCATTACGCTAAAGTCCCCATCATACAGTTTTCTCGATGTATTCCTTCCATCGGTTATCTCTATCGTTTGAGCTTAGAAGAGGTTTCCCATCGGCAGCTTTAATGTTTGCACCTCTCTTCTTCATTTCTCCAAAATTTTGTGTGACCCTCCTATGTGAAACATCTACTTTACCTATGACCATTTCCTTTTCTACTTCTTCACAATATTGTTTATTGACTGTGTAACACAGTCAAAAAACAGTATTAACAGAACCCAAATAGTGGATTGTTCATCTGTGTTGTGGTGTTATCTTTGGTAGATATGTCGTAATGGAGATACAGTGGTTCCGTGGCGCCTATTTGTTTTCGGTAAGAATTAATTATCATTTCTCACTCCGTTCCGTGATGCCGTAGAGCATTAATATATATCTCAGATTTTAAGCTGGACAATAGGCTTACAAAATGTGCGAATCCCATTCAATTTGGTTTCGCAGTTTTTTCGAGGTGCCTGATCAAAGGAAGAGACAGCCTAGGTAGGCTTAAGGATTTATAATTGTACAGATTGTATAGATTTGTTTACATGGTGGCGACAATAGTGCTGACAGTCATCTCTTACACCGTACCATGTTTGGAAAAGACATATATTACAACTTCCGAAAATATTAAATTCTTAAAGAAACAGTAAGTAATATCAATGAGTAATCGGTGAATCAACAACCAATTATCAGTTTTATCATTTACTGCAATGCAAGCACGTTTTTTCAATAAACTTTTAAGTTGTTTGAAATATATTTTTAACCTTTTCTGATAACTTCTTTCGCTCCCAGACTTCCGTGCTTACAAATGAAAACTTCCTCTTCACTTTACGCCTGAAATCAAGATCTAATTTATGAGTTTTCTTTGTTCCACATACTATACATAATTCTTCTCACTACAATAATTCCATATGTAGATCTTATACTTCCATAAAAAATATGTATTCTATATACATAGCTTATGTATTTTTTATTTTTATTTTTTTAGAATGGTAGATAAATGAAAGAAACTAAAAGATTTTTCCTTTTGTAGGCGGCTTTTTTTCCTTAGTGCTCTTTTTTTTGGATTTCAGATAGTTCTTCTTTCGTCCATCTATTGTAAGTTTTCTGTCTAACTAACAAACTTCACATAATTTTTGTTCTAAATCTGATACATTTTATACATAACCTGCTGCTATCATTTCTGCTACAGTTTATGAATTTTGTGTTGCTTTTATTTCGTTCAAATTATTCTCTTATCATTTTCTCCATACGAAAAATGAAAAAATAAAAATCTAAACAAATCGTTGTATCGATATCACATGACAGATATCGGCTTCTTTGCTTCTGTAGGTTATCTTACACATTCCTTATATCTATTAGCGGGGAAACTCATCCGGCTTGAACACTTCTTTAGCCGCAAAATAGTAAATACTTTTGTGACCTCAGGATTAGTAGACAGGTATAGTGAACGAGAATATGTTTTAAGCGGATTGCTTTATATGGCTCGTAAGCGATATTCATCTTTCTAGTGGCAGAATTTTAATTGGCCGCGTCTTCCACCTCTTCCATTGGCGCAATCCTTGTAAGGCAAATGAAATGTTGTTATCTGTTTGTGAAACGTGAATTTATGTTGTGCATATTTTGTTCATGAATTGTGTAATCTATGAAGCACAGAATAGGGACGGTGGAAAACCTCTTAAAAATTGTAATCAGAACGGCTGGTAGACCGGGCCCGGGGTTCGAACCTGGAGCCATTGCCCAGTCTGGTGGGCAACAAGAATATGGGTATGCAATAATAACTTCTGTGTTAGCAAAAATGCTGTATTCCAGCATGACAGTGAACAGGGAGCAGCAGTGGCGAGGGATAGGGGGATTAGCAAAAAGTTGCGGACCCAGAACGCATCCCTGCGGAAGGCCAGCTCCCCCGCCGGTGTCTCGTTATTGTAGCATGGTGCAGGCAAGCGGTTTGTTAACAACCGGGACGTCGCGTGCCACGAAGGGCCTAACGAGAAGACAGCACGTGTTGTGGACTCATGCTTCAGCGCCTCGCAGCGGGAGAGGGTACTCGGACAATATCCCCGCGGGAACACAAACTATCAGGCTTATCACTACGGACAAATGGAAATGTCGCAAAGGAACAAAACCACGAAAAAGTTTTCGGTGGAGGAAATAATTAGTTGATGACACAATGAACAACAAGTACGATAAACAAAAACTGGAAAAATACAGGAAAAATCAAAACTATAATTGGATACAAAATCAGTCATCATTACTTTCTTGATAAGTTTCCATACACTAGTCGGGTATGATCTAAACACACATCTCTGCAATATTTCCACCATCTCCTGTCTTCGAACGTATTTATTTCAACCAACTGGTCTCGCGCCACTTTCGTTTCAAACCTATTTTTATTTCGTTGGCATGTTACACCCAAACAACTGTACCCATGATTTTTCTGTGTTGATGTTGCCAGTCATTTATAAACTCCATCTCTCATTTTTTCTTTCGTTTGATCTGGTTGCACTGTTTTGAGTTACACGTGGCCAAATTTACAATTTTTACACATTATTAATCTAAATAATTATCAAATATTCATATATTATAGGTCACGAGCATCTGAGGGATAAGTTAATGAATTTAGTCATTCTGAAAGAACAAAACAGTCAATATTTATTGGATATCAGATATTCACAATTGAAACCATTCATTTATCCCAAAAAGAAAACATTAAGATACAACATTTATTTATACTAGATTACGCTTGCGAACATTTCGCGAGTAGAATACGATTAATAGTCAGTTTGGCGGTTATTAATAGGACAAAACAAGAATCGGCTCATTTGTAGCAGTTGTTTATTTGTTTAGTGTAATAAGTAAGAAACTACGAGTACTTACAACATATTACGAAACAGTTAGGGAAAACTGGACGCGTAAATCATATGTATAACAAACTGTCACTGACCTTACCGTAATACAACTAAACTGAACAAAATACACACAGCATATCCATTTCTCTGTGATATGTGTTGCTGCGATCATAGTCCATGAAATAATTCGCGGATAAAATTTTTACATAGGAATTGTATTAAGTAAAACAGAAATATTTCTGTAATTGAAAAATGTATCCCAAACGCTGCTTATTGTACAAAAACACACAGTTTATTGATATCTCTGCGATATGTAGAGCTGCTATCTATTGGTAATGCACTTAATCCTTGTCGACGCCAGTGAAGAAGTTTATTAATATCCCTGTGATATGTGCTGCTGCTATCTACCGGCTTGGATCTGAACTGCCTCATCCGCGCTACCTTCATAGTCATTACTTAAGCCCTTTAGGGCCAAATTCCGAAAAATTTCTTTGTTAAAATAGGATGTGACCGAAAGGAAGACCTTACTCTTTAAAGTGATAACTCATTTAACGGTTTGTAACCAAGTGAAAGAACTGGCTGTTAACAAAAATCACGTTGTAGAATATTAATACTTTTGCCCTTGAAGGTTGAATTCGGATAAATTCCTTTCTTAAAATATTATGTGACCCAAGCGGAGACCTTAATCTTTAAAAGGATACTTCATTTATTTATTTCGGTTAGGTATGAAGGGAGATATATACGATGGGCGCCACCCTACATGAGACTTTGAGCACATTAACATATTAATTTTGTCTTTAAATAATGAAAAGTCTTATTCTCATGTGGAAAGGAAAATCTACATCTACATATATACTCTGCAATTCACAAAATTGTGGTTGGCAGAGGGTGCTCAGCACCAAAGCTAATCTTTTTTTTTTGTGCATTCCAATACGAGGGAAAAAAGAATTCATATAAGAATCAGTCCGGCACCTTATTTCTCTAATTTTATCTTTCCTGTCCTTCCGACTCAGATAGGTTGGTGGAAGAAGTATTTCACCACACTCGTGAGTGAAAGTGGGAGTACGCATCTTTCTTGTCCTTCCGACTCAGATATGTTGGTGGAAGAAGTATTTCACTACACTCGTGAGTGAAAGTGGGAGTACGCATGTTTACCAATAAGTTTAAACGAAACGTGTGTCGTCTATCTACCAGAGACTCCCAACCTACTCTACGAATCAGTTCTGTGACGCTTTCATAAGGACTGTAGCAAGCGGTCACGAATCGAGCGGCTCTTCTCTGTACTTTCAATCAACCCCTTACGAAACGGGTCCCAAATGGCACAACAGTAGTCCAAATGTGGACGCACAAGAGATTTGTACGCTATCTCCTTTGTTTGTTCATTACAATTTTTCAAGATTCGACCTATGAATAGCAAGCCTAGAATTTGCTCTACCTACTAACGAAGTAATGTGTATGTCCCATTTCATGTTCCTTTGCACTGTTACTGCCAAATATTTCATAGAATCGACCATATCAATAACTGTATTGTTTAACTCGTATTTCTGAACAATTGGATTCTTTTTGTTAGTTATGCTCATTGTCTTGCACTTTTTACAATTTAGAGTAAGTTGCCACTCAGCGCACCAAGCCAAAATAACATCCAGGTCGCGCTGAATTTCTGAGCAATCGGCCAAATTTCTTACTTCCCTATAAATAACCGCATCTATCTCACTTTAACCGTAGCAGAAATATGAAATTCTTATCGAATCGAGTCTCCTCGCTCAGAGTCGCTACCACATTGCCACCGCTATTAGACACGACAGTTCTTTATAATCGAGCTGCTCTGTGTTGACAGGTGTGGTTCCAAAACCGGCGAGCCAAGTGGCGCAAGACGGAGAAGTGTTGGGGCCGCAGCACCATCATGGCGGAGTACGGCCTGTACGGAGCCATGGTGAGGCACTCTCTACCGCTGCCAGAGACCATCCTCAAGAGCGCTAAGGACAGCAACGAGTGCGTCGCGCCCTGGCTGCTAGGTAGGTACCTAACACGCTAACATACGTGACGACACACTTTCATTGGCTGCTATACCCTGTTCACCCTCAACTGGCGGCTGAAGGTCATGTTCCTCTTTCCCCGCTCCTCATCTCACCGCCCCTTTCCTTCTCACTACTGTGGGCATAACGCTACGTACCGGCAAGAGGCAAATTTCCCCTTCGCATTTAGGGGTAATGGCAGTGGAGTGGTGATAGAACAGAGTGACCTTGAGCGCCTGTATTAAGAAACCAGTGATACGAACTGAATAAACACACTGTCAAAAGTAATTACCTCCACGTATATCTATTCATCGAAGGGACCTTGCGTCTGACAACAATTTTCAAAAGTTTTTCCAGCAAGTTGACTTCACGGACAAACTTTAGTCCGATCGTAAGAGGGCGCTTGATGCAATGAGAGTTTGGTCGTGATTGTCATGTCTCTTGGACATATTTATAATCACATGTCATTCAGTTTGATAAGACGTTAAGTTATGGGTCTGTATTCGACATGTTGATAAACTTGATCTACCATCCCTGGATAATTGAAGCCAGTAAAGAAATATGCGAGTCTTACAGGCTTCTATATGCCATATACCACTGCACCGTACTGGCATGACACTTTGAACTGCTATTGTTTTGGAGAAAAACAATTTGTTTAGCAAGCATCGAAGTTTTTCTCTCTCGTTGTTTCATTAAATTATATAACTATAATCAATAAAGTCTGCAAGAGTTTTTGTTATTCATGACACAGAAATATAAAATATTTCTTCCTTACTTCCATACCTTTTTATCTGGTTGTGAGATTCGGTAAAGCAAAACACAGACTTGAGAACCCGAAATCATAATTGTAGAGCATTTTTTCAACATATACAGGGTGTTACAAAAAGGTACGGCCAAAAATTCCTCAAACACAAACAAAGAAAATATGTTATGTGGACATGTGTCCGGAAACGCTTACTTTCCATGTTAGAGCTCATTTTATTACTTCTCTTCAAATCACATTAAACATGGAATGGAAACACACAGCAACAGAACGTACCAGCGTGACTTCAAACACTTTGTTACAGGAAATGTTCAAAATGTCCTCCGTTAGCGAGGATACATGCATCCACCCTCCGTCGCTTGGAATCCCTGATGCGCTGATGCAGCCCTGCAGTATGGCGTATTGTATCACAGCCGTCCACAATACGAGCACGAAGAGTCTCTATATTTGGTACCGGGGTTGGCTAGACAAGGGCTTTCAAATGCCCCCATAAATGGAAGTCAAGAGGGCGGTGAATCGAGGAAGTACAGTACATACTAACGAAACTAAAATGAGCTCTAACATGGAAAGTAAGGTTTCCGGACACATTTACACATAATATATTTTCTTTGTTTGTGTGTGAGGAATGTTTCCTGAAAGTTTGGCCGTACCTTTTGTAACACCCTGTATAGACAGATCTGATGAATAAAATCGAATCGCAGTGCTACATTACCATTAGCCCCCAATCAATTGATGATACCGACGGAATCCTGTGGAATATTACAGCCAAAATGTTGATCGTTTACCAGCTAGACCACGAAGTTTTAGCTTTATCATACCTTCCTACAGGATCTGCTAAAACTTGTGGAAGTATCCAGTAACCATTAGCTAATATTGGTTCCAAAATTCCTCTAGACGTCACTTTAATTTTAACTAATTTCATAATTAGTAGAAATCAATCAAATGTAAAAAGTAAAAACAAGAATCTAACTAACTATTATTTGTCAAAAAATGGTAAGCAGGAAATCATAACATGTTGCTATTTGAAAAGATTTCAATGAAAGGTATTACTAAATTTGTTTATCTTACAAGCACAATAAATGTATGTACAAGTACTCTGCAATTCACAGTAGTGTTAGCGATATGACACAATAAAAACTGAGACACAAAATGCTGAGAGAAGCAATGTATGACTTTCAGCAGGTCACGGTGCAGGAAAAATTTGCTTGTAGAGGTTGATAGGTATTTGGAAAATTACTATTTCCTGCTGTTCAGTCCTGTCACGGAAGCCACGATAAACATTTGGCTGCTCTAAGGAATCACTTTTCACTAAGGTTTCTTTTATTTTTTTCACGAGCTCTAAAATAACATTACACAGTACACACAGAACAGGCATCGATTCGACCAAGAAACAAGATACAATCATACAAATATTCCAGCGATTCTAACATTCTATTAACTTGCAACTCACTGCTCAACTAACTAACTCGTCCCTGCCACTTGTTTATATAGACGCTACAGAAAGATCCAGATTAATTCAGAGAGTTCCGATCGACGTTTCTCGAATTTTAACAATTAAACCCATACAAAAATAATTAGAAATTGTACAAAATCACTCACAATCATTATAAAACATCTTGAGAAGAAAGTTAATACATTTCACTTACACTCAAAATTATCAACAAACCACTCCAAACCGTCGCAAATTGTCCTTCAAACATACTAACTCACATCAACACTTACAATTAATATTTTTAATTATTCATACTAAAGCTGTCCTTGAACATATTACATAGCATTTACATAGTTTCTCTCCATAAAACAATGTTCATTTACATGACGAATGTACACAAATTCACAATTAATTACACAAAATATATACAAATCCCTAATTAATCAGCTCCCAGCTTGCTATACATATTCTTCTAATAACATTTCTTACAAGGCTGTGTCTGAGAGCTGTTATAAGGTGGCAAAATTACCCCCTGGTAATGATTAAACGATGCGCCTCTTGTGTAGTGATTTAAACGATCTCTGTACACAATTTCAACAAATTTTGTCCAATCCATTATGGTCATACATTAGTAAGGCACGGTTGCCACAGTTGAACATCAGCCGCTAGCTACTGAAGATCATTATCAGTATTCTTCACACTTCGTTAGACCGAACTCAAGAATTTTTCTTGCATTGCATTGATAAAATTAAATATTACGCTGTTTTTGTCTATCTTTCATCTTTACTCCAAACATATGGCCGCCTCTACCACTTTCAAGAGGCTGCTTCTTCAAGGCATCTTGAGATATTATTTGTTTGACAATAAATTCAGTTGGACAGAACACATTGTGCAGGAGGCAAAGAGGGGAAGTACCAGGTAAATGAGGAAACTTGGACACAAAACCTTGATCACACCATTGCTTGAATAAAGTGAGGTAACATGGGGCTCATATTATAGATATCAAGTACAGGATTTGAATTGGGAGCGAAGAAAAAATCTACAGTTGATTGCGATAAATAACATATAACACAGTCGGCAACTGAAATGATGAAGCAGCTGAGTTAAAAGTCATTGGTATGGAAGAGGCGGGTGTTGATAAACCAGCTAATGATTTCAGGCATAAGGGAGGTGGAAAGATTTCATTTTTAGGTAAGCGAATCAGGGATTCCAATAAATTATCTTGGAAGGTGTACAACAAATTACTTCAATCAACAAAACATTTTCCTACAACAATTCGAGTAATGCGAAACTAAGGAAACTGTCAAAGGAACATAACCTCCATGGCACTCAACAATTATAACAAACCGCTTTCCCAGAAAATGTGTCAACAGCATTGTATTCTCTGGTTCATCCTCAAAAAGTAAAAAGCTGTAACCTGGGTGATTCTCAAAACTATTGGAGTATTGGTTGTTCTCTCCAAGACTGACCATGTCTCCGTTGGTAGGACTTCGACAATGAGCCATAAGAACCATATATATAATGATGTAGTCCTCATAGTCATTTACTCAGATGGGGTTTGATCAGTCTTTTATACGAAGCACAGTACTGGACAAGTCTCCATCATTCAACTCCACCAACTCTCAGTATATCTCTGTCCTATTTGACTCTTGGTCTTCAGTAGAAATCGAAACCGTAGTGGAGAAAATTCCTGATGACGGTAAAATCTGTTGTAGAAAGGTTTCATGAGTTACGAAGGGAGATACAGCGCCACGAATGTGTCACTAGTGAGCTAGATCTTACTAAACAATTACCCACGCCAGCCCTACAAGTTGATACCCAGTAACATACCAGTAGTGCAATATATGGCTGCATGCCAATGTCCCGAAACATTATTATGTGCCTAACATCGAATTACTTCCCCAGCAGTAATACGACTTCCCTTAATTCCGTTGCTAGAAATTTGTATTATCTTGAAACATTAATATCATAACGGTCGCCAGAAGTTGAAATAAACACAAAATATTTTAAAGAGAGATTTTGATTTGTTAAAGAGTAAAACTGCCGTCACAACTTTCACATAGTGGCCTAGATTTATTTCTCAGGACCATTACTTATTGCTAAAATTCCCAGCAAATCGAACAATTGGCAGAAATTCATGTTAAAAATCATCATTGGTTGTTGCGCAAAGTACGGCCAGTAGATAAAATTGTTAATTCAGGTTTAATATACTGCGAATATCGTGGAAACCTGATTTACTAATCACTTACCCTTACATTCACAATCATAACAATACCTTCTTCTGATTGAACTCTCTCGCTTCAAATACTAGCCTTCAAGCTTCAAGCTAAGACAGACGCTAGATAGCCAAAGATAACACGTAATGGGAACTCCCGGAAGTGTCCATCTTCGTTGACTGTATACGGAATTAGTGTGAAATTATAGCAAAATTCACACATGAACACGAATGACAATGGTAACTTTAATTTTATTATGTACGGAATCAAGGGTCTGCTAAGAAATGAGGAAGGAAACTCACATCTTTAGCCGTTTCAGCTTCCTGTGATTGATTATGGATCAACCAAAACATTGCCGTCTAGCCTCTTGGTCGTGGATTGCAGAGTACTTTGGTAGATGTAGACACGCCCGGCTGAGTGCCCGGTCAGGTTCTTGACAAGGTAGACGGTCGCCTGCTGTACAGGGATGCACCGCAAGTCGTTGGAGGCGGCGGACCAGCTCAAGGACAGCTCGACGATCGGCAGTGACCGCGAGGACTCCAGCTCCGCCCCCGGCACCGGAGGCGGCGGTTCGGAGGCGGCGCGGTCCACTGGAGGCGGTGGCGCCGGCAGTGGGGGTGGCGGCAGCGCCGGAGGCGGGCCGGAGCCTTCCCAATCCACCTGCTGTGGTCAGTACTAACCACCATCTCAGACTCAACTTCGAGTCGGTGATGATCAAAACAAACACCACAACACATTATATATCACTTCCTACGCAGCATGACGCAACAATGGATGCAGACTTTGACGGGTCTCCAAACAACAGTGAAAGATCTTAATGAGTAATATTCAACTAACCCATACCCTTGAGAGCATAATTGTTTAGATCCAAGTCAATGGGTTCATTTCATAACCTTAAAACTACCTTCCCCATTGAGTGTACTATCCTTTCATTACGTTTCCTTTTGATGACAAGTAAAATACGTCATCTTGTCCTAGGAATGGGGGTTTGTAAATGGTATTATTTGCATCACGTTACTTTCCGTTTCACGGAAATTGCCATGTCGTATTACTGTTAATGGGCAATTATGTATAGGCCTTGTTGAGCTCCTCGGTTTTTTCACTGTTTATTGCAATTCCAGGTCCTGTCACGATCGTTTACTCGTTGTCTGGCTTTTTAACCCAATTCATTTCACCATCACAGTTTCTGCTTGAAAATAGTTCAACTGTAGAAACCTACTGGTCTGGTAAGCAATGTCCAAATACTGCTGTTATCTAGTGCCAATTTTTTTAGTTGTTACTGTGGTCCTCAATATGTCAACACCGCCATTTACCCACACACTTCCACTGAGCAAAGTCGGAAAACTTACTAGATACACTGTTTAACTGTGCCATGACACATTGGTCTCTTCTTACCCTACAGTCTAAAAATCAAACAGAATACATAATAGGTGTCCTGTGTACAAATAACTTTGCTATTACTCCAGCAGAAGTTTTTTTATTAATTCGATCCCTGAACCACCGAACATTGGTGAACGATTTGCAAGCTGATTGCATATTCTGTTAATTGCCAATAGCAACAGTCCATTAACTGCTTGCTTGGACATTACACATCCTCCGCGTGGTACCTGATGCATCCTGTCACTTCCACGTCGGTATACAAACTTGATGCACTCTGGTCACAATAATGACTATACAGTTACTATGCATTTACTGTCATCACTTAATGCTTCATCTTGACTGTCTGTTGTGGCTGACTGTCCACTGCAGCATCTGGTGGCAACCATTCCATAGTTTATTTAGTGTTTCAGATGTTAGAAATTGTGATGACCCCCCCCCCTTCTGTCAACCTCGTCGCACAGATAATGTTATCACTACAACCCATAACATCTCTTTAAATCCAGAGCGACACTGTATAGGACTCTTTTAAAAACGCTGATGGTTAATAAGTCCCATCTTCTGAAAATTCGTTCTTTTCTTTTACAAGTAGTCAGAAGACATTCAGATGGTAGTGAAAACTATTCACATGCCATATTGTGCTATACATTAATAGTTTAAATGCTCACCCTGCTAGACATTGGGGTAAAACCGGCCACTGGTTCAAATCTCACGCAGGCTTACTGGGTGGTCTAATATCTGCTTGAGATAGTTCCTCTTACTCATCCAGGCAAATGCTACGATCCGCGATAATCTTATGTTCGCTAAAAAAACATTCCAGACACAATAATAACACTATCACACATGACAGAGATTATATTATTTGAACATATTTTGCGCCATGACTTTCCCTTATTCTGCCAACAATAACATAAAAAGTTTACATTCAGACAAAATCTTGATAAACCACAGAGTCAAAGTTATTATTCGCTACAATTTATTACTTCATTTTTATGTTCCTTTTAAAATTTTCTTCGTACAGAAAAATTGATCTTTGAAATGGTCGAGCATTTCAAACGGGCAACATGTATTGGTTTCATGATTGATTATCTGCTACAAATTGCAGTAATGTGGTGTTGACGGTAACATTGCGTCTTCACTATGTCTACTAAAAAAACGCCAATTTCATTTCAAAATGTATGAGATGATCCAATGATAATTCTGCTCGATTAACATCACTGGCTCCAATTTCAGTGTCATATCACACCATTTATACACGCTTAATAGGATTGTGCAGTCCAATGGATATCACATCTTATTAGAAAGCAACAAGAAATAACTTTCTAGATTATGTTAGTTAGGTCGTTCAGAGTAATTTAAGATTACGACCTAAGAGACAAGTCTAAGCAAAGGCAGTCACCCTCCCGATCCCAGAGATTAGTTTGATACAAGCTGAGAAGGCGCTAGTTTGTAAGAAATTTTCTCAACTCCATAGAGTCCCGAAACTTGATATTTAGAATCGTTGAGAGTCTCAGATACCTTAATTTGGTAAATCTAAAAACAAGGGCTTTACAAGTACTATGTTTCAAAGCCACTGTGGTGTAGGACCGTATCACTAGGAGGACTTTTTGATCCCTTTGTTTCAAAAACATGTTTTACAGTGAACTGTAAACATTGATTGATAAACGAACCACTTCAAGGTACTACAAATTGAAAGGGATAGTTTCAGTATTTCCACTCGGAAGCATGTGTGTGTTTTGATGTTAGTAAATCACCGAACACCGATTCATTTCATTTCCTTTGCCTCTGATGAAAATTGCACAACATACTTCACATATAAACAAAAGTGTTTCCTAATTTATTTGTACAATGTTCTGTTTTGTGTCATGGGTGCTTACTTTCTGTAAATTATCAAGTATCAAAGTTTAAAGCGCCGTTGACAAATATATCGCAAAGCCATTCATTTCTATCTAATTCATCTCATGTGTAAATCCATTATTCATCTTTCTTCACAGCCCATTCGATCCTCTTTTGACCCAAAGACACCCCTGCCCCATTTCTTTATACAGTCATATGTCTTATCCTCTTCCCATACTAAAGTTTCATACATACATCAAACCAGCAGTCCATATCCCTGTCCCGGATATCATTCAATCGATACTTTTCTAGAGTTTCTTGCGTCAATACATCCAGGTTTTCTTTATCTCGTATCAACTATTGGACTTTTTTATATCAATTCTTTTAAACTATTTCTGTGTGACTGTGTTAATAATATTAAATGCAGGAAACTTAAGCATATTGAGAAAAATTATGTAACACAGCAAAATATACATTAAATATTTGTAAATAAAAAAAGCTATTGCATTTATCACTTAAGGGCAAGAAATAAAAATACTATGAATTTTTTTTTGTACTCTTTTTGTGTCATTTATTGATGTTTATGGCATTTCTGTCGCACTCGACTAGACGAAAGATACTGTCTTTATTGCATTTTTACAGGAAATACGACTTTTTCCAAATTTAACGAATTTAAAAAAGAAGCAACTAAAATACAAAAAAGTCACTAAAATACTGGTGCGCGTATACCGTCTTACGTCATCACGTGATTTTCAGTGCAGTTGAGCAGTTTAAGCTTTAACATTTTTGACACAGTTTAGGTATACTTATAAAACACATTTATTCACACTTGCGCATAAATGCATAGAAAACGTAACGCGGACTAACTCAATTATAACCAATACTCTCTGTTTAGCGTGATCTTAAGTGACAGCGGTCACTATCGCAGCTGCTTGGACCAAAGTATTGTTCGTTAAGTGCGCATGGGCAAAACGTTAAGTGTGAATGCGCAGAACGTTAAATGCTCATCTTGGCGGTGCTTGTGCACTTAACGCTTAGCGTTAACAAATTTTTTCCCTACCTGCCAAAAGTAATTTCACTTCAAATTGGTTCGAACTCACCAAAAGGTTACTACATATGTTTCTTTTATTGATTTGTGCAGGCGCTGACAGCGAAAACAGCTCCCACAGCTCTCCCGGAGGCAGCAGCCAGGCGTCATCGTCGGCGGCGGCTAGCCCCCGCCCCCAGCACTTGCTGCCTCCGGGGAGCGGAGCGCCGCCAGATCCCGAGCAACTGCGTAACGACAGCATCGCCTGCCTCCGCGCCAAGGCGCAAGAGCACCTGCTCAGCCTAGGACACCCGCACCTCGCAGCCCACCATCACCACCTCCAGCAGCAACCGCCTCCACAGCCTCCTGCGCCGCCTCCGCAGCAGCAGCTGCCACCTCCACAGCAGCAGCCGCCGCCGCTGCCACCACCGCAGCAGCAGCCGCCACCGCCCGTGTTCTGACGACTCGCTCAAGCCGCCGGCGTAGTGATCAACGACGCAGCGGACACGCCGTAGGATTCCTGTCACGGTCGCCATAACAAACTTCACGAAATATGTGATCCGGAAATCTCACTGTCAGCGCAGTACCAATATCCCATCCTCTATGGCAATAAGATATGAGGTCTAGACGCACATTACTAATAAGTCGTCAATTGGTTGTCCTTTGGGACAATAACTCCCCGAAACCACAGTTATTATTGAGTCTCCGTTTTTTCCATGAGGCCTCATGGAATATTCTGAAAACCCCTCTTTGAAGCGGCGGAGTACAGTGTGCTTCTTAACGAGTAGCTATGATGTTCTTTCCCAGTCAACAAACGGATTTTCACTGACACAATTCATCTTCGTCACATTCGCCCAATGCAAGTAGTCAAAACAGAATTGGTCCTCAGTAACATCTACTAAACTCTACATATCGTTCCAGGTCAAGGGAAGATTTTTTCAAATCCAGTAACTCTTTCCATCCCAATTCTCCTCTGAGAGACAAAATTTTATTTAGTTTGCACAAAATTACCGATCAGGTCACCTGCACTACACACACCTTCCTCAGCTGATTCCTATACATTTATCCACATATACGAAATTTTTACTGTCTGTACAGCCAAATAGTAGATGCAAAATTTCCGAAGGAATTTATTGTTTTCAGGTCTTACTCAAAAGAAAATGCTATCACAACTCAGGGAGCCAAGTCTATGTTGGTGGTGTTATGGGAAAAAAATGACGTTTTAAATCTCTGTCCGAGCAGTTTTCTGGACAACGAAATGGGAAAAGAAAAATCTTAGAGCTATAGTTAAGGTTTTAAGCTATATTCTTGAAAATGCATTCTAGGCAATTATCCAACATCGACAATGTTAGCAATTGATGATCATTGGTTATGTTTCTCAAAGAGCAGTGGTCCTCACAGAGAAAATTAAATCTTAACCTCTCATTTAGTAACTAGAGCACTCGAAGTTCATATATATCTATTGCACTAAGAATATCAGCTGGAGACAAATATGACTACAACAGAAAATAAATTCTGCGTTTTCAGCCATAAATATGGTCTCTAATGATCCTTGAGAATATATTAATATTTTTTAATGCCCTAGTATTTTTGCTAAAAAGTAATACTGCAATCTTTGGGTCATCTTCAAGCTTTCCGTTTAGTATCTCTCCCTGTATAGCTAAAGCGATAAGTTTTCGTTCTGCTGGTCCAGACGAACCACATAGCATTCAAGCTGGTCTTGATGTTGATTTCGAAATAATTACAACGAACAAAATCAACGAAACTTAAGGAAGGATTTTCTTTCAAATATTATGATAAAAGCAGTTCCACGTGCTCTTACTTACATTTACAACGAAATAACAGTGAAGTTCTCAAATTTTTGTAATTTTGTTTGTTTGCTGTTTTTGACATATTATCGTGTATGAACTTTTCGAGACAGACTGCCTAGTACCATTTTGTAATCAAAGAGGTTTAAATCTTCTTTGGAAGATCGCTGCCCTTTTGACAGTCAATGAGTCATTTAATATGGCGTAAAAGTGACATAAGCACAAAAGAAAGCTAATTAACGATGTGTATTCAGTTTGACAAAAATAAATTCCAAATAGAGTGATTGAATATTGTATTTCGGACCTCTGTGGATGTTTCAGTGCAACTGATGAGATGGCACCTTCGAAGTCAACACACAATTGCGTGTTAATTAATATTTGTACTTTCATGAAAGACTTGCGAAATGGTTCAGAAAAGCAATAGTTTTTAAAAATTAAAAAAGTGGAAAAACATTTAACACATTTTTCCAATACCTATAATATGTTTCCTGTGCTGACTGAGGAGTTTGAAAGATACTGGCAAGCTTTGGAAACCGTCTTTGCAGTTACGTAATTGCAAATCTCACTCTAATATAAAATACTGTTTAGTATTACTAAGGACAACTATACACGTGACAATATAACAACTCGTTTTGGTTTATTGAATCGAATGTACATAAAAAAAAACGGGTACCTAAAACAACGAGAGTGGAATTCTGGTTTTACAAAAATGGACATATAACCAACGGAGTAAATAATTTTGTAGCGATGTGAAGTGATTTTTTTTTTTAAATGCTGAAACCTCACAAAAATGAATGCATCAGATTTATTGGTGAAAAAATTACTCATCACGTAAACATGATTGCATTTACTGTAAACCTGCAGATGCAGTACACAGACACACTAATCTGAGTAAACTTTTTTGGTTAAAAAGCTATGACAGGCAAAACGTTTTAAATTGAACTAAATATGCAACGAAGTGTAACAATTCCAACGAAAATTAGCGACTGCAATTTCAGCGAGAAAGCTCTCTGGAAAAATATCTCTGACATCACATCGACTTCGACGAGAAACTTCTCTGGAATTTCGCCATTAATAATGCCTGTGACCTCCATGGATAATTTAAGATATTTCCAGTACTGATTATTGCAGCAACCGAAAAAAGAGCCATAGACAATTATGCTAAAAATTCGTATAGATGCCTTACATAATATTGAAAGTATACTATTAATTTACAATTATTTTAGCTCAGTAACCTAACATTCCATACACGAAGAGATTTTATTCTCGAAATTCGATTTTTAATTATGCTACCATGTCAATGTGAATGGTTCATGGCCATTATGGATACAACGAATCTTTTATCTGTATCCCTATTTTATAAATTTTACGTACATGTAATATTAATTATCTGACTGAGTATCAACGACTTAAACATCCATCCCTTCTGTATTACACAAAAATTGTTTCAACGTAAGTTTTTGTACTCCTTAATTGAAAGACAAATATTTTAGAGATGTTACACCTTTTGGACGTTTCAAAACGTTTGTATATGTAATAATTGAACAAAAAATAATAAGAAGTCGATATCAAATGGTTTAATGTGAGATTTCAGTACATATTGCGGCGCAATGTTAGCTGGCCTACATAAGATGGTATTTATTTCAACTATTATCGTGATATTGAAAGAAAGTCCTAAATAAAATAACCGAAAAAAAGATCAGAAACTACATTTTCTTAAATTGCTTTGTATTCGTTGACAAAATTATAGTTACTGAAATATTTTCTGTTATAATTTTACCCGTGAATACTTTCAAATACTACTTACAGCCTACCAATAAATTAATTGTTCTTACGCAAATAAAGTATTGGAACGAAAATCTAAACTAATAAAAGAGAATTAACTTTAATTACAAATGAAAAGGTTATTAATTAGTCAATTTATTTGTAATCAGCTAGCAAAAAGGGAACATATATTATAAATTTTTTTAAGTATTGTCGTAACATGCAACAGAGATCTCAAGGAGATTATAAAACTTATATGAAACTCTGCAACGTTCAAAATAAATAAATGATCAAAGAATGTTTTAAAACCTATTTTGAAACTAACTAAACTTGCTACAAACAAAATTATTGCGATTATAAAATTTTCAGGTGTGACTGTTATCAAATGTTCCTTGCAGCCCATAGATCAAATAATTATACTTTTGATAAGATCATATTCGAACGAAAATAGAATTATCTATCATTCATAATGGGTTAACAATGTAGCAATATGAATCAATTTTAACCACATTGTTAAGAGGTATTATGGTATCTCTTATGAATGCCAAAAAATTGCTATTCAGACAATCGAAATCATTAGTAAATCTTCATAGCAGGTCTATTACAGCAGATCAATTAAATAACGGAGCAAAACTGGTTGATTCGACTTCTGTTATTTTCTGTTTACAACAAAATAGTTTCAACAAAATATTTTATTCTGTTATTCCGTTTTATCACTATTTGAATAAATATTCTAAGTTGATGAGTGCCTGTTTAAAATAATACAGCGAAAATATTTAGTTTGAGTTCTTCAGCAATCAGCAGATATTACCTATGTTGTTCAGAACTCGTATTTTAACAAAACAGAAAAACAGAAAATTTGCTTACTAAGATACTGGAATTGTCAAAGAGATTTAGTCAAAAAAATAATTATGTTCAATGCATTAACTGATCAGGTAAATAACTGTATAAATTGAGAGTGTGGTAAATGTTTCCTTGAAAGCAATACTTCAAGCATCTTCCTCAATACTATTGAACTAAAGACAAAGCAGGAGGCGATTGATTAAAGTCAAATTTGTCGTAGAACTTTTTTATAATATTCTACAGGTACACTGTATGTACAGATTGTAAATAGTTAAAACACATTCAGCTAACGTGTGTGGTGATTTTTTAAAATAAATACGAGGGACTATTATCTCTTGTTTTCTCAAGTCTTGTTACATGGTGCATTATTATAATTAAGCAGTGAAAGTAAAATTAATGAGAAGAGTATTAGAAAGATAAAGGACTTTCACCCTTCTCTCTCGATCTCATTTTCTCTCTTATGGATGAAGCGTTGTAATGCTTTAACAGTTTCTTATTTTTCGTAATCGAGTACGCAATTTCCATACTCAAGTTTACTTAAGATTCACCAAAAAAGGTCAGTACTTATTTCAAATTTTTCAGGCCTATTACACTTATTGATTATGCAAATATATATAAATATACTCACGTGTATTAATCGAAATATTGTAAAATTGAGTAATGAAGAATTACCATTATGTACGTGTATATTAATGTGGAAACGTTTTGAAAATTTGAATAAATATACTAGAATAGTCTGTGGATGAATGGACATGTTCTAAGGCAGCTCAATTCTTTTTATTTTCTATAAACCTATTACCCTTTCCCATTCATCAATAATATAAAAAATAATAATTTAAGATATAAAAGTAAGGTATTTATAAGTTTAATAACAATGTTACTTTACAGTCAATTCACAACTACTGAAACTAAAATAGAGACAAAAAATAATTTAAAGGGCTGGTAAAGAATAATTATTGTTAACAGAATTGTTGTTATAAGTCGAACTAGATGGCATATTCATTGGGACTTTCAAGTGTTTAATGCTCGAGACATTCACAGAGGCAAGCAGGAAATAATTATGAGAAGTAACACACATAAGACAAATATCTTAATAAGGGAAGGAGGATTTACACAAGTGGTTGAGCAAAACACTAGGGGACAAAATATTTTGGATATATTTCTAATTAAGCCCGATGAAAACCTTTTGAGGTATCAAGTAACTGAAGGAATAAGTGATCATGAAGCAGTTCTGATGGATATTAGAGGATTCAGTAAACCAGCAGCCAAAATTGAAGGGGGAAATAGGTACAATTATAAAAAGGCACAGGTTTCAAATTTGAGGAGATATTTCAGAGAACAATTCAGCAAATGGAAGGAAGGCTCAGGTACAGTAGAGTCAAGGTGGGAAGAGTTCAAGGAGATAATAAGAAAGGGGGAAGAAAAATTTATTCCAAAGCAAAAAATAAAGAGAAGTAGAGATCCTATGTACTATAATAGGGAAGTGAGGAGGTTAAAGAGGTTGGTAAGAAAAGAACATAACAGAGTTAAGAGACAGCAGGGTAGTAGGGAATATTTAAAACAACTAAACAAGGACTTAATAACAGCAAAGAAAATGGCTAAAGATGGGTTTATGAAGAGTAATTGTCAGTGCAGGGGGACCATTGACTGATGCATCTAGAAATTTCTATGGCTATATCAGGAAACTGAGGGGAAGGGAGGATGTAGAGACACTTATAGATAAGGATGGAGAAGAAGTTACTGACGATTTGAAAAAGGCAGAGATTTTAAGTAACTGGTTCAGTGAAAGCATTAGGGACAATGAATCAGAAACAGGAGGGTCTAATTCGGAGAACGAGCTTAACAACACAATTAGAAATGACGATAGTAAAAAATTTGATATCCATCCTGAGGAAATCATGAAGGAAATAAGAAAGCTGAAAAAACATAAAGGGGCTGGTGAAGATAATATTACTACAGATATCTTAAAGATAGCCGGATGTGACATTGTACCTTATCTTGAAATATTATTTAAATTGAGTCTAGACACTTGCTGCTTACCACAGGACTGGAAAAGTGCAATAGTAGTACCGGTACATAAGGGAGGGGTGAGAAATAGAGTTGAGAATTACAGGCCAATCAGTTTGACATCAGTGGTAGGTAAATTAATGGAAAGATTGATATGCAACCACATCAGAAATATATGTGAGGAACGTAATTGGTTTTCAAGCAGGCAACATGGTTTCAGGCAAGGATATTCATGCGAATCTCAGTTGGTGGGATATATGCAAGATATTTCAGATGAAATGGACAAGGGAGGCCAAATTGATAGTGTAGCACTAGATCTGTCTAAGGCGTTTGACAGAGTAAGCCATAAAATGGTAGTAAATAAGGTAAAAACCATTGGAGTGGATAAGAAAGTCATTTGCTGGGTAGAAGAATTTTTAAAAGGTAGAAAACAGAAAGTTAGGGTAGGAAATGTAGTATCAAAAGAAGTGGAAGTAAAAATGGGTGTGCCACAGGGTAGCGTATTGGGACCATTGCTATTCATTATTCTAATGAATAATTGTGTTGACTTGTTTACTATCTGAAATTAGATTGTTTGCAGATGACATAATGCTGTATAAAAGAATCAAAACGATAGAGGATTGTAAACAGTTGCAGGGTGATCTGGACAGGATATCTAATTGGGTTGGTAAACATGGAATGAAGATAAATGCAAAGAAGAGTCAGCTTATTAGATACACAAATAAAAAACAAAAGGTTAATTATGAATATAAGGTGGGGAAAGAATTGCTTGCTGAAGACTTGAAATGCAAATATCTTGGAATTACTTTTGATAACAAACTTAACTGGGCAGGACACATAGGACAGGTGGTAGGAAAAGGTTTCAAAGTTCTGCACTTGTTGGAGAGAGTTATGAGGGGATGTACGAGAGAAGTCAAGGAATTGGGTTACAAAACTTTGGTCAGACCATTGCTCGAATATGGTAGTGTAGTATGGGACCCTCATTTTACGTATCAAATACAGGAGTTGGAGAGGGTGCAAAGAAGGGCTGCTAGATTTGTTTCTGGAAATTATCGCAGAATGCAATCAGTGACGGATATGATAAAGGAGCTGGAATGGGATTCATTGCAAGACAGGAGGAGGATGAGGAGGGTCATGGGAGTGTACAGGGCATATACTGGTGATGAGGCATGGAAAGATATTGCAATAGGTATGAAAAGTAGTGCATGGAAGGGAAAAGATGACCATGACCACAAGCTGGCACTCGATTTCAGGCACAAGGGTGTGGGAAGATTCTCTTTTTTAGGTAAGGGTGTCAGGGATTGGAATGAGTTACCAAGAGAAACGATGAATAATTTACCGAAAACTTTGAAGGAATTTAAAGATAAAATTTGTAGAGGGCAAATGTAGGTGGGTGCAGGATAGGGGGAAGATGGGTGTGTAGGGAAATTGCCACCGGAGCCTGTGCTCCATTGCAATTAAATTAAATTAAATTAAATTAAATTAAATAGTGAGTCAACGGGAAAAAATGAAATGCAAGCAATAACAACACATGCACTGTATGTATAAATTGTATAAAAACGGTTAAAAAAAATTGAAAGGACAGATATTATGAAATCAGCAAATGACATATTCGTATTTAATCTCTTTCGATATCGTTATTTGTTAGGGATACCCTATTGTTTGATTCTAGACGAATTTCCACGATAACATATTAGTGTACCATCTGAAAACATGTAAATTTTATAATTCTTTAATATTCCTGCGAGAATATACAATATAAATAATATGGTACCCAGTTTACTTCCTTTCGGGTCTCCATGTTTCACTTCTCTTTCTTTTGATAGAAGCTTATTGAATCTAACCCTCTGATACCTTATAATTAATTACTATAAAACAATATTTTATAAAGAAATGATTAATACAGTTAAAAATTGTTTAAAAATAAGTAATCTCTCTTCTTAACACACAAACATAAAATCAATTAAAAATTAAGCACAGATCATTAATCATATACAGTGTTATCAGAAATCTAACAAAATCAGCATGAATAAAAAAAGAAGAAAATAAGTACAGAAGGAACTATTATGGAAGCTGGAGTACCATGTAAAACAAATTAATTAAGATAGGATTAATACCTACTACAATTAACATAGTCTAAATGAAATAAGAAACACATCATAATGACAATACATCAGTCAATAAGAATTATTTTCACACTGCACCCCTATACGAAAGACCTGTTAAAACTTAAGTTGTAACACAAATAAACGCATCGCCCTTTGGATTATGTTAGTATTGCTTATTGACTATGCAATATATTAATTTGATATATTCATTTTTGTGAAATATAGTAGGTTAGAATACAAGTAAAAGTTAATCAAATCACTATTTCAGATATTAACACTCCAATAAGCGAAACAAATTGTGGAATTTAGTTTACAGCAAATGTTACATAGCTTCTGCATCACAAAGCTAATGTTTTGCTGCTAGAAGAAAAACAAAAGGCAAAGGCTTTACTAAGCGCAGTAATGTCCACGCAGGTGAAATAGCGAGAAAATACTACTAACTATATAGCAACAGTGACGTGTGCACGTCTTACATCTAGTTATCAAAAACAATAAAGAAGCCAGAGGTTAATCCAGAACGTTGAACAGAGGCTGACGACCATCACTAACAATCATCTTTCGTTAAAATACTATTTAAGAAATCCAAATGTTCTTAATTTCAATTGAAATTAAATGATCTTAACTGTAAAGAAAAACACGAATAACTTGAAGGTTGTTACAAAATTTTTAATATATTATTAATAATAATTTATTTGTGTTGAAACAAATGCCCCGGTACCAATTTCCATACCAATCTATTTTAACATTTTTGTTAATCTTCTTATGTGTTCAATATCACAATATATTAGTAATTATTACAAATACTATTATAGTCTAATGAAACTATTTTACAGCACATTCATAGCATAATCTCAGACATTAGTAAATTAATCTTGCACAACCCAAGGCAAAAATATCATTCTGTTTATTTACATGAAATTACGTACTAGCCAAAGTAGATCGTGGGTACTTAAAATATCCTGTAATGCTTTGTTTTATGGAATATATTGCGCTCATCAAACCGTTACAACCCAAAAGCTGAATTTTTCTTATAAAAACAAATTTTGTTAATTAAAGACAATAATGCACTTGAACTGGACAGAAGGCTCTCGAGCGAACTAAAACGCAGTTTATGGGTTACCTTTTCTTGATCTATAAGATACGCGCTGCCCGGTAATGTAGGGGCTAAGCCTTTCGCTTAACGTGCCAAAAGCGCCGGTTTGAGTACGGACTTGGGCATATTTGGTTGTAATGAAACAAGAAAAACATATGTCATATCAGAATATGTTATTGGACTTGTTACGCTCGTCAAATCTAACCTGCATTGGATATAAATATCTCCGGCGATTTAGGCGAAGATAAATTCTAAATATAGGTTTTTACCTGATTATTTCAGTAACAAAAAACTTTTTTGTTAAAAGAAAAAAAGCTGTTTTTAACCTATATCACTAGTTCTAGATGTGGCTTTTGTAACCTTTTGGGATATCTTTTGCCTTGGTTGACTGATTATTCAGTATAACAGATAAAAATAATGATGTTATTCCTGGTTGGAAGAATTCCTAAAGGAATTTAGCAACTGCTGTATCAAAAGACGTGAAAGTGAATATGGAAGTGCAATGGGGTAGTTTATTGAAACCATTGTTCTTCATAACTCTAATCAATTATTATGTTGATAGTTTAGTGTCAGAAAATAGAATGTTTGCAGACATATAAAGTCATATAATAGACTTAAAACGGAGATGACTGTGAACAGGTGAAGAGGAATTGGACAGGATATCTATTTGGGTAAGTCATTATGGAATGAAGATAAATGCGAAGAAGAGTCAGCTTATTAGGTACATAGATAAAAAAAAACTGAAAATTGATTATGACTATAGAGTGGTGAAAGAATTGCTCGTTGAAGACCTGAAGAGTAAGTATCATAACAAATGACATAACATTTGATAATAAATTCACATTTGGTAGGTGGTTGGAAAAGGTTTTAAAATCCTTTACTCGATGGAGAGAGTGATGAGGGATGTACTGGACATGGTGGTGAAAGTATGCAATGGATAAAAGCTAGATATATTCGTGGAAATAACCATGGAACACAATTAGGAACTCAGATGATAAAGTAGTTGTTATAATATGATATCGAAATAAAATTGTCTTAGTCTAAGTATCTATGCTGTCCATGGATATTGTGTATTCTCTGTGGTGAATAAAACAGATGAAGTGCTGTTGCATTCTTGCTTAACCGTTAAACGGACGTGTTTTAATAGGTTATGGGCCCAGAATGTGACCCAGAGTTATTTTCTTCGCTATTGTAGTAAACAGAATACGGAAAAGTCGTTATCTTATAAATAATTAGTTACGCGCTTGAAGATGGCTTCGAATTTTGTAGTTAACGTGCCTAAGCTTAAAGGCAGAGACAACTACGATGTATGGGCTTTTGCAGCGGAGAATATGTTGGTGTTAGAAGGCATGTCCGGCTTAATAAAGGAAGAAGGAAGTACTAGCACTGCAGCCGCAGATGATGCAAAGGCGAAAGCGAAGCTGATTCTTACAATTGATCCAGCGTTGTATGTGCACGTAAAGCAAGCTAAAACAACGAAGGAGCTATGGGCGCAGCTTAAAACTATGTTTGACGATTCCGGGTTTACACGAAGAATAACCTTACTTCGTCATCTTATATCAATCAGGCTTGATAATTGTGATTCAATGACGTCGTATGTGACAGATATTATTGAGACATCGCAAAGATTAAGTGGAACTGGATTTGGTATAAACGACGGCAGGTTTACCAGAACGATTTTCACCAATGATCATAGCGATTGAACATTCCGGCATTCCTATTACGGCGGATGTTATCAAGACAAAATTGATCGATATGGAAATGTCAGATTTGAATGAATCAGAGACAAAAACCGCTTTCGCTTCCAAAGGTTGGCTGAACCATAGAAGCAAGACTGCCAACAGACAAAACAAAAGCGGAAATTACGTCGCGGAAAAGTCAACTGTCAAAATGACAGGAGTTAAATCCATCACTTGTTACAGGTGTAAACAGTGTGGGCATTACAGGAATCAATGTCCATTGCTGGTGAAATCAGATGAACCTAAACAATCCAATATGTTTAGTGTTGTTTTTCTATCCGGCAAGTTTGGTAAACAAGATTGATATATTGACTCCGGCGCAAGTTCTCATATGACGCCGAATGAACATTGGATAAAAAATGCATTGTATTCGTCAAGTGAACCAGAAGTTATTATCGCTGACAAAACCAAAGTACCTGTGCTGTGTACCGGCGATGTAGAAATAACTTCAGATTGTGGTTATGATATTACTGTGAAAAATGCATTGTGTGTGCCAAGTCTGACGACTAACCTCTTATCAGTGAGTGAACTCATAAAGAACGGTAATAAAGTTCATTTCGATTCACAGAATTGTTTCATACATAATATGAACGGTGAATTGGTGGCTATAGGAGAACTTATTTGTGGTGTTTACAAGTTGAAGGTAAAACATAAAATGAAAAGTGAGCACAGTTTATTGGCTGCTCCTGTGTTAACTGATGGTTATACGTGGCACCGAAGACTCGGTCATATAAATAGTGCAGATATGAATAAAATGAAGTCTGGTGTGGTTGATGGACTTAGTTATCCTGATAATTTTCAAACGGGAAAAAACAGTTGTATCGTGTGCTGTGAGGGAAAACAGTCAAGACTTCCGTTCAAAAATATTGGAGAAAGAAGTACAGAGACATTGCAGATTATACATGCTGATGTGTGTGGCCCAATGGAACATAAATCCTTAGGTGGTGCACGATATTTTTTATTGCTGGTGGATGACTTCAGTCGCATGGCATTTATTTACTTCTTGAAAGCTAAAAGTGAAGTATTTAGCAGATTTAAAGAATTTAAAGCCTTGGTAGAAAACCAAAAGAATAAGAAAATTAAAATATTTCGCACTAATAATGGCTATGAATTTTGTAATAATGAGTTTACAGATTTTCTGAAGAAAGAAGGTATTATTCATCAGAAAAGTAACCCTTACACCTCAGAACAAAATGGTCTGTGTGAAAGACTGAATCGCTCAATAGTTGAGAAAGCAAGATGTATGTTGTTTGATGCAACGCTAGATAAAAGATTTTGGGGAGAAGCAGCAAACACAGCCGTGTACTTAAAAAACAGATCAATTGCATCAGGAACTCAAGACAAGACACCATATGAATTGTGGTATGGCAAGAAACCTGATGTAAGCCATATTCGTATATTTGGCAGTGATATAATGGTCCAAGTTTCCAAAGAAAAACGTTTAAAGTGGGACAAAAGGTCACATAAACACATTCTTGTTGGATATTCAGAAAATATAAAGGTTATAGAATTTATGACTACAAGAAGAAGAATATATTAATATGCAAGGATGTGGTTATTATGGAGAGTAGAAAAGATAATAAATATGAATAAATTAGTGTTTCAGTGGGGGAGTCTGCTCAAGAACAGTTGACAGGAACAGGCAAACCAGAATTACTGAAATCATCTCAATCAGACTATGCTGAAGTAGAAGAGCAAGGTAACTTGGAAGAAAGTACTGCAGCTGAGAGTGTGGAAATTAAGACATTACCTAAAAGAATGAGGAAACCGCCTCAGAGATATGGTACAACTTTATTAAGTGTGGCCTGTAAAGAAGGCAGCTCTGTTCCAGATGATATCATCAGAGAATTCCAGCAAGAGATGCAGAAGATGAAGGCAGTTATGGTCAGACAGGACAATCGCATCCGAGCTCTGGAGACAAGGCTGATGGCTTCAACATCATGTGCAGTGCGAGTGGGTGATTAAAATAAGAAAGGTTTGAAAGTGATGATAAAGTGTGATATCATGCTAGGTCAGTGGCTAAATGTTTTTGCCAAATAGCAGGTGTAGATTATCATGAAACCTTTTCATTGGTTGTTAGACACTTTATTTGCAATTGGTGCACAATTATGGTTAGGTATTTAAATGCAACTTCAGGGGTATCTGAAGGAAGATATTTACACGCATTTACCTGTCAAGCACTGAAGCAGAATATATATGGCTTTGTCAGAGAGGTAGTATATTTAAGAAATCTGTTATTTGAAATCACGGGCAGTTTGTGTATGATTACTATCTTTAGTGACAGTCAGAGTGCATTGAAGCATTCAAGTAATCAGCAAATACACAAGAGGTCTAAACATATTGATGTTCGTTACCATTTTGTCCGCGATGCTGTATTAAATAAATATATTAGGGCCTAAACTTGAATTCATGGAAACTGATGAAATGCCAGCTGACTTGCTCACTAAAGCTCTTTGTGCCTTCAAACATTACAAACTTATGAACAAAATATGATTATTAAGTAATATATTGTAATGTTTTGTGAGGCTGTAACTTATTTCGATATAGTGGGGGTGTTATAATATGATATCGAAATAAAATTGTCTTAGTCTAAGTATCTATGCTGTCCATGGATATTGTGTATTCTCTGTGGTGAATAAAACAGATGATGTGCTGTTGCATTCTTGCTTAACCGTTAAACGGACGTGTTTTGATAGTAGTTGGTCTGGGAGTCACTGGACTGTAGGAGACGAATAAAAAGAATGCTGGTACTGGCGATGAGGTCTGTGTTGCCATTGGTCGAATAATTAGGACTAATATTTGGATCCGAAGACCATGGCCATAACTAATATTTATTTCAAACATATAGGCGTTGAAAAGATTTTATCTGTAACAAAGGAGACTGGAATAATTTGCTCAAAAAACTTAAATAATCGAAAGCGATAGTCCATATAACATAATAGTCAGTGTGTTAGAAAATTACCTTCGTGGCATATGTTCCACCGCCAAAGATAAGTCTCGTTCTATCTGCCGCAAATGGTCACCTAGATAGTTATTGGTTTGTTACGCTGGAACATCACGCTCCCGGCCTTGGTTTCCAAAATAACAGTGGCCAGAGATGTTACTACAGATTCGAGGTTATAAGCTCAATTTAATAGCTACGCAACTGCGAATAAATAAATTTGTCAGCATACTTTCCTTAAGTTTGCTTTTCGTAGCATTCCACTTTACATCAAACGTCAATTGAGTTAAAACTATACGTTAAAACCTTATGGCTGAAAAAAGGTGGATTAATGTAGGGATTATTTTTATCTAGGCGAATTTCATGTGAAAATTTAAGTCAGTGTTTTAGCCAGATAAAATGAACATGTCATGACCCTTGCTTGACCCCTAAATCTGAAACTCTTCTACATCCTTAACCATATCTATAACATGATCTCGGGCTTACACTAATCAATACTAATAAAAATCCAGCTTGGTCGTTGTGTCATGGTGTCTGTAAACCTATGACGTAACGCGCCCGGCCTTCGTGGATGCCATCCACCCACTCCCAGGTATCCGCAGATAAGGCATTTTCAAGATAAAGATGACACGATAGCAGCGTGTTGCCAATCCAGTCTACTGCTTGCATCGTAAACAGGGCCGGCGCTAGGAATTTCGGGCCCGGGGTAAAATGGGTGACCTTTTTATTTTTTAGCTCTACAAACTGGCTGACGACAATGGGTGGATTCTTGGCTTCATGGCCTGAGGGCCCCTACAATCGGTATTCGGGGCCCCCCATCAGCCGGTGGGCCCGGGTACTTTTGACCCGCTTACTCCCCCCCCCCCCCCTAACGCCGGCCCTGATCGTAAAACGAATACGTTCCTTTACCAATGCAAGGATAGCACGTTGCAAAATTTTCACGGCTGCGACAGAAGTAATCGGATGACGTATTCGGAAAAATTGTAGCACATCTTCATGATCACGGCATCTTTGAAGAAACGCCAGAGTGCACAATAGCTTGGCCTGTTTATTCCGCAGCTTTTAGTCACGTGTTTTAGAAATTTGAGCGGTTTGCAACGAAATTTTCCACGAAGCCACATGTTTCAGCGCGAACTATTGTCAAGCTCTCAGACAGAGAACTTAATTCTGCTACGACATCTGTCTTATCGAGGGGCCTTAACTTTGCTCCAGTACCTAAATCTGTGCCTTATTGGGAGATTATCAGTGGTGCGGAAAGTGCAGTTCGTACGCTGCGTGCGGAAGAAGCGGATGAGATGACGTGAAACATTGCGGGTGCTTTGTAAAGGTAAACTACCTAAATCAAACATTTCCAATGAAGCGAGGCGTGCACTTCGTGAATTGAAGAAAGAAAAAAATGTTATTCTTCCAGCAGACAAGGGTAACTACAAGTTGGTTATAAGCAAGGTTGGCTATCATAGTAAATTTAGCAGCTTTTGGAGGACCAAGCATACAGGAAGATTAACCGAAACCCTACATCTAAGCTGACCAACTTGACTAAGAAGCTGATCCGCTCCTTAGAACTACCGGAAGATATGAAGAGATTACTTCAACCCCAAATTCGAAACTCTAGTGAGTTCGTGGGAATCTTAGACAACGTAAAGTTAGATCCGGATGATTTAATGGTGAGTTTTGATGAGGTATCTCCTTTTACTCGTGTTTTCTTGGTCGATTTCTAAAAACTTTTAAGGAGGCATTTTGATTAGAAAATAATTGGTATTTTCCACCTTGTGTTGAGAACCACTTATTTTTGGTTTGAAGGAGAATATTACGAGCAAGTGGATGGTGTAGTAATGGGCTCGCCGTTGTCTCCGGTCATTGTAAATTTCTTCATGGAGTTTTTTGAAGAAGAGTCACTAAACAATTCACCACTCAAGCCAAAATGTTTTTATAGGTAAGTTGATGATACGTTTGTGATTTTGCCATCTGGCGGAAACAGCCTTAATCAATACCTGGCACATTTGAATTCGATCTATGAAAATATTCAGTTCACCATGGAATTGGAGGAGGACGGTTGCCTGCCGTTTCTGGATATGTTTGTTATAAAACGTGCCGACGGTTCACTGGGACACTCTGTTTATTGGAAGCCTACCCATACTGACTTATATTTAAACGCCAACAGCTGTCACCATCCGGCGCAACGCAACACTGTGCTGGTGTACTTCACATTACACAGAAGGCTGTGCCAGAGGTGAAGGTAGTACTAAGGGTTTTATGAAAACTCCGACAACATAGGGATTCGAATCGTTGATCTATCGATCTCCAGTCAGATGCGTTAACCATTGAGCCACTAGGCCCGTGTTAGAAGCTAGTTAATAACAAAAGGTGAAAACAAGGCCAAGTTATGTAGTAAAGTAATTTCGTAACAATACTTCAGGTTTCTGTAATTATCAAAATGGAATAAATTCTTGATGCACACATTTTCAATTTTCAGACACCTGATTGCTTCCTTTGTTTTTCCAAAACACTTTTGCGTACGTACACTGGTAGTAAAAAAAATACATGAAATACAATGGGAAAGCATATTCACTGGATCAGCTCATCGCAACAACTCGCACTACGACGTACGATGTGTAGTCAGGACATATCTTTTACCACCTTTCCATCCAAGGAGAAATACAACATGTATATATCCGATTGCAAACTGAATATCGATCTTGGTGGTCGAGCGGTAAAGGCTTGGCCCTGGCATTCAGGAAGATGTTGATTCAAATCCCTATTCCGCAATCTAGATTTCCTGGTCGCTGTAGCATATTGCTGGTACCTGGTACATGGGATGGTATTAACTAATACGAGTATCGGTAGTGGAAGACATTTTCATGATCAGAACTTGGCCGGCTGGGTAGGATAGGTGGTGCTGTTCCATTCCTAATCGCCAGGTTATTTCGTCCTTCCATATGTAAAACTCAAAAGAACATCCTAGTCTTTCGGAAGAGCAGGCCTGAATTAGCTGACACCTGGTATCACTTTCTTCCCCTTCTTTCATCTTTCACCCAAATCACGGTACGCGGAATAAAAACATAATCGCAGTCATCCAAACTTGCTATAACACTTAAGAACATTTTCACAAGGTGGAAGACAACGGGAAACCGTCACAGTTAATCTCCTCGCGACGTTGAAACGGAGAAACGACGTCTTTCTTCGCAGTAACCATTTACGCCCAGATACCAGGTATTGCACACACTATAAAAAGATGAACGGGATTTATAAGAACTGGAAATCAATTGATTTGTAAGGCCTAAAAATCAGTAGGACAGAATGCGACGGACTGAAAGGTGAGTTCATGCAGGGCAGGTCATAATTCTGCGATATGCCTACGTATAAGGAAAGAAAATGTTTTAATTGTGGTGGCTCTCACTCCGCCTGCTATAGGGGCTGCCCCAAGCAAAAATCATCAATACACAACTACATGTGCGCCCCGCTACGGCTGACTAAGCTAAGAGTGATGATGCTGCTTCTCCCAGCAATCAGCAACCGTGCAGTGTTATCCTTCTCGGTGACCACAGCAACCAGCACAGCAAGAATACTGGTGAAAAGTATACGAGACCCTCAGCTCCATACCAAGACTATGGAGCTACACCAACCAACAGTTGTCGTCCTACCCGCAATCGTGGGCGTAATCGTCAATGTTACCAACATAAAAAATGAGGATATTAACTAACGGTCTAGTTCGCTAGAGTTATCGACCTACTGACCAAGTTTACTATAGCTCTCTCCATCTAAATACGGTCCTGAAATCTCCAATGGCGTCGGCGTTTACTTTTCCTCCAACTGAGAAATTCTTGAACTATAAATAGAGCAACTCCTTAATCGAGCTGCTTAGCAGCAAAATACGGTATTTAGGAAAGTCAACCGCAGAATTCAGATCCGGATCTGAAAAATCCAGCAAAATACACACGTTAAGAAATCCACACAACGATCTGGAAGATGTGCTTTAAGCGCAAGAACTCTCCCACACACTAGGACTGATGGATTTCCAGGAGAGTAAGAACATATTTTAACAGTATCTTAAAACCAAATTATGAGCCAATTTCAGAGGTACCTCGGTTCCAGCGGTAACAATTATTTTTAATGTAACTAATTTACCTATATACTGAGAATATTAAAGAATCACACAGATAGTTTCAATCTCTAAATCTTAGTTTTGAAAGAACAGAATTGTGGCTCGTATGTTGCCAATAAAAGA
The DNA here is from genome assembly GCA_031002005.1 of Vandiemenella viatica. Classification (NCBI taxonomy): domain Eukaryota; kingdom Metazoa; phylum Arthropoda; class Insecta; order Orthoptera; family Morabidae; genus Vandiemenella; species Vandiemenella viatica. The sequence continues at coordinate 52,521,911 of CM061918.1, read as the reverse complement.
AGCCAGTGCAATAGGACTAATAAAGAATTGTTTCCAGTTGGTCTACAAATAAATACCAGTTAGTAGAAACGGAGATAACACAATTTCGTTCATCTGACAACGTTATGCATATCTCTGTTACTTTATTCCATTCTGTTAACCCATTAACGAGGTTCCTAATAAACTCTGGGAGGAACGGAATGTGTGGTAGAGTCATTGGTTATGTTTTACAACTAACTACAATCGAGTTCAATACCAAACACTTTCAGATCGCGGTAACAGTGTGAAAAGTGGGAGATACGCTAGGGAAAACGTGAAAACAAATGCAGTTATCTGGCTTTACTTACTCGTTATCACACTAAGTCAAGTTTCATTTTACTCTCCTGCTTGTTTTGCGTTAATTATGCTACGAATTAATTTTGCTCTTTGTTGCTGACAAGTTCTTAGCTGGTAAGAAGCTGTTGGGACCTAATGACAGTGGCAATTAGCAGAAGAAGGCACTAATTGACTGACAATTAGGCTAAAACACTTGCTAGTAACAGCCGTCTCCAGAGCGTTAGCCCTCCGTAATTAAAGTTTACAAGAGAGCTCCTGGCATTCAGCATCTACTCTTGCAGTCTGCAGTCAACTCCACCAATGTGCGCCAGTTTCAGATGTACTGCCGTTTATTCCAGTTACTAAAGTGAAAAAGAACGAAAACGTAGAAAAAGTTTTCATAATGCTTAAATCAAGCCATGCAGGTCAGTGGTAATTTTTATTATTATTATTATTTTCTTTCGGCATCCGAGGCCACACAGCTAACTCAACAGTGATTATGTGTGATCCAGTGCTTTCAATTTCTTTCAGTATGTATTTTTCCCAACAGTTATACACACCACAAGAAAGACATGACATTCGCAGACACAATACTTAAACACCCATAACCGCGACCGGACTCGAACCGGCGACATTCGGCACGCGGAACTGGTACTCGAGCCCCTACGCTACGGAGGCCGGCAGGTTCGAACCCGGGTTTCTGTTTCCTGGTGGATGCCGAGAAATTCCCTTAAGGTCTTTGTAAATTTACTACAAGTTCCTAGAATATATTAATTTCTCTCGAGAAACGACCAAGTCATAGACAAATCATAAATGATTAGTGACAAAAATTTATATAAAATATACAAAAAAAAAAAAAACAAATCAAGAAACAAGGTGAAATATTCCGTTTTGATAGTCTTTAATTTTATAAGTTATTGTTTTCTAGATGGTTGAATCTTTCCCAGACACATTACTTTTAAAGTTGTAAACGCATGGTGTACGCCGACGTTAAAATTTTCATGTACATATTAAAATAAAGATCTAAAAGATGTCTAAATTACTTCTTATGAAAATTCCAATAAACAGAAAGAATGGACTGAATCACTACTAAGTCAAAGGATGTATAGAACAGTGGAATCATAAAAATGATTAACGTTGCAGAGAGATAGCGTGCACGTAGGTACAGCAATGCCCTCTTTTGCGTGACCTGAAAAGTGTTACACTACGCTCAGTCGATGCAGAGCCATCAAAGAAATTGGAAATTGCAGAAAAAAGAGCCGGTATTCCTCGGAATGATTGGTCTCTGGTAAAAGGGTTTGTCGTACAATAATATTGCGGCTCGTAAGAAGCACACTGCTACTACAGTGAGGCTTGTGTGGGTCCAGTGGACGGTCATACACAACGTCGAGCGGATACTGGACTACATAATGTTACCACAGTGCGGGGATGACGTCATATTGTCAACTTAGCCGAAACCAACAGAACAGCTTCGTCCACAGAGTTGGTCAACGTAGGAGCACTGCAACGGATGTCTGCATCAAACGGTTCGACGTCATATACTGAAGGCTTGACTAGTGGCACGCATGTTATTCCGTCCGATTCCATCGACCAGAAACCACTAACGCCTCATATTGGAATGGTAACGTTAATGCTTTTACTGGCGCGCTGAGAGGCAAAATTTGGGGTTTTGGTTTGAGAAGAGTCCCGATTCACCTTGTTGTATAGAAATGGCCGTCAACGTGTTAGACTGCATAGTTGTGCGACATAACAGGCAAACCCCAAGTGCGAGAGCAATCTGAGCAGCAAGAGATATATATCGGGAAAGTTTTATATCACGAGGTACTGCTCCTCCTGCAGACAACTCCCCATGCCATATTTCAACGAACAAAGCCTGGGCACATGCAGCGAGTAATTTGAAAGTCGTCTGTGAAGAACGACGGATACCACTGCTTCCCTGGCCTGCACATGTCTGGGATATGGTCGATTGTTTATTCTGGTCCTCATGCAGTAGCTGTCAATGCTGTGTGGGACGCGCCTATAAACCGCGTGACATTGTGTTCCGCAGCTGCACATTGAGGCTCTCTTTTATTTCGAGCCACTATGTCTAGAGGCTTTGATTGCAGAACGTGATGGCTTCGCACTGAATTCAACAATTCTAATCATTTGTGTATTGTTATGTTCCTAATCTATTGAATAAATTTCATTGTAGTCACATGTCTCCTTCTTAGTATTGCATTTATCACAAACAGTAGTTTACGTTAATAAACATTTTTGTCCATAAGGTTATATAGAAGTATGATCATCCCACCAACCCTGTGGTACTAATTGATTTAACTATTTATTGAAAGAAATTGATTCAATTATGAATTATTTTTTATAGTGCTCATTAAATGATATGAACAAGATAGGCAATTAAAATCAGAAGATATATTCATCCTTGTTGCGTTACTGTGGGTCCAACATTAGTGAGGGAATATGTAAATAATGGTTTAAAAAACAATCATTTACATTATTAAGAATGACAAGCTCAGAAATGACGTTATTATAAAGAATTAAAAATAGATTTATACTTTCGATATTTTATCTGCTTCATAACATTCTGAAAAACATTAAGAGGTTAAAATAACAATATAAATAAATATTTTATCTAAAATAATTGAAAAATACAAGCACTTATAACAATAACTGATGAATCAAAGGCTGAAGATCTGGCTATCGTTTTCATTTCAACTTTTTGTCTCATCTTTTAATATTCGTAAATTATAGTAGTTAAAAAAAACTAAACATGAAACAAAATCCAAATAAAGAAAAATTAGCGATATAAATAAGGATGTATTTGGAGACTATCATCATCATAAGTCTGCATCAAAAATTGATAACAATTTGTTTAACAGATAGTCCTCAGACATTTATGATTTATTATGAAAATAATACTGATAACTGAAATTCTGTTACTTTGCTTAATAGATCGTTTTTTTAATTATCACTTTTCTATTATTCAAAAAAGATACGAGTTGATGTTCTTTTATTCTTAACAAAAATACCCGATAGTTCGGTCACCAAAAGTATCAGTATTTCAGATAGTAAGATTCAATACAATTAATATTAAATCATGCCTTATCAAATCACTTATTGACTGCATCTGCATCGTCTAATGATATTAATACCAACTGAAGTAGAAAAGCAAAGGTCTTGAATACTTATATTTATTTCTGGAATTTTTAATTTAATTTTAACAGCAATGAAGCACATGCTCCAGTGGTGATTTCCCTATATTATACCTGGTACCTGGATGACCAATTTTTGCTCGGCATCTTCGATTTCGGTTCAATATGTAAGATTTTACGTTAATTTTGATTAAGGTTAAACGTTTTTTCTTGAATGCTACTTAGACATTTTGAACGGTATAGTTCCTTGCTCTGACCAAAGAAAAGCTTAACAAACATCGGTAGGCTTACTGGTACCTGAAACTTCTACGAGATGATTTAAGAGACGTCAGCGAGACACGAAATACAAGAACTGCTCTCTATTTGGTAAAATTGTAGTACAAACTTCAAAATCAAAACGTTACCTACACATGAAGTTTCATAAACTAGAGCCATTTCCGCGATCGTCCTGTTTACCATCTCATAAATTGCTTTTAAAGAAAAATCGTATTATTATGTTAAACATAAATCTTAATAACAATTAGGGATTAATTAACGGGGCAATATTTATAATTTATTAATGTATTAATTTTTAGTGTCTTTGTATTGCTACAGATATTCTCTGTAATTGACACGATAAAACATAATAATAACAATACCACACACAAAAAATATACAGTACAATCCTACTTGCTAATCAATAAGAATTGTTGCAAGGAGCTATTTCATTTTAACTGGATCTCTCACTGCTTTAGCCAATTCATTGTTTATATCACTTATGTCATGGTATGCTTTAAGCAAAGTGAAAATGGAATAAATTAACCACAATTAATACAATCTGCAAAGTTGTATTATTAATAAAGTTTTCTCTACCCGTGACCACTATAACATTGCAAAGTCATAATTAGTTTTGCAGATCTTAAATACACTTGGCAGATAAGCCTATTTATAGATAGTTATAAACTACCAGAAGAATTTAACTCGTTTATGACGTGTTTCCCACTGTCAAGCTATAAAACAATGCTGTGAGATGCGCATGTATCGCGACCCGCTCGGCCGAACAGTATCGATTTTTCTCGACCGTTCAACACGACACCATCAATGTAGTATAACAGCTGCCATCTGTTGACAAGAGCGAGAACTCGGTCAACTGACACTAAAATGGCGGCAAATACGGATACCTAATCCGGAAAGTTGATAGTAATATCACATTTAGCTCGGTTAAAAGTATAAAAAATGTATACGAGGTCACTAAGAACATCACAGATAATTTTTTTTGGTACCTGTACATTGAATGAATTTATAACTACGCATTTACGATAAGCCAAATGTAGTCTAACTTATAGTTACGCAAATGACATAGACTAGCCTAAACCCGTTATATAAGAAATTAACACTTATTTTATTGGATATATCTTTTAACCATATAACAATTGACTGCACATTTCTTTTGATATATTCAGCTTATAAATTAATAGATCTTATTCCTTTTGAAACCATATTTTTTTTCTATATCTTATTCGTTCTGCTGTTCGTCAGAACAATATATATCGCTTCATGCTGCCGATAATAAAATAAAATAAAATAAATAGAAGCTGCAGATATTTTGGGTTTAACTTCTTTGTGTTGAATATTCCAAAGGGTCTCTTACCGCCGAAACGTCATTGTAAACCTTAATCTTTGTTCCATTCCTCTAGCTGAACACAAAGAGAAAACTATTGCAGAAAAATGAACAACATTTAACTTATACAGGCAGCAGTAGGTTGTTACCATATAAGCCAATCTCAGCCTACTCATCAACACAAATCTTTAACGTATATTCCAATTAGTTTTTTTTTTCCCCTCCAACGATTCCCCTATTACTTAATATGTAACCCACCATCCTGTTCTTTCTTTCTTTCAAAAGTCTTTCCCAAATTTCTTTTCCAAGCATCATTTCCCGAACATGTTCATTCCATACTTCATCTGTTCACTTAATGTTTAACATCCTTCCATAACACTTTATTTCAGTATTCACCTTTCCTTCGTTCTGTATTTCCAAAATCCAAGAAATCTTAACGTAAGGAAAAATCAAAACTGGAATCTAATATTATAATAGGCAACTGTGTCATCTATGACGTCACCTGTTACGTGATGACGTCAGTCTATGATGTCGCGCAAATTAATCATCATTTCAGAAGACTTTCATTGTTGATAACGCATATATTCAGCCTATTCATTTGACCAGAGTAATAATATGTTTCTGAAACGTATATTATGAAAAATTAATCTTGTAATGTTATAATGTAGTAATGTTGTCATGTAGAAATGTTGTAAGGTTCCAATAAACCTATATTATTACTATTATTTTTTTCAAATCTGCGCGTCACTCTCAATTTTCGGTATTTTTTAATTTAATTTGTGATGACTTTTCCAAAAAAGGAGAATGCAAAACTTGAAGAGGACATTATAACGAAGCAATTAAAAGAAATTTCAACGGGTCAGGACCAGTTTCGGGGCGGTGGAAAATATCGCCTTCCGCCTATTATTACGTGGAATGACGTAAGTTGTTAAGATTTATTTTTAATTTCCTTTGGTTTTACTGATGCCTTATTTCAGCCGCAGGTAACTGTGTCAGCCAATCAAAGATGTTAGTAGGCCTATTATTCTGAATCACGAATATTAAAAAGGAAGATGGAAGAGCCTATAAAGATTTTTGATTTAGTTTGTTTCGCGAGTGCATCATTACCACTAAAATGCGACATTTTATAAGAATTAACATTCATGTGATTGAAGCCTTGTTTCTCAGGCGGCAAGTTAAGTACGTAGTTAGACTGAAATACTAAATTGGACCAGGATAGCAACGAGAACATTTTGTTACTTGGCAATACACTAGGAATTGCATTGTGCTTTATTTTACAACAATTCCATTTTTTTAAGTGATTGCTAAGAAATGTAATACTAGAACGGCATATTAATTATCAGTTGCTTTTTGTACTGAAATCATTACTTGGTTTGAATGAAACAAGTTTCAAACTGATCGCGATCTATATGGCCTAAACCACAATTAAAAACGTGGCATAATGTAAGTTGTTAAGATTTATTTTTAGCATCCTTCGTTTTCAGTCTGGTCATTATTTCAGCCGGATATAAGCTATGTCAGGCGTTAAAACCTCGATCTCCATCATAGACAATAAGAAAGATGTAAGAAACTGAAGATTTTGGATCAAGGTTGTATCGCGATGCGTGATGACATTGAAATGCGATACAGGGAATGTATCAATTCACGTGTGGTTGAAGCTTTGATTTTCTACCGGCGATGTTGGCGGAGATTGTTGTTAGGCTGAAACGCAACCTGGACCAAGTTGACAACTGAAACTTTTTGCTACATCACAAGGGACGAGAAATTACAGCACACTGAGCTTTATTTTATAACAATTCTATTTAGGTAAGCAACTAAAAAGTTAATTACCCGAACACTCAATTAAACCCGTCATTCTTGACGGGCTTTGTGGCTAGTAAACACTAAAAAAATGCTAAAATTTAGGACTTATAACTGATGGCCCTTGCAAGAATGATACGTTGAATTCATAATGGTTATTTATTTATTTATTGTATTGCACATATGAGTGAATTACGAAATTTTAAAAATATGCAAACTACATTTAACTTTCTAGCATTTAGTTTAAGATTTAGATTTTTTTCTTTTTTCCCTTTTGCTTGTGGCTTTCGGCCTCGTCGATGTCAAGGTCATCAAAGATGGGAAAGGAATGGGAACAGGAAACGCAAGGGAATTCGGCCACGAATTTTTGAAGGAACCATGCCAACATTCGCCTGGAGTGATTTCGGGAAATCGAAATCTTGAGGTCTGGATGAGGATTAGAACCCGCGTCCTCCCAAAAGCGAGACCAGAGTGTTACCGGATTCCTCCCCATTCTACATCTTAGAACACGACATCGACATCCCTTTTTCTCAACTAATGCTCAACATAGAGATATGTAGAATTTCAGTAGATAGGATTTTTTTTACCATATGCTGACAAATGAGAGCATATGCTGTGGTGTGGTTGGTTGACGCTTCAGACTGACCTCAGACTGAAATCGTCCAGAAAGATTTCTAACGGGCAGTCTGTGGTAGATTTCATCCATCGATCATTTTCAAGTTGCAAAGTTTCCATAAGAATCGCAGGGCCCATTATGCTTCTACTGGTGTACCAAAGTTATTATTTTACTGTGCTTCGGTATATCTTTGCTGACAAATTCTTATTCTTCTTTGTGTGCCGTACCTGAATATGGGTAAATGCGGTTACCGTGGGGATGTTTCCCCCTTCGTGAGAACGTCTTGGGGATATGACAGTTTTCGTAAGTCTTACTGTAAGTGTGTTAGACTGTGATGCTGTGTGTACTAGGTGCAGTGTGTTGTTCGTGTTGTGTACAGACGAAAGAAGGAAGAGAGTGAAAGCTGGCCTACTCTTCTGAAAGACACTGCAAACGACGAAATACACTCTCAGAAGGAAACGCGGGTAGGGTGGGACTTTCTCCACCAGCGAAATACTGGTACTGACCTTTTGAAATTTGGATTAACTACTTCCTTATAATGTCCTCTTCACGTTGTACACTCTCCTTTTACGGAAAAATCGCCACGAATTAAATTAAAAATGCCTAAATATGACACTGCCGCGCTGCTATTAGTTACCGCCGGCGCTGCGAAATCAATGATAATCTCTTGAAATGTTGGTTTAATTCTTTGTTGTAATATTTTCTTCCCGTTTTAGGTTCACTCCGTTGTAAAACGTCGCATAAAATTAACAGATACAACATTTTTATTCGAAATGCAGTACTAGAAGGCTCACCATCTTGGAATCGATATAACCAGTCAGAGATAATCGATTGCTTCCGTTGAAAACAAATGCGCAGATTGTCTCTGGTTTGCGACATGGCCTGCCGCAGACCGAATTACCCGTAAAATTTTTACTCTTGGTCCAGGCCAAATTTCAACCTAACCATGATCACTATGACAAAACGAACATATTTAGATTGATATGATCCCTGTACCGATAATTTTTGTGTCTTTTTTACAGTGCTGCTAACATTTCGCGGTTGCGGAGCATCCCATATTTCGGCATTTTTAATTTAATTCGTGGTGACTTTTCCAGAAAAGGAGAGTGTTCAACGTGAAGAGGACATTATAAGGAAGTAGTTAATCCAAATTTCAAAAGGTCAGTACCAGTATTTCGCTGGTGGAGAAAGTCCCACCCACCCGGAAACGCATCGGAGTTAAATTGGGCGAAGCACTGCAATGGTCATATTATCAATGCCGAGATCTGAGAAGGAATATGGGGCTCTACTTCTAAAAATCAGTCCCCATCACAGATCTAGTACCAGTCAGAGTATAATATGTTACCTTTTTCCCCGCCGTGCTCTCCTTAAAATGTGTCCTGTTGGTACGCATCTTTTCTACGGTCTTCTGAGACTTTTTTTTATTTTCTCTAGTTGTTGTATCCATTGATGCTTGCCGCATAGATTTCGACTTTAACTTTTCATCAATACGACTTAATATTCTGAAAATGAGAAGAAGAAGAAGAAATCTCGTCTTAGGCAGACATTTTAGTGGAAACGTCAATCATTTATAGTAAATTGAAATTAAAAGTCTGTCTGGTGGGTCTACGACAACCGCCATTGCACTCTCCATCTCGTCAGAAACGAAATCCTCATCGATACTTGACCCAAGCTCGTCGGATTTCACCTGAGTTGTCGTTTACGGTATAAATGTCTCTTCGAAGCCTTGCTTTCTGAGGTTTCATAACAGCTATATAAAAAGCCATAAATAATATTATAAATTACAAGGAGAGTAAAAAAAAATATTGATAGGCTGAAAACGAAAAGAGCCAACTGATGCAGCATAATATTTCATAATACTTACTGGAGAACAGGATACCTACAGAACTGAACATTTATATCTGCAGTTACACAGAACAATAATTTCCTAAATGAAAAGATAATTTTAACCGTTTAAGCATCGCAAGGTACAAAAAAAAAAAAAAGAACCAAATATTTATAGTGTTTTAAGCTAGAATGTTGGCACCAAATGTAACGATGAACAACATTGTAAAGTGTGTTCTAGTAAATTGATAAACTTCAGTAAACAAAGGCATTAAGAACTTGTATTACATTTACCGTCTGATGGGGACGGTCTTTTGGGACTCAAAAATACCAGTTCTAGAAATGTAGAAAACATAGATATTTGTTGTTCATACTCACAATGCTTGGCAGCACGGATTTCCGGATGCAACACCACGTGTCAGACAAGTCCACAATGTAAAAACGAAAATAAATTGTTGAATTCTTTAAGCACGCCGATAAAAATAATAATATTCAACAACAGAAACGACAAACTACTCAAGCATATTACGTGTAAACATAACAGTATTCGGGAAGAACACAAGTTGCAAGCGAAAACAATATACAACGTTATTTCCAATCAAACTCCTTAAATAAAGGAAAGAAGAGTTAACTCGTTCCTAGCGCTCTAATACAATCAAGCGATAAATACGGCAGATTCAACTTTTAGTAACGTTTTGAATGCCCGGTGAATAAAGCGCCATATACAAATGCTTAAGCAATAACGCCTCTACCGGTTGGAGGTAGAGTTATCCCCAAAAAAAACAGCGGGCGGGCTATTGGCGTAGCCCACGTGAGAAGCTGATGCAAGTCAGAAGTTAGGTTAGTTTACTGTAACACTGTACTGTAACATCCGTTTTAGTGTTTTACCTGTGATATCTTCGCGAAAACAGTGATCCACAAAAAGAAGTTAGTATCATTTATTCCTGCAAATAGGGTTTGGAAATCTTGTGTTCAATTTTTTTTTTATACTACTTGTTATAACCTTCAAGAAAAAAATGGTCGAGGAACAGAGAAAAAGAGTGGAAAAGGCGTTTAACGATCTGACCAGTGAGATCGACCTATCTCATATGAGAAAAATGCAAGCGGCAATGCATCGCTGTGCTGCCAAATGCTGTGAAGACCGTACTTCTTCTACTGAAGGCGTACAGCGATGTATAGAAAGTTGCGCCGCGCCGCTCTCTGGAGCAGAAAAGTTTCTCACCAATGAATTTAATGCTCTGCAGAATAGGCTCCAGCGCTGTATCATGGACTGCAATGACGACATTCGGGATAAAATGGGTCCTAACCCATCGCAGTCGGACGTCCAACGGTATACAAGCGAATTCGAAAGTTGTGCTATCAAGTGCGTGGACAACATCGAGAAACTGCTTCCCAGCACTAGGAAGAAGATCAAGACAGCACTAGACGAAACAATGAGTCAGCAAAAGCAGCTAAATATGTAAATGTTTAGCTGCAGTACCTCTGAAAAGCTAGTACAAGTTTTAGAAAGATTGGAAGTATGGGTAGATAACTGTTATTCCTCAAAGAGAGAGAAGGCTGTGAATTTACTGTGTTCCCCTCCTGATTGTTTCAGATTTCAACAAAATCATGTGTTGTTGTTTCTTGGTGACTGTTCTCTCACATAATAATTTCATTCTTTGCGTTATTATAAGGTACAAGATAACTTGCTCAGAAATTCACATAAAACCCAGTCAGTTACACCTACATTGTGAAGATACATTACTGTATAGAGGTATCTTGACAAAGCACAATAGTCTGAGCATTGTAACAGTCAACATTATGGAGGTAGCATTTCAAAGTTGAACACATCTTTTAAAGTGCAATGCTGTGGTAGTATTTAATGAACAGTGGATGTTGAGTGTACAGTGTTACAGTTAATGTGTGCCCCATAGCTAGCAGATACAACATTCTGATAATGTTAATTGTTCATTAATGCAGTATAGTAAGTGCAAATATGGTTTGAATCCTCATAAAATATATATTATTACATCATGGTAAATGTCATTTAACTAGAGAAATATGTTAGATGTCATCAGTTTTTCCACCAACTCATGCATACATTTAAATCCTGATAATTTACATAATGCTATTTTGTAAAAAACTGATTACAGAGTTTACTGATCTTTATCAATATAACAAACATCACATGGATCAACTCAAAGTTACAAGTAAGGTTTCTATATCTACTGAAGAACACAGTTCTATTAGAACTAGGAGAACGAGGACTGTGATATTCTCAATTCATTACCGGGTATTATAGGAGCATCCTGCCTCTGCTTATAACCTGATTATTAACCTATAAAGCTATGTATGAAAATCTGGTGGTGAAATCTGTAAACCTATAATGCTTTCATTTTTCGTTCTGTGATTAATGGGTAGTCTATAAAGGGGGTACTTACAAATTACAACTTAATTTTGGCAACATAGAAACAATTACGGGTAGAAACAGTTTATTTTTGGTGAAACATTCATAAATGGAAGCACAACAAATAATTTTTGTTGGTATTATTTTGCAGGGAGTAATTACATTGTAAACGGGGTTTTACTCAGCAACACAATTGTGCTAAAATGACTTTTCTCCATACCCGTCACCCATTTAAAAAATTTCAGCATATCATCAGATCCCAACCAACCTCATATGACACAGTAAAACGTGCATTGTATCAAGTGTATTGGTACAGGAATCGTGCCAGATTATCTTCTATTAAGTTAGTGGTAAGGGTGTAGTTTTGTGTTATATAACTTTTATCTCACTTAATTTACAGGCGTTTTGTAAAACAGTATATTACAATTTCATCTGGTAGATGGAAGAAAGTACTGTCACTTTGGCTTTGTGAATTTTGAAATAACTCTATAGCCTACTGTTCTAACAAAACAAACTCTATAAAAATAACAGTGTTACCAGTAAGACAAACTGTCTGGATATCTTCAATGTAGTTTTGCCCTTGCTGTTGTTAGATGGAGTCCACCATAAAATTAAATTCAGCAAGAGAACAACAAGCTTGAACCTTCCAGAAATGGCATATTAGTCTGAAATTTAATACACATATTGCTTAGTTAGTACTATTTGAGAAAAAGTACAGAAGGAAGCCACCAGTTCTACAGAAATAAAATAAATCACTTGAAATGTCGGTAGATTCATACAGGTTATTGCAAAAGAAATATATGTTATTACCTGTTGATGCTTATTCGATGTGTTAAATACTCTTCATTGTTGGATAAACATTCAAATTGCAAGTAGCCTACTTAAGAAATGGAAAATCAGTAATATTTGCAATTTCTGTTTATGTACCTAGCCAATACATTGGATTTTATGAAATAATAATATCCTGGAAAACTCTGCATGATAGTGAACCTTCAACAATTAAAGGTGATTTGTCCCATAACTGATGGCTGATATAGACCATTTTACTTTGTTGGAATTTTTTTTTTGCTACCAGCGGTTGTGGTTAGCTTAAAGTCGACAAAGAATTAAGATTAAGAAACACCTGGAATAAATATCAAAAAGTAGTAATGTGTATTTCTTGCATAAGAAATGTGGGGTCTATTGGAGATCGCGATTCCGCTACAACAACATATAGTAATATCGTTGGAATACTGATGTAGTCAGTCCCAAGACGTATTATTATCATGCAGTAATTCCGTTGTAATACAGCCTGGACCAGTATGAAACCATTAAATGTACTTAGGGTCACAATAATTTAAAACTGTACAATATCAACCTAAACTGATATCCCGAAGGTGAATCAGATGCAGGCGGCCGCTGGTAAGCGGCCGCAGATGTCCGATAACACAACCAGATGTTCAGTGTTTGATGTGTTATCGGATTTCTGCGGCCGGTCACAATAATAAATTATCTTTATGTTGGTACATCGACAGCGAATACCTCAAAACAACGTCAATATGACGTCACATCAACACCAGTTAGTGGCTTAATCGCAGTCTAGGATTAAACCGTGGAGTCTTCCGTTTGACCACTCCAGTATTATGATGAAACCTCCTGGTGGAATCGCGATCTCCAGTAATTCCAAAATGTGTATGCATCTACCCAAATTTTGAGTGATTTTAATTCATTTCTATAAGCTACATTCCCCCCCCCCCCCCCCCAGATAGTAATCCTGCTGCCTAAGCAGCGTGTGTACCAAATTTCAGACAAATAGGACATTTCTTGAAGGTTCTGGCTTATTGGTATCAAATCTTAAATTCATTGGTAGCAATTTTGTCTACTGAAAATTCTTTCATGATATGTCTGGAGTTGTGGAAGTGTACATCTTACAATTTCTGTGAAAGGAGTTAATAATTTATGTGTATAATTCATAATGAAGAGTAATTAGGTTGTAACACACCCTGGACCAGTTTGCCACTGCTAGAAGTACTTCAGACAGTATTTCTAGTTGTGTCCTGCATCTGACTGCTGCATTATTATGACCCAAATTTCTCTCTGCCTCCAGTAACTCCCACTTTTTTGAGCGAGTATCGTGAAACCTTGTGTTGTTAGTGCCGTAGTAACACTTAAAGAGAATTAAAATAAAACAGCAAGAATCTTTTCTCTAAACTCTCCCCTTGATTTGAATGTAATGCCTAAAAAAACCTGTATTGATAACACTTTTGGATGGTTCCCCACAAGCTTATATCGAACATTGCTTACCTAAACTCTTGAAGCTGCATAAATGATTTACTTGAACAGTTTTTTGAGTAAGCCCACTGTCGCCATGGAAAACTGTTAACAAAGATATTTACGTCATATACAAATTCAGCAGTGACAGCCATAAAGAAAAGATCATAAGCTGTCAAATTCAGAAGTTACTTTTATTTATATTATGATAATAAAGATGACAATATTAAGAAGTTATCTGACTAAAAATATTGTGTGAATTAAATGTTTACAAATATCATAAAGCAGTTTTCACTATAGTATTTTATGTAAAAGTATGCAGAAGGAACCTAATAATTTTTTTGAAACTTTAAAAATAAATATCACATCACAAGAATTATGTAATCTTTTTTTCAGAAATTTCCTTACAGCTTGGAATGTTGTATTGTATAATGTACTGATGGTCACTCAAAGCAGGTTATACTATTATGTCTAAAGGATTGTATTTAAATTAAATTTTTGTAGTAACAATGTTTAAAAAATGCAGATTGTGGATTTAAATGTGTAGCTTGGTTGATTTCTTATGCAACATGCAGAGTTATGAGTTGTAGAAATCTAATCTGGTAAGTTCAAAACTTTAAGGCACTAACATAGTGCATGTTATACCAGTACCGTAACAAAGGTTTGTTAAACTGAAATTTATGGGGGAAAGTCATCTCCTTGAATTTTACACATATAGTTACACTTTCAGAAATTTATCTGTATGTGGATGTACAGTTCAAAATAGAGTTGACATTGTATGATATATAAATGTTTTCTATTTTTATGTTTATATGGCTGAAATATATAGAAGAAACAGAACAATAAATGCTTCTCTTTAAGAATTCAGTATTCTTAATGTTTAATAATAACAAAGAAGGGTAGGGAAACTAACCCATCAGTTACCACAGATGAAGGCAGGAGGGCCAGGAGCAAACATTATAATATGTTGGTAAAAAATCTGTCATGTAGAACCAGTGGCGTAGCTAGGTCAACAAGGGCCCCGGTGCAAAAAAATTATTATTTATTTTGGGCCCTCAGGTCAGATGGGCGATCTTTATTTTGCTTTGTGTTGCTGGTAATAGCCCCCTGAGCAGTTGTTTGGGGGCCCCCCTGAGCAGTGAGAGGGCCCTTAGTGAAGGGCTTCTGTGTGTCTAAGGGGCCCCCTTAGGCGATTGTAGAGCTAAAAAAAAAGGTCGCCAGTTTGCCATGAAGGCTCGTGAGCCTCTAAACTGCACTTTGGGGCCCCCAGAGGTATGCTTGGGGGCCTCCTGAGCGTAGGGGCCCCGGTGCACTGCACCGCCCAGCCCCATAGTAGCTACGCCCCTGTGTAGAACATGCAACATATGAAAAGTGCAAAAATGTGTGCACCTTCAGACCTATCCTGTCACATGACCAAGCCAGAGAAGAACCAGGTTCATTTTTTTACTTTGGGGCTATTAATTTTACACTGCCTGCGCTCATTCACCGATCCTATTGTCCTTTCACATCACCACAATTTTCCAATTTTGTTGTGTTCTGTCAATCCCTCACCACCCCTTTCCCGTTTATTATTTCTTCTTTTTTTTTCCACATCAAAACGTCACGAAGTAAAGCCCACTTTACTGATTTCGTGCCTTAGCCTTACCAGATTCTATTTTCATATAAATCATGTCTCTTTTTTCAACATACCCCTGAGTGTTAATAATGATTCATCTTTGGCTCAGTCACGTAGCAAGTCTGGAATATGTACTCATCTTTCCTCTTGCCATATGTCTTACCATTTACATGACTAAAAATTTACCAAACTATCGTAATCTGTTTTCATATTTGTTCTAGCCCTCCTGCCTCCATCTGTGGTGACAGCTTATTATCCAAATCCTTCCTTATTATCATTGTCTAACAAATATTTTCTTGCAGAGAGCTAGGTGATGGCATATTGCTCAAACCAATAACCTGGGTGACGGGGTATTCAACAGAGTTTACTCGTTACCACTGCATTCCAGTTTTAAAATGCTAGAATTTTGCTTTCTGTTGATTACCAAAGGTATAAGTCTGTCAAAACAAAATACAGCCCTAGATAATGGTGACTGGACGGACTGAAATAAGGGAAGTCGCAAATGCCAAGGCAGCCTGTTTGTAATTAAGGAGGATATATACCAGTGTGTGTATACCAGGAAACAATTTATCCCATGCTTTTCTCAAAGGACTTGTCTACTTATTACTTTAATAGTTGTGAAAAGGTGATAATACAACAAATTCCATGCAAGGTGGCAGGTTGAAAATGGAGCATGTCCTTTCAATAGGTATGGTTCATTTAAAACCTTGAATATGTTAATCTGTTTAACAAACGAGGACATCACTTTTATGGATACTGAGTATATATCAGTTTCCCACTTCTCCAGTTTGGGAGTCGAGTTGGAGGACCTGCAGTTCTTCGCTCGGAAAAAGTCTCAATGGCAAATGTTCTCAAAATATAGTCAGGTGAATACTCAGTACTGATTGGAAACTAGTTGATATCTGAAGATTAATGTACTTAAAACATTTGAGTAGCAGAATAACCACAATTTACCAAATAGGTAGTTCACTCTATTGTTCAAGAAGAAATACAAGTGTAAATATTTCAATCCTCTATTAGTGTATTTTGGTTTTTTGACACCGCAGCTGTCTGTGTTAGGTAAGTGGTGGTTATTCTCCTATCCAAATGTTTAATGTAACCACTTTATAGTGCCTTTTTTTCCCCTAACAATCCGATTAACATATTTACTTTTTATGAAAACAATGTTTGATCTACACCATATGGCAAACTGCAGTTTTTGTTCCTAGACTAGTTTGATGTTTCCTTAAACAAACGTTACATACCCCCATTATATAATAAAAACTATTTTATTCAATCGATAAGAAACTATGTTGATATATCTGGGCCAATAATATTCATACAATAATCTTTTGTGTCCAAATAACATCACATTTGTAGGGCATTTTGATCTTCTAGTTTTTGGCTATATTGTTGAATTTTACCTGGGTTACCCAATATAATCTTTGCCATTAGTACACTTACTTCCAAAATAGATTATTTCCCCCTCCCCACCTACAGTATCTGCTGTTATTTTTATATTCAGAATACTGTTCCATTTCTGCTGCATATAACAGCCGTACCAGTTAATATTTAGACAAAATTCTTTTGTAATGGCCCGTTTTTCTATTTGTGAGCAAGGCAAATGCCGAAATATTGTTTAGTTGTTGTTTGTCAGCATTAGTGTTCTCTCATCGCATCCGTCCACTTTGGTATGTGGTGGGTTAATTTCCCTTTCTTTTCTTATTTGTAATATTTTCCTAATACCATTCAGAAATATCTCAATTTTCTTACTATTTAGTGAAACTGGGACAATATGACCAGCAGATTTAAATGAATTGCGATGGAGTGAACACTCTGTTAACAATTTCCCTATACACTCATTTTTTACCCATCTGTTTTGCTCTCTACCAATTTTAATTTTGACTATTTTCAACATTTTTGGTAAATTATTCATCACTTCCTTTGATACTTTATTCCAATCTCTGACTATCTTACCTTATGGAAGAAATTTTCCCTATACCCTTAGACCTAAAATTGAATGCCATCTTATGGTCATGGTCATTCTTAGCATACTGGTTCTTTGTTACTGAAAATTTTTAGCTAAAGCAAAATTTTTCATTCACATACAAATCAAATACAATCATCCCCTTTTTAACTGAAGCTTGTCTCTCTTGAGACTCTAGTTTTCATTAAAGGCATCCTAAACTTAAAACTTCATCAATTATACTTCTGTCTCCATATTTTAGATCCATTCACAAACTTCCAGTCAGATATTGTTTACAATGATCATTATTTCAACTTTTTAAATTTATTGTATACTAGCTGACTGCTGACTAGCTTCACTATTGCTAGACTTGAGGGCCACATTTAAGCATAGGCTATCTAGGCTGTCGCCTAGGGTCCGACAGGGGCCCACAAAGCCTAATATGAATGCATTTCAAAGTTTGTATTTAGTTAAAATTAGATTTTAACATTTAA
This sequence comes from Vandiemenella viatica, assembly GCA_031002005.1. Taxonomy (NCBI): domain Eukaryota; kingdom Metazoa; phylum Arthropoda; class Insecta; order Orthoptera; family Morabidae; genus Vandiemenella; species Vandiemenella viatica. Next base: position 52,503,938 of record CM061918.1, on the reverse strand, counting down.
ATTTTAACTGCTGTTTCATTCAAGTTCATTGCAGTGGTTTTGGATATACAGTGTTTTGGGTGATTCCATTTGGCATATATACAAAAATAAATCTGTTTGTTTTGGAGATATATGCTAAACGCGGAAAAGTTACACATGTAAATCAGTCTTAAGACAGGTGAAAGGGGAGAGCAGATGCAGTTTTGTAAACATCATTTTCACTTATTTTAAAGCATATGTGTGCAAACTTTCTTTGATAGGAATAAAAACTGTAGATACATTTGTTGTCACAAATTCTTTAAAATAATTTTTAAAATTCAAGTTCGCTTTTCTTGGTCAGCAAGTGTCCAATTGGAATCAGACCAGTGCTGTTTAACGGGAAATGTTGTATACTCTAAGAATATCGCTATCTACTTTGGCCACCATTTCCGAGATATTTAAAAAAAAAACTGAACGGTTTCAAGCGTAAATTTTGATTAATTAGGGTCGTGTGGGAGAGGGGGTGGGTTTTTGTAAACCAAATGTAGACAGTATTTTTCTCTTTGCTTTAATGAATATGAGTGCAACATTCCATCGAAATATAAAAAAGGACTGTGAGTTTGTGTAAGGAAAAATGGAAATTAAGAGAAGAGGGTGTGAAGGGGGAAAGGGGTTGTTATTTGGTAGCCAAATATACAGTATTTTTCTGTTTGTTTCAAAGTATACATATGCAACATTTCATCAATATCAGATAACAACTATTGGTATGTATAAAGAACATTGGCAAAAAATAATGGGTGGAGGAGAGGGGTGAAGTCCATGCAGACTAAATATAGTATTTTTCTCTTTGCTTTAATGTATAAATGTGCAAAGTTCCTTCCAAATCGAAAAAAAAAAACCTGTTTGCGTAAGGAACATTGGAAATTAAGAGAGGAGGGAGAGTGGGGTTGGGGATTTTGCAACCAGATGTACACAGTATTTTTCTATTTGTTTTAAAGTATGCATGTGCAAAGTTCCATTGATACATACAGTATAAGAAACAGTGGCAACAATTAGGTGGCTAGGGTAAAGGGTGAGAATAGTTGACTTTTTTAAACCAAATATAGACCGTATTTTTTTTCTTTGCTTTGCTCCCTGTTTTAAAGAGTTCATATGCAAAATTCCTGTGTGTGAGGGTTTGGAAGAGACTATACTAGCCTTTTTCAACCTGTCCTTCATGTGTTGTACCCTGTTTGCACGGATGAGGCTCTGGCGACCAAATGATTCCCGGTATAAGGAGTCACCCACTGTTTGCCAATGGCCTCTGAAAGGACAGTGAAAGAGTGGGGAGTGGTCCAGGGCACCCTCTTGCCATTGTGGTTGGAAAAGGCCACTAAAGGTGGATGAATCAGAAATGATCAACTGCATGGGGATGCAGATGGCAACAGGTAACCACTGCATTAAAGAACCAAAGGGTATCCCGAGGACATGTAATCCTCTCAAATTTATGATGATGGCTTCTTCGTGGGTAAAATATTCTGGAGGTAAAATAGTTCCACAATCGGATCTCCAGGTGGGGACTGCTCAGGGCGGAGTCATCAGAATGGATAGAAACATTCTACGAGTCGGAGCATGCAATATTAGAAGTCTGAATATGGCAGGTAGGTTAGAAAACCTAAAAAGGGAGATGGAAATACTTAAGTTAGATGTTGTTGGGTTTAGCGAGATTAAATGGAAGGACGCACAGGATAATTACCACACAAGCTGTTAATGGAGTAACTGGTGTAGGATGTGTAATTAATAAGAGAGTAGGGAAGTGGGTGAGTTATTATGAACAATTTAATGACAGGATTATTTTGATGCATTTTGAAACTAAGCCCGCCCCAACCACATTAGTACAAGAGTATATACCAACGTCACAGGAAGATGATGAAGAAATAGAGAAAATATGCACTGAAATTGAAGAATTAATCAAATATGTGAAGGGGGAGGAAAATCTAATAATCATGGGTGATTGGAATCCGATAGTGGGAGAAGAAAAGGGGGGGGGGAATACTGTAGGAAGTTTTGTTCTAGGAGAAAGAAATGAGCAAGGAAGCAGCTTGTTAGAATTTTGTGAAAGATATAAGGTAGTAGTGGCAAACACACTGTTTAAGAACCATGCAAGATGGATATACACCTGGAAACATCCTGGGGATACAGGCAGATATCAGCTAGATTATATCATGCTCAAACAGAGATTCAGGAATCAAGTTCTAGACTGTAAAGCGTACCCGGGAGCAGACATAGACTCTGACCATAATTTGATAATAATGAAGTGCAGGCTGAAATTTAAGAGAATAAGGAAGCAGTATAAACAGAACAGACTGATAGCGAATAAACTGAAACTATCTACCACAAGAGAAAAATTTGCAGAAATGATAGACTGAGGTCTAAGGAGTAACTCTGAAAGGAGCTCAACCGAGGACGAATGGAATACATTAAAGACCGAAATAATGAAAACTGGTAAAGAAACATTAGGATTTAGGGAACAAGCTGCCCAAAAATGTTGGATCACAGAAGAAATTTTGGAACTGATGGATCAGAGAAGGTACAAAAATGCTCAGTTTGAAGCAGGAAGAGTACAATACAGGCAATTTAGAAATCAAATAAACAAGAAATGCAAAAAAGCAAAAGAAAAATGGCTAGAACAAAAGTGTGATGAAGTGGAAAAGGAAATGGTCATAGGTAAAATAGATGTTGCATATAGAAAGATCAAACAGAATTTTGGAGAAATTAAGAAAAGAGGAGTGAACATTAAAGCTCCCAATGGGAAACCTCTTTTAAGCTCATACGATAGAGCTAACCGATGAACAGAATACACTGAGAAATTTTATGATGGGGACAACTTGAACAATAGTGTAATGGAAAAGGAAGGCGATGTAAACATTGATGACTTAGGAGATCCTGTTTTGAGGACAGAATTTAAGAGAGCTCTGAATGACTTGAAAGCAAATAAGGCAGTTGGAATTGATGAGATACCTGCAGAACCTCTTAAATCCCTAGGAGAAGAAGGAATCGAAAGAATATTCAAGCTGGTAACAAAAAGTTATGAAACCAGAGAAATTCCAACTGATTTTAATAAAAAAAAGTGATCTTTACACTTCCGAAGAAAGCACAAGCCAACAAATGTGAGAATTATCGCACCATTAGTCTAACATCATATGCTTTAAAATTACTGACCAGAATAATATACAGAAGAATGGAAAGGGTAGTAGAAGACATAGTAGGTGAAGATCAGTTTGGGTTTAAGAAAAATCAGGGTACAAGGGAAGCAATTCTGGCTTTAATACTTGAAGGCCAGATCAAGAAAAACAAAAATATGTTTATGGCATTTGTTGATTTAGAAAAAGCTTTTGATAATGTTAGGTGGGACAAGATGTTCAAAATTTTAAAGAAAACAGGTCTAAAGTATCGACATAGAAGAATAATTTATAAACTATATAAGAATCAAGTGGCTGTAATAAAAGTAGAGAATCATGAGAGCAAGCATCAGTTACAAAGGGTCTGAAGCAAGGTAGTAGTCTGTCCCCATTAATATTCAACTTGTATGTAGAGGAAGCAATAAAGAAATTAAAAGAAACATTTCCATGTGGCATAAGTGTTCAGGGAGAAAAAATCAGTATGCTACAATTTTCTGATGATATTGTCTTGTTAGCAGAAAGGGCTAAGGATATTGAGAAACTACTGAAAGTCATGAACAAAATACTGAAGGAAGATTTTGGACTGAATATAAATCAAAGCAAGATTAAAGTGATGAAATTTAGCAGAAATTATACCAATCACAGTAGATTAAATATAAAAATTGGCACTAGTAAAAAGAGCCTTCATGAAAAAGAGAAATCATTTAGTGTCAAATATTGATCTAGGAATTAGAAAAAAAAAAAACTGTAGGTGGAGCATAGCACTTTACGGTAGCGAAACACTGACTTTAGGAATACTGGAAAGAAGGAAAATTGAAGCATTTGAAATGTGGTGCTACAAAAGAAAGCTGAAAATTGAATGAACAGACAAAGTAAGAAATGATCGAGTTTTGGAAATGATGGGTGAGGAAAGAAGTTTGTGGAAGAAGCTTACAGAAAGAAGAGACAGGCTGGTAGGTCAAATTTTGAGACATGCTGGATTGGTTAATTTGCTGGTGGAGGAAACACTCGAAGGTAAGAACTGTAGAGGGAGACAGAGATTAGAATATATGAAGCAGATAATTGAGGACGTAGGTTGTAAGGGATACGTAGAGATGAGGAGGTTAGCACAAAATAGGAAGGGATGGAGGATTGCATCAAGCCATTTGAAAGACTGATGACTGAAGAAGGGCCATAGGCTCGAAAATTATATTTTATTCTATGAGTGTACGTATTTTTTTCGTGTATCGACACCGCAAGAATCCTCTTCTATGATAAGCGGTGGTTTTTCTCTTATCAAAATGTTTAATATATATATTATTTTAAATAACAGGGTTCATAGAGTGAAAAAAAAATACAATTTTACTTGTTTAGTGGCAAACGTGGTTGTACAGAAGAAGGTAAGCGTAAAGTGAATATTTTTTTTTTATTATTTAATTGCAATGGAACAAATGTCCCAATGGTGATTTCACTCCACATCCCTTCTTTCATGTTGCATTACTTAGATTTTTCTTATTATTCTAACATTCCTTGATTGTAATAACCCCACTCAACTACTTCTCTCTTTATAAATTTTAATCTCTTTCAGTGTTTCTGGTTTGCTCATCATTTCTGTTGGTAATTTGTTCCAATCCCTTACCTACGAAAGAAAATTTTCCCACTTCCTTATGCCTCAAATCAAGTGCTAGCTTACGGGAGTGCCCTCATTTCTTCTCTTCCATGCACTATTCCCAATTCTTCTACTAATATTCTTCTATAACCTCATCACCTATATACACCTTATACATTCACAGCATTCTCTAATCCATCTCCGGTCTTCCAATTAATCTCTCCCCAGCTGCTGTATCATATCAGTAATTTTCACAAACAAACCTAGCTGCCCTTCTTCTCACACCCTCCTGTATGATACATAAATTGTGGGTCCCTTACAACCCCACCACATTCAAGCAATGGACTGGCCAATGTTTTCCAACTCAATTCCCTTACTTTTCTGTTACACTGTCTCATCAATTAACAAAGGATTTTGAAACCTCTCTCTACCACATGCCCAACTGAGTTTACTATCAAATATTATGCCAAGATATTTCCACGTAACATATTCAACTCAAAAATCCCTCCACTTATTATAATTACTACTATTATTATTATTATTACTCCGCAATTCACTAAAAGTGTGTGGCGGAGGGTACATTGCACCTATCCGAAAGGGTAATAGTTTGGAAGGAATATACGGGATATGGCAAGAGGCACCCATGGGCTAATATGAGGAACCATCCTAGCATTTGCCTGGAGTGATCCGAGAAAACCATCGAAAACCCAAATCAGGATGGCCAGAGTACTTTATTGAAAGCTACTCCTGTCGGATTTTAGGTTTACTCGCCCGGTAAATCCTTTCTATTCTATTCCCTAATCGCTTGTGGGAAAAATTAGTACAGAAATGAATTGGTTGTGGCCCTGATTTCTCTTATCTTATTTTCGCGGTCATGTCAAGGTATGAATGTTCCTGGTAGCAATATTTGTTTGCTGTCATTCGGAAATACATCAGTCATGAATTTTTCAATTAGTTTTTGTCAAGAGCAATGCCTTCGGTGTTCCAGGTCTTCACAACCTAACTCCTTCAACATCACACTTACGCTTTCCCTCCAACTATATATATGAATTGGGTGGCTCTTATTTTTGACATTCTCTAATGCCTCCATTAACCCCTTTTGATGGGGAACGCATACAGAGCAACAATATTCTAAGTGAGGACACACTAGTGACTTACACGCAATCAATTTAACTTCTGGAGTGCATTATTTTAAATTATGATCTAGAAATTAGAGCATACAATTTGCTTTCCCAATTACATTCTCCATATGCTCATTCCATGACAAATTGTTACGAATTATTACCCCTAGGTATTTAGCAGAATCTAAGAACAGTACCACTAACTGTATTTTCAGTGCTAAATGGTGTCACCTTTTTACTTACACGCAAGACTTGGCAATTTTTAGTTTTTAACTCCAACTGTCAGTTTCTGCACCACACAATTATTTTCATAATATCATCGTTTAACAAAGTGCAGCCGTCCTGGGTTTTGATTTCACGATAAATAATAGCATCATTGGCAAATAATCTTTTCATCCCCCTTATTATGTTGCACAAATCATTAGTGTATATGAGAAACGACACAGGCCCTATCACGCTTCCCCAGACCTCACCTCGGTAAATGATGAACTCTCACCGTCGAGAACTACACACTGTTCTGTCCTTGAGAAAGTCTGCAACCCAGTCGCATATTTGTCTAGATATGCCGTAACCACAAAGTTTCATAAGTAACCTAGTGTGAGACACAGTGTCAAAAGCTTTTTTAAAATCTAATAGATCTAAATCAACCTGGGATTGCTCATCTATAATACGGCACAAGTCATGAATTAGAAGTGCAAGTCGTGTTTTGCAGCATCGGCCTTTTCTGAAGCCATGTTGATTTGGATTTAAAAGCTCACCTTCATCCAAAAACCGCATGAATAGATGATATGTTCTAAAAGCCAGCAAAATATTGAGGTTAACGTGATCGGCCTATAATTTTGAAGATCATTAACATTCCCATTTTTAAACACTGGACTTACGATAGTGGTCTTCCATTTGGCTGGTGTTTTTCCTTGATCCAAGGAGGTGGTATCTAATTTCATTAAGTACAGTACAATATCCTTTGTGTACCTACAGTACTTATAATTAGAAATAAATTTTATTGATTTATTTGTGTACCTAATTAGCTCAAACTTTTCTAAACTGTATCTTCACCCCTGCCAGTTATCCTTTACAAATCCCCTTGTAGTTGTTCACAGTCCTCTCCCATGTGTAAGGTTTTATCATCAGCAAATAGCCTAACTCCTAAACCACAAAACAAAATCATTCATCATAATAATGAACAGCAGTGATGCTATAACACTACCCTGTGGCACTCCCATTTTCACTTCCACTTCTTTTGATACTACATTTCCTATCCTAACAGACCCACAGGCATGGCCCCTGAGAATTAAGGTGTCACATATTGAACTGGGGATGTTTAGCAGGGCAAGATCAAGTCCTGGTCGCTTCGAACCAGCGATTATAAAGGCAAATGCCATGACAGTCCCCAATCTCCACATTGTAAGTTACACATTACACAGACAGATGACAACATATCCACTGCCCCCACCAACTGCGACAAGACTAGCAAGCCCTTTCTTTGACAAAGATGCATGCTCCAAAATACAGTAGCAGACGCAAACTAGGGTAAAGTGCTCTAGAACTCTTTGATTTCTACCTTTTAAAAATATCTCTTAACAATTTTGTGACATTCAATATCTCACAGATGTGGATGATTACCCCTACATAGTAATTCAAATGAAAAAATAATATAATTGGAATGATTTTCTGTTTCCCTACCCATTATGTTAAGTGCAGTAAAATCTTATTGCACTTGTAGATGATAGTGATTGCATGAGTCAAGAGTTGTAGTTCATTTGTTTTATTTTTACTTATGACTTGACGCCTCATTGATGACGAGGTAGTTAGAGGTGGGATGGGACTGGGGACAAGGAACAGGAAGGAATTTGGTCATGGCCTTTTGAAGGAAGCATTCACCTGGAGTGATTTGGGGAAACCATGGAAACCCCAACTCTGGATGCCCGGACTGGAATTCAAATTGGTGTCCTCCCGAATGCGAGGCCAGAGCATTAACCGCTCACCCATCACGCTCGGTATAGTTCATTTGTATCATGCTTCGGAGGTGATAAAAGGGAGAGGTTATGACCCAGACTTGAGACTATTATTTTAAAAGATACCGAGGGAACTACTGCCAAGTTAACTGTCCCCATCCAACAAACAAATCAACATCAACATATCAGCACACTACTGAGACATTTGGAAATTAACCTAGGCTTTGGTAGCCAATAAGGTGTTGAGAATTTGTGCATCACCACTTACAAATTGGCCAAATATTGAAGAAGAATAAAATTCCATGGCTTAGCCAGTTAAAACACCCAGTCTGCACCTCATAACATTAGTGAGGAGATTGGCGATGAAACAATGCAAAGGTTAAATAATTCAAGAGATGGAAAGTTGATTATATTGACGACCTGGAGGGAAAACAAAGAATTTACTTGCAATAAACTAAGTTAAGAAAAATAAAGACCAAGTATTGAGCATAATAATTAATAATGGGAACACTGTCTGTGTGTTTACAGAACCAATTACAGTAGGTTCCATCTATAATACACTTTTCCATTACTGTAATCTCCTAACACCAACATATGCCATCTCCTTGTGTTGATTGATTCTTTGTCACCCATTGTTATACACTCTACGATAGTTATTCTACACAGCTTCAATATTTGTTGCCAGCCATTGGTGAAAACTAAGTTCCGTGATGTGTTATTTTTGTGAAGGTAGCAAAATTAGGCTTCATTTATACCCAAAAAAATAATAATTTAAAAAAATGGTGGAACAAATACTGCATCCACCAATATGGGATATCTTACTTATGAAACATTTAACATTTTTTACTAAAGTCAAAAGGTTTTTATAAGAATAATCATTTTGTTTATTGATAGTAATCTTGCTGTTTGGAAATAACTGATCTAATACCAAGTCTAGAGATTTCTTAATAACAGTTTTCAGATCTCTAGTCTTTTACATACTAACTAGTAATGTAAGAAAGAGAAACCTTTTTTTCCAGATATGATGGCAAGTTACAAGCCACTAACAACTTAAAGCAAAACACTTTATGGTTTAAACTCTTTGGTACTAGAAGAACATGATGTTTGCTGGATGGAAGCCACAGAACAAATCAGGCTCATATCGATTCCTGTCAACTGGACAGTTTAAATGGGAATATATAAACCATAATTAAGACTTTTGGGTGCCAAACAACACAGAACTCTCCAAAAACCTTTTTGGAACAAAACTTTCCAGGAGTAAACCCTTTGTCAGCAAATGAACAGAAAGTGCACTCAAGTTGCTAATCTGCGACGTGGCAGCTTAGTAGGTGAATGGGGAGTACTTACGAGAGGAAAGAATTGAAATATGAGTGGATCAAGTGTAAAGGAGAACATGCTTGAAGTGAATAGTAGATTTGAAGCATAAGGTTGTGGAAAAATTTTCTGCTGTAGCTGAGGGAGTAGGGACTGAAATAAATCACCAAAGGAAACGCTTAGTAATTTACCAGAAACATTTAAATAATGAATGGCAAAGTGGTTGATGAAATTGAGCCAAAATAATTTATTATTTAAAAAAATAATTAAATAAGAAAGTAGGCATATTGGGAATTTGGACTTGGGAATATGCACTATCGCAGATAAACTAAATAAAAGTTACAGATAGTAGTTGCTAATGAAGCAGAGGTAGGAAAAAAATAGTAAAAAAATGTTGTACTTGTGTTCTTTATCTTTGAGAGTAATAAGTTGTCTCTAATATTAATTTAATTGCTATACTGTATATGTTCTGATGGCAATTTCCTTAAACCTCTCCTTACTCCTTTATTATTACTGTACTTTTTTTATCTTGTACATTTATTGAAACACAACCTTGTATACAAATACCAACCTGCTAATGCTTCTAAACCATCCTATAGCACCTTCCGTTGTAATAGGCCTCATTACAAATGTACATTCCTTCCGCCAAAACCTACTGTGACCAAACCGTTGGCAAAACCCACCCAATACTGCATGTTCCAAGTCTCGTCTCATATACCAGCTCACCTGCCACCATTTCCAGGTATCTCACACTGGTCTCCCCATGAAACAGTTATCCATCAGACTGAATGGTCACCGACAAGTCTTTATGTCCGCTAACCTCTAGCTATCTCTTGATTTCTGATCGCCATAGCAACTTACATTTCTTTGCTATAGGAGTAAATATGTCAATTTTTGTTTAATCTCATGGCACAAAAATATGGAGTTCGTATGAAATGTTTCTGTTCTGTCACACTCTGTCTTGCTCACTATTTTCTATACTCTTAATTCATTAATTCCATTGTCTTCCTCAAGGCCTCATCCCTTACAGTTTCAGATTATGCATTTTCTTTGTGATCCTTCCATCACTCAACCTCCTCTTTGTAGTCTTGATCTTTCAGTTCTGTACTGTACCGTATGACTCCTGCTTTGCTTACATGCTCATTCTGCATCTTCTTGTTTCACCAATTCTAAATCCCTGAACTTTCATTTGGCTCAAAAGACTGTGTTCCATAAAGTATTAGTTATATACAATAAATTGCTTCTACAAATAAAAGAATCTGTGTATGTTATGAAGATTTAGTGAAAGAGTTGGTACTTGGCTGGAAAGCTATGCATGAAACATGATTATGTAAAAATTATGATACTGAAGTAGTTTTCTCTGTTAAGATGTTTTAAATTAATGTGGTGTTCAAAACTAGTGTGTTTATAAACTTGTTAAATGTAGTAGTCAAAAGCTATTTGTAAACAAATAATAACCTTTTCCTGTAATCAAGAGGTATTTTACAGTCATTGGCAGTATTTCTTTATGTAATCAGCACAAGAATTTCTTGTCAGTTTATATTTGAGTAGTCACCCTACTAGGAAATTATAAACAGTGTGGGAGTTGAAGATCAGAAAACACTGATTGCATAACTGCACCTATGGGAAACAACTTGTGAATGCCTTCTAATTTTATCAGTTGATGGACAGATGGCACTTGGAAAAGCAGAGAAACTCATGATTACTTCCTCACAACTTACATTTTTCTGGGAATAAATTAGTCGATTCAATGATTTTTGTTATTATGTAATACGCACAAGAATTTCTTGCCAGTTATCATGGTAATGGCTAATCTACTATGAACTACGAGTAGGTAATGAAAAGAAAACACAATCAACAGAGCATCATCAGTAGGTGGCAAATTTTTAGCGGCTTTTACTTTTATTGTTGGATTCATGACACAGAAAGTAGGGAAATACTTCAATTGCGATGGAGTGCACGATCTGGTGGCAATTTCCCTACATCCACCTACTTTGGCCTTCTTCAAATTTCAACTTTAAATTCTTTCAACGTTTTTGGTAAATTATTCATCATTTCTCTTGGTAACTTGTTCCAGTCCCCGACTCCCTTACCTATGAAAGAAAATCTTCCTACAATCTTGTTCCTGAAATCAAGTGCTAGCTTGTGGTCATGGTCATCTTTTCCCTTTGATGTGTTACTCCTAATTCTTACACCAATATCTTTCCACACCTAACACCAATTGCAGTTTCTGCTTTTCTGAGAACACATTAGTGAACTAAATGGAATTTTTCCACATATTAATCCCAACAAAACGTCTTTCAGTGTTACAGCTATCTAGTAGGCGATCGACACAGCTGAGCAGAAAACCGTTAATCGTTAATTAATGAAGTTAACAAAATTGCAAAAATTTAACTGTTAAGTTAACGTCTTCTTAACTTCCGTTAACTTGAACTACCATTAAATTTAGTCCGTTACATTTGTAGTCGACATCATTTGGTATGTTTGAATTGCACGCCACGCCACGCTTGTACGTTCCGCGAGTTGGATGATGAATGGATTAGGTAATACAAAGTGTGAGTGTGATACACATACAGTTGTTACGCTAGGCATGGCATGAGTGTGGGCAGCAAATCTAGAGTTTTGGAGCGTTTCCATTTTACTTCTGCAAACCGGCACTCACTACTTGTTTCTAATTCGATTGGTGATTGGTTTTGATATTTTTATAATCTAATTGTTTTACTGCCAGGAAAATGTCACTTTTTAGTTGGTATTGGTTTGGTGTTCATTAGTGAAATAACTTAAACTGACATTCGTCAAATGATTACGTTATGGAATCTTAATCTCTTGAATCTGTAAGTGAACGCAGCAACTCTAACAAAACAACGAGAATAATAAAAATCCTTGGCCATTTTCATACAATTATGTTGCATTTAAATCCAGACAGAGAACAGTTGATTTAAGAATGCAAATTGTGTTTGCCTTAACTTTCTACAACCAAGGCTCACATGTCTAGCCTTAGTGATCTTTAAAAAAAAAAACATATGAAGAGGATGCATATGTCCAATGATGAACAGTTTGAAGAAAACGTAAAAGCAGGGCCAACTCGTGAGAAAAAAGAAAAATAATTCCAAGCCTTCTTCAAGTTCTGTGACTACTTCTGATGTAGATAGTAGCAGAACTGATTTGCTTTCATCTCCATCTGCTAATAAAAGTTTATGTCAATAAAACATTTGGCATTGTAGCTACCGGCACCGTCGTATTCCAAGCTGGTCTTGCCAACAAGATTCCACTATAAGCAGAATAATCTGATACATATGAGAAGCTGGTTAAAATGTTGAACTCCAGTTAAAACTCAATTTCCAGACAGACATTGGGTAGACATATTATTGATTCACATCACGGTACATACCACCTTGATATTGCTCGCAGTAATCCCTTTTGCAATACATAAACATCAGATCCACTTCTGGGTGGTTAACTGTTAACTTGCATTAAATTTTCAAAAATGTAACGCTTTAACGATTATCAAAGTTAACTTTTTAAGTAGCAGATGAACGATTAATGAAGTTAACTTTTTTTACTAACCTATGATCATCGACTACGAAACTATGAATTGTGAAAAGGTAATTAATGGTGAACAAAGGGAACAGAGTGGCATCTACAGGAGGCAACTTGTCAACAATTATTGCTTTTATCCTTTTGTGGGACTAATTAATTTGCCAAAAAGCAGGGATATTCTTCATCAACTCCTCACAGTTTCTGCTTTCCTGGAGATACCTCAGTGAATGTTGTCGTTATTTTTCTTATGTAATCAGTATAACAATTTGTTGATACAGATTCTTAAACTTTGGAGTGATCGAGTAACTCTTCATCATTTGCACAAGAATTTTAATAGTTATAATTTTAGGTAGCTGATCTACTAGGAAATTATGAGCTGCCAGGGGGTGATGAGAAGAAAGTGCAGGCAAAAGAGTTGCACCTTCTTGCAAGTAACTTTTCAGTGCCTGTTACATAGAATATTAACACAAAGATAGTGCTGCCAAAAGGTAGGGAAACTCTTATTTAGTTCCTCACAGTTTCTACGAGTGAGACTGGGAAAATTCTTTACCATCTGTATAAATTCCTGCTTTCCTGGGAATATATCTATGAATTTTAATGATATATATTTATATATACACACACACACACACCAAACACTTAACAATGTTGAAGGGAGGAGGGCAGCAGCAACACAAAACAATACACAAAAACAGAAAACACAATATTTCGGGTTAAACCCTTTGTCAAGTTAAAAGAAGTAAGCAGATGAGTTTGTGCAAGTCTTGCGGTCAAGGTATATATTCCTATTAGATAATGTTATTGTGGTAGTGGCTATTCTACATGGAAACTATGCACTGCAAGGAGATAATGAATAGAGAACACAGGCAACGATCTATTGAAGGAAACTTTTGAACATCTGTTAATTTTGTATGCTGATGGGCAGACAGAGAAAAGTAGGGGACCTCTTTGCCATCTCCTAACGGTCAGCTGGTGTCACTGCTGGATGAATAGCTCCATGTGGTTGGCGGTCGTAGCACCTTCGAATAATGATACAGTTGTACTTCCATCTCACTAAGGGGGCCGGATGAGAGTTTATCTTCTCTCATGAGGGCGTTTTATCAGTAAATCTTCTGCGAAACTGTTCTCTGATTGCCTTATACAAAAATCTGGTACCGAAATTGTAAAGGAGAACTTTTGAAAGAATATAAGTCTTGTGTACAGTGAACTTATTTCAATACTACCTTTCACTTTTGGTGCGTAACAAGCATGTGGCGATCAGTTCATTTAAAAATTGTGTATACCATAGGCTATGGTCATGAACATGTTTCACATCTCAGAGGTCATTCCTCATCAGGGATCCATGGAACAAGATTGATAAATAAAAAAATAAAATAAGTTCAGGCACTGCTTCACTGTCACTTGACAGTTTCTGATTTAAAAAAATATAAAAAACCCACTCTCTCTCCCTCTTTACATCCATTAATTTTTTATACAAACCCACGTTTTTTATCCATTTTCAATAGAACTATGCACATGGATACTTTAAAATAAAGAGAAAAATACTGTCAACATTCGGTCTGCAAAAGCCAAACACCTCTCCCTCTTTCCATCCCCTTAATTTTTGTCAATGTTCTTTATACAAAGCTACAGTTACACAATTTGACCGATCACCATGAAAGTTGGCATTTATATGTATTTTTTCATGGAGAAGGTTTCTGACCAATAAAATAAGAATAAAATAGTCATCGTCTCTTCTCCATTACACCCCTTAATATTTATAAAAACCCACAGCTTTCATCCAGTTTTGATGGAATTTTGTACACTATTATCTTAAAAGAAATAAATAAATACAGTCAGCTTTTGGTTTTCAAAAACTGAAAAAACCTCCCCCTTTCCACCCTCTTTAATTTTTGTTAATGTTGTTTATAAGAAGCTGCAGTTAGCACTGTTTGATTAATCAATATAAAACTTGGTACATATATGTATTTTTTTTTAAGGAAAAGATTTCTGATCAAAAAATACCAAAACCAACCACTCTTCCCCTTTAGTCACCTTAATTTTTGTACAAACCCACATTTTAATCAGATTTTGATTGAACTTTGCATGCATATACTTTAAAAGAAAAATACTATCCAGATTGATTTTACAAAAACCCAAACCCTGTCTCCCTTTCCATCCCCTAAATTATCGTCAATGTTCTGTATACAAAGTTACAGTTTCTATCCGATTCTGAGGGAACTTCGCACACGCATACTTTAATACATACAGAACAATTCTGTTTCAATTTAGTTTGCAGAAGCCCAACCCCTCCTTCGTTTACCCTCCTCCCCCTCTTAATTTCCAATATTCTTTATAGAAACCCACAGTTTCTATCAGATATTGATGGTACAGTGCACATATACACTTAAAAACAAAGAGAAACAGTGTCTACATTCTGTTTACAAAACCCAACCCCTCACTCCCTTGCCTCATTTAATTTTTGCAAATATTCTTTAGACAAATCAACAGCTTTTATCCAGTTTCGATGGAACTTTGCACATGTATACTTTAAAATTATTCGAAAAATACTCTCCACTCTAGTTTTACAAAAACCAAATTACTCTACACCTCCTCAATTGTTTTTTTTATACATACCTACAGGTTTTATCTCTTATCTGATATAAATGAAAATTTGCACAAGTATACTTTACATCAAACAGAAAAAGACAGTCTATATTTGGTATACAACAGCCCTAAACTCTTCCGCTTTACACCCACCCCTTCTAATTTCCAGTGTACTTTACAGAAACCCACAGTTTTAAATCCTGTCAAAATCAATTCAGCTATTTTTAACTTATGGCAGAATATTCATAAAATAAATGTATCCTAATGTCTCTACATGTATGTCAAATTTTAACTTAGATTCCAAGCTTTCATGTTGTAAAAACGCATTAAAAATCTATATTTTTTTCATGATTCCGGAACAAACAGATATATTCCAGGTACAGATTTGTGTATGTGGTATGTATTAATGCCTAGATGTTACATGTTTAGATTATAGAGCAGCAGCTTTAACAAGTATTGTTATTAGGCTGAAACACAGCCTCGACCAAACTGTAAACTGACATTCCTTATTACTGCATTCAATTAATCCTTTTCTGGAAATTGTTGGGGTATATCATGCCAGATTTTTTTTTAAAGCAAGCATCTTAACTACTGCACTACCAGGAAGTTCACAAAATGAGTACTGCTTATAATTTTAAAATAACCTTATACCTTGCTTAAAAGAAAATAAATGTAAATGGACTATATTTTAAATTACCATTATTGAAATGTTTTCATTAATCAGTTATTTTTAGAGTCGGTGCCAGCCAAAGTAAGAAAAATAAAACAATAATTATAATAATACATAAAAACTCATTTTTCTACTTACCGATGATTAATGCTGGGAACGTGATTCAACAAAACTGAAACATACAGATGATACACCGATATTATACTAACTGTAAAGCGTTTCCCACACGATGTAGCCTACCAACTGACAATGTAGTGCCAGATATATGCCTTGACAACCAACAAGGCCGAGCCACAGATTAAAATACTGTCTAATTTGAAAAAAATAAACAATATCTGCCTCACTACATGCTGTAAAATATTCGGAATTTTTGTTTGTGCTCCTCGTGTCGCCTCGAGCAGCAAATTAAGTTCCTCACGATGTGACAGCTGGGCACTAGCTCTAAAAATAACTGAATAGTGTAAACATTTCAATAATAGTAATGTAAAATATACTCCATTTATATTTATTTTCTTCTAAGCAAGGTATAAAGTAATTTTACATTTTTTAGTGCGTGTGGTTTTTAAGGCAGTTTTTGTTTTATTGAAACAATTATTTTATTATATTTTAAATGAATTATAACTGCAAAAAATATAATTTTAATGAAAATATTAAATTATATTATGGTGTGTTATATGTAAACAGTTTTATAACTGATTTCGATATTGAAGGAGGTTGAAGACCATTTTATATATACTGTATTGTACTTATGTGCAAAAATACAATAAGAAATGCGCCTGATAAAGTTTATTTTTATGTCCTGCGAGATGCAAATGTAAGAAAAAAAAAGTAATATATGGCTATGAGAAGATGTAAAGAACCCTCAACTAGTTGTTTATATTGCCGTGAATATCATTTTAATGCAAGGACATAATGTAGTTATATTAAAGTTGTTAATACATAACAATTCATTACCTATTTAAACTAATCATAACTTAATTTACAAAAGTTTAATAGGTACATTTTCCAAATCTTATTATTCAACCTTAATCCAAAGCAACTATGAAACTTGTAAAACCCACAAAGGAGACCATCAGACATTTTAAAAATTGATTTCAATAACCTGAATATATGTTGAAGGGTATGAACTCATGACTTTACGAGGCCATATCACTTAATGCTTGAATTGGCTGATAATCATATGTCTGTGGTACCGTTCTTTCTTCAAAAGCACCATAAATTTTTTTTAAAAAATTAAATATCTTAATTGCAAAATTTGGCATGTATTACCTTACAATTGGCGTGGTGTGCTGGTAAGATGTCCATTCCCTAATTTTCCCAGGTTCCAATCTTCACAGTATCAGATATTTTTATTGAGAATTTGTTGAGCATGATATTTTTTTTTTAATGTGTCAAATTATAAAAATTACATTAATTCTAACAGATACAATAAATGCAGTTTCGGCCAGTATATTAACAATGACTTCCTAATATGGCTCGCCAATAGCCATTGAAATTTCATCAAGTACGTTATTTTATTTTAAACCATTTATACCCCCACCATTTCTCAAAATTAAACATATTGAAGAAAAAAAAAAAAGTAAATACAAATAATAATAAAATAAAATAAAAATCGATCTTCTCAATGTTACATACTTTGTTTAAAATCTTGACGACATACAAGTATAGAAAAGAGAAAAATGAAATAAAGTAAAAAAATAATACCTATTTCAACTGAAAAAATACAAAAACAATACGCTTATCATCTTACTTGTTCAAAGCTTGTAAAAAATGACGGGCTGAATGGTATGTTCTGGTAAGTCATTTCTTTGCAATTTATTAACTTAGTAAAATTTTTATAAAACAACACGCAATGTAATTCCTTGTCTCTGTAACAAAAACTATTAATTGTCACTCTGGTCCAGGATGCATTTAAGCTTTACCACAAACTCTGCTAATCTACTAGACCTATATTTGAATTACATGCATATTTCCCATTGCCAGTAATTTCATTGTTGGTTACTTCAGCGTGTCCTTCGATTCACATTAGGAGTACGTAATATGTAACTAATGCACTAAAAGTGTAGAAAATATTTCAAACATCTAACATTTAATTACCTTGCAGCTTTCACTCCTCTGATGTCAACGACTGCTGAATCTGAATTTGATGCAAAATATGTTGTCATCATTTTTTAAGAGATTATTTTACAAAACTGCTTCCATTCACTATTTATTATATGAGTATTCTCACAAGTATGCAATATTTCTCCAATTCTGCTGATAAATTACGATAAAACCTAAACATAATCACAAAATTATAAAACCACCTTTTGTTTACAATATGCATATGTACTTTGACATCACGATTATATTCGACCAATAGCATTGCATTTTGTGAAGTTACATTTCCCCTCTATTTTTAACACTTTTGATTAATTAAAATCAATAAATAAAAAGTGAATACATAGGAAAAACATTGTGGCAGTAATTCTGCAGTAATTCTACAGTAATAATGCTTCCTAATAAAAATACTGGGCATATTCCCTATTGTTACATCAACTGATGAGAAGTTGATATGACTCACACCAGCAGTATTACGCAATTCTTGGTCATGCCCACGCTTTCATATGTATTAATCTGTTTGTGAAAATTGCAATATAGCAAGGGAATTCTATTCATAAGCTGGTAACTACAATTAATGCAAAGGATGGCATACAAATTTATAATCTTTATGTGGTTCTAAATGAGAATGTTGCACTCTCCTGCAGGATACACGCCAGGCTTTTATCCAATGGTAGCACAGACAGTTCCTTCCATAAGAGCAGGGGTCTCCAAACTTTTCAGCCTTAGGGCCATACTGATTACTCCAGTAAGTTCCGAGGGCCAAAACCAACATAAAATGAGAAAACTTCAGTAAACTAAACTTAATTTGCTAGGGGGCGTCCGTAATTACAGTAGAGCTAAAAAAAAAGTCTACAATTCGCCTAGCTCTCCGCGGGCCGGACAAAATCTGTCCGCGGGCCGGATGTGGCCCGCGGGCCGTAGTTTGGAGACCCCTGCATAAGAGCATTTCTACAGTACATTGATGAGAGCAGGTAAGGGTGAAAAGGATTGTGTAGTATAGTATGTTTTTCTGTGCTGTGTAAACAAAGATTGAAGAATGGAGAGGCAAATGCATCAGTTGGGCAGCCAAATTTTATATCCTCATCCCACATATGAACCAGAGTCAAATAGCCATATCACCATTTAAATAAATTGACAAAAGGTACCAACATATTTGATACATTCTGATGATCTTTAACAGTTCTGAATGATCATGAGCAACTGATGTAGTCTTATTTATAATAACTTTATGAAAGGCATTGTATCCCACCTAAGTGCCTTTTGATAAAATTAATTAAAAATTATAGCCAATAATTCAAATTTATGAACAAAAGCTGTCATATTGCTTGCAATGTAGTCTTACAGTTTTCTTCAATATCGTCTCCATCATATCTAGTGGCAGCAGTGGTGTTTCTTTATCAAACCACCGAAGAATTCATTCAGGTGAACAGAAAATATATACAGTTTCCTGAAACAGGATGACCACTGCACACCTGAAGGAAGCCTTCAATTGATTGACAGAAGCTATGAAGAACAATCACAATATACAAGATTATACTTATTACAAAATAAAAAATTAATATCACAAACAATAGTAGATAATTGAAGAAGATTCTGATATCATAAATAAATGCAGATTTGAGTAATCTGGTTTATATCTCAGAAAAAATACATTTTATTACCATCATGGGAAAATATCAAATTATTATCAGGTACAACATTTTTCACTATTTAAATTCCAACAAGCAAATATAATTGTACATGGAACAAGAACAACAAAGGTATAACTCAGAATAACAAGCCTTGTCCAGCACTAACACCAAAGCATAATTTCTGCTCATACATATTTACAAACATACTTATAATTGTATTCAGAATCAAAAGAAATCTTACAAAACATAGTGGAATCATTAGTCCCTCACACCTATTTTTGAAAAGGGGGGCGAGGGGGGAAGGAAAAACTTTTCCAGAATTATTATAGCCCATGAATGAATTTCTCAGCTGGTTCATCGATACTAGTATTGGAAAAATATTAAATAAATGGGTAAAATATAAACTAACTCACTAATATGGTTTTATCATTTCCAAAGTCAGCATTAAGTCTTGGGACTTCAAATGCAGACCATATTAGGAGACTCAATGAATATTTTCATTCATGTTGATGACTCCTGAGCAGTCAACCCAGAGATCCAATTAGGGGACTAGTAAACATCCAGAATGATTTACTCAGGAAGAAGCTATTATTACATGTGTAAACTGGAGGAGATTAGATGGACTCTGTACTCCCTGGTTTCCAGTTACCTTCTGCATCTCTATGCCATTTATTATTTCCAATTCATTTGCCATTAGGGACAATTTCCAATACCAAGGGCAAGATAGTGCCCTGGACCACTCCTTGCTCCTCTTTTCAAAGGAAGTTGTCAAGCAGTAGGAGACTTTTTATACAAGGTATGTTTTGTTATCAGAGCTGTGTCTATGCAAACAGATTACACCACATAAAGGACAGTCTGAAATTTTGCTTGAAGAGGTTTATTACCCTCTACTTTTAGAATTTTCAAAGTAAAGTCTTCCAGCATTTAAGTAAATTATCCCAAGTATTTGCTACTTTATTTATAAAAGAAACATTTGTGTGCATGAAATTGATTCCTTGTTTATTGTCACAGTAGTCTTTCAACTTCTGCGTATCACTCCTAATTCTTCCTCCAATTTGTATATACCCATGTCTGATATTACCAGAACAACACCTTTCCAAATTACAGCTGTAAACTTTAATGTAACATCCATAAAATATTTGCACTATGTTTTCATATGCCATGTAGCTTAATTGGAAGATACTGATTACAGTCAAGTTCCAAAGAAAACCAACAATTTTTCTTCGAAGTTACTCAGCCTGTAAGTACCAACAAGGCTACTCACGGGGATTAAAGAATAGCTGCAGTGTGACATTTAAGATTTCATCTACTTCTAATGTCAATGGTCAAGTAGTCTGAAAAAGCCATCAAATAAGGTTTTACTTGTTTAATTTATAAATTTGTTTGGGGTTGGGATAGAGGACAGACGAGCGAGCAAAATTAGGCAACCTTACGAGAGCCACAAGCTGCAAGTAGAGCACGAATCAGCGATTCGGCAATTGTCATGCGCCGAAACCAGAACGCAAGCTGGCATTATGACCAAATGCAGTTAGGTGATGTCAGAGTTTGACCTCTCCAAAGAGTGGGGGTTATCTTAGTAAAACCCTAAGCACAGCTAGCTAGGTCTGTCTGTCTGTTGGTCGAGCTGATAGTCACATTGTGCAGCCGGGGGCCGACACGAGAAGCTACCGGGCTCGGAGCGGAGCCATTGCAGCCCAAGAGATGTTCTACAGCAAACCAGAAGGTAGGCTCTACTGAGAAGAAGTTGGATATGAGACGGATAGGTTCAGTTGTAAGGTTGCTCTATCTCTCCTCGTTCCCATGATGTTGTTGGTGGTTAGCAAGGCGCCACTGCACCAGTTTTATCAGTTCAGAGAGTAATAGTAACAGTAAATGTTATTCACAGCTAAATTCCATGTATGTGTAACCTTCAGAAACCTGATGCGAATAAACATGTAAATATTCAGAAATGATTAACTCTGATTTTCCAAGTAATAATCCTATCACAAGACTCATATCCGACCGAACAATTCGTCGATTTCCATGTAGATGCTTATCCGTGCCTCCCTATGGCAATCTGTCCTTGTCTCACCGCTCGGCTGCACAAAGTGACTTTGAGGGTCATCCCCAAAGGGGTGGCAGCCAAGTCACTACATACCTACAAAGAAATCACCTGTGTTTTTCTTTCTTCTATGCTACGTAACAGCTTTCACCTTTTTATATATCATCTCTGTGTACACCTACTACAAGTTACAAACATCATAGATCTTTCCTCAACTTCCTTAAAATTTGCTTCAAGTTAAAGAAGGAAGTTGTGGTCAGAGCAATGTTCAACAATACCTTTACTTTTGATACACTTATTACTATATTTATTACAGCAAGTAATGGGAAGTTGATAAGGTTCAAAAGAAGGGTTTAAGGCTAATAAAACTGGTAAGGTATGCAGTTCAGTTGGAAATTTAGAACACCTTTCAGAGGCTATAATAAGCAATGTAAGAACTGGTAAACAATATTATTTCTCCGATGAACACCACTATTCAGTTAAACCTGGGTTAGTTGTACCAGGTGTTTCAAAAATAACCGGTATATTTGAAAAATCAATAAAAACTAAATGGGCAGCGATAGAAATACACCGTTTGTTTCAATATGCTTGGGACAACAGTAAATTTTCAGGCAGACAAACTTTCGAAATTAGTTACAATTTTGAATAACAGATGGTGATGCAGGCGATTTGAAACATATAGATGATCATGTGATTGCTTTGGGCTATTCCACACATACAGGAAGCGGCATGGATTGGCCTCCCTATTCGCCAGATCTGAACCCCTGTGACTTCTTTCTGTGGGGACGCTTTAAAGACCAGGTGTTCTGCCACAATCCAGAAACAATTGAACAACTGAAGCAGTACATCTCTTCTGCATGTGAAGCCATCCCGCCTGACACGTTTACAAAGGTTTCTGATAATTTTGTTCATACTACGCCATATTATTGCTGCGCATGGCGGATATGTGGAAAAAAATCTTACTTTAGATTTTTCCAGACTGCAGCGCCATCTGTTGTTGAAAATTGTAACTAATTTTGAAAGTTTGTCTGCCTGAAAATTTACTCTTGTCCAAGCATATTGCAACAAACGGTGTATTTCTATCGCTGCCTGTTTAGTTTTTATTGATTTTTCAAATATACCGGTCATTTTTGAAACACCCTGTATTTGAAGAAATCAATTGAGTGTGATAAACCACCTTCATCCAATAATATACGCTCTGTCAAATTAGTATCAAAATGGTGCAATCCAATGAAGTAAATTCACCAGCCTCACTAAAGCCCAATTCTGTAATTAATTAGTTAACCGGGTCATTGAGAACACTGATTTCTAGAGATCATATGGACCTAGATCTGCCAAACTTTAATACTGTTCAGCAGTCTTCCTTTATCACAAAAAAAAAAAACGTTTACGTGTAAGTTACTTCTATCCAAGTCCCATGATAATTACTTGCTCTCAGCAGATATCTTAAAGGTTTGCCACCTAGTGGTCTTGCAGTATTAGCATTAAAATTGACAAATTGCAAAAGTCCTTAATAAAAGCATCCACAAACCTTTCCTCAACAGAGAAATAGATATGCAAGTTTCATACCCAATTGCCTTTAGATAAAATTAATTACATCAGAAAGACCATAACTCAAATCTGTAATCAAAAACAATTGACACAAAGATAGCTTTTAATTAACTCTTCAGTTTTCTGTGTTCCTTAATGGTGTTTATCTACCAAACCAGTGAAAAATTCATTCAGGAGAATGTTTATATTTATTCCGATTACTATCCAAGTGTCTCCACCCTGGGATCTAATTGGAGGACTAATAATATTATTTATAATATTTAATTAAATTGAGATGGAGCGCACGCACCGCTGGCAATTTCCTTACACATCCATCTTCTCCCTTTCCTGTACCCACCTACATTTGCCCTCGGCAAATTTTAGCTTTAAATTCTTTCAACATTTTTGGTAAATTATTCATCATTTCTTTTGGTAACTTATTCCAACCTCTTGAATATTTTAACCAGGAACAAACTATTATTACTTGTGTAAATTGGGGGTTTGCTTGAACTCAGGATACCCAGTGGCTGCCCATTGGTTTCTGCATCTCCATGCTATTGATCACTTCAAATACATTGCTGTTATTCCAAGGGTAGGATAGTGGTGCCCTGGACCGCTCCTTGCTACTATCAAGGGCAGTTATAGAAATTCCAAAATTTCACAATGAAGTCTACCAACATTTGATGTAAATTATCCAATATCTTTCATTAAGTTTTTCCTGTCCCTGCCTCATTTGCATATATTCAATTCACTTTTGCCTCAAATTAATTCCTAATTTATTGCCGATGTTCACTCTTACCTTCAATTGCACCACTGCTAATTCTACACCCAATTTGAATATAAACATACCTGATATTAACAGAAAAGCACATTTACAAATTACAACTATAAATTTGAATGTAAGATCCATAAAACATTACGTTTTTGTGGGCCATACTGATTGCAATAATCTTCTAAGGAAGCCGAGGATTTTTCTTCTTTGATGAATAGCTCCCAAGAACCACTTGGTATTCTATACGAGGATACTCCTTGTGGTTTAAAGAATCAACACAATGTGCTACTTAATGTTTAATTTCTCCCTAATGTCAATGTTCGAGTAAGGGAATACAGAGCGCCTTTAAGAAACAAATTCAATAACCCTGAGACCTACAAAGAAACTACCTGTGCTCTTTTTTTGCTTTTTGTACGGAAGATAAGCAATACCACTGTATTATGAATCATTTCTATGTGTACACCTACATGTTAAACATATCAAAGGTCTTTCCTCAAGCAGATCCTTAGAAGTATATAATTTGTATACACTAAAAAAAGTATAAAACTGTTCAAAAGTTCAATGTATCGCAGAAAGACAATTTTCCTTGGACTGTTGCAGAATATGAAGATACTTGAACACTTCAGTTTGCAAATATATTGAATAGATGTCTCAACCCATACTACCCAATTAAATCGTCTCCAAATTTCCTTCAAGTTACAGAAGGAAGTTCTGCTCAGAGTAATGCACTCACTTTTGCTACACCATTACTACAATTGTTACAGCAACTAATGCGACGTTGATAAGACTCACCAAATGTGTTTTGATCTATGCTGGAGTGTGTAACTTCTCATTTTTGTAATGTCCCAATTGTAGAACATATGTGAATGTTACATTATAATACTTTTGCTTATATCTCCTGCACCAGATAAGTACATAGGAATTTTATTTGTCCTTCTTTGTCCGTCACTGGTTTTATTTCGATACTCACGCTGTAAATCAAATCACTATTAACAAAATCTTACCACACAAACTTTTAATCAACTCCTTTGTCTATATCTACATTACAATCTCAATATTAAATAAAACACCTTCTACTTATCTTATATCTTCCATTAAACAATTACAGTGCAACCTCGATATAACAAATCGGAGGGGAACAAGAAAATATTCGTTATATCAAGTAATTCGTTGAACTAAGGTTTGTTATGTTGAGGTTAGGTTGGTCTAAAATTCGTTATAAAGAGGTAAAAAAATAGTTATATTCACCTCAACATTACGTACTTATCTTGTTATAGCGAACAACTTCTACTAATAAATGATAACACATTTTTATCAAATTACTGTATTTATTTTCTATTTAAAAACAATTAGGTAGGTAACAAAATTTTTTTCTTACATTAATAATCAAAATTGAATGCAGTAAAATCCGTAAAAGTAGGTACATATCTTGGTGGGTACATACATTATGTAGGAAATTTAATGTTAATTTCAAAGATTCGCACAACAAAAATCACGAATTAAAGGTAAAGAATCAACAATGTGGTTATAGTAGCTTAATCTCAATTTTGTTCATCTTGATTAGAAAAAAAAATCATAAATAGTTGTCTGTTTACCACCGGTAAGAGTTATCACATCCAAAGCGCAATCTAATTTCGTGATGGAATTGACTACATCGTCACTCAAACCTCCCTTTTTGAGAAACACAGATTTTATTATATATAAAGCATTATAAGCATCTTTTATTGTGAAGTTATGCTCATCAATTTCACCCCCTTCAACCTCGTCTTCATCCGCTTCTGCATTAGTAACCGGTAACACAGATGTGACGATGTCAGCATCAGTTAGTTCTCCACAGACGGCTAGATTCAGTGACTAGATTCCAAGCTTTGGCGATCATCCACATGGCTTGTAAAACGTCAATTGTAGTTGGTGTTTGACGTTCAACATCAGCAAGAAATAGTCTGACAACTTCCTTCCTATAATGCATTTTGAAGCTTTGGATGATGCCTTGGTCCAGTGGTTGTAGTTTTGAAGTGGTATTTGGAGGCAAGTACTTTATTTTTATATTTTCCAGGTTAGGAATTTCTCCGTGTGTAGTACAATTATCGATGAACATTAGAATTTTCTTGGTTTTTTTTCTTCATTTCTTTATCCAGACTTTTAAGCCAATTGCAAAAAGCATCACTAGTCATCCAAGCCTTATGGTTGGACGTGTAATCTGTTGGCAGATTATTGACATTTTTAAAATATCGCGGTTTTTTATATTTTCCGATGATGAGTGGCTTAAGTTTGTAAGTCCCAGTACAATTTGTTCCCAGCAGTACTGTTAAGCGAATTTTGCTGTTTTTTCCGCCATTACATTCATCGCCTTTGAATGATAAGGTTTTGTCAGGTAAACATTTATAGAATAGTCCAGTTTCATCGGCGTTAAAGATTTCTTCGGGATCGTATCCGGTGGTCAGCTCTGCCAGTTTGTTTTTCCAATCATCACATACTTTTTCATCAACACTACCACTTTCACCGCATATTTTTCGAAAAACAATCTCGTTTTGTTTTTCTAAATTTTGAAGCCACCCGTTGCTAGCACGGAACTTTTCATGTCCCAATTCTACTGCAAACTGCTGAGCCTTTTCCTGAAGAATAGGGCCTCCGATTGTGATTTTTTTGTCTCGGCACTGTTATAACCACTTCAACACACATTCCTCTACGTCTTTGAACTCACATGATTTTAATCTTTTACTGTTTACAGGCAAACCACTTTCTTCTGAAAACTTATCTTTAAATTTTAAAATTGTAGCTAATGTACTTGCGGGAATCCCGAACTAATTAGCTATGTCTAATTTTTTCGTCATAGGATTTTTGTCAACATAATTAATGATGTTTCGCTTTTCTGCAACCGATAAGGAACACCTTTTACGTTTCTTAAATCTTTAACAATAGTGACGAGCAGAAGTGTTTACATTACTTTCAATCAAACAACAATGATTGTTTTACGAACAAAAGCGTGTCGAAACATGTCGCGATTGGTGGGAACTTTATATAAAGGTTTCGGGTTGACAAAATTCGTTAATTAGAGGTATGTATACTTTTTATTGATAGTTGAAAATTCGTTATAAAGAGGTTGTTCGCAAAAAATGTTCGCAATGTAAAGGTATATTTTATATTGACTCTTATGGACAATTCAAGGGGATTACGAAGAATTTGTTAAATCGAAGAATTCGTTATATTGAGGTACGTTATATAAAGGTTGCACTGTATCAATTATAAATTCATATTCCATTATCTTTATCATCACCCTTATTTCTCTGCCCTCAGGCTAATATTTTCCTGTTACTAATACCGCTAGGATTCTTCATGGCTTCTCCATCAAGCCTTTCTCTTTCGTCTCTTATCTCAGTACATGCTCTCTCTAAAACCAACTCATCCTCTTCCGACCAAACCTTTTTTTCAACTTTTCTTTATTAGCCAAAGATCTCTTATATTCATCTTGACATTCTGTGACCTTGGAACTTACAAATTCAATGTTAGTATATACAATTACAAACACTAAATAAAAAACAACTTTACTAATGTTAAAAATTATAAAAGGTGAGGTTGTGTATCTCACAAGTTGCCAGGGATAATTAGGTTGGAAAGTTATGTGGATTGCCAGGAAACTTAGAATGGAATAACATGACCAATTTTGGAAAAGTAGTTAGTATTGTAGCCATGCATCTACTACCAAAAAAATAATAATAATTCTTGAGAAAAGGGGGGGGGCAAAAAAACAAAATTTTTATGTGCAGATCTGAATATACCACCACAACACCCACAGCTGTCATGTTATATATCACATCCCTGGTCATGCAGCTGTAGGCAAGGAAAATATGGCTAAAACTTGGATGGCATGAACCAGCATATTTGTCCACAAAGTCTTCAGTACACTTTAGTGAAGCCTACTTTGAAGTAAGTTTTTACTTAATATTTTATTACGTTTAATAAGCTATGCACCTCAATATTTTGTTCTCTCAAATTTTTATCAATAAATGAATTATCACTTTTGAAGTTGAGTATTGTGTGCCCCACAAACACAAAACACAACTCTTACAACCTGTTGAAATCAGTCAGACATCTATATGACCCAATACACAATTTAAATGAATACAAGCACTTAACGCATCAAACAAATTAGTAATTTTTTCCAAAATATGTTAATAATTTTTGTAACATCGCTACAGTTAAGACTTATTTTTTTAAAAGCTATTATTTTCAATTTTTTTTTACAAAACAACCTTATTCCCTTCAAAATCCTCTTCATTACAACCAATACACTTGTCCCACCAGTGCTTCCACTGTTCGAAACATTTTCTGTAGTCATCTTTAGAAATAGCTGATAGCTCCTCCCTCCTTTTTTTCTTCACCTCTTCAATGTTGTAAAATCGGTTTCCTTTCATGCCCCTTTCCATGTACGGAAATTAGAAAAACTCGCAAGGAGCCAGGTCAGATGAGTAAGGTGCATGGTGCAATGGAACCATGCCATTTTTAGACAAAAACTGCTTAACAGAGTCAGCTGTGTATGCAGGTGCTTTGTCAAGGTGTAAGAACCAGTCTCCTGTCTGCCACAAATCAGGTTGTTTTTGGCGAAAACTTGTGTAATCTTCTTAAAACTTCCAAATAAAAGGTATGATTGACGGTCTGATGTGGCAAAACAAACTCTGAACTATGGCATCAAAAAAGCAAATGAGCACTGTTTTGATGTTCGATTTGACTTGACATTTTTTTGGACAGGCTGACAATGACATCTTCTATTGGCTTGATTGTTTCTTTGTTTCAACCATAGCACCATGGCTCATCACCAGTAATGACATTTTGACAAAAATTCTGGATCAGTTTCAAGCTTGTTTCAAAGCACAACATGTTACAACTATGTTCTTTTTGATTGTCAGTCAGAGCTCGAGGAACAAACTCGGCATCTACCCTTTTCATTCCCAAATCTTCAGTTAAAATTAACTGAACCGCGCTCCATGATAACCCACTAATCTCTGACAACTGATCAATTGTCTGTTGATGGTCTGAGAGCACAAGCTCTTGAATATTTTCAACATTTTCATCGATTTGTGCAGTTGATTGATGTACAGGATGAGGTTTGTCATCAATCGACATGTCGCCATTTTTAAACCGAACAAACAACTCGTACACTTGAGTTTTTCCCATAACGTATTCTTTGTAAGCTGTTTTCTACATTAAAACAGTTTCAGCAGCATTTTTAGAGTGGAAAACAAAAATTTCACAGCTTCACATTGTTCACTTAAACTTGCCATAGTCAAAAACGAAACAATAATAAAACAGCACTAGCAAAAACAATCACTGCATATTAACAGAACAAGCCAGGTAAACAACACAGGTGGCACTGAATGACAATGAGTTGTGCTATAAACTCCTAGTAGCAGAAATGTGTACTACACAAGCTCTTAACATACTGGTCTTGCAAATAAATTGCCAAAGTCCTTAAGAAAAGCAGCCACATCACTTAATTCCACAGAAAAATATATATGCCATTCTTGTCTTAATTTTCTAACTTCACCAAATGCATTAAGTTTTGTACCCAATTGCCTAGAGATAAAATTAATTAAAACAGTTAGCAAATAACTCTAATCTGTGAGCAAAAAAGTTGACAAAACTGATTCAAATTTACTATTGAAGTTATCAGTGTTCCTTCAAAGCAGTCTCCACTATACCCCTGATGGAACAGCAATTCTCTGTCAAGCCACCGGAGGATTCATCCAGGCGAGCAGAAAATACAGTTTCCTGCTAACAGGATAACCACTGCTCTTCTGAATGAATCCTTCAAAAGATTAACAGAAACTAGTATAAACATTTCTCTCACAACATACAACAAAAGATGTGTTTAGTTTATCAATAATTACTGCAATAAAAGAAATTAATTCAATGAACAATAATTGTTGCTTATTGAGGAAGATTCTGCTATTGCCATAGATGAAGATATGAGTGTATCTAGTTTATACCTAAATAAATAGCATATTATTACCATCCAGAGGAGATGCAACAGATTTTTATTAGCAGCTACAAAAGATTTCATATGTGAATTATGACTCCAAAAGAACAAATACGATTCTACACAACGTAAATAAATTAATAAAGAAACATCAAAATTTATCTCACGAAGCAAAGTGGCATTAATGACCTACAAATCACCACAAATATATTCGCAAGAACAAAATAGTCATTCAGCGAATGAATTTCCTGACTGGTTAGTGCTAGTAAGGGAAAAAAAATATGAACCAAATGGGTGACAAATAAATGCCACCAGTGTAATATAGTGGGAATCATATATATTATTTCTAAAAGATGTGCATTTTTTATGCCATTGATCTCTATTCATATCAATTTTTTTAACTGCTTTACGTCTCTCTAACAGCGAGGTCTTTAGAGATGGAAAGGATGGGGGCAAGGAATGGGAAGGAATTCGGCCATGGCCTTTTTAAGGAAGCGTCCCGGCATTTGCCTGGAGTGATTTGGGAAACCCATTCATATCAAACTGAAAGCAATAAATGAAGTATAATTTTAAAGCTCTGAACAAATTTTATATTAAGAAAATAATTTTTCTAAAATGTCTTTTTATTGCAATGTGCCACTTATATCCTTTGACACCTAACCAAAATCGACAAATGATGTACCATTTTAAAGATTAAGGTCTCCACTTAGGCAATATCATAAATTATGAAAAAATTATCAGAGACAGTTCAGAGCTGAGCCACTAGAAAGCAAGAGCACCTATCACAGAGATGGATATGCTGTGTGCATTCTGTTCAGGTTAGTTATATTCAGTTAAGGTTAGAGACAATTTGTAATGCATATTTTTTTGTCCAAAAGTTTCCCAATATGTCTCATTTTGTTAAGTGTCTATTATACTAAACAAATAAACAATTGCTACAAAGCAGGCAGTTCTTTTATCCTATTATCAACCGCAAACCTCATCATATTCACTAAATTTTCGCACTGATCATCTAGTACTGATATAGTATAGCAACTTTTTACTATTTCTAAAAGTTAGCAGAAGTCTTGGGACTCCTTATAGAAATTCACGAGACTCCTCTTTATTTTGACAACTTCTTCCTGAGCAGTCCCCACCCAGAGATTTGATTGGGGAAACAAATACGAGGTAGGTCCGATAAGTACTTAGCCTCTCTTCCCAATGGCGCCACTGACGCCAGAGAAATTTATTATCATGTAGTACATTATCTTAGCTATTGTTAAAATTTCAGCCAAATCGGACTCATAGTTTTGTTTTGACCGTGTGTGAAAGTGGGGGAGTCTGCGGATTTTAGAAAAATGAAAAAAGAGCAATATCAGTCGGTGATTCAATTCTTGTTTTTAGCAGGAAAATTGCACAGCAAAATCAAAGATCGCTTAGATGCTGTGTACGGTGACTCTTCTCCTTCGATGTTAAAAATTGGTTTAACGTGTTTCAACGTCTTCGCACGTCGGTTTTTGATGAGCCATGTCCAAGTGCCCAGAAAATGGTTACCATGGAGGATAATGTGACAAAAATCCATGATCTCATATTGACAGACTGCTGATTCAAGGTGCGCAAGATTGCTGGGAAAGTAGGCACCTCTAAAGACTGCATGGGTCATATCTTGCATGAAATTTTGGGCATGAGAAAGCTGTCGGACTGATGGGTGCCGCGTTTGCTCACTCCGGACAACAAGAGCAAGCGTGAGACAACTTCACAGCAGCATTTGACACTGTTTAAGAGCAATCCGAAGGAGTTTATGTATCGTTAAGTGAGTGTAGACGAAACATGGATCCACTGATACACACCAGAGACCAAGGAACAGTCAAAACAGTGGACTTTACCCGGCAAACGTGCTCCGAGAAAGGCGAAGACTGTCCCATCAGCCGGAAAGGTGATGGTCACCATTTTCTGGGATTCACAACTGGAGAACTGAAAAACGATCACAGGGCTTTACTATGCCAAATTATTGGGCCGATTCGATGCCGAAAAAATTGCCCCATTTGGCGAAGAATAAAGTGCTCTTCCACCATGACAACGCACCGGCTCACACCTCCACCACTACCATGGTCGAATTGCGCTACGAACTGCTGCACCATCTACCATATTCTCCAGATTTGGCCCTGTGCGGCTTCTTTTTGTTTCCAAACTTGAAGAATACACTTGCCGGGAAGAAATTTGTGTCAAATGAGGAGGTTATAGTCGCAAATGAGGTCTACTTTGAAAAATACATTTTATGGAGAGCTGCAGACGGGTTAAAGAAGTTGGAGCATAGCTGGGTCAAGTGCAGTGAGCTAAAAAGATACTATGTTGAGAAATAAATTGCCACTTTTCCAAAATTTTAGTTTTTTCTTTTGTAGGCTAAGTACTAATCGGCCGCCCTCGTAAACCTCGAAAATGTTACCAAGGAATAAGTCACTTTTACAAATGTAAATTGGTTGTTTGCTTGGACTATGGACAATCTTCTGATATTTAATGCAGTGGCTGCCCATTGCCTTCTGCATTTCATTGTAATTTTAGATTGATTTTCATTTAGGGTCAGTTCCCAACCCTATGGGCAAGAGTGAACTCTGCAGCACCAAATCCTTTCACAAGGTCACTAGCAAGCAGAGGCAACTACTTTTTATTGGGATCGGCCAGTCTTCACAGCATTGTCCCTACCAACAGGATACATTGCATGAAGGAGAGATTGATATTTTTCTGCAAGGTATAATCCAACATAAAACCTTATTTTTACATTTGTTCTCAGATTTTTACCATAAAGACTTCCAGTTTTTCATCGATGATGTAAAACTTATTTATCACTTAACATAATGACACACCATTCATCAACAGTCCAGTTATTCACTGCTTTGCACTATTTCATAAGACCATCAGTAATTATAGCTGTAACCTGGGGAGAGGTCTCATTCGAACAATGTTTTGGAAAGACGCAGCAGTGTTAATGCTGGCATGATGGTGTGGTGAGCCAATGGTATGACTTCAGGTCAAGGCTGGTAATAATTGAGGGAACTCTGACAGCACAACAGTACATCATGGCCATACTCCATCCTGAATTGTTCCTATCGCTCAACAGTACAGTGGTACCATTTCACAACAGGACAATGCTCATCCACATACAGAACTTGTGTCTATGAACTGCCTGTGTGACATTGGGTTACTCCCACGGCCAGAAAGGTTCTAGATCCTTGCAAGGTCCCTAGATCTGAACATACATTACAGGGTGCGTCACCAAAATCCGGACAATTTTAAATTTAAATTTCCCGCCACATTTTTCTTCCGCCAGAGGTCGTGTTTGGCGCTCTGCAGTGTCTAACGTTTCTAGTAAACAGTGGTAACCTCAAAATGGCCATGATGTTGAAGGGAAGTGCGGAGTATGATAAAAGAGCCGCGATTGTCGAAGGTCTTCGCGCTGGGCGCTCAGCAGTTGAAATAATTCGGCTTGCACATGATGCACAGGATATCCCTATTGTTGCCAGAACAAAATTTCCTGCCAGTGTTCACGTGCTAAGTGTTGTGTCGAGCGAGGGTCATGTCATGCCCCCACATTTTTTAAAAAACAAGGAAACTGTGACAAAAGAAGTTTATTTGAACGTTATTTCAAGTGTTGTGAAGCCGTGGATTGATGCAGTGGCGTCTGGAACTCCGTATGTTTTCCAGCAAGACGGTGCACCAGCCCACACGAGCCATTTGGTTCAAAACTGGATGTCCGATAATTTGGACATGTTTTGGTCAAAGGAATTTTGGCCACCAAACAGTCCCGATTTAAATCCTCTGGATTACTACGTTTGGAGCGTAGTTGAAAGGATGTCCAACAAGTCTCGGCATCCAAACGTCGCATCATTGAGATCCGCCATTGAAGCAGCATTCGCCGCCATGGACTCGGCTGCATTACGTCGAGCATGCGACCGCTTCAGGCCGAGACTGGAGGCAGTTATTGAAGCTAAAGGGGGATATATTGAATAATTATTTTCTATAGAGGTCCCTGATAAACCATGCAAAAGTATTTTTTGTTATATTTAATATTTTGTGAAAAAAAATTGTTTCAAAAAACTCTTCGATTTGTCCGGATTTTGGTGACGCACCCTGTATGTTTTCATAGAACATGTAGCTCAGTTAGCAGAAAGCGGAACAACTGAAACAGCTTCCCCAACTCACGCAGCCTGCTGTACAATAAGCATCAAGGAGAATACTCAAGGGTTAACAATATACTGTATGAACAATTAGCAAGTGTGGTTATTGTGTTATAATAACCACACTGATTGATAACTAAGAGATCACTAATAGGCTGTTGACAAATTGTGTTAATGCAACTCGGTCACATCTACACCTGACTATCGTTCTCACAGCTGTACAACCTAAACATTGTTCACCAATATACCTTTATCAATATAAAGTGTCCACCTGTGTATCACTTCATCCAGGATTACTGATCATAACTTCCACTCAGAAGGTATCTTAAAGGTTTGCCACAATGTAGTCGTGTAGAATCGCCATTAAAGTTGTCAAATACTCTGAAAGCCCAAAAGTACAGCCACATCCCTTGCCTCAACAGTGAAATATATATACCATTGTTGGTCATATCAAGACAATATGTATTTATTTGTGAAACATGGGGATAGGCTGATAGCTACAATGTATGCAAAGCAGGGCATACAAATATAATTTTATATCGTTCACAACTGGAAAGTTGGTTACATACTCCTACATGATAAGTAGGCTTTGTTTCAGTTATGTAGGACAGCCATTACTTCCCTTTGTATGTTCATACATTATGTTCAAAGAGTGATGGTAAAGGTGAAAATTTTTCTAAGGTAGTGTGCTTTCTGTGCTGGGTATATGAAGTTTAAAGAATGAAGAGGCTAATGCAGTGCTATATTTCTGAAAGAAAAAAAGGATATCAAATTTTGTAGCTTCACCCCATACTTGAATCAGATTCACTAGTGCCACATCATCAACTCAATAAGTAAAAAGTACAGTCAAACTTCATACATTTTGATGGTTTAAAACTGTTGTCAACTCAATAGTATTATTAACGTAACTGCACCAAAGACATGTTCCACACCTAATTGCTTTTTGAAAAAATTAGTATACAATCTAATACTTAAATTTGTGAATGAAAGCTGAGACAGCCTCTCATAACTTGCTCATATTTTTCTGCATTCTTCAAATCTGCCCAACATGCTGTTGTAGGAATGGTTTCCCATTTATCATAGCAGCAACATTATTTGTTACCAACATGTTTACTATTTTTTCTGACACTAGCATCCATTAACAGACTTGGACTTATTTAAGAGCAGCTACTGGCTTTTTTTTCACCTAACCATCAAAGAATCCATTCAGAAAAACAGAAAATAGTTTCCTGAAAACAGGTCAACCACTGTTTACCTGAAAGGGCCCTTTAACTGATTAACAGACACTGAAGTGGAATAAACGTTTCTGTCACAACACAGCTATTCTGTGAAGATAGTTAATAGTTATTACAATAAGAGATATTCATTTTGTGAACAGGGCTCAGTGAGGAAGATTATGTCATCACAAATAAATGCAGATTTGAGCGTATCTTGTTCATTTCAATAAAATTGCATATATAATTACCATCAAGAGGAGATATCGCAAATGTTATTAGCTGCAACGGATTTTGATGTGAATTATAATTACAGAACAGCAAATATAATCCTACATGGAAAAAGACCACATTAACCAAGGTATATTTTAGAACAGGTATGGTCCAATACTAACACAGTTTCTTCTCATACAGAGCTACCAACACACTTCTCATGGTCATCATAACCATCAAAAGCAATCTCACAAAGCACAGTAGAAAGCACCAGAAACAATTTCAAGTACAAATGAAGATAAAAAAAATTCAAAAAGTATTAAAGGCCAGTAGCTGCTCTTGCTGCTCTTACATAAGTTTCCAAGTATGTTAATAGATGCTAGAATCAGAAAAAAATATTAATCATGTTGGTAACAAATGATTCTGCTGTGATAAATGGGAAAATGAAATAGTAGTAAAGCATATTATTTTCAGAAGTTAGCAGAAGCCTTGAAGCTTCAAATTGAGAGCATATCAAACAGAGTCGGAAATTGTTAAACTC
The DNA here is from genome assembly GCA_031002005.1 of Vandiemenella viatica. NCBI lineage: Eukaryota > Metazoa > Arthropoda > Insecta > Orthoptera > Morabidae > Vandiemenella > Vandiemenella viatica. The sequence goes on along the minus strand of CM061918.1, from coordinate 52,467,869 downwards.
TGCTTGAAGACAGAGCCATTTTTATAGATTGTTTTCGTATCATGTGATTTATTGTTTTCCACACTATGTAACATGCAGTCACTCGCCAGAGGTCATTTCCTTTCTTGTTTAAATAACAGGAGCAGGTTCATTGCTCTACTTAGTGATACAGCTTTCTTCCTCTCTCTCTGTTCGATGTACCTGGATTTTAGTATGTATCCGATGGTTGATATCCAAGTAGCATGTGACACTTTCTAGTTTTATTTCTACTGCAGTTTCCTTTCAGATCTGAAGGGCTACATATAAACAAGATGGTGTAATTTATTTACTACAGTAAGCTTTACACAGCCTATAACAATATACACAGTTTTGCTATATACTGTACCAATCCGCTGTACTTTTTGGTGGAGCAGAATACTTGGGTGAAATATTTTAGCACCGACACACAAAGTATTGTCTGCCATTATACCATGGAATTTTGCATGGGAACAAATATTGTCTTTACGGTATTAGTTTTTTTTTTTCAATCTAAAATTTAAATTAGAAAAAAGGAAACAGCTTCAACTTTGGTGAGTAATAAGCCATTTTCCCTATTATTTGTTAATTAAAATTGAAATTATTAACAGTTGGAACGACTGGAAATGAATATTCGGATTTTATATACATGAAAATATCTATCAAGGACAAGTACATAAATGATATTCATGGCAAGAAGGGAGAAAAAAAAACGTGATTCTGGTCACCTGTGCTGATCAGCTAGGAATAACATACACCCTAATCATTGCACTAAGACTTTAGATCTGATGAAAAAATATTAACCTACTTTGAAGTGATAAGTTATTTATGTACACACTTTGACAATAAATTTGGCCGCCGCTGAAAAATTCTATCACTATTATCTTGCACAATCTGACATCAATGTCATCCTAAGAAACAGTAACGCAATACTGGCTTGCCAGTATTGTATTACTGTCTTCTGGGGTGACATTGATATCAGATTGTGCAAGATAAGAGTGACAGAATTTTTCAGTGGCGGTCAAATTTATTGTCAAAGTGTGTACATAAGGGTTAAAAAATTTATCACCATTTGCAATACCCTATAGGGAGAGCTGTATTGGAAGAAATTTGGGTTAGGTGGAAATACGGTCTGGGTCTCAGTGCCAACTTACATTCCACGGTGCAGCGATAAGAAACCAGGATTTTAGTATTAATCTTTAATATTCATTGGTAGTTGTACAGCTGTACAACATCAGTTTCTACCTTCAACCATAAGTCAGTATGAGCATATACTTCTGAAACAAACTTACTGAGCAAAATTACTTTTTCTAACAATATACGCATGAGACCCTGAGAGAAAAGGGTAAAATATTCATATAAATAATAAGAAACTATTGTCTTTTCCTCGTATGTTGGTGCATTCATGGTATGCATACATAATCTCTAATCTATTTTTGGGCCTAGCGCAACATGAATCTAACATTCGTTCCATGAATTAAAAAAATATGTGGACAAATCACAATGCCAAACTGATTATGCATAAATAACCACAAGTTTTTATGGTAGTGGATTTAGAGTGTAGGAAGATGCTCCCATGAGAATTCTGAATGTATAACGACATCAGAGCAGGCACTACTGATGTGAAGGCGGTTATGTTCACAACACTATATTTTGATGCACATTACATCTTTCTTCTCAATTTCCCAGTTTTCGCTTACACTTTTCTTTGAAAAGTAAAAGCCACGAAAGAAGTTAACCATAAACTACTGTTGTGCATTGAACAGTAGCCAAATTCTGAACATCTCACTTCAAAAAATGTCCCGGGGCAGTCTATCTATAATCACCTGCCTCACAGCTTTTTAGTTGTAGAAACACTACGCACAACTGCTTCTGCCAAAAAAAAAAGAAGTTGAAAATAGTGTTTACAAAAAAATTGTTTCAGTATTTCTTATGGCTTTACGCCTCGTCGACATTGAGGTCAATAGAGGTGGGATGGGATTGGGAACAAGGAACAGGAAGGAATTCAGCCATGGCCTTTAGAAGAAGCATTCCAGCATTCGCCTGGAGTGATTTGGGGAAACCATGGAAAATACAAATCAGGATGCCCGGATGGGGATTCGAACCACGTCCTCCCGAATGCGAGGCTAGAATGTTAACCATTCACCCACCACACTTGGTTTCATTGTTTAACTTGTGGTGTAATGAAGTATAACGCAAGTATAACGCAACAGACAATGAACCCTATAGGCTTAGAAGTTAACCCAAAATTACTGAATTCTCCTTATTGTAGTGTACACAGAATTATCAAACCGATATCACTCAAAGGGAAATTATATCAAAATAGTTATTTTTAACATTTTGGCAAATAAGAGAATCTCATTCATGCTGGAGTTAAAAACATTAGCCTGGAAAGAAAGATAAATGGTTCTGCATAAATGGAGAACAAAAAATGGTTCAAGAACCACTAACACATTTTAATTTGTTAACATAAACTGACAGTTGCTTGTCAAACTACCTACTTACCATACTTTGGAGGAAATGGTTAGATTGTAATAAGTGATTGGATAAAATAAATCATCAGCCCTGAAGACCACATTTGGCTTTTAGTAAACTAGTTATAATAGTTGTGATTAGATGATGCCTCCTATTCCTGGTTCAAGATCACTTTGAGCCAACTGCAAATACGGCCACTTCCTAAGAAAAATTGACACTATCCTGCAATCTGCGTAAAATCTACCTGTTACTTTGTTATCTATATCAACTCATTTTTTATTATTATTATTTTTTAAGTGTCAAAATCTAGACAAAATTTTTTTCGTAACTATTTGACCTAACAGGCCACTATTACCTTTGTGTAATGTGTTAAACTTACTCTGGTGTGCGCGCGCGCACACACACACCCACACACACACAGTTTTTATCAGAATCACTCAGAATAGTACAATTTTTCAATTGGTGGTGGGTCATTTACAGCTATCTCCAAGTCTTATGTAAGGTCTTCTTCATTTGTGTCAATTCAGAAACAACGCAAGCACATATCGAGAAAAAAGAACTGCACATAGACTAAATTGCCGAGATGATTTTTGGTGGAGATTGACTTGAAGCAACTGCAAAAAGATTGATAGAGATTCTCCACAGCTAGCCTCCAACACCTCCTTCCATCTCTACCTCAGTACCTTGGCTACCTCCTCAGTTCTTCAATCTGCAGACCGTACAACAAGCCTAGAAAGAAAAGATAATAGTAATAATAAGTTTTGCACTATCAACCTTAAAGCCCAAATATAACTTATCAGTTCTTTCAAAATCAGTGGCTAAGAATTTGTGATAAGTAATACTTCCATGAAAGAGAAGTATGTTAAAAGTCAATAAGACGGAACCTTTAAGAAGTGTTATATTGGTCTGATATTTGGAATACAAGTTCATTGGCAGATATTTGAAAAAAGGTGCAGGAGGTAGTCACCAAGTACACAGAAATAAAGTGAAATCATTACTAATGTGGATAGGGGCATACAAGTTATTATGCAACAAATAAACATTACCAGTTTATTCATACAATGTAGGCCTTCATGGCCGGCATTAACTTCACTCAGAATTTCCGGGCTAAAAGGTCGTGGTCGATAGGCAAAACCTTCCCCTAATGTTTCATCTTCAGCTGCATAAAACATCATCGGAGTTGCCGCTTAGCCTCCGATGATGTCTTCCGCAGCTGAAGAGGAAACGTTAGAGGAAAGTTTTACCTATCGAACACGGCCTTTTAGCCCGGAAATTCTGAGTGAAATTACCAGTTTATGTTCATTAAAAGTATTTTTTAGTTTTCAATCATGGGTAAACTGCTTTTCAGAGTCATACTACACATGGGGAATAATACAATGGAAATTCCTTACTATCTGCAATTTCTGTGTATTTCCAACATATTGGATTTCCTGAGATAGTAATACAGTGACATTTCATATGTCAGTCAATCTTCTACATAGAAAGACAGATTTACAATTTGGATTTTAGCAATAATTGATTATGCAGTCACTTGAAAAACTCTTTACTCAATATAAAATCCAGGATATTTTTTTTAGAAATTTCTGCTCATACCTTTTTGTTATTGCTGCTAGTGTTTTAGGGCACGCCAATGTCTGGATTATTAGTACGGATATCTGGCAACTATCTACTATCCAGCCAGTATTTATTATCCAACTGGATAGTAGGTCAATATCCGGCGGATATCCAATTCTCAATAAATTAGAAAATTTTCTTTAAATTGAATAATAAGTGTATAATAAGTCTAAACACAAATAAAAACAGTGTATCTTCAAATCAAAATATAGTTTATTATAGTTTTTAACATAAAAAATGAACTAAATCAACACCAATCTCTCTCATTTAGGAGGTAATAATCAGTTTTGATTGTCCTCATAAACAATGCCAGGTTCAAAGAAAAGTCTTTCACTATATACACTACTGCAAGGCGCTGAAAAATAAATTCTAGCAAATTCGAATACTTTGTCACATTAGACGACTAACAAATATAAGGATCATGCTTCCAATCAATTAGAGATGACTTTGCATAAAAGTCAATCTTGCTAGCAATCATGTTTGTTTTCTTGATCATGATACTAGCTATCTCGTTAAAACAGTTCCAAAATGTGTAGTGAGTCACAGTTGATTCTGCCTCATCTCTTCTACTCCTTTTAACAGCCACCAAGGATGAGCTGCTGCTGGTGGAAGATTTCCGACAATTTTTTTTTTATCTGCTTAACGTCTCTCTAACAGTTAGGTCTTTAGAGATGGGAAAGGATGGGGGGAAAGGAATGGGAATGAATTCGGCCATGGCCTTTTGAAGGAAGTATCCCGGCATTTGCCTGGAATGATTTGGGAAACCATGGAAAACCCAAATGTAGATGCCCAGACGGGGATTCGAACCGCCGTCCTCCCGAATGCAAGGCCAGAACGCTAGCCATTACACCACTACGCTCGGTATTTTAGGCAGCATTTACACGGTGCGAGTTGGTTGGAACGAGTGTACTGTCTTGCTGTGCGTGCAGCACTGGATAGTTCACTCATGTCAACAGGTACAAGACAGACAGTTGACTGAGGATAGTGGACTCGGTTCACGACCAACTTTTGGTATGCGAGTTCAACAATCAAGATGGCGACAACTAACAAGCGGAGTGAAGCAGAGGAATTAAAATCTTTAGAACTGCATGAAAGTGAGGAAATTGTTGGGAATTTTAAGAATAAGGATTTTAGAGTCTCTGCTATCAAAAAATTGCTTCATTCATTATGGTGTCATTTTTTATGTATTGGCAAAAATATTTCACAACAGCTCTTCAAATTGAGATACAGTTAGTCTTAAATGATGTAAATCTACATTTTCACTTGCAACTTTATTAAAATAAAAAAAAGGCACCGAGGCATTTATTTTTAAAATCCACTCTTTTAACCATTTTCTACGTTTTATTTTGTTATTCTTCATATGATTCAACAAATTAGCTACGATGTTAATTTCTACCTGTAATATGGACATACTGCTTTCAACAAGATCCCAATGTAGGAGTAGAGAACTGTCCTGACAGTGGACTGTCTTCAAATTATTACTAGCATGCTAGTCCACTCTCTTACCCCCACCAACGATGGTGCGGCCAACTGTTGTCCTAGTCAAATAGCATCGTGTAAATGTGGCCTTATAGATTCCAATAGAATCTCCTGATGGGCTTCAGCAAACCCCAAATAGTTTGTCTTGAACCTTGGCTCTAGGAATGTCTCAATCAAGTAGTTTTAATCTTCACTTAAGGAGCCGAAACGGCTTTTTAACCCAGTTTTCATATATTTTTTGGCATGTGATATTACTTTGGAATTGCAGCAGTCACCAGAACATGTTACTTTTGTTATTTCTTCAAACGGCTTCAATAGCCTAACGCACTTTACCATCAAACACCACTGTTGACTCATCAAATTAGTGTGTATTCCGTGCTCAGCCACATATAGTGATATAGCCCTTTTTTTGTTCCAGCAGGAACTATATCATACAGAAGTTAGAATTTCATCTCGTGCTGATATCTGGCACCAGTTGACGGTCGGGTAAATTTTTCTTTTCGAATCATCAGCAATTTTTCTTGAGCTAAGCCCGAACGATTAAAGGGCGTAACGAAACGTCTACCACTAACCATGACTCTTGCCACTTCAGGCTACATCTTCAATGGCTCAGTTAAAATTCTCTGAAGCAAATGTATGAAACATCTTGGAGAAGCATACTCATCCACACATACACCCTTCAGCATATTGGCACCCCTGTCATGAATGAGTAAATGTATTTTGTTTTGGTCAGTAGCCCCGTGATTTGCAATCCTTTTAACCTCCCTTGCTATATTTTCTCCAGGGTGAGAACAAGGGATAGTTTATTGCAGGGGTGGCCAACCCAAATGATGTTGCGGGCCACTTTGGAAATGCATCATAACTCCCCGGGCCATATACAAAATTATATATCCCCATATTAGATTTAGACCAACTACAGACATTTTTTGGAGCGAAAAATTGAAACATAATGAGTTATTATTTTTGTGTTTACTATTATTCTTATATGTAAATATAGATAATATAATAATAATGATACTAACAATATCTGTCATACATTCCTAAGAATTTATTTTAAAATCAAGTTAATTTTTCTCATAAATTCGATAATTAATTTTTGATATGGATTCATGAATAATGTATTTTTTTAACACTTTGTTTTTCCTACTTTGGCAATTATAAAATAAATATATTTTGTAAAACTGTGATGAATCTCGCGGGCCGAAAAAATGTTAAGGCGAGCCGTGGGTTGGCCACCCCTGGTCTATTGCTTTTCTATGTCGTAGACAAACTTGTCCCAGGAATGGCTAAAGGCAGTATAGGCACGATATTGGCTGTAGCTTTCCTCATTTCATGAAAGTTTACTGGATGCTTAATTTTCAAATGGTTTGTCATAGAAAAATGAAATGATTCAAATTTCGTGTCAAAATGTAACTCACGAAAATTAATTCAAAATTAAAAACTTATTGTCATTATTTATATCAAAATGTTCCCAAATAGGCGATCCTTTCTTTACTGATGACAATTTTATTTTTCCTAACCTCAAGTAACAACATTCAGACAGATATTCAGCTGCCGGATAACCGGTATCCAGCCAAACAGCTATCCGTTTCATTTCTAGTTCTTAGCACCCTTCATTCCTTTTTGAAACCATCTTCAATTACTATGTTTCTTGGCAGCTTTCCAATAGAAAATGAAGAATAAAGTCAACCAGCCTGTGGCAATCTACATACTGCTTATCTGTTAGGGGAGGGGGAACCTCTTGAACTAATGGATTTGTAAAAACCTGAAAAATGTTCGGAATAAAGTCCTGCTGTTACAAGAAATATAACCAATTTTTGTACTGTATATTGAATTGTATAAACAGTGTGTGTTGATGCTAGCTAGCTGCATGGCTGATAAGGTCTAATGCTATAAACTCACAAAATAAATAATCTTTTGTAATAATTTACCACTATGACAGTACTATGAAATTACTTCTGAAGTGAATTTACCAGAGAAAACTGCACCCATAATACAATCGAAACCACAATAAGCGAGGGGAAGGGAGTACAGTATTTATTCAAAAAATAGTCCTTATTCATAGCAAATTGTTGTACTCATAAGATGACCACAGAATCTGAGAATGTTATTCAGCTCGGCACCCATATGAAAGCAAATTTTCTAATAATAAACATGGACAATACCTAAACTGATTATGGGACAATAACACCAAATTTGTATCCACAATGGATTTTGAGTGATGGAGTTGTCTGCCATGCTGAGTTGTGAGTGTAGGCCTATAGTGATATAAGAAGCAGCTCAATATGTTTGCTGTTGCTTAGTCAGTACTGTGAGTTACCATATCTTTTGTGGCACATTACATCTGTTGCCTATTTCCCAATTTTTGGGTACAAAGAGTAAAATGCAAGGAAGGAGTTACTATATTTTCAACTCAAAATGACATTTTTTCTACTAGCAAAACTTTTTTAACAGTTATGTTATACGAAAATATTTCACAAGACCTGCTGCACCCACTTACGGTACGGGTAACCATATGCCGAATTTCAGAAATAAGTTACCCTATACAGTTTTCCTTCAACACATCGTAATATCTGTAAGATGTAGGTTACTTGTAAGAAACTTATATAAAGTGATTACCTGATGCTACTAAATCAATGATCAATCAGGAAATATGTTTCTTCACTTCAATCTCAGGAACTGGAGACATATGCTTTCCACCTAAAAATGAGTACAGATAGGCTAGTCAATGAATTTTATATTAAATCTGTAACTTCGTTATCAATTTAATTCACTTCATTGCCAAAAGTAATACTGTCCTGTAGTGCCTACTAGTAAAAACAATAAAATAAAAAACTTTTTAATGTTCCATGTTTTTATAATGGATTACAATGTATAAAATAATTTCTCTAATCCTTATGAAGGACAAAACCACAAACAGATTTCTAACTACTTCAAAATTGTCCTGAAAATTTATACATTGAAATTTTTGATAGCTATTAAAATGCTTGCAAGATTGATGATGAAACCCACTGAGCGCATGCAACAGATAATTGATGCATTAATAGCTCTACTAACAATTTTATTGCACCATAAATAATGTAAACTGATAAGTAAGTTCTTTCATTCTCTACACTTATTGTTATGTATTCCATGTGTCCAATCTTTTTCATCACCAGTCTTGCAACTATTTTAATAGCTATCAAAATTTCCAAGTATAAATTTTCAGGACAATTCAGAAGTTAGAAATCTGTATGTGGTTTTATTCTTCATGATGATTAGAGAAATCATTTTTAAGGCTACATTTTAGAAATGCTACAAATTCCAGTTTTTTTAAACAGATAACACTTAACTGAGTTATTTCCATCCTGGAGAAAGGGGGGGGGGGAGGGAGGAAGACCATAGCTCATATATCTCGAGAACTAAGTGAGATATAGAAAAATGTTACCCATCAATTCAGAATTTCTCTACTGGGTTGCATAAGAATCTTTTTATTTTGTTTTGTTTTTATTCACAAAGAAAAATGATACAATTTTAATATGGTTTAGAGCAGGGATGGCCAGCCCAAAGGATATTGCAGGCCACTTTGGAAATGCATCAACTCAGCGGGCCACATATAAAATTATATATCCCCTCATTAGATTTAGATCCACTATAGACATTTTTTGGAGTGAATATAATTTAATTATTTTGCAAACTCATAAATAAAACAGGCAATAACAGTCATATACTCACAACATAATTATTTTAAAATCTAACTTAATTTTTCAAATAATTTCAACATTTAATTGTTTAATATATGGATGCACAAATGTATATTTTTTAAAGATACATTGGTTTTCACTACTTTGGCTATTATAAAATAAATATATTTTGTAAAAGTGTGATGAATCTCGTGGGCAGCATGCGGAGGTTGCAGGTTGGCCACCCCTAGTCCAGTGATATTATTACATGCATCAATAACCAACAACACTGAAAATCAAACCAATTTAACTTTAAAATAAAACAAAATTTTTAAGCCCATTAAGCTACAACAGGAAGAGTATGTCCATTCGGATCCAAGCTACAATCCAACCTATCCACAGGCGCCGCAAATGAATCTGCTAAAAAATCATGATAACTTAAATGTTTAATAAATCCAAATTTCTAACGAGTTATTCTTTAACAACAAAAACCAAACAACATTTTGGTACAGGCTTCATTTCAACTATAAAAACTAAATTCCTTCCACCTAATGCTGAAACAAAAATATTGACACTCTTTCAACCTAAACGTAACCTACATTTATATTGCTGCAACCTACTTTGATAAATGCCGTAGAATATTAACATCTCATACACAACATGCAGATATGTTTCTTGACAATGTGATACCTATCATTGGATGTCGCATATGTGTATGTAAATAAGGCGTCTAACGTTCACTTATGGTACAAAGTAGTGGCAGTTTTTATTTTGTGTGTAATTTGTTACATATTTATATTTTTGAAGTCTATGATGGTAAAATATTCCCAAATAATATCGTTCATAGATTGCGCACATGATCATTGTACTTCACTATATGAGACCCAGTCGCTCGCGGTACAACATGGCACTTTTTGAGTGAAGTTTGTGAGGTATGTATATATATTTTACAGCTCTAGGAGCAACACATATTAAACAATATAATCTATCAAACGCGTGTAACAATTTCCAGACCAAAAGGACAATTCTTATACGAGTCCCAGTGATTACGCTAGAGCCATTGTGGGCAATGAATTTTTAACAAACTCAATTACTGGTGCCGTATGCTGTTAAAGATCGAAAGTTTTCATTCTGGTCCAGGCTGCATTTCACCCTAAGGCTAAGAAACACTTGCAATAAATAAATAGAATAAATTGTGTTCAATTACCGGGTATTATCTAACAGGCAATACCGCTCGCTTCGCGCTGTTAACGTGTCGTCATAGTGACGTCACGTTCACGTACAGTCAATTTTTGTGACTATTCGGCCGCTGGTAAGCGGCCGCAGACGTCCGATAAAACATCAAACACTGGACATCTGGTTGTGTTATCGGACATCTGCGGCCGCTTACCAGCGGCCGCCTGCATCTGATCCACCTTCGGGATATCAGTTTATGTTGATATTGTACAGATTTAAATTATTGTGACCGAGCGTAGCGAGGGCACAATACACACAAAAATTGACTGTACGTGAACGTGACGTCACTATGACGACACGTTAACAGCGCGAAGCGAGCGGTATTGCCTGTTAGATAAAACCCAATTACCCACATTTGATGGCTTTAATGTAGGCATACACACCTTCAGTGTGTACCAACTTTCGGACGAAAAGCACAATTAATTGTAGGCTCATCTCTGTCCTAAGTGTGTCCGATATTTAATAGAAATCCAAAATTATTGAACATATCACGTAGACACTAAATTGAGAACGATTTTACAAGTGCTTTGGAGCTAATAATCCACACATATTTGTCAGACGCTATTATTGGGTATAATCTTCAGACATGCCCTCAACTAAGCGCCACGTTTACCCCTCAGGGAGCTACCCACTTAAGAACAACTTACACATCATTAGAATAAATTTGGTTCGTTTAATGTAAACACATTCTTAAATAATATCTCCTAAGGAATGTGTGCATCAAATTTAAAACAAAGATGAGAATTATTTCTAGTGTTGTTCTCATTTTAGAGCAACCCACATTATAACATGTGCATGAACATCAAACTGCTATAAAAATTGGTGTATGGCATTTTATCAGCAATGGTAAAATTAACCACGGCAGAGATTAAGAAAACAGCCTCAAAACATTTCTGTACACAACGTAGAATGAGACATTTCCAACTGCAAGTAAACCTAACAGAACTGTCTTCTGCGCCTGGATGCGAACACGAGAAGCACATACAGCAGACATACAGATACACACCAGTGCTTCAACCTCCAAACTATTGTTTCGGAATTACAATTATAACCCACCTTAATGGACGAACCTGTTTGCGTCCGTCCGCTAACCACCTTAGCTGCAATTACAAGAGTGAAGAGAACTTAACAGTACGAGTACATAATAATTCACGGTTACACTCAGAGACAAGTTACACTAACCTAGTACTCCATGGATCAAACACGTCAGCAGTGAGCAGAGACCATGGAGGAATAATTCCTTCCTCCATGGCAGAGACAGCCCGATTCCTTCCTCCATGAGCCCGATAAGCCAGAGACATACAAACAACTGTATGAGCAAAAGATGATACTCGATTAGGAGCTAAATACTGTCTCTGATGCACATTTTTATTAATTTGTGTGGAGTTCAATATGCGGTATTAATTTCTCTACATACTTACTTCAGGATTTCTCGAAACATTACTATTCATTCAGAAACAAATCAAAGCAACGTCAGTTTAAGGGCCTGCGGATCATTAGTCAGGTGCCTTAATCAACTGAGTCTCTCGACTAATATCAATAGGTAGATCTAGCTGCTCGTTTTGCATCCTTCTCCAGTTTCGGTACACACGGCTGACAATGTTAATCCCACAGTTATATCCTGTTCACTCCAAACTGGCGGCTCAGGGTCATGTTCTTCTGACCCCGTTCTTCACATGCCGCAACTTCCCTTTTTCCTACCTCTCCAAGCAGAACGCTGTGTCCATGTAGGCGAATAGTAAATTTCCCCTTAGCATGGAACGGCAAGGGCAGATGATTTGGTAGAGAGCAAACTAACCCTGAGCTCAATTTTTTTTTTTCTTATGGCTTTACGAATCGTCGTCGTCATGGTCAATAGAGGCGGGAGAGGACTTGGAGCAAGGAACGGTAAAGAATTCGGCACGACCTTATGAAAGAACCATCCTCGCATTTGCCTGGAGTAATTTGGGGAAACCTTGTAAAACCCCAATTTGGATGGCCGAACGGAGATTCGAACTTGTGTCCTCCTGAATGTGAGGGCAGGGTGTTACCGTGGTGTTACCATGAGTACAGGAGACACTAGGAACCATGGAGGAAAGAAATACTTTTTCACTCTACAAATTTCAACTTTCAATGTTTTTGGTAAATTATTTATCATTTCTCTCAGTAATTTTTTTCCAATCTCTGACCCCCTTAGCGATTGGAAAAAAAAAAAAAAAAAAAAAAAAAATGCCCACGTCCTTGTGCCTGAAATCAGGTATCCCTGCCATGTATTATTCGTGATTCTTATACCAATATCTTTTCATACCTCATCACCACTCCCATGACTCTCTTCACCCCTCTCCTGTTTTCCATTGTGTGTCATTCAGCTCTTTTATTGTATCAGTTACTGATTGTATTCTGCAGTATTTTCCAGATACAAACCTAGCAGTCCTCCTTTGCTTCTCCTCCAACTCCTGTATTTGATGCCCAAAATATGGGTCCCACACTACACCACTATATTCAAACAAAGTTTTGCAACTCAGTTCCTTTATTTCTCAGGTACATCCCCTCATCCCTCTCTCCAACAAGTGCAGGATTTTGAAACCTTTGCCTACTACCTGTCCACAAGATATTTACATTTTGATTCTTCAACAAGCAATTCTTTCCCAATCTTATAATCATAATCAATCTTTAGTTCTTTATCTGTATACCTACATAAGCTGACTCTTCTTTGCATTAATCCTCATCCCATGTTTACCCACATATATAAATTACTGAGAATGGTTGTAACAACAAAAATGTACATGAATTCAGATAATTCAATACCAATGGTTAAGTATTAAATTTTTAAAAACTGACTGTAATTTCTAAGTGTAACAGTAACAGTTATACTATGTAATCTTGTGAGAGAGACTAGAAAAAAGTTTGTTTTATTGCAATGAAAAGGCAGTTCATTGATATTTAAAAATGCTAGCTGTGTAAAATCTGTTGCTCCTTATGTTGAATAACAACACAACACATAAATTGAATGCAATTAATAGACATTTCTTTACTTATATCTGCTTAATGATTTGTAAATCAGGGATTACTGCATTAATTTAATTTATTACCATGTATTTCTTGGTTGTTTCCATACTGTACACAAATATCTTAAGATGGAAAACAGAAAATTGAGATAAAGTTACTTTTCAAATGAGTATTAATTACATTATTTTTTAAGGATGTGACATTAGATTATGTTAAGCAAGAGCACATATCATTTGCATCAAACATCATATTTATTATTTCTAAAAGGTGCTTTTTTGTGTGATGAACCACTTACCTTCATTCATACCTAATGAAAATTGATAAATGGTATCATTTTAAAAAGTAAGGTCTTCACTTTAGAAGTTCGCCTGGAGTGATTTGGGGAAGCCATGGAAAATCCAAATCTAGATGCCCGGACGGGGATTCGAACCGTCGTCCTCCCAAATGCAAGGCCAGAATATTAACCATTCACCCACCATGCTCGGTACGTGTTTTAGTACCATGGCTAGTGTTTTGCTCAGGATATCTGTTTGTGCACAAATTCCAAATGATAATTATAGGGATAATGGGTTAAGGATTCTCGGCTGAAGCAATGCATCTGCCTTGAATGGTTATGTTGTAGGAGAGAGAGCATTTTGCATCATATGAGTGGCAGTTATCAAAGTGGAGATACCTGTTGCAGGTTTGATGTGAACCAAGGCATGTTAGTGTCCATTATGAAACGCATGTCTATGTCAAGGAAATGATATGGGTATAGGGTAGGAACATATGAAGTTTGTGTGTTCATGGTATCAACAAGGCCCTCAGATACCTCCTTCCTCCCCAATACCAGCAGAAAAGACTAACAGATTGATAGATGGGTAAGTGGTGATATATGTCCAATAAAATCTTTTCTCAATACAAAGGCCACCCAAGTGGCTCTTGGATGTACTGATAAAAGATAAGTGGTAGAAATTACACACAACACTGGTGAGTATCAAATATCCTGCAGCTGTAGTCAAGTACACATTGGTGAGACAGGATACACCAAGGAAAGGCTGAATGAACACAATGCACCTTAAAAATAATGACATCAGCAAATCAGCTTTAGTACAATACTAGTAGATGCACTATATTATTTAGTGACAATGTTTTGGCTTAAGGAAGTAAGTTGTCATCCAGTCACGTCAGAGAAACATTAGAAATACAAAACAGACCCAATATGAAAGCATAAATATGGTCATGCTTACTAAGAAAAATACATGAAAATCCCACAGTATAAACATCAACACTACTCCTAATATTTAGCACAACCATCAGGGACGCCGGCTTTTAGAAAACCTCATGCGTGCTCAGACTAATTTGATTACTTTAAAAAAAAAAAAAGTGTGAGAGAGAGAAATTGACAAACACGAACGAAGTCGCAGCGATTAGCTAGTCTTACATAATCGTGAAAATTCAGTTATAAGTGAACACAAGCAGAAAAAAAGAAAGATTTTGAATGTTCTAAATTCCATTCCAGACCAAAAACTTACTTGTTCTCATTAAAATTGGTTCAGCGTTTTTATCGTGTTTGAGTAATAAACGATCAGAATTTCAAGTAGAGGGCACTTCACTTTTGAGACAGAATATCTCGAGATCTAAGTGAGATTTCGAAAAATTTTAATTCTTTATTTTCGATTTGTCTGGTCGTGTTACATAAGAATCTAACACCAAATTTGACTTGGGAAAATGTTTCTTCTGAATTACAACCCATAACACCTCACTTTCGAGACAGTATATCTCGAAACTAAGCAGGATATCAAAAAAAAATATTCTTCATTTTTTGTCTGTCTCGTCGAGTTACATATTAATCCATCATCAATTTGCGGTGCCACGGTTGTCGTATGATTCCCTAGAGGTTTTTGTGCCTACAGTCGACACCCCTCCCCCCCTCCCCTCACTTTTCTCTACCCCGGCTTCACTCCAGTGCGTAGTGAAGGTCCTTTGCGTCGTCTCCATATATTCCTTCCTCCTTGGGTGATACGCATGACATAACGTAGTGTTTATTTTTTCCTTGGACAACCAGTCGCACACGCTCGCATCGTAAGCAAGCGCGATCTCGTCGAGACGTCTTGCTTACCATGCGGCGTTGGAGGTAGGTAATACTGGTATCGCCCAAAGTCGATTATTGATGAGATTAGTTTTGGTGTCTAGGCTCAACGGTGCTCCGCACCCACTGTTTACCTCTCATGGGTGCAGGAGCCCCCGAGCACCCACAGAGTCGGCGCCCCTGACAACCATATGAATCTATTTATTAGTGGCAGAGATACTAGCCATGGCAGTCCTCTGATGAAAGCCACATAATGATGGCTGAAACATTAGGTTCCAAAACATTGATGTCATTTCTCCCAGAAACCAAAGAAAATAATTTATGACCTTGAAAGTATATGAAATCACAAAATTTAAAATGTGTATTATTGGGACCAATTTGTAGTTGGATGCAGAATTTTTAGTTGGATTGCAATAAGGAATCTACATGTAAACGAAATTTAAATACCATTTACACCATTGATTCATTACATAACTTGTACCAAATTTTAGCAACCCAATGATGATAATTTTCTTATCAATGATAAAATGACCAATAGCTTCCCTTGAACTTGTGTATGAGGTATATTTTAATGAAGTACTACACAAAGAGAATCCATATTAATGAACTGTTAAATTTTCTGTGTGAAGAGAAACACAACTTATACAAGTTAGAGAATCTCATGATTAGTGTACCTGATATGCTCTTTGAAATTATTAAATATCCCAGTTCAAAGGTCTTATTATTTTAATCAATTTTTGTGTGACTGTTAGTTGCCAACATCAAATAAAATCACCACTCAACACCAGAATTTAAAAAAGTTGATCAGACAACTAAAATTAGTTGAATAAGACATATCTGCCTAATTTTTAGTCCTTGAATAATGTGGGTCTGCCAAATTGTTAGTCCTAAACTGTAACTATGCTAAATCCCAACCATAACTTTGTGAAAAAATGCAATTAATTCAAACATGGAAGTTGAAAAGTAGCCTACTTATCCTCCGCATGCATCATTCTGGTATATTGCATACACCTCTCCTAGATAATTACATAGTTGAAACCAGGAACATTTCAGCCTAACCACATATGAAAGACACACAAAATGGTCCAGTAAACTTTTATTATACAACTTAAAGCTATTAATTACACTACTTCCTCAAAAAGCATAGTTAAAAATTAATTTTTTCCTGCTAACAATACAGGAATGGGCAGTGCATTAGTAAAATTCTTTCCCAGTTTCTGAATCAACGATTCATGTGATAATGTTGTCACTTATAAAACCAAAGCTATTTATTACATGTTTACCAATACCGAACTACACAATAAGACAGTTTAAAAAGATGATAGATCATAAAGATTAATTTATGGTGACAAAAGTCTTGGACATGTCATATTCTGTAATAGGGAACATGCAGTTTGTATGGATGTGATATCCTCTCTCAGGGGGATGAAATGGGCTGGTTTCTTCTTGTCTCCATCGATGTTACAGTGTTCTAGGTTATGGATGATGGCAATGGTATGGGAGTTGGCGTGTGCATTCACTATAGCATGCTTTTCGTATTGTGGATGAGAGAATGAGTTTAAGGCCAATGTAGGTTTACTCTTCTGAGAAGCACCAAGTTGTCCACCAAGTTTTACATCTTCATCTAACGGACAAATCACCACAGTGTCATACACCCTCCCTCCTTGCATGTTGAGAAGAAGCTAGGGGCTTGCACACAAATTTGGTACAAAATCTGATGATTAGGAAACAAGCACCACCACCTCTCCTACCCTGCCATCCAAATCCCAATGAAGAACTTTTTTTTGTCACTATTCAAACTAGCTAACACCATTATGAACATTAGACATGCTGCAACTACCCAGCCAGTAGACTTCACTTCTCCTATTAGACCTATCCAACTTTTTTGTTTATGGCTTTATACCTTGTTGATGTCGAGGTCATTAGAGGCAGAAGAGGACTTGGAGCAAGGAACCGGAAGGAATTCAGCCATGGCCTCATCAACATCCTGGCATTTGCCTAGAGTGATTTGGGGAAACCATGGAAAACTCAAATCTGGATTCCCAGACGGGGATTCGAACCAGTGTCCTCGTGAACACGAGGCCAAGTGTTACCACTCACCCATCATGCTCAGTTCCTACTTTTTATTCAACAGAGATTATATTAAATTTGATAGTTTTATATTACATTCAGTTGATTTTATATTAAATAGGTTAAATAAAACTACACAAAAACTTAAAAAAAAAACAATGTAGCACAGCTGACTTTGTTTCTCATTTTTACAGCACTGACAAGTAAACAGTGATCAAAGGAGAATCTTCTTTAAGACTGTCAACCTGAGCAAAACAGATACACGCAATATTCATTTTAAAATAATTTAATAAAATAAAATGTTTCTTCAACTTCTTATCTTCAATATCTAATCATAAAGTATCACAAGGGATTCTCAGATTAAAAATACACATTTAACTATCACACACATTTCTTTTATCGAAGGAAAGTTACTCCAATTCTTAGAGTTTATATTGACTACAGTGGTCGAGCAGGAGACACTGGTGTCACTTTGCTGGCCACATCCGCTGCATCCGAATAACCAGCGCTATCACCAGCAACAACAGCTGAAAGTTGCTTATTGTCTGCATCAGCGACCACAGCAGCAAAACTGTAAACATCAGTCATGGTCAGAATTACTACAGGTGACAGTCAGACAAAATCAAAAGAACCTGGCTGTTCCAAACATTCTCAGGCTACATCATAAATTATTGCAGACATTATACTGATATTCCAAGAGTAATGGAATAGCTGGAAGTGGATGTGAAGGAAGCTCATAGATAACATCAAAAGATTGTAAATAGTCAGTCGGGCCCCTGAAAGTGCTGTAAAACTGGTACTGACATCATAATTGCTAACAGAAGAATATTAACAAAGTGTGAAAGAAAATTGATAACTAGACCCTACAGTTTGGCACAGAGTTTCAGAAGTAGTTGCAAAATTTACAGTTCCATATTCAAGGGTGTACCAAGAGTGCCTTGAAGAGAAAATAATGGAGCACAAAAGTAGTAGAGTACAAAAACGGGGAACATAGGTGTATAGGTAAATTGGGTGTATAGGTAAATTTCCAGAGTGCGTGCTCCATTACAATTAAACTAAATAAATTGAAAAGTATTGTGATCCACACGGGAAAACACAGTGGTGTGTAACATCTACTAGATCAGTGGTTCCCAATTGGTGGTCTGCAGAACCCTGGGGTTCCGTGGAAGGGTCATAAGGGTTCCATGTTACATCCAAGAATTAAATAAAATGTTCGTTGAAAAGAGTTATAACCGTGCTGCTATCATGGTTCTGCTTCTGTTTGTGACTACTTACTGATGCAAGACTGGTTTTTCAGCTTACACTTATAAAAATGGGGATCCATCAAAAAATGTATAATCAATTCGGGTTCCGTGGCCAAAAAAATTGGAAACCGCTGTACTAGATTATTGAAGTCACCAAAAGGATGAGCAAATTAAGAGAAATTATAAATAATTTACCGAAAACTTTGAAGGAATTTAAAGATAAATTTTGTAGAGGGCTAATGTAGGTAGGTGCAGGATAGGGGGAAGATGGGTGTGTAGGGAAATTGCCACCGGAGCCTGTGCACCATTGCAATAAAATTAAATATTAAATTCGTCCATGCCAAAACCGCATGAACTAACTGCCGCTGTCAATGTGGCTGTGAGGCCCATGCAGTGAAATTTGGCATTGACAGTTGTCAGCCAATCAACTGGGCATGCTAACTTTTGCATTGGGGCCTGGATGTCAGCCAATGAGGCACATTTTTAGTTAATATGGCCAATAGTTGCAAGACAAATTTGATGCCTCAACCATGTTGACAAATCATTATCAACAGTGCCAGAATTGCTTGATGAAGACTTGAAATATAAATATATCGGCATTACATTTGATAACATGCTTAACTGGGCAGGACACATTTGACAGGTGGTAGGAAAAGGTTTTAAAATTCTACACTTGTTGGAGAGAGTGATGAGGAGATGTACGAGAGAAGTAAGGGAATTAGGTTAAAATAGATTATCGCAGTAGTAAGAAGTCATTCCCTAGGACGGAGGAAAAAAAATTCCGCTGGTATCGACTACGCCTATAGATCCAGAACAGCTACATATACACTTTGTAAGTTGTGAGTGAAATAAACAAACATTTTTATTTTGAATTTCATTTCCCACGTATTAAGACAATTTTATTTAAACTGCTCTTCATCCAGAGTGCATTGCACTCTGAAGTAGACCTAAAATAAATTTTATTGTGGTCTACTGGAGATCACGATTCTGCTACAAGATTAATCAATGATATCACAATACTGCTGTAGTCAGTGGCAAGACGTATTATTTTCAAGCAGCAATTCCATTGTAATACAGCCTGGACCATTATTTTCAAGCAGAAATTAGGTTGTAATACAGCCACGACCAGCATGACACCGTTAAAGCCACACTGAAAAGAATTTCTAGCGGTGCCTTGTGTTTGACTACTTCAGTATTAGGATGCTAATTCATTGCGGTATATTATGTCCAGTAATCCTTGCTTTATATTGTAACTAAAGCATCGCGCTTGACAACTGGATTTGGCGTTGTGGAATACTGATTTTTATGATGAACAACTGTCGTCATACCGTAGCTACCTGTCTTATCTGATTAGATTATTGGAATACAGAAACCTAAATCTAAGTCTTGACTCTCTCGCACTTGTCAACTTTTTTAAAGACTAATTTGCAAGTTCGTTTAAGTGGACTGTTAATGTAGGTATTAAATGGATCATGTTGAAGTTAACACATCGCAAGCGGAAAAAAAAACTTAATTCATCCAAATAATAAAATCCCGTTTGTGAAATCGCGATAAGGATTGCGACTAAGAGAATTGATCAAATCTCACCAGTAGTTGTTGCGTGTATCTTATTAGATTTATCATCGAAATGAGACATATCCTATTTAATCCCCAATTATTAATAACCTACAATAAACACTCAACCAGCTGTTTTAACGAGAATTCCGTTCATCCAGACAAAACAATCCTTTTCCGCAGGTCATTAATAGTGGCCAGAACTCATTTTTTCCCCAAAAAAATTATCTTAAATATACAGACTTTCTTCCGTTTACAGTCTTAGTGCGGGTACACTTAATATTGTATAAACAGTTTTTCGGTATCACAAGAATTGTGTACTTACCCCATATACCTCCCTCGTATAGCGTCAACGTGTCGATGTTAATCCTCATGCTGACTATCAGTCTGTTAGACCGCTATTCTGCCACCACTGCAGCACTGGAGATAGCTGACACAGCGATAACACCGCAGGCCAAAGTCCGTTTCTCCCATTAACTTGTGCGTCACGACAAACACACTGCTCCTTACAAGGTGTTGTTTTCTCTGTAGTACGAGACCCTCAACGTCGGTCTTCTGTGACTCGGGGTGCGATACAAAGCTTTAGGTAGTACTGTTTGCAAATATCACAATAGACTACTGAAATACGAAAAACAGAAATAATGTGCTAGAAACTCTATAACAAACTAGCTGTACCCGCGTCTTCGTCACGAGTGTGCGAAGAGATTGATTTCTTTGTATGTATATAAACAGCTTAATGGATTACTGTCTCTGTTAATGAAATCGAAAAGTTGAATCCATCTCCTGATAGGTAGCCATTTCGGGCTATTTGCAAGAAAGCTGCGCAGAAAATATTAAATGAATTCCTGCAAATATGAGATAAAATTGGCACGTAAATATAGTCGTTAGACTCCAGCGCTACAGAATTACCTTGAGCGCTACCTATCGAAATGAAATATAACTAAAAATCTTACGTACCACCTCGATAACGTGGTGTGAATAAGGGCTCACTATGTCAAATGGTTTGTCAGCTCAGGGGCGGATTCAGGATTTTGCTTTGGTAGGGGCTTGAGCGGACTTTGGTTTGGGGGGGGGGGCCTTGGCTAGAATGGATTTTGGTTGGGGCGGTCTTGCCTTCAGTGGATTTTGGCTTTTTTTGGGAGGGGGGGGGGGTTCGAGTCGGGCAAAAGGTAGTATTTATGGTCCCCTCGGGCATTGAATCCGTAGAGCTAAAAAAAAAAAAAAAAGTACAATATCGGGGGTGGACCTAGATACTTTTGAGGGGGGGTGCTTGAGCCCCTTAGCCCCCCCCCCCTCTGGATCCGCCCTGTTTGTCAGTGATTACGTATTTTAGTCGCGCACTTTGGAGTTTGTATATAAAGAATTAAAGAGAGATACAATGATGTACAGGTAGAGGTCTAGACGTATACAGTATAGACAGAGGAATACAAGTAGTATTTAGCAGGAACATGAGCATATAGTTTCCATTTTAGGCGAACTAGTGATAAATTATGAGAGAAGATTCTAAATAGTTTACTTGACATAAAGAAAGCAATTAAAGTGAAAACTTCACAAAACGTAAAATAATATTATTACTACCTATATTTTTTATAAAGATTATCCATATTCTTTAGAATTACGGTATGTGAACTTAAAATGTATTTTTAGTGCTGATTCAAGAAATTGCATTCAATTTCATCTAACACTTTGGTTCCCAACCTTTGTCAACCTACCACACTTTTCAAACAATAAATTATTCATTGTCCCCTTTTGGAAAAAAAAAAAAATTATTCACCTTCCGTTTTCAGAAAAAAAGAACACACCGACTCCCCTTGTAATAAATCTTGTAACCATAGTGCTTAAACTGTTATCGCTCGTCACCCAATTTTTGAAACAGCGATTCCATAGTGTCCCTCTCAGGTGAAGAGTACAATATAATTAATACATGTAGAAAAAACTGACATGTTTATAAAATTACTTTATTAATAGATACAATTTTTTTGATGTATTATTCACAGTTTGGTTAGCAAATACATACGAGGGGTACTCAAAACGCCGGAATTATTTTTTAAAAAAATCAAAAAACCTTATCCCCTTCAAAATTCTCTCCATTACAACTAACGATGCTTCCACTGTTCGAAACATTTTCTGTAGTCACCTTTAGAAAGGGTGACAGCTCCTCCCTGTTTTTATCTTGATCTTTTCAATGTTGTCAAATCGGTATCCTTTCATGCCCCTTTTCATACGTGGAAATAAGAAAAAGTCGCACGTAGCCAGGTCAGGCGAGTGAGGTACGTGATGCAGCGGAACCATACCATTTTTGGCCAAAAGCTGCCTAACAGAAACAGCTGTATGTGCAGATACATTGTCGTTGTGGAAGAACCAGTCTCCTGTATGCCACAAATCGGGTCTTTTTTGACGAACATTGTTGCGTAATCTTCTTAAAACTTCCAAATAAAATGTTTGATTGACGGTCTGATGCAGGGGAACAAACTTAAGGAGGAAGGAGGAGAATGGAGGCGAAATAAAGTTACATCTGTGAAAACGCCTGTAAACACTCGGCTCCTACTGCGCATGCGCGGCGCCATAACAGATACCCCAAAACATTGCGCTGTTTGCACTGTGTTTGTTGCTGTGAATATTTAATTTTCTAATATTCCAAATTTTTTTGTAATGCCAGCTTGTGTTGCATACGGTTGCACAAACTGATCAGATAGAAAACAACCTTGTATAACGTTTCATAAGTAGGTCACATTGTAATTATTGTTCTTGAAGTGTTCGACAGGTAACTGCAAGAATAGGACCTATTGCTATAAATTTATTCATTCTTCTCAATAGGATGATGTCGTTCTCAAATATTTGTTGGTGTACTGTAGACCAGCGGTTCCCAATTTCTTTTTGGCCGCGGAACTCTAATTGATCACACATTTTATGGCGGATCCACATTTTTATAACCGTAAGCTGAAAACCAGTCTCGCGTCGGTAAGTCATCACAAACTGAAGCAGAACCATAATAGCCTTCTCGCGACGTGGTTTCGGCCCTTTTCAACAAACATTTTATTTAATTCTCTGACGGAACCTGGAACCCTTGTGATCCTTCCACGGAACCCCAGGGTTCCGCGGACCACCATTTGGGGACCACTTGTGTAGACTATCAACATATGCTACTACTTTACACACAAAAGGCTAGCCTTATTGTAAACAAGTGTTGAAAGTCTAATTTAAGCGGGTGAAGTTTGCATTGCAATACAGTGAATATGGTATCTGCATGCTTTAGTCCAGTTTCAGCTTACACTGAAAGAGTGCGATGAAATTAATTGAGATAATTTGTGCAACGAATAGTATATTCGGCCGTACGCCGAATATTCTGCAGACTTCTTGGTCGAATAGCCGAATAATGGGAAAAACACATTTCAGATTCATCAATTTTCGTTTTTTTTATTTTTATCTTTTTTTTTATTTTATTTCTTTTTTTTTTCATGAAGGCTCTCTTCGCCGGTGCTGTTTCGCTTGATAATTTCTCAAAGGTAGTGTATAATATATCTCAGTGATAGTTTCATCAGATCTGGAAGCAGTAAACCCTCCTAATTAAGAAAGGAAAACAGGCACAGTCAGCTTTCCTGCAGAACAAGCAGTTTGGCCTTCCTTGATGTGGAAGAACTGGCGCGTTTGCTCTGCACTGATTGTTACTTTGACTCTGGCGACTAATCCATCATCAAAAATTGGTCAGAAAAGTTTACTGGATTTCAGGTTTTTTGCAGATATCTGACGCGTCCCCTGTCAAAAGTTAAGAAATCCAACGGTTAGATATCTTTCTCACATCTAAGCATTTGTTCAGAGTCTTATCTACAACTGTTCCTTGGAATGCCAGAGAGATACTCAATTTACCACACTGTAACCCTACGTACTTATGTACCCTTCCTAAGTTTCGTGAGTCATTGTCATCAGTAGCCTCCCTGTCAGCAGGGCCGGCGTTAGGGAGGGGTAAGCGGGTCAAATGTACCTGGGCCCCGCCGGCTGATGGGGGCCCTGATCCCCGGCTGTAGGGGCCCCCAGGCCAGTAGCCAGTTTGTAGAGTTTAAAAAAAAGATCGCCCGCCCATTTTACCCCGGGCCCAAAATTCCTAGCGCCGGCCCTGCCTGTCAGGGGGTCATCTTCAGTGCTTGTTCTCCCACATTGCCCCTTTTTTATTGTACTGTGCGTACTCCTATCCTCCCGTAATTTTCGAGGAAAGTAACCAAACCTGGACCCGGTTCCCTTAAGTCAGACGCCTACTTATTTCGCTTGGTTGGTGCTGCATTCTGGCAGAATATATTTGAACATGTGGATATGGGAACAAATTATGTTTTTTGAAGTTGGCAGGACTGGACAGAGACATAGAGACATGTATCCCGCCAGTTACGCTATTAGTGCTTTCAGGAAGAGTGAAAGTTTTTGCAGAGGTGCATTAAACATTGCTTTTATACTGTTCGAAATGGAGTAAGTAACAATCTGTTCACTGCAGTACCTTTTGTAAATACTATTTTATGTACTGTTTAACTGGTTTATTTTGATAACTATCCAACATTATTTTTAAATGCGTGAAAGTGTCAAGTCAGAGGCATCCTAAGTAGGACCTCTCGCTTTGCTATGTCGGACCGCTCATCATTCATATTAATATTTCGTCAATTTGTTAAAGTGATCTGAAATGCTGTTTCAGATGGCCAAAGCAAATAGAAATCTTTGTGAGAAAAGTGGTGATTTTTGTCGTTAGTGAAAGAACTTAATAACGTAGAAACGTATCCCTTTTTTACTTGTAAATTATCGATATTATGGCTCCTAAATAAGTTAACTTGTTTATACCACACGAAAAATGATAAAAATAAACGTTTTTTTAAATTTTAATGGAATTTTCTGGTAATTTTGTGTCTATTCTTAACAGGGATCAGACTTTGGCAACCTTTTTCCCGGAGACTGATTTTGCAACTTTTTACTAAAAAATTAGTTTGAATACTATGATCAAATATTTAGCAATTTTTGTTTTCAGGCTATTTGAAAACGTACCAAAGAACGTATCTCACTCATCAAAATACAAATCAAAGACGAGAGAGACAGAAAACAAAACAGGGGTCTGAATTTGATTCCTTTCCTCTACCATATATCCTTATGTACTACCTTTTCCACATTTCTCTTTCATGCAATACTGTTTAGTGACAGCAATACTCTCTCTCTTCTCCATTTCATATTAAACGATACTTAAATCCACTTTTAGCTCCTATGACAAAGTAAATGTGGTAATTATGAACCATATTCTAGAGATATTTGCAGGATTACATGTACTTTTCTCAGGGCCGCATTTAAGCATAGGTCGCCCATAAATTTTTTAGGTCGAATTTTGAATATTTCGAAATTTAAGAATCCAGCCACTGCCGACAGGGGGCCCGCACCACATGTATAGCCTAGGGACCCACAGAGCCTAAATGCGGCACTGACTTTTCTCAAGGATGCACAATTTCGTATGCCTGGTTAGGCTATTAACTTAATGGACGATCGTGGTATTATGGGCGACATTCTTAAAGAAAAAGCGACAGTACCAGCTTTTGAAGACTCTATATCCGGAGGAGTACATCACTTTCGTTTCAGAGCAGCATAGGAGCTGTTTGCCGTGATGTAGCAGTAAAAGTTTGCACTGGAGTTGGTTGTACGCTTTCCCGAGTACCGTAGGGGGTGACAAGTAACGGAACACCTGTTGAGTCGATCAAAACAGTACAGTGGTCGAGTCGCTATGAAGACTAACGTGAACGTACTGGCGCTGTACGAGGGGGCGGTGTGGGGTACGTACAGTCACACACACATATAATATTTCAAGATTTCAGATTTCCATGTTTTCCCGACATCACTCCAGGCTAGTGCAGGGCCGGGGTTGACCCTTCAAGAGGCCATGGCCGAATTCCTTCTCGTTCCGTGTCCTATTGCTTTCTCGCCTCTGATGACTTCGACTAGGAAAAACAAATAAAAGCTACACATGTTCTTAAAGTATTTTCTCTAATCCAGTACTCTAAACATCTCCATTAACTTGTTTTGTTAATACTTTTTTCTACACACCTCCATCGGTTGTTATTACAATACTTTTATTTTTTCTTCCGGGCCATCTTCCTTGTGATATATATCTGATAAACTAATATCACAGAAGCTGGCGAGTCTGTTTTCTCAAGTATTTTTGCAATTACATTCATTCGTCTTTTTATTTCCACATATACTATGCGTTTTAATTTGTATATCTTTTGCATTTGGTACTGAATCCATTTTAACAGACTTCAGTCATGTAGATGCCTTTATCCCATTTCTCTGATTTCAGATCCACACAGCTATATACTCTGAATTACTGTACAAAATACGATTTTCTTCTATTTATGTCTGAAGATCATAATAAACAATTCAGATTATGTGTTACCTGTCTTACTTGCGTAACTATTTGCATTATTTCTTTCTTGCCGTACTATTCTTAATCTATTATTACCTTTAAGTAATCATATTTTGTACAATGTTATATCGTACTTCACCTATTTTCAGATGTCCATTTTGTTCCACAATTAAGGTGTGTTTTATATTTACAAAATTGACTGCTAGTAGGTATTTCCCATTTGCCTCTTCCAACTGCTTCATCATCTAATCCCTTCTTTGTTTTACTAGTCTCCTTATTATTTGCACTTTAATTAGAGATAATACATAATTTTCGATATTTTATTCTTCTGTTTTCCATCTGCTGATAATATCTCTTTTTTTTTCTTTTTTTTGACAACTATTGCTTCTGCACCGTAGATCAATACAGCTATCACTTTCACCTTTGGCCACTATAATGTCTTCCTCTTATGTTTTCTTTAAGTGGATAAGGTCTGTTTCTTTTCTGCATCTCTTTTATTTGTTTTCTGAATTTGTTGCAGAACACTCTTTCCATGGCTTTTACGTCCTTCCTCTTCCTCTCCTATCAATGACAGATGCTATTTTTTAATTGTTTTTAAAACATTCATTTATGCTGTCTATATATTAATTCTAATATTCCTTCCTTATTTTACTAGTCTTCTCATTCTTTGTACTTTAAATAGAGATACTACATCCTTTTACGTATTTTATTCTTCTGTTCCCCCCCTGTTACTGCTCACAATATCTGTTTTTTGTCAACTGTGCCTTCTGCATCGTAGATCAGTAAAGGTCTTCCTGTGACTATATGCTCTATTTCGCGAACTTTTATCTCGTAACTTGACCGTAAATAATTAAAAGAGCACTGAGGTGAAATTTTTAAAATTTAATCCTATTGGTCAATTTTTATTTATTTTGCTAAAGATTTATTTAAGTATACTAGCAGGTGATATGAAACACCTCCGTTTGAATCCTTTCGCGGGTTAGATTGCTACAGTCTACGGGTTTTCGTTGTTTGTGCGTATTTGGCTACTGATAGAAGAATTACTTTTATGTAAGTTACAATTCTTGTGGACTTCAGAAAGTTTTTTTTTTAGTTCTGAATCAGTAAAGGTAAGGGACACCTCTTTAACTCTTTGTTCCCTCCCCCATTTCCCCCTCCCCCTATCCCCCTCCCCCCTTTCCCCCAACCCCCACGTAACCTGACGTGGCTTTTCATATACTCCCTACCTTGCGAGGCACGAAGCTTTATCCCTGTTGATTCCAGAAGACATTTTTTACTGTTTTCTCTTGTCAGACAATCGTAAATTACATACAGAGATTATTTAATGACGGAAATAAATATTCACATGTTATTGTGCGTTCTGTGCCTTATTTTAACCAAGGCCGGCTTTAGGAGGGGGTAAGCGGGTCAAAAGTACCTGGGCCCGCCTGCTGATGGGGGCCCCCGATCACCGACTGTACCATTGTCGCCAGTTTGTAGAGCTAAAAAAAAAAAAAAAAAAGTCGGCCATTTTACCCCGGGCCCGAAACTCCTAGCGCCGGTCCTGATTTTAACTATGACAATAAAGCTACGTGGCTCAGTTCCGAACCTCCCCCCCCCCCCCACACACACACTCACACCTCTCCCCCATCCCTACGTAGTCTAGCGTAGCTTTCTACCCAACCCCTCCCACCCCCTAAACCTAGCCACGTAGTTTATGGACGCTCCTTTACCTGTGCCTATGGTGAAGGGGACTGACAGTTTTTTAGAATAACTGTAACTAACGGGTATGTAGAAATGAAGAGGTTAGCACTGGATAGGAAGGGATGGAGGATTGCATCAAACCAGTCTAAAGACTGACGACAGCAAAAAAAAAAAAAACTAAATAATAATAATTTCGTGCGGCGTTATTGACCTAGCGGCAGGTTTTCTAACTGTTTGGTCAGTCCATCTCTGTCGTATTCGTCTAACCTAACCCTCTACTCGTACCAGGTAAAGGGGACCTACAGTATGACGCGAATCCAAACCACGGTGCGTACCAGAGCTGAATGTAGGTTTCAGTCCCGAACAGTTTCAATTCAGAATAATGCCTAGCCGTTGATATGTATCTCGCTAA
The DNA here is from genome assembly GCA_031002005.1 of Vandiemenella viatica. Classification (NCBI taxonomy): domain Eukaryota; kingdom Metazoa; phylum Arthropoda; class Insecta; order Orthoptera; family Morabidae; genus Vandiemenella; species Vandiemenella viatica. The sequence goes on along the minus strand of CM061918.1, from coordinate 52,439,005 downwards.
CATTTCGCCTGACGGAAGTACCTTGCATTTAAACTATTTCTAATTCGCGGACAATCTTAATTTCTCAGGTTTACGACGTCACACAAAAATTAAAAATATTTTATTTTACTCCCTGGACCATGGGCTGCATTTTATACAAATCCGTAGATTAGTTTTTGCGGTAGTGAAACATAAGATGCTTCTCGCAGCTAAGTATTTACCAGCGAATGTATAAGTTCATTTGTCACCCGGTTGTAATTACAATTTAAATGTATAGTACATACGGATCGCGACACTTCAGTTCTTAATCTGGTTAGAGCCTTTCATATAGCATATGGCTGATTACTTCCCACAGCCGGTGCCTCTTTGATATTCCTCCAGTGCTCTTCAGGCAACGAATTTCGCTATAGTTGTACACGGCGAGCTTCAGGGGAAGATGTTATGGCTGTAGTTGACTGTAAGAAGCTCTTTCTTGACTTTAGCCTTGTAGGTTGACGTTCGTGTCCAAACAAAGGCTGTCTGGGGTCTGCTTCCTGTTTCCTCTTCTCCATCTCTGCAGCTGTTTTCCTACGAATGTCAGGTGGTGCTAAATCCATGATTTGGTATATTTTACTAACAGGAGCTGGTTTCAGGCAACCTGTTACAATGCGACCAGTGTCATTTAATGCTATATCAACCTGCCTAGCATGTGCAGAGTTTTACTAAACTGGTGCTGAGTATTCTGCTGCAGCGAAACTAAGTGCCAGGGCAGATGTACGAAGCACATTTGGCTGTGCTCCCCAGGAGGTACTTGTAAGTTTTCGGATGATGTTGTTCCGGGTGGATACTTTGAGTTTCAGAACCTCACAATGGGCTTTGAATGTAAAAGAGCGATCAAACTTTACTCCTAGATATTTTGGAGTATCGCAGTGTAGTAGTTGTTGCCTCCTCCAGTTGGTGTTCAACTTCCTTCTGGCTTCTCTGTTTCTCAGATGGAATGCACAGACCTGTGTTTTTCCAGGGTTGTCTTCAAGTGATTGGCATGGCCATATGCTCAAGAGCTGTTGTCAGCTTCACCTCCACCACCTCAAAGGTTGATTCCTGAGCTGCAACTGTTGTGACATCAGCATAAATGAATGTTCTTGTTCCAGGAATAATTGGTTGATCATTTGTATATATGTTGTGCAAAAGCGGGTCCAGCACACTACCCTGAGGGAGGCCATTCCTCTGAGTTCTCCAGCGACTCTTCTTACTGTGGAGGGTGACGTAAAACCTTCTGTTTTGTAGTAAACACTAGGTAACTTGTATGAGATGGTAGTCTTTTGTGGTGGATCAGACAGAACCGCTGAAGATGCTTCTCAAATGAAGTGAAACGCATTCGGAAAATAAAAGAACCATTTCAATTGCATTGGCGTTACAATTATTCGTAAAATTGATCCTATCGCAATTGAGGAAATGTCCCACAATATCCAGATTTTGTGGTGGAGTATACCTTACTTATCAAAATTTTGTGATTGACTGTATCATACGCCGCTGAGAGATCGATGAATGCCGCACCCGTAACCTGTCCTCTTTCACACCTCATCCTCTATATACTGTGTGGGGTGAAGCTTTTGGCCGCAGCATAACCGACCAGGTCGAAAATCAGCCCGTTTCTTTATGAGCATTTTGTCAATGCACTCTGGGATACGGTTGAGGATCAGTCTCCCCAATGCAAAGGAGTGAAACGGGTAGGAAGTTTTTTTGGATCTGCTGGTTCCTTTCCAGGCTTTAGCAGTGCCACAACTTTGGCTTTCCGCCAGATCTTTGGGATCTGTAACTTGGAGGTGCAGGCATTCATTAAATTCAAGATCCACTACTTTGTAGCTGGGCCAAACATTTTAATTTGCTCTGTTCTCAGGTCATCTAAGCCTGCAGCTTTGTTAATCTTCAAAGACTGCAGGGCGGCTTCCAGTTCCACCAGTGTGAATGGATTCTCGTCAGAGTGTGTTTGGAGCTTTATGTTTTCATTTCTTCTTCTAGTTTTTCCATTCAGTAGCAGTTGGTGTGCTATTTGATCTGGACTAACTTTAAGGAGACTAGGTGGAGTGCTTCTTGGATCACTATTGAGGTTTTTCAATAATTTCCAAGCCTTGCGACTGTTCTGTTTCATGTCTAAATCTGACATTAAATTGCACCATTTATCTCTTCTAGCAGTAGACACAGCGCGTAGGAGATCTTCACCTGTCTGTATGGTTTCTTCAGAAAAAGGGTCTTCTTTATATAGGTGCCCGTATCTCTCATTATCCAGTCCAGCGACATAAGTTGTTCTGTAGCCTCGAGGAACATGTTTGCATGAGATGGCTTTAACTATTTCACTAAATTTATCGTATGTATTTGGAGATGGGTCGAGGTTTAGGACCTCCTCATCTAGTTCTTGAGAGAACTTTCCCCATTTTGCTCGTTAGAAATTAAATATTCTTTTAAACTGAACAGACTCTGGCTTCACTACTGCTTCAATAGTGCAGATAATTGGTCTATGTTGCATACGTGGGATTGGCTCCATAACATTCTTCTTTGACTGCTGGGCAATGTGTTCACTGACAAAAATGTTATCTGGGTTATATCCACCTTGCCATCTTCCACTACTAAAGGATGGTGGCATCTTTGGGTCATATATTAGCATTAGGCCCATACGTTCAACCAATTCTTCAAGGTCCTCTACATTTTTATCAGTCTCCCTGTAACGGTGTAACCCCAGGATGTACTGTGGCAATTGAAGTCACCCATAAGAATCTTTGTTCGTTGGGAGTGGAAGTTAGGTGGCCCTGCGAAGCTAAATTCGGCATTTGGTGGCTTATACACTGATGTCACGGTGCATGATTTGATTTCGGTGATCAGTATATTTATTTCGCCATCTGACGTAACCCCCGTTGACTGGTTTGGCGAAAACTGCACTGCCATACTTTTCACTTGGTCTCTCATTAATAAGGTTCATTCCATTGATTTTTGGCCTTCTGTCATTTGGACTCCTATGTGTCTCTTGAACCAATAAAAAAAGTCACATTTTGAGTGTTTACAGATATTAGATAATAAAATCTCTTTCTCTGGTGATATAACTTCGATGTTTATTGATATAATCGAAAGAGCTGTCTTTGAAAAAAACAGTTTAGTTTGAAATTTGTCACGGGGGTGGAAGGATCTGCCATTAGGATTATTCCTAATGTTGCCCAGGGTACGCCCGATCGTATTAGTTTTCATAATTCACTATTCTGCACGATCTTCGAGGAGGCTCCTTCCGTAAAATATTTTTTTTTTTTTATATATATGTCAACTTATCCTTTCTGTATAAAGCTACACATTTTACTGGGTAGAGACATTTTAATTCCATAACCGTGTTTCAGAATTTTTTGTGCTGTTTTTTTTTTCACAGATAATTATTTTCGGCTGTAAACATATTTTGTTAATTTATACGGTGGTTATATTTTGTTTCTTTGTCAAGACTATCAGATGTTATTTT